>JAODKM010000008.1:4891587-4921483 GCA_026780845.1 Petrocephalus sullivani | reverse complement strand
CAGCATGCATAGCCTAAAGTTTTTCCATTCAAATTACAATTACAGGTTCTGCTGCAAAACCACTTCTGCTACTTAAGTCACTGTTCTAATACAACGTTCCACCTTCCAAATGGTCGAAATTGTATGTTTTTGGGATACAAGTAGCAGCAAAATAACAAAACGGTGTAACTACATAATATATTCCTTACTTAGATGGCATGGCATATCCATAGGGATCAGGGTAAGATCAGCTGATTGAACGTAAGACCCATGAGTGAAAAGGAGTTTTTCCAGAGGTCAGAGTGACCTACGAATGTAGCTCTGAACCTTGAGAGACCCCTCCACAAAGAGGTTCACAAGCTGACACGGTTAGGCTCTCAGACAAACAAACAAGCGAGACGTGTGAAGGTGGTTCTCAAGGAGGCCGAGGTTCGACTCAGCTTCACCCCTCAATGTGTGGACCCCCGAGAGCCCAGCCTTTCTTACCATCTTCCCGCTGTTTATGCTCACATGGGTCATCGGCAGGCCTTCTAAAGGTAACCTGTTGACTAATGTTTTCAATATCAGATAAACCAAGCCATACCTATAAGACACATATTCAAGCAAGCTCACATTAAGCATTTATTCAGTATTTAGCCCTGGCAGTTATCAGAAGGATTTCAAGATAATATATTGTAAATATTGTTTGTTTTAGGGAGACCTGTGCTTGAATCATAGCGTTTTATTATGATTGTGCACAACAGGGAGGGAGGGGGAAGAAGAGAGGGATCCCAGGGGGCCATTTGACAGGAAAATAAGGCTTCATGTCAGTGGCTGATCGGTAGGTCAAAACCTGCCTTCAGGAGGGCAGCTACTGTGAGTCAGAAGGCTATCGGGTTACTTTCTCATAGTCGAGGTGCGACTTGTCACCTCTAAAGAGCCAAATTACAGGCATGGCCATGGAGACACAGTAGGTTCAGTTATTAGTGTGAACTAATAATGTATTTCACACACGATGTGTAATTGGATTGATCCTAAGTATTACACAAAACGATACTTTGCCAATAGTGTTATCTACGATTTATACACTAGCTACAAGAGGTAATCTGGTTTATAATATGCTGTTTAAAAGTCATTGGTATAGATTAAGACACCAGTTAAATGTATTTGTCTTACAAAAGGGTGGCCTGAAGACTAACCTATGGGATTAAAACAAGCGATAATCCTTTTCTATAATTCTTTTATAGCCACCAAATTTTATTTAGTTATTTATTTATTGCATGGAGGAAAAGTAGTAGTAAGTTTTGCTACTAAGGAAGCACTTAGTACTTAGTACTTGGTTTTAAATTGTTTCAATATACAACCCCAAATCAGAAAAAGTTGGGACAGTATGGAAAACGCAAATGAAAAAAGAAAATAGTGATTTCTAAATTTACTTTGACTTGTATTACATTGAAAACAGTACAACAGCACATTAATTAATGTGTTCCTCATAAATTTTATTGTTTTTTACGAAATAAACACATATTCCAATGTTGGTTCTTGCAACACATTTAAAAAAAAGTGGGGACATGAGCAATTTAGGGCTAGTAATGAGGTAAATTAGTTAAATAATGTGATTTGAATATTCTCTCACGTATTTTCTCAATATTTTCTCACGGAATTTTCTCACGTATTGGCAAACTGGCGATCCTCGGCCCATCTTTGCTCCTAAAGGACTAGACCTTTCTTGGATGCTGCCTTTGTACCAAATCATATTTACAATCACCTGTTGACATCTTCCGTTTCATATCACATCATTATATAACCAATTTACCTCATTACTAGTCCTAAATTGCTCCTGTCCCAAATTTTTTTGAAATGTGTTGCAAGAATCAAAACTGGAATAGGTGTTTGGGAACACATACAATTATGTGCTGTTGTATCGCTTTCAATATAATACAAGTCAAAGTAAATTTAGAAATCACTACTTTCTTTTTTTATTTGCGTTTTCCATACTGTCCCAACCTTTTTTGATTTGGGGTTGTACAAGCAATGGAATTATTTAATTAGACCCCAAGCGTCACTCTCAAATGTGTGTCTGTGCATGTGTGTGTGTGTGTGTATGTGTGTGTGTGTGGGTGTGGGTGTACAGGTTTTGCTACACTTGTGGGGAACAACAAGAGTAAGATGAGATTTATAAAAAGAAGCATTCCAATGTAAAATGTCATTTCATGACCAATAGAAATGTGTGATTTCATTTAAATTTCACTTTAACAGAAATGTCAATGAGATGTAACAAAAGAAATGAAATAGAAACGAAATTTCAAATATCTGCAGGAAATGTTTTTTTCCTGCAGAAAAAAAAAAGTTTTTTTTCCCATACTGGTCACAAGGTTTGTACGTGAATGCAGAAGAATGACTTAATTCTTCTAAATGGCCAGTGAAACAAAATTTTGAAATAGCAAAACCAGAAACTGAGAAAAAGAGTTTATTGCCTTGGACAGGGTTGAAAATTCACACCTCGTCCCTGAGCTGGTGTCTTTCCCAGGCTTTCTGCAGCCCCTGTGAGGTCCTGCGGAGGTGACACTTGGTACCTCCCAGCCCCAGATAAAAAGCTCCTCTGACCAGCACTGGCAAATCACCGCATTTCTGAAAGCAAGACCTCAGGGGTAACATGGATACCTCTGCTACTCTGATGAACTCCTGCGCACAGGACCAGTGGTCCCGCCGGAGCTCGGACTCTGAGTTTTACAGCATGTCCTCTCCAGAGACCATCTCCCCAGCCTCGTCCATGGACCTCAGCTTCTCGTCGTGGTGCAGGACCCCAAGCTCAGTCAAGGCAGCCTGTCCGATGGATTTTGTGGGAGACGATGTTCTCGGTCCCTCGTCTGCTTGCAGAGCGGTGAAGGTAGGACGGTCGAGATCGAAGAACCCCAGCAAGCAGAGGCAGCTAGCCAGCGAGAAGGAGAAGCTGAGAATGAGAGATTTGACCAAGGCGCTCCACCACCTCCGGACCTACCTCCCTCCCTCGGTGGCCCCCGCTGGACAGACCCTAACTAAAATCGAGACCTTGCGCCTCACCATCCGCTACATCTCACACCTGATGGAGCAGCTAGGCCTCAGTGAGGAGTCCCTTTCACAGAGCAAAAAGACCAGCTGCTCAATTCAGGAGAACTCCCTGGAGATATACCAAAGGTACTGTCAAAATGACTCCATGCTTGGATACTTGGACCAAGGGCAGGGGTGGCACCCAGATGCCGAACATTATGAAGGCACGCTATCCGTGAAGCAGCCCTCACAGAACATACAGCTGGATTACAGCTTGCTCAGCACAGCTCTGAGACCAGCTGCGCAAGATGCTCTCCACAACTCAAGCACAGAGTCGCCTCAGCCTGCAGTGAGCACACAGCCTTCACAGGTATGTGCCATCCCTCTTAATAAGAATCACACACATAATGAGAATGGCTCACCTCTATGGATCCTCAGCGTTACCAGTCATAAACTTTTCCCTTAGCCGTATAATATATCATGATGCATGATATTTCCTGTCACCTGGTACATCCAGCCCTATTTCTGGAACTGTTTTCGAGATGAAATAACATTTCCCTATTTTTGTTGCATTTTAGGTATACAGAAAATCCGCATATGGTCAGACCGTTGCAGCTGAGTTCTGGATTTGAGAGCACACCTCAGAGAGAAGCTGGCCCAACCATTCCAAGCAGATAATCAGGACACTCTCATGCAGTGTTCATCAGTACCTTTTGTATTATTACAAAAAATATTTATTTAAATGAGAAATAATATATGTTGTACTAATGCTTATGTTTTAAATATATATATATATTATTTGTATTTATTATTAAACTGTTTTTCTATATACCTTTTCGATTGCGACTGTTGTGACATTATGAATAGGAAAATTACAGAGCACTTTGGCTAAGAACACCATACTTTTTCCAGTTGACCATAAAGCATGTTCAAGATGTAAAAACCAATATGGATGCTGGTAGTTCACGCAAATCTGACAACAGAGCCCGCCTGAAAACTGTGAATAACGTCTGGTCACGCACAGACATACCTGTGAACGTCCCCAAACCCTGCTTTCCTTACCAGAGCGCTTATCTTATGTATGCCAAATAGCTTAGCAGCTGCACGCTAATACACCAGTGAGAATCCCTGTAGTGTATCATAAACAGGCTAGCTTCATTAAGCGGGATCTGAGCAGGGAGGTGGGCTCCGTCACACCTCACAGTCTCATGGAGATGCCCCTAGGAAGGTCGTCCTGCACCGGGGAGCGCCGGATGAAATCCAGAAGATTTAACAGGGGAGCTCGTTTACAGGCCACTGCTGTGCGTTTGATGTGTAAATGCGAACCTCAATACACAAATTTAAAGCTGACTTTGTCACATTTACCAATATTAAGAGCTTGGTTAGAGGAAGTGGGCATGGTAAGGCAGTTCACATCAGTCTGGTAATTAATCCTTTACCACCTATGTGCAGAGACATGGTACTTTGTGTTTTTTTATAGTTCTGGCCAGGAAGAGACACGTTTATATACATCACTGGTATTTAAAATAAAGAAGCAGCTCTCTTACAGGATAAAGGTTAGAAAATGGTTGAATGTATGGGTAAAACAAAATCCACAGCATTACATAGCTAGCCATCCAACCACCAATCCACAGTTTGCATGCACCAATATCAGTCTGTCCCAAATGACCTTCACAGTCACATGACCATCTTAAATGGAGAAGCTCTATGTCTACCAGTCCCTCTGATGGCTGCACTCCATCATGCATCAAGATTCAAAGTTTAAAGGTCACCATAACCATAACAGCATCAGACAAAAAACAGTAAGAGCAATAATAAAAATAATCTATACACAAAGTCATGTCCCAACCTCAAACGGTGGTTACGAGTTCTACACATAAAGAGTCATTGTGGATTGCATGCTTAAAACAAAGGCCACCATGTGTGTTCCACTTCATACTTTTCAAAAGCTGGGGTCAAATATTAACATTTTCCTGTGTGGGAACAAGGACTAAAAAAGAGAAAGAGAACATGGGCAAGGAGAACTGATCGCTGTGTTGTTCTGTCATCTTGCGCTGAGCAGTTTTTTTTGTTAATCAGTCTCATGCAGTATGGCCCCTTCCCCCACTCTGTTTATAAGAATAGACTCTGGCCAATTTCTTGAAAGCGCAAACCACTTGGTTAATTTTCTGGAAGCTAGACTGCTTCCAGAAACCACATAGCGCCAGATGCCAAAAGACAGACAGCAGTTATGTCACGCTGAATGCTGACAGACTTGGCATCTCTAAATATAGCTGTATTCCACCTGGCTGCTGATTTGATTTACATATTTACTTAGGGAAGTAGTGATTTTTATTTTATTTTTATTTTATTTTTATATGTGGAAATACTTCATTTACAATATTGTCTTAATTATACATGTGTAACAGTCAAGTCTAATATCCTTCATGATGGCTGATCTTAATGAAAAAAAGTCTCCATTTCACTGAATTGTACCAAAGTCCATATCACTGCCAATGAGGTTCACCAGAAACCTGAATCATTCTCAGGAATGTATGAAACTAGTATAACTGGAATGCCCTCACAAACCTTCCTGCAAGTGTCCTGAAAGGAAAATGTTTACAATGTCATTCCTCAACTTCTGTATACTAACTTTCATACATTTTAAGCCCATATTCATAAAGACGAATAACTGTTCTTATAATTCATTGTAACATTCATACATTATTATAAACATTACTACAGATATTTATAAAAAACCATAACACATTATGGTCATGTTTCTCGCCTATTATTAAATCTCTATGAAGGTCTCATCTATAATGCACTATAAATACATTCATAATGCATTATAATGGTCAATATAAGAATTAAGGATGCTTTGTGCTGCATTATGAAGGTGTTTATAGTGCATAGTCATAATGCATAATACACAGGGCTATAATATGTTATGCCTTTTTATAAATAGTTATAGCCAGGTTTATAATTCTTTAAGAATGCATTATAATGCATTATGAAGGTATGTGCAATGCAGTATATTGACTGCTTTCTATGGAGATATGATAAAATATAATATAGTCTCCTGCTCACACCGGGATTGTAAACCTCTTCTTCCACTTCTCCTGCTGCTTCCAACACCTCACACCTGTGTCTGGGGGGGGGGGGGGGGGGTTCTTTCCCAGAGACCCCCTGCCTCTGGTGTGAGTGCTCCTCTGGGACTTTAAAGCTTCGAATTGGCCCAGCCGAGGTGTCACGTCGCACCTCTACTTTCAAGATAAATTCTGGAGGGGCTGCACTTCCTCAGACTCCTCGGCAGGGACAAGCACAAGGAAGAACCTCTCCGCCATGGACACCACCTTTCCTCAGCTCCTTTCCCAGGGCGAGCTGCCCCTATTCCAGGACTGCCACTCTCTCCTATGGCAGACCTGCGTCAGCCCAGATGCTGGCTACCACAGCGCCGGTGGAAGCCTCTCACCAGCCTCTTCCATTGATTTGGGCTGCTTCTCCCCTCCAGGTCTCCAGTGGGGAGCCGTTCCAGAGGTCCCCATCTGTTCTGTCACCAGCTGCATCACCAAAGAACAGCGGCCATCACTAACCTCGGAGAAGAGGTCCAGGTCTAGGTATCCAGGGAAGAAACGTCGGAGTGCCAGTGAGAGAGAGAAGCTAAGGATGAGGGACCAGACCAAGGCCCTCCACCACCTCCGGACCTACCTCCCTCCCTCTGTGGCCCCGGCTGGACATACCCTCACTAAAATCGAGACCTTGCGCCTCACAATTCGCTACATTTCTCACCTGACGGAGCAGTTGGGCCTCAGCGAGGAGGTCCTGTCCCAAGGAAGGGACTCTCATATGTCTCCTTCACTTGCTCTACCTTGGGATGAGGCACAATCCTTTCCCCAAGACAGGGGGGTTATTTCTCCCCAACACAGCCTGTCTCCATCTACCGATGCTCCCCCACTCGTCTTCTGAGCTACCAGGTATGCTACAGCTTCTTACTGATGAATGAAATCGATTAATTATGGCCAAAGTTTCTTTTAATCCGCTTTATGCAGTTTTAATTTCACACACTCCTCGCGTACCGAGTCACTCACGAAGTTGCCAGCAGCAGAAGTTCTTGTAGAAGTGGAGAAGCTGATGGAGGCCTGTCAGTCAACTAACTTCTTTGTTTTTCTTTTTTGTTTGTTTTACAGAATACCAACGGCACATTCTATCACACGCCAGCCGAAGAGAACCGGGTCCCAGACAAACACCACTTTTCATTTGGACTTTTCTGAGCAAGGGGCACGTCTTGTCAGAAGGATACTGTATATAAAATATGTACATCATATCTGTATCAACCAATTTGTCTTTGTAAATAGCAATATATTATTATTTAAAATATAAATATATATATATATTTGTGTGTTCTTCTCTGTTGTGAAACACTATATAGAGGAATTGACAGTAATTCTTGCTATGCAGGGTACAATCTGGTCATGCAATGAAGAACTGTTTCCATGTACATTCCACCATGAATTCCACCATGAACCATCATTTTAGGAAAATGGTTTGTCCCACTGAAAGATGGCTTTTTTAAAACACCTATGTTTTAAAGATAGAATTCAAAACTTACAAGCTCTTATTCTATCTGAAATTAGTAAATAGACAGAGTCAGCTAGCATGGGTGCATTCACCTCGGACATCACTAAACTTTAACCAAATTAGCACGGTTTGGGGGGCTTGAAATGTCCACGGACCCTAATTTTGAGACCCCAGGGTCTGTTAAATGTAGGGAGAGGGTATTATCCAAGGTGATACAGACCAATATCTCCTGCCACCTTCTGGCTGCCTTGAGATGTTCTCCAGACATGTAAGTGGTCATTTTAGCATCATGGTCTTACACAGGTCATTACATTAATTTTACAGGACACCAAATCAAATCAAATCAGATTTATTTATAAAGCACTTTTTAAGCAACAGGAGTTGATCCCAAAGTGATGAACAAAAAGCAAATGACATAGAATCAACATAAAACTAAACATGAATAAAACAAACCAATAAAAACAGTCAGTAAACAATGACACTATAAAAGAAAGTAAAAACCTGGAGTGGTCTCAGCGAGCTAAAAGCCACTGAATAAAAATGTGTTTTAAGACAGGATTTGAAAAGAGACAGTGAAGGGACCATTCTGACAGCTAGAGGTAAGGCATTCCACAGTTTAGGGGCTAGGACAGAGAAGGCACCATCACCTCTCTGCTTCAGCCTAGACTTCCGGACAGAAATAAGTATGCTATGGTCAACTGTGTCAAAGGCTGCTGTGAGATCTAACAGAACCAGAAAGGCACACCACCAGCATCAGTGGTCAATAAAAGATCATAAGAGAGAAGACTCAGTACTGTGGAGGGCTTTAAGGCCTGATTGAGAAGGTTTAATAATATTATTTGCGTCTAAGTAAGACTATAATTGAAGGAGAACTATTTTTTCCAAGAGTTTAGACAGAAATGGAAGCTTAGAAATATGTCTAAAATTGGAGAGGACTGAGGTATCTAGATTGGGTTTTTTGATTTGAGGTTACATTAAAGCATGTTTAAATTGACTTGGGACAATACCTGTGGCCAGACTACTGCTCATAATTAGTTGAATGCTTGGTCCAATAGTCTCAAAGGTTTCACTGAGGAGCCGAGGTGGAATAAAATCTGAAGGGCTAGCTGATAATTTTATGTGGCAAATGGCTTCCTCAAGAAAAGAGAGAGACAGGCTCAAACAGGTTAAAAGAGGACAAGCCGAAAACACAAACTGATGCGTCATAAGACAGAGGTGCAATGAGAGCTCTGATATGAGCAACTCCGGCTAAAAAAAAATGCAGACATTTCTCACATGCATCAGAAGAGGCGTCTAAGCGGTGAGATGGTGTGGCATTAAGGGCAGAAGAGAGCACCAGGTTTGTGACAGTTCCTTGAAACAACATAGTAGAGTGGCAGAACGTCTAGAAGTAGAACTTCTCCTTAAAACTGAAGCTAGTCCTCCTCCTCTTCCCGTAGTCCTTGGTGTGTTAAAAAAGGTGCAAACACCTCACCGACGCCTTCCCATGTTTCAGTAATACAGAGTATATCCAGTCCTGTTGTGAAGTGAAGAAGTCATTCAAAATAAAAGTTTTGTTTGACAGAGACCTAGCATTTACGGGGGCTACTCTGATCATAGCCGGGGTGGCTGCGTCTCGGGAAGCCTGTTCGAGGTGCCGGATGTTCCGCTGGTTCCAGTGTTGCCAGACGTACGATAATTATGGTATTTATACGATAATTTTACCCTCTGTACGATCAATAATTCCAAAAATCCCATAATGTACGACAATTTTACCCCTTCGTTTTATGGCTGAGTTATTTCATTAGCAAGACGAGGTACAGATCTCCGTTTTCATCCGGTTGCGCAGACATACTTGGCTTGTTTATGCGCAGTCGTCTCACTTGCCTTTACAGCCAATCAACGCACGATGTAACACGTGGTGACGCACAAAGTAAATAATGGGTGCGTTCGACTTTACCGCGCTGGCTTAAAGCGATGCCTTCTGGTCGTTTCTGATTGGCCAAAAATCAACCATTATGCATTACGTTAAGACCCGAATGCATCGCTTTAAACCAGCGCTGTAAGCGGCGGCATGAAGTCAAACGCACCCAATTATGAGTGGTTTAAGCGCGGATTTGCGTGGCGGAGTTGCAGTTACGAGTGTTATTGAAGCATATTTTCTCAAAATACAATAATTTTAAGTTGCTGGTACGATACTTCAACATTTAAGATCTGGCAACACTGGCTGGTTCACCCAGCCTTGCCGGAGGCGAGGTGGCTGAGAGCGGAGAGGCAGAAAATGCTCCTCCGGGCCGACAGCAGATACCAGCCAGGTGTATGGAGGCTGTGTACAACGGTGCAGCCTTAGGCGGCGGTTATCCGACCCATGGCCCGCTAGAAAATCACCCGAAGGACCCCCATGCGATAATGCCGAAGCCGATCTCAGTCGAATCAACAAACCGCTCCGTTTACCTCCGGGACTGCTGCATAGGAACGCGCAGAGGTGAGCGGCTACACCCGATAATAAGGTCGGTGAAGCGTACTGAGCACCCCGGTGGTGTTTTGCTAGGCTCTCAGTCGTTAATCGAATGGTAAGAAGAGGTTGACGATCATATACCAGTAAGCAGTTGGCATTCATTGTGATAAGCAACAGGACACAAACCAACAGGAGTGACGGTGACTGACGGCAAGCCAAACATACTGGCGCCATCGCAAAGGACGCCGCAGGCAAGAGACTCCTGCTGCATGAGCAAGGTTCCGAGGCATGCACACTCCACTACATGATGAAATGTATAAGCATTGATTTAATGTGAACCTAATATACCAGTTGACGAATGAGCAGGATGACTTGTCAGTAACTGCCACACTTTTAAAACTTTTAACTAATCAGGGACAAGTTTTAAGAGCATTAACTTAAAATCACTTGGTAGGAAAGCAAAGTGTTGTAAATGGATAGATGGAATGCCTATATGCACGTGAGTTTGTCTGACACCATTTCTGATTTTATTTACTTTACTTACTTAGAGTTACTTCGGATGAAAGCTGTTTTTTCATTAACTTTTTCTTATGTAGACATCAGATACACACAGTCCCTGAGTTAAAAACGTCCAACTTAAGTCATACTTACGAACAGACAACCATATAGCCTATTGTATAATTTGATTTAAATGCAGTGGCTAATAATATTGAATATACACACAATACTCTGTGATGCTCATGAAAACAGTGCATGGCTTCAGCGGTTTGCTGGCTCAAGGTACACTACAGTACCATATTAACTCTTATTATTATTGTATTTATATGGTATTAGTGTTTAATATGTAAGTGTATTTGCAAGCGTTTCTTAAGTAAATGCATAGAAAAGTAAAATGTTTACTAAATAAGAACCGTGTGTACCTGTTCCCACTTACTTACAAATTTGGATAAAGACAGACTTAGGGACCATATCTCATTCATAACCTGGAGACCACTTGTACTATTACAAGTGATTTATTCTGCATGGTTGTCCTACGCCTCCTGGGTCGAGGGCCAGGGTTTACATGTTCACCTCATGTTTATGTCATGTGGACTATAATGGAGTATCATCCTGTACAGGCTATTTTATCTTGTACCCAAAGCTTCCTCTGTAGTCTCACTGTAACACTGGAATAGAACCATGGAATGTATTATCCCCACAACCCTCTAATGGACAAGCTCTTGTACATATGCAAGGATTGATGGTTTGAATAGTTTTTCATTACAAAACATAACAACCCAACTTCAGTCTTTATAAAAAAAAAAAAACATCATAAAAGCACATTTTGCATTGTCATATTTACAATAAGTGCACGTGAGTGCAAGCAGTAAAAACAGGGCATTCGAGACGCAGGGAAATATATGGAAGCAATGCGTGAATATAACAAGAGTCAACACAAACACATTAACTGATCGATTCCAGGAGATTATAAGGAGTACAGCCTTATGGCATGAAATCATTCATATTAATAACACAATATATAATCAATCTAACAGTTTACCCAGCATTTTTTTTTAACTCTAAACACCCATTCAGTGCTAATTTCCTCTTCTAACCCTTCTGTTGATTTTCCTTCTTCAGAAACTGCATGACTTCCGCCTTGTTCTTGGCCAGCCACTTGATGTTAGCTTTTACCTTCTCCATGGCTTGCTCCAAAGCCAGGGTGCCTGAACCAAAGCCAGTCTTGGATTTCTCCTGCTTGAACTTCTGCAGCTGGAGCAAAAACACAGGGATGGCAAATATTCCATAGCAAATATTTGTTTGTGTGTGTTCTGCTTGACGGTGGATCAGGAGCCTAAACATTGCCTTGGGAACAGCAGCAGTTGAACCACAGAAGTTTGACTATTGAGAGGGTAAAAAAAATAGGGATTGCTCTGGAAAAAGACCGATCTAATCCGGTAGAATGAGGTGCAACCATTGGCAACAATACTAGTACTTTGACACTTGATTACATTCTCTTCAACACATTAAAGTCAGTCATGAGATGCTTACCTGACTGAGGTCATAGTCAGTTGAAAACCTCTGGATTACTCCATTTATAAGATATGAAAATGAAGACACCCCACCAAACCTAAAGAACCAGTGAGAAGCATTGCTCATTATGTCTGTAAGGCAATATAATACCCATAATATCCATCCATTTTCCATACCCGCTTGTCCTACGCAAGTTTGCATGGGTCTGGACATTATCCCAAAAGCTTCAGGTGCAAGGAGAGGAATAACCCAACATGGGGCGCCATCCCATCCCAGATTTAATATAATTGTAACAATAGGTAAAATGATTTTTTGAAGTCTAAGGGAAACTATTCAATGCTTTTAAATAAAATTAAAATGCATAATCTCACTGCTGGATGTTGGGAATCTGTGGTATCGGGTCCAACTCACTCTGCAAAGATACGGTCCCAATTTCCCTTGACAAAGTCCCAAGCTAATTTAGATCCGTCAACATTGCTGGCTATGTACACAATCGTAGAGATTGCATCCTGCTTCCGGATTTTATCCGCTTCCAGGGCATAGTCCAAGTATCTAGATTTTAAAAAGAACATTATCACGTAACATAATCCACAGCAAATACAAAGCAGGTGTCTTTAACTTTTGCTAGCTGACCAGATGAGCTATAAAGTAAATGATGATGTATCACAACCCGATGACAGAATGACCGTTGACCATAGAAGCAGATCTCACCCACACCTCTTTAATAGTGACTGATCCTTGGTACAGGAAAGTGAATATCTCATCTTGTCTGCTTCGCTGGCGACAGAGGCCTCTTGGAACATCCTCCACCCAAAATCCCATTCTGGCCTCCCTCCGGCTTCAAGTGCACTACAGTACACCACCCCCCTTAAGTTTGGATGTATTCTGGAGATTCAAAGAGAATCAGATAATGTGCTTGGAGACACACTGAGCCAGGAAATACTGATTTATGTCTGAAGCTGCAGACCCAGAACTGAGACACCAGGATGTGCTGAACTCACCGGTTTGTGGCTCGATTCTGCATCCATTTCTTAAACAAGTCTTTAGTCAACTTCTGGCATTCCTCAAGTCCCAATCGGCATGCTAGTCTTATGCCAGTGACCTGGAGGTACCTAAAAACGTGACAGAATATAGACGAGGCTGAGGTCTGTCACTGCTGCTGGCAACAACACTCAATAGTCAATAAAAACAAATTATTCACAGAAGAATTGGCCATGGACTTGATTTGTTCTGAATAGCATTAACACTAGGTTTACTGCGTGCTCCATCAAGGCTATCTTTACCCCTGGTTTACAACATAATGTAGATTTCCTTACTGATCAGTGTGACCAGGAGGGATTTGTGTCCAATTTTTAGTAATGTTCTTCAGGTAAGCAAAAAGAGGGGTCACCAATTTCTTCAGGTATTCCTATGAGAGAGAATTATTTTAGTGATAATTTTAGTCTTTCTGTCGTCGTACTAGCTAGTATGCTTCATAAGCAATGAAGTGCTGAACGTCCTGGGAGAATCAAAAACAGAAAAGGCTGCCTGAAAGATTTGCAAAGTAGCACTGGAATAACAACACAAAACAATGGCTTCTGAAATCTGACATGAACAAACCTTCAGCGGTGCGTATTCCTTACTGCCATCAAACATAAGGATGACATAATCCAGATTGTTAATGGCTGATGCCCATGGAATGTACTCTCTTTCTTTTGAAAGGTACTTGGTTAGCCGCATGGCCAGTGTCGTACTCAGCATTTTTGCCCTTGTAAGACATTGAAAAATGAAGCCATATGTTGAAAGACAGAAATATTCACACAGATAGATAGATAGAAAGAAATAGGGAGCTATAGATAGATAAGAACACAGTATATACATATAAGTAATATATATTTAAAAGTTACCGTGCAAGATTGAAAGCATCATCAAGAATCTGGGCCCTGTTGACGGCTGGAATGACCTGTGAAAACACTCTTGTTACATTCTGATTACACAGAAGCAGCCAGAATCTTCTTACGCGTCATTGTGGACAACTACAAATGCATTATATTTTCTTAATATACAGAACAGGAAGTGTTCACCTTATGGTTGCGAATAAGCTGGGAGAGGAGTTGTTCCCAGTTGTCAGTATCATAGTTGACCCGGAAGTATCCAGACACATCGACATTGGCAAGGACCCAGCCACTGTTGTTCATTTTCATTGAATTGTGGGTATCTGTGAGATTATATATAACACAACACTGGCCTTACACACATATACGAAAAAATGTCCACGAAATGTATAACATTCATTTGGTTTAATACCAGTTGCCTTAAGAAGCCAAAATCTCTTGACCGCCTGCGAGCTGTTCATCCATCGTATGGGAACAAACCACTCATACCTGGTGTGAAACACAAAGAGAGTTTGGACAATTATTTTGTCCATTAACAATATTGCAGTTCAATTGGGTCAATCTTCATCCTGACTGTCTCAGTCAGTTTTTCAGGGCAGTACTGGGACGTACTTAAACTTTGATGGCCGGTCGACCTTCGAATCAGGGTTCAGGAGGAAATGCCGCTGGGATACGGCTCCAGTGCGAGTGTTGATGGTGACCACAGGGTAGCCCATCTGGAGAACCCATCGGTCCATGATCTCAGTCACTTTACGAGGTATGCTAATATTACGGCTCTGATCTACTGCCTGCCAATGACAGAAATGCATGTAAGCAAATACAACTGCGCATTGAAATTTTACAGCACTGACTAAGACAAGCAGATTTACCTTAGCAAAGCAACACTAAACTGTAGCACAAAGTATATGTAATGACAAAATACCTCAACAATTACACTAGCTTCCCATTACTGCCTGAATTCAAACAAACCCATATAAAGACCCTTACTTTTCTGAACATCTTTATATACTGAACTGTTCACTTAGGTCCTCTGTCACCAGTCTGGCTGAGTGGCTTCTTGAAAGCTGTATACTTGTGATTTATATTATTTGACTCACTTGTATGTTTAATCACACACGAAAATTTGGTCTGCTTTATGATCTTCGATATAAAGTTTTTTTACGTAACGTGACTTTGGATCAGAGGAAGGTGTTATACCAGGGTTGCCAAGTTTGCACATGCGTCTACATGTATGTAACAGTTTTATTACCTGGTAAATAGTTTGTAGGGCTTGCAAACTACTCAAACACTTTTGAAGTTAATTTTAGGTTTTTAATGGAATAATACAGATTTCTCGCGTGAGCGTGACAGTGTGTCACACCAGATGCGTGAGAGCTAGCAACCCTAGTATATACAGAAAACATTATTATTATTGTAGTTGTGACGATGACACCAGATATAAAGTGAAAACACATCAATAATCATGCTGTCACAAAGCCTGTTTCATCAACCACAGAAAGGAGTATTTTAATACTGTAACTTACTTTTTGAAGATGATTCCAGAGATCCAAAGCTACAGTATTTTTAAACGCAAATTCACTGAGGTAAGTCTGGGGAGACAGGAGGTTTCTTTTAAGTTTATGCACAAATATTTTGGTTTAATTCCATTCTCCCACAATATATACTGCAGGATCCCTATATTTGACTCATCCCAAGTCAAATGGCCATCTGTCAGCTTTTTGTGCGTGTTTGTGCACTTACGCGCAGTCCTTTGACAAAGACCGACTCTGTCAGGAATGTCGAGAGCATTCTCAACACTGCAGCACCCTAATGAGAAAGAAACACTAATTATTGAAGCCCACTAATTACTAATGTAAGTGCTGTAGCAGAAGTGTACATTGTCTTTGTTCGTGATGCAAACTGATAATTGATCTCATGAAACAAACATAAACAGAAAATGTAAGGTTAAAATTTCAGTTTGTGATCTGATGTATATAAATTTGTTACAGTGAAAATATAAGGAATCTCATGAAAATGCGCTGCTACATTCAGTGGAACTACAGGACTAAGGTTGTCCTGGTGGGCCACAGGTGAGGGGACATATCTCACAGGGCTTCACTATCTTCATTAAAAACCATAATTAATGATGGCTATAGGCAAAAACTTGGAAATTACTACACTACTACACAATCAAATTACACTAGAAAAATACTCTTAGGATCGCAAGAATTTCTTGCCAACTAAGTATTTTATTTGTAAAATGCTTTCGTTATGTATTCGTTTGATGTGCCCTTTGTATTTGCATTTGTTCGTTTCATGTATGCTATAATTTATATAATAATATATATATGTATAATATAAATTATAATTTAATTTACACTATAACATTTTTTGTACCATAAAAAAATTGTTCTCACAGCATGACTAAGACTGGTACATCAGGGAATAAAGATGTGCTCAAACAGCTGTTTCAAAGAACTGACCTGCATGTACATTGTCACGTAGAGACCTACAACTAAAGTCACCCACTCACCCCTCATCTCCAAACCCTCACTGCCCTTCTGCTCCCCTAGGGGGTTGTACAAATGCTGAGCTGCGTACCTTGCTGTAGGAAATGGCATTAAACATCTGGCTGATCTCCTCAGGTTTGTTGATGCTCTCGGCATTGGATGACAGTGGGTGGGAAGACGCCAAGGAGTCAAAGGCTAATGCCTTGTGCACATCGTACAGAACGATCAGATTTTTCTGTGGGGGACCAGCACATCTTCAGTAAGCTCCAGGATCACCCTCCTCTCACCACAAACATTCAACATTAGGTAACATGGTCTAGTTAATGTTTGTGTTTGTATTGTCGACACTCTGACTTAATAATAAACGGAATCTTACGATGTTCCAGGTAGGGGCAGCGTAATTAATGCCGAGATATGAAACATAGGTGGCGAATCCTTCATTAAGCCAAAGGTCATTCCACCAATTCAGGGTCACGAGATTCCCAAACCACTGAGAAGGAGGCAAATTCGGCAATTAGACTAAGAATACAACAAGCTATAAAAGGCAACAAATGCAATATAATCACATCATTAACAAACCATGTGTGCTAATTCGTGGGCGATCACTGTTGCTACTCTCTCTTTGTTTCCATTGGAGGATATGCTAGGGTCATAGAGCAGAGACGTTTCTCTGTAAGTGATAAGACCCCAGTTCTCCATGGCTCCAGCCTGGAAGTCAGGCAAAGCAACCTGATCTGTTAAGAGCAAAAACATATACTTAATGGTGTTGGATCCACTGTCAATCTGCTATAAAAGGATTCACAACAAAGACAGTAATGCTTGAATGCAGTGTTATGATCGCATCATACTTCTTCTTACAGTTTGTAGTAGTGACTTTTTTTTCTGGGTTTCATAATCCAGTGGCATTTGGTATATATGCTTGGAAAGTACAATTTTTTAAAGACCTACCTGATTTGGAGAGGGGGTAGGGAGATTTATAATAATTCACAAAGAACCGCAAAATCCGTCCTGTCATGTTGAGGGCATATTGGCCCTGCATTCTAGTGATGGCTTTCCTGCGAGCCCAAATTCGAATCTGAACAAACAAGTACACAAAAAAATGACAGCACATCAATTAGTGACATCATAGTGACATCAGCTCACTGACTCGGTGATGCACTGGAGCAAAGGCTGAAGTTTGGCTCGACTGGACCAAAAGAATGGAAAGAAAGTCGCTTTATGTAGGATGTAATTATTGAAGAGTTTTACCAAGGCACCGTCTTTTTCTGCAGACGAGACATAGGTGTAGTCACTGACAATAAAAGCTAACAGGTAGGTGGACATTTTTTGTGTGGGCTCGAAAGTGGTCTTGGTTACAGTCTCGTTGTCGATTGTCATGCTCACGGACTCTGGAAGAGAGAGAAAAAATTCCATAAGCAGACAGCACCCAAATTTCCAAACTGACCACAGCATAAAAACTGACAGGCCCGTCGTTGCACACCACCATCACGAGATACCCTCCAGGGTCAGTGTCCACTAACCAATGTCCATGCCATTTGACAGAGCCACAGTCCCACGGTCGTGGATGATGGTGACGTAGAAGATGGCTTTCATGGCAGGCTCATCAAAACAAGGAAAAGCCTTTCTGGCATATGTGGCCTGCATCTGGGTGGTAGCAACAATTCTAGGTGAGAGTGAGACAGAATTCAGGACCATAAGGCTTCAGAGACCTGCTCTGAATCGGACGGCTTGACATTGTAATATTCAGATATCGCGATGTGGTTCTGTTGCAATAAATATTGCGATATTGGCAAAAAAAGGAGCTCAAAATTAATTTCCACAAACCCATCTGTGAGTGATTTAAGCAGCAAGGATGAAAATGGTTATGATTGGCTGGGAGAGCGCGTGCAGCGTTCATGAAAAAGCAGCTGCAGTAAACTTCAAACTGATACTTAGTATATTGCCATGCCTAGCAGACCCAGGCCCCGGAGCAATGAGCAAAAAGTCAGGCAGCATTGTTCCAAACCTCTGGCTCTTCATTGTCAGCCCTTATAAGTACTCTTGTGCCACATCGAAACAGCACTGAAACTTGCAGTCCAACTCAGCAATACCCTACAAGCCACACAGACAGGGAAACTTGGGGAGGTCCCATTACAAACAGCAGGTTACACACATGGTGAGAAGTTAAAACATACAAAGAGAGACACAAAGAGTCCAAACACACATAAGGGCACACGCAGACAAAGGTTATTTACATATAGCGCAGAGCATGCTGGGATATGTTAATGAGCTCTGCCACGCACAAGGCAGCCTGCCGACGCTGCCACGTGGTACATAATCCTGAGCAGGAACAGTGCTTAAGATTGCAGAGCTTGCTAAGTTGTTTCCTATGACAAAGTGAAAAAGCGAAACTTAACCGCCCTGTCATGGAGCTCAGTGAATTTCATCACCATTACAGGTGTCCCGTTCTGGGAAATCCAACCCCCGTTGCACCCAGTTTGACTCATGACATCACCAGTTACTTCACAGTCAGGCGTGTCCTCTGCCGTTTTAATATCATTCTACGGACGTGTTGAGTTAAATCATTTATGCCCCAGTAAAGCTTTACCTCTAGCAAGCCCCTGCTTTGAAGCCATCCAAACATAATTCAGTTCAAAAACATTGTGATGCATGGGTTCCTATGTTAACACACAGGCACTGAAATTACACCTTGGAAGGACAGCAAACTGGTGATGCAGATGTCCTTACGTGCAAATGTATAGCCAAATTACTTTTGCAGCCATCAGTCCTACCTTAGTGCATCGATATGAAGGTGGTACATACTTATGGCTAGGATATTTGGGTCTCCCTGCTAAAAGAGAAATGCAGCAACTCTGGAGCCCAGTACTAATGATGCTAGTTTATATTCATGTGGTTATAGCCATCGCACATATATCCTTGCCCAAATATAAGTTTTATCAGTGTGTGTGAGTGTGTATGTATATAGGCCCATGAGAATCACTGTTTTAATAGAATTTAATTGTTTGAATGTCTAGGAAGACCTCATCAGCAGTTGATGAATGTAAGCCTACAATTAACTTTTATAAATAAAATAAACAATATTACACTGTGATATTATACTATAGGTGAAGTCCTGCAAGCTATACTACCATTTTCTGTATTTCCCAGTAAACATCGATTAGCAGCGGTTTACATCATTTCAATTATCTTTTAAAATACAGAAGCATCGAAATGACATACGACGTTTTCGCATAAATGGTTTCTTTACCTCAACATGTTCATACAAAGACATTAAAACGACAGAGAAGCTGTCCCCCTATGATGTAGCGAGTGACGTCACGATTTCAAGTCAACGTGCAATAGCGGGAGCATTAGGGGCCGGATTTCCTGTAACACCCGAACTATACTGCAAAATATATTTGTTTTTTTTTTAATACTGTATATTGCAGTATAAGCAAGATCTCAACCCATCTGACTAGTGTGGACCTGTTAATATTAATATTGCATATCGCCCCGCTGTAAGTGTGATCCATGGTTCGCTGGGCTCACAGAGTCTGCAAGTCACTTTATAGCAACAAATGCCATGTATCCAAAAACCCTTAAATTGGAGACAGACTTCTCTTGTCGTCATAGGAAACGGGTCTCATGCTAGTTTTACTTTTGTATCAGGCACCAAAAAGCTGCTGCGTGACATGTTTTATTTCATTTGCCAGACGATGCCGAAAGATCACAATCGGAATGTGTCGTGCGGCTCTAGCGTCGAAGAACCACCAGCGTTTCGCAGTAACACCAGTTCAGCAGAGCAACTCATGTAAATAGGTGATAGGCCTACTTCCTGTGCTCCAGTATGTACAAATTACCAGCTTGTCATAAGTATATGGGTTTGGCACTAGAGTGCTCCAGCATCCATGCATAATTATTTATTTTATCAATGCACCTTCAAGTTAGAAGAAGCCATGTTTCGAAGTAATGAAAATGAAATCTTGTGCTCTCCAGAGGCTAAAGGTAGGAATTCCTGACTTATAAACTGGACACGTTGAAACGCACAACATATCAAATAGGACAGCTAAGGACTCATTTGGGTCTAACTACATTTAAGTGAAAACCACCCACTCTTCAAGTAGTCAGAATAATCTGGAAACAGCTTAGGGAAACCTTAAAAGGACCACTGTGTTTCTGAATTAATGTCAACAAAGCATCATGTACATCTTACTTCCTAACTCCATCCTCTTCATATTCGCTTCTGTAGAATCCTTCCATATCATCAGCGAGTTCCCCTTTGAATATTGTTTTAAGACTGTACAATTTTCCAGCTCCTAGGTTCCCATTTAACTGAATCACAAGGTACTGAGTTTGCTCTTGCAGCCATGTGGCATTTATGCTGGGTGCTGTCACACCACGTAGACTGGTTAGGGTCGCGTGGAAGCCGTTGGTCAGGGTCAGGTTCAGCTTAAGGCAATGGATCAGAATCAAGTTAGTCTCCTTGACACACTTGAAGAACACAGTAGATGTTCCTGTGAAGACGTACATCCCCTGCTTGTTCTTCTGGAGTTGAGGCCACAGGGTCACATTGTAGTGCTCGGGTAGCAGAGAGTCTGGAAGTCTGTATTTGTCCCATGCCATGCTGCTGGATTTCGCCGAATCTTTATTGGAACTCCATTTACCGAAGACGATGCATAAAACAATAATGATACCCACTACGCCCACGGCCACAGCTTTTGCTAGCTTCTTGTTAATATCACCCATGTTTGGAAGCACATATAGTGGTTCCTTGATTTACACTCTTTGAAAGCAAAATATTTCTTTAGATTTCTCTGTATCCATGGACTGATTTACACGGTGCACTGGTAGAGGGCAGAAACGATTTCTAAGCTGGTACCTAGGTAACAAGAAAAACACAAGTTAGTTTTTTTTTTACATAACGTAACAATATTCTTAGCTAACTGTTGTTTTCACCTAATTTCCCTACTAATGGAGTGTGGGTATTTTTCGATTTCAAATGCAGTTAGAAAGAGAAAGGGTTAACATGAGAAGAGTCCTAATTTAATTATCGAGACCCATTTTTCATTTTTTTTTTCCATTTTCATTTCCTTCACTGAAATACTGTCACACATTCTATTTCTAGTTTATATTCATCCTTATTTTTAAAAATGAACAATAAACCTATTTTTATGCCAGTGGTTACAACCCCAGTTAAAAGAATGCCAACTATGAATTGCAAGAAGCCTGCCCAGCCATACTACCATTTCACATTATTGGACACAGCCAATCATAAAAAAAAGAAACCTCACAAAAATGCAGGAAACCACATATATATTCCAGATGTGCAGATACTACAAAATTCTTTTAAAATTCCGGCAACACTGATCTACTCATCCCCTTAAAGCAAGTTTTTTCCCCCCCTGTGTGAGGAGTCTTAAGAAGGACAATACCCGAAAAATACCCGTAACACCTACCTAGACCCCCAGATAAGCCCCTCACAGAAAAATGCACCCTCCCCCTCTCAAAGCACATCTGGACAAGGAGTGGGATCACATATCTGACCCAGAGTCACAACTTTGTTTTAAAGAAACAGGTAAAAGCAGACTTACCTAGTGGGTAACGGAGAATGAGAAGTAATAATCTAAAGCAGTGGTGACTAGTCGCTGGGGATGTGCGTCCTTCTGGGCAGCGGAGCACCACCGAAGCTCCTGCAGACCCGGAGTGACTTAAAAGCACACAGAGTCGCTGCAGCCTGGACTGGAATGTGGGAGGATAGGAGGCGGGCTCTAAACCGTAAATAACATGCCTTAGATGATTCATAAAAGTCGTAAATTTAGAAGAATTTGCCCTAATCATAGACAAATTAGTCAAGCTATCAAATGTCCACACAAGCCTAGACATTTCATAGGATTTTGGCAATTTAATATTTACGTCCAAGAAACCTTCAGTGCCATTTTAAGGAAAGATTAACTGAAATGATATTGTACCATGGATGGCTGAATTGGGTAGCGCTGTAGATGCACATCGCCTGAGTTGGGGGATCGGGTCGCCCAGGTCACACATGTTTCCTCCAACACATGCAGTTAGGCTACTTGGCGTTTCTAAGTTGTTGATGATGTATGATCAAGTGTGCATGTGCCCTGCGATGGCCTGGCATCCTGCCCAGAGTGTACGCCAGACTCGCACCCTCGAGGTGTGCTCCAGGCTGCCCAAGTACAATAAGCAATTTTTGGTGCATACACTGATGTTTTGAATCATTTTTAATTATAAAACAACTCAGGTTGACTCATAAAGACTTTATTAAAAGAAAAAAATGCATCGTCATGTTTACAGGAAGTACACATGAATACAAATAGTAAAAAATTGTGCTTTGTTATTTAGGGAAACATATGGAAACCATGCATGATTGCATTTGGAATCTACACAAACATGATAAGTAATCAGCTTCAGGAGATTATGGGAAGACAATGAGGAGCCGGCGAACAGTGAGAACTCATATCACACTTAGAAAGCAAATACTCCATAATGATGATATAACTGATATGAACTAGTTGTGAAATTTCATTAGGTAACATGTTCTTGTTAATGTTCATGGTTGTATTGTCGACACTCTGGCTTAATAAACAGAATCGTACGATGTTCCAGGTAGGGCCACCATAATTCACGGCAAGATATGAAACATAGGTGGCGAATCCTTCGTTAAGCCAAAGGTCTTTCCACCAATTCAGGGTCATAAGGTTTCCAAACCACTGTGAAGATCCAGAAATTAGACAAGGAATACAGTATGACAGTGACCCAACATCCAAACATGATTACTTATGTTATTGGCATATTTCGGTTTTTAAAATAATTGCCCATCAAAATCTTTCACGTTAAAAGAAGCCACGTTTTGAACAAATGCAGGCTAAATGATGCCCTTTCAAAATGCTAATGGTGTGAATTCAAATACAGTACTTGTCAAATTGGAAGAGTAAGGGCTCATATAGGTCTAGGCTTCAGACTATCCATTTTACAAGCAGCTGGAGTTACCTGAAAACAGCTTTTGGAAAGTTTAAAAGGTCCTCTATTTCTGAAGTAATGGTAGCAACATGTGCATCTTATTTCTCAACTCCATTTCCTTCATATTCACTTCTGTAGAATCCTTCCATATCATCAGCGAGTTCTGCTTTTCAAGACTGTAAATTTTCCATTTAGCTGAGTCACAAGGTACCGAGTTTGCACTTGTGCTGAGTGCAAGTTCATGGAAGCCGTTGGCTAGGGTCAGGTCCAGCTTGTGGCAGTGGGTCAGGATTAGGTTGATCTTCCTGGCACACTTGAAGAGTGCTTCAAGCTCTGTTTTGGATTTCAATATCAGAAGGATACGTCTATTTCTTTTCACCCAGGCTACCCAGACACTCGTTCAGTCCCTCGTCATCTCCCGCCTAGACTACTGCAACTCGCTTCTAGCGGGTTTACCACTGAGTTTACCATTCGTCCTCTCCTACTGATTCAGAATGCAGCTGCTCGACTTGTTTTCAACCTTCCCAAGTTCTCCCACACCACTCCTTTGTTGCGCTCCCTCCACTGGCTTCCTGTGGCTGCCTGCATCAACTTCAAAACACTGATGCTCGCATACAAAGCCAAAAATGGTCTGGCACCATCCTACCTAAAATATCTCATCACACTCTGATCCTCCAGCACTGCTCAACTGGTCCCACCACCTCTCAAGGCACAAGGAAAGCACACATCCAGGCTCTTCTCTGTTCTGGCACCTAGTTAGTGGAACAAACTCCCCCTAGATGTCCAATCAGCTGAGTCATCGAATGTCTTCAAACGACGACTTGAAACCTACCTCTTTCGGAAATATCTGGATTAACACGTCTGGTATTTTACTCTGAGATTTTTTTCCCTGAATTAAAAAGAAAAAAACCTGTATTTTTCCAACAGAGTATTAGATACATGGCATTCATAGCCTGGGTTTTATTGAGCCAGTATCGGGAAGGATTCATTATAGAGTCTTAAAGCACTTATGTAAGTCGCTCTGGCTCAGGGCGTCTGCCAAATGCTGTAAATGTAAATGAAGACCACAGCAGACGTTCCCATGAAAACCTACCTCGTACTGTACATCCCCTGCTTGTTCTTCTGGAGTCAGGGCCACAGGGTCACATTGCAGTGCTCAATTAGCAGAGAGTCTGGAAGCCTGGAGTTCTAACCTGGTGTGGGGCTGGATGGCCGCGCCCCATTGGAACTCACCATAGACAACACGCAAACTAATGACTGTGAGCATCAAGGTCACTGCAGTACTTAACATCCTGAACATCCACCATATTCAAATGCAGGTTCACTGTTCATTTTATTTACAAGTTACTTTTCAAACTTCATCTTTCCTGAGCTGTCCTCTTCCCTAGACTAAAATCTGGTTTATTTACTCACTCGATGACACGTGGAAAGAATTTCTACCCTGGTACCTGAAACCTGAGTGACAAGAAAAATGTTAAAACGAGTTCCAAATCCAGCCCCAAACACCCCACCCTTCCTAAACACACACAGTACTCCCTCAGTATTAATATGGACATGTCCCTACCGTCCATACCCAAATCTACACCCCTCGGTGACACGTGTGATAATTACTTTTGAACATGAGTTTGAATGTGGCTGGTTGATCCTGAACACAGTCACATGCCTCATTATAAAAGGGTGTGCACACATGCAGCCCAATTATTTGGTCTTTTATCCAACAGGTTTCAGTATGTTTTTCACTGAATTTTGTTGGTTGCAACATCGCATTAAATGTGGGAAAAGATCCAACATAAATTATCTATTTAATTTTCTGCTAAACAAAAACCTGCAATTTTAAATTAGCTACGTAAACTTTTTATTTGATTTTATTTATGTTATTGTAGATGCTTTATTTGACAGCTATGACATCAAAAGATGTATTCATTCGACTCATTCGGATAATCAAAATTTTTGCTGTAAGAAGAGTCTTTAAAAGGAAAAGGTATGCGATTCACAACACCTAGCTTGACCCCCGAAAAACCGGCACAGATAAACGCAGACTCCCCTTGCAAAGCACATCTATTATACACATATTTATGTAGCAGAGTAACAATTTAGTTTTAAACAAACACATAAAAACAGACTTACCCAGTGGGTAAGGGAGGATGAGTAAGAAAGATTTTAAGTAGAATGTTATCGAGCTGCAGGGGAAATGCGGCTTCCTGGCCAACAGAGACCTGTGGTACGATACAAACAGACCCAGGCCGGCCTCTAAACACTAAGTGGCAGTACTGCAGCTTGGACCCGAAAGTGGGTGGGTGGGGGGCGATTTGAAAAACCTTAAATAAGTCTAGTTTTGCATTATGATGGAACACGAAGGTAACTCAAATGTCAACAGCAAGTTTAAGTGCATTCACTGTAAGCACTGATGGAGATCCCTTGTCAGGATCCACTGAATGATTGTATAGGCACCTAGCTATTTAATATTCAGTGACAAAAAGCTTCAGTGCCATTATAAGGAAATAATCACTAAAGTAATGTTCCATTATGCACATAAAAAAGACAAACTGAAAGCCATCCTAGCCCCCCCACCCTAGCCGGCTGAATAATGTACACATTGTATATGCCAACTAATGACCCACTTCCTGCAGTAGAAGCTGCCAGGACATCTGAAGGATAAAAAGAAAGAGAAGGGAATGTACACAAATAACCATCCCAGGAACCCTCAGCACTCCCTCGTCGCCACACTCATGTTTTTACCCCAAGATATTACATAACATTGTGTTTTTGGTGACCATTGTTTATTTTCTATTTTGAAAACTGCAGCAATTACTTTTGAAACACAAATTGTTCCGTACAATTCATTTCACAGGGTCAAGGGAAAGGCCATTCGTTATTTCTGCTCGAGTAAACATCTACAGAGCCACGGTATAATATCTACAATGCTGGGTCTCCTTACAGTCACTGACTTGGGGATCACATGTCGCTTTTTTAGGAAATGTTTCTCCATGTCACAGAAAACTGCAGAATTTCCTGGCCGACCCCAAGACCGCAAGACGTTTCCAGCGCATGTAGCGCAGGATGATGGGCATTACCAAAGCGTCACGTTACATTACATATGTATCAAATACATGTGTTTTTCCAAGTGACACTCTTTGGGAAGGCACAGTCCACGCGACATCACAGGGGCTGTGTCCATGTATCAGGACTTCCTCAGTTTCATCAGGACCGGCTCCAGGGGAGGTTGCTTTGGAGGAACGAGCAGCGGGTGGAGCAAGTCTTTAGCCACAGCCCTTCGTGAGAGGAGTAGATGATAACTTCTCTCTGAGGGCACAGAGTGTGAGGGGGGATGTAAAAACGGAACGCTGAGTTGCACAATTCCACAAAAAACGGCATCATCATTATGCCTCGCTTCAAGTAATTACAAGCCCCACAAAAACCACGAGTGTGGGGCTCTTTGTTCTACAGCCCAGTGAGGCGACGTACCCTTGAAGTCAGACAACAAACAGAATAAGAAACACATCATAACAAAGGCTATGCTGAAAACTACACAGTGTATAATAACCGTCAAATTTTTAAATAACCGTGGAAATCAGCAAAATCAGCAATATAACAGAACATACTGAAGAAGGAACACTGCAGGAAACCACTGGCGAGTAAATGCAAATGCTTGGCATGCCACTTCGGTGCATCACCTGCTGCATCATAATTTTCAAAGATCTACTTCTTCCGCTAACCATTCTCAAAAAACATAAAAACAGGACGGGACCCATGAACATCGCTAAGGGTCGACGCGTCTCCTACCAAGGCCGGCCCCTGCTCAGAAAGGAGACAGGCTGGGCACTTTGATGTTGATGTCGCCGATGTTGATGTTGCGCGGGATCTCGGGGAGATTCATGTTCTTCACTGCAGACACGGCGCGTGCGGGTGCAGCTGACAAGCCACCCTGGCAATCAGCAACCAGCAACACATCAGTTCCATGAACCAAAATTTGACTGTATGATATGAACAAGTTTACGCCTTTCTAGAAAAATTACTATCTTCGGTATAAAAGTTAAAAACCTTTCCATTAATGAGCTAAGCAGAGGCTAGAGCGTGAGGGTGGTGGTGCTGGTGGAGGTAAGGCTGGCTTTTCTGATTTGTATCAATCGTCATTTGCATAATCAAATCATATGACGTCAATTCATAAAATGCCGAGAACTTTAACCCCACTAGTTTTGTGTGGCCGGCCTCGCACAAGGAGATCAGCCAGAAAAAAGCAGGACAGGGACTGCTGTACTTAAGGTACCGGCAAGCCTCGAGGCAGACGCCTGGGTGTATTTCAGATTTAAGAAACAGAAGACAGTGAAGAGCTGGATAAAGGCAAAGTCACACGCAACGTGCAAAATGGAGGTGAAATGCAGCAGAATTGCCACAAATCTCCGAAACTGTTTAACGAGACATCATTCAGATGTGCAATCTGCAGAAAACGGCGATCTGATATATCCCTGGTCTCATAACTGAAATATCCATAACTGAAACCAATATTGAATCGAACTGAATCAGAAATGGAATTGATTCGGGACCTCATGAATCGGAATCGAATCAGTGGTGAGAGCCAGCCCTATGGGGCAGGTATCTCCCTCACCTCAGACTTCTCCATACGACTCTGCACCTCCACCTGTGCGACTGTTTCATTCATGCTGGTCTCCAGAACCATCCCACCCATCACCACTTCGTGGAGGATGTAATGAACCTGGGTACAAAACAGGAACAAAACAAATGGGCTCTTCTGTCCCCAGAGGCTAAATGTGCATAACCTATTTATTCCAGACCGAATACAGAAGGGATTGAAATTCAAATGTGCCAGATCCTGCAGGCAGCAAACATGACCAAGCATGAGGGCTGATCTCATGATTCAAGAACCTAAGGACAAACAAACAAAGCCTGCTACTTTATTTGCAGAATGCAAGTTCTGAGCTTTGGAATACAGTTCCAAAGAAATAACCAAGCAAGCGTCCTGTGGCTGTCAGCATATTCCTGTGTATTGCATCTTGACAAGGAAACAATAAAACGGTTACTTTAGAAATCTGTATGCTTTGTTGCTTTGTGGTGATGTCATACAATGAAGACTGTGATTGGTTAAAGAAGCGAAACACAAGTCCCTCCCGTGCTGACCCATGGACACAATGATCTTGGCAAAATCAGGACATACCCTTTTTTATGACTCAACTACAAGGGGAGAGGTATGTTCATTCACCCACAACAAACCAAACCAGGGGACCAGTCAAGGCTGATGCACACACATTAGGTTTCATCGCTTTCCCAAAGAACAGTCCTCTTCCTTGTTGATGCCATTCCTAGTCATTGCTAGATGCCCTCAATACCCACCATGTCTTTTTCTTCACTTCACAAGTACGACTGAATGCAGAAAGTTGCGATTGTTTATGCAGCTCATCACTAAGCGCATGGCTGTTCAACCAGAACTTACCTTATCCATGTGGAAAATGAGGTCCAGTTCACACACATTTTCAAAGCATTTATCGAGGGTTTCCACAAAAACCTGCAAAAAATATGAGGAGTATTAGCAACACATTAACATACGGAAGCTTTACTCCTAACTGAATGCTGATTACCCCTAAAATTAACATAACAGGTTTTAGGAACCTGCATAAGCAGACTGAAAAGTGTGCAAAGCCATGAACAAATTGTTCATTATAAATAAAAATATTGGTCTTCTCCTCCAAATTCAGGTCAGGAACTTTTGTGTATGACTCAATTATACAACAATTATCTGGGTCCAGCCAAAAAAGAAAAAGATGAAATCAACTAGAAAAAGCCCAAAGTTGCTGAGAAATTAAATGGCTCAACCAGAGATGGAAACAGTGCTTCTGTAGAAGAGCATGCCTAGGAACCTTCTGCTGGACTCGCCAGAAAGAAGACCCTTTATGTCGGAAAAGAGGCATCACAGGGGCATGGATACCATGACAGATTCGGAGGGCCCAGCACTTTGTAGGGGGCCCAAATTCTCCCTGTTCATCAAAATCAACTGAGCAACTGAAAGTGCTAACCCAAGCAACAGGTCCAAGGTGACATTTTCTCAGGGGGCCCCAGACGTCGAGCTACTCCCCTGTTGCAGGTACAGGAATGAAAGTTATTGTTACACTTGGGGGTCCTCAGCTGAAAAGTCTGGGAACCCTTATTCTAACCTACTATAAAGTAGTGGTGCAATGGTTCAAAAAACTCACGGTTCGGATCGGATCACGGTTTTAAAGTCACGGATCAGCGAAAAATGACAAGACCTAAAATATTAATGAGATGCGTGTTGTGATGCCCAGAAGTTAGTAATCTGTTAGCACGCCACGTACTACTGTTTTGGTAAACCATGTGTTGTTTGTGTTACGGCACTACTTTTTGCAGTTTAAATTCCCGCATGTTTATTAAAATAAGGATATGCCGAATTTATATAGATGACCAGGGCAGTTTCTAGCTATTGAAAAGATTTTTTAGGAAGATTGGCTAAAATACTCGGGATTACAGCCCCAAATGATTGGACCTATTGACGCTGTTAACAATCCTCTATAATTCTATCGCTCTCACACACTTAAATAAAACTC
>JAODKM010000008.1:4844253-4886445 GCA_026780845.1 Petrocephalus sullivani | reverse complement strand
AATGGTGGTGTGCCTCGTGATTTTTTTCATGAAACAAGTGTGCCTTTGCCCAAAAAAGGTTGAAAAACACTGTTCTAGTTCAACAAATCGTTCTGAACTGCAATAACACTTCAGGTCAGTGGGGGCGCTCACATTGTGGGGTCATTTTAGTCACTGATCTCAGGTCAGTGGAACTGTACATTCAGTGAGAGGTGCTTGGTGAACTTAAGCGTGGCAGCTATTGGCTGGATGTCGTCACGGCTGTGTTTCTCATGGTGTTTAGTGATAAACTGCCTCCTGAATTGCTGACATGGACAACGTTAACCTTCAACGCATGCGTATACAGTGATTCGAATCTTTTTGGACGGGAATCGGTTCGTCCAATTCACTTTAAAGATCTGTTCAAAAGGATCCTTTCGTTCGTGATTGGCACATAACTAATACCGGTATTTAAAACTTAAAACGCTGCCTCCTCGATATTATTCGCGCATTTTATAATGTATGCACTTATAATTATCTGGCTTTTTATTCAAATATGTTAATGATGATTATGGAAATAGTATTAGCAATTTTCATTAAGTAAAACCAAACAGCAGCATAAACCAAATGCTGAAAACCAGGCATACCACATGTAAGGCTTTTTTATTTGCTTAAATAGTTGGCTAAAATTGCCTGCTTAATTAATAAAAATAGACAAGACTTTTTTTACCAAAATAATTGACACTGCTTCAGTTATGGTGCAATTTGTTTGAAAATTAAATAAGACTCAGATCATCAACTATACAATGTTCCTGATAAGTTTGAAAAAGCCTAATTAAATAGGCCTACTTTTAGAGTTACTCTTTTCACAGCATTAGGTATCTACTGCAGTCGCCCCTTCCTTCCTTTGCTGCCACCTAGCGCTGCTTTTTAGTACTGCAATTTGTGTCAAAAGGAAATCAGTTGTAGTGTTTTTGGTAAGTGCTAATAGGATCCATGAAATACTTTTTGAGTTATCATATTTGAAATTCAAGTGTTTTATGCGATTACCCACTTGACACAGGAGTTCCATATGACAGCATTTATAACAGCCACATGTCCGATCTTCTGCTCAATCTGCTTTGATTGCTCCTCGCACCAAATGTAAGACAAAGGGTGACAGGGCTTTTGCTGCTGCTGCGCCTAGACTCTGGAACTCCTTTCCACGATACATCAAGGAGTTTCCCTCAAGTCGCCTTTTTAAGTCAAGGTTAAAAACATATTTTTATTCCCTAGGTTTTAGTGATTGTTAATATATATAGTTATATTTGTACTTTTGTTTCTTATCTTTTGGCTTTATGTAAATCACTTTGGATTACAGCATCTCTCCTGTTTTAAAATGTGCTATATAAATAAAGTTGCAGTTGAATTTCAAACAAGTGAAAACAGGAGCGGACTGCAGGTTCTAGACTCATATGTATCTATGTGTATGCAGGTTCTGAAATGTACTCTGTTGATTGTGTATGAAGGTTTTAGGCTCACTTGTGTCTATGTGAATGTCCACCATGGTTGGGCTCACCATGTGACTCAGTGGGTTAGGATGCTGTGCCTGGTACTGAATGGTGATCTCAGAGTCAGCAAACTGATTTTACCATTGGGCCCTTGAGACAGGCCCTTAACCCTCAGTTGGTCCAGGGACTGCCCACGCATTCTCACAAATCAGTGCCATTTAATGAATAAAATGTTAATAAATGCTCCAGTGGGAAACAAATAAACAACAAACTTCAATCACAAACAAACTAACAGACATACAGTTACATTTTCCCATCGTACTCAAATTTCAGTTTCCACCTTTGTGCCAAATAAATAGAAAATTCATATTAAAATGATTATTATAATTTAAAGAAAGAAGGAATAAACAATTGCAAAAAACAAGCATGTCACCAGCTGTTTCCTGTTCTACTGTCCCTTGACATCTTTTCCAATATCCCTTTTCCTGTAATAAAATGTGGACAAAACCAAAGAATGCATCCAAAGAGAGAAATAAAAAAAAGTGATGTTCTCATTTACACAGGTTTTTGCAAAACTGTGCAAGCTTTCCAGAATTCACTTTTATTGTGAAGTTAAGAATGTGTGCAGAAAGGGATGCCTCTGAGTCATGTTGTAATAATGGATTTTCCTGTTGCACACATTGCACAATCGTCATGCCAAAATGTGCTCTTGATTTGCTAAATGTAAAAGCCTCCAGTGTCACTGAGACCTTTCACTGTGTGTTAAGATACTCGAGGAGCTTGCTTGGTGTACGACCACTACTTAAAACATCGTGCCCTGTCACAACCAGTGAATCGGAGATGACTGGACACCTTAAGAAGACAGGGAACGTGAGAACATCGTTCTTCTGGAGAGAGACACACCACTAAGAGTGAATGATTCTTGGAAACAAAGTTCTTTTCACCTCTTCAAAGCTAAACAATGTAAAAAGATCTTCTTTACTCTGGACCTGTGAGAGAGGGAAACCACTTCCAGATGGACTGATTTAATTGAAATGTGCATTAACCTTTTTCTCCTCTTCATCTTTATTGTCCAACAGTTCATGCTACATTTATTAAAAACCAGTATGTTTATGCAACATCTGTGAGTACAGGGGGCCAGCTAAAGGGGGGAAGTCAATTAAAGCCTGTGGAGCAAACAGTGTTCACTTCATTCCAGAAAGTCTTCTGAGGGATCAGACATGTCCAGAAGATTGCATGTCTCAAAGCGTCTGGCATTGGCCACATTCGTGGTGGTATTCTTGGCTATCATTATTGTCATCCCTCTGATCATCACCATTCTAGAGCTAAAGAATAAAGCTACTGGCACTATGCATCTAGACACAGTGGATACACCACCAAACACCAGGCTGCCGAAGAACCTAATGCCGGATAGCTACAGGATTTACATCCAAATTCACCTGCACACCAAGATGCATGTTACAAACCACACGTCTACCTTCAGTGGGAACTCCACCGTGAAGTTCAGGTGTGTTGAAGCCACTCACTGGATCCTCATCCACTGCGAAGATCTGAACCTGACATCTATCCACCTCACTGACGAGCACGGCTCCGCCGCAGAACTGAAACACACCTCGCTGAAGGAAGATGAGACCACCTTCTTAGAAATCGAACTTACACACGCGTTAATAGTTAACGCAACGTACTACCTCTTCACCGCCTTTGAAGGGCTATTGGACGATGACTTACAAGGCTTGTACATTAGCCGATACGGGGAAAATACGGACAGTCCAAGGTAAGAATTCTCTTTCTAGTATTTTTTTTATCTCTTACAATCTTTCTTGTCTTTACAATATCGAACATTCAGGCGTTAAGTCAACTTGAACTTCTTCGATTTTTGCTTGTCTGTCCCACCATAAAAGTAATATTTATCATTTACGTTACGATATATGTACTGTGTGGGCTAGAAGTGACGCACAGTAGAGCAGACAGCTAGTATGTTATATACCGTTTCTGTTGTTTTTCTTTTGACTCCGGTGGTTAGATTTAAAAGTCATGTTTAACTGATTAAACACAGTAAAAAATTATCTTCGGAAGAGGAGTATTCTCATTATTGCTGGAGAATATAAAACTAAAATCTGTTAGATTGCCATTGCTTCAAAGTATTTCACAACATGCTTCCTTTCATTTTAATTACACAAAAACTTTCATCTGCGGTTTGTTCAGGTTTCTTTTAGCTAGCCACTTGGAACCTACGCGAGCCAGAAGAGTGTTTCCCTGCTTTGACGAGCCGGCGATGAAAGCCGTGTTTAATGTCACGGTGATACACCGGCTGGGTACTGTGGCGCTCAGCAACGCGGCGCAGAAAGGTGCGGGTCGCAGCGCTGCCCTCCCCGGGAAGACCGCAACTAATTTAAGAAGCGCAAAAATACACGTCACATTAAAAGAGAGTCAGAAATACGTTACACACATTAGCAGATGGTCCTGAAAGCCGCTCGTCGGTACAGTGCATTTATCAGTAAATAAACCTGGCCTCCAACCTTAAACCATACCCGTTAAAGCGCCTGTCGAAAACGTGCTGTCCCCAAAAAACCTTATTTAACGTGCTTGTTTAATACAATAAATAAGTCAGGCGATGAAAAAAAGGTCGGAGCGCTAAAAAAAGGCGAAGTATCCACATCTGTACTTTTAGTTATGTTTCGGAGAAGGTATGGAAATGTTAAACAATCGGTACGGTATGTAAATCACTTTTAGGATTTATGCCTAAATGCCGCTTGTCTCTCATGAGGGATATCAAGTGGGACAGAGGAAGCAGGAGCTGTTTTATTCTCCCCACGTTACACCAGGGTCTGGAAAAAGAAGCGAACGTGCATGATTAATAGACATAGGAAAGCAACATTGCCTCTGCAACTCCGCTTCTAAGCTGCCGCAGATTGGCACGGACTTCCTCAGCTAGGGAGGCGTCCGACCACGGGAACATCTCCTCCAAGATGTCCCGATTCCGCACTGCTAGGGCACTATAGCCACGGGATCGTCCAGTACCTCGGGCTGCTGTAGCCAGTATATAGCCTCATCCACTAGACCGAGATAGTCGGCCGCGGTCAGCTGAGACGTCGTTTTCGAGAGTCCGGTCATTCTGTGACGACCAGCGTGCCGGGTGCGGAGCGGGGAAGCAGGATCGGGACTTCAAAAGGTAATGCACACAAAGATTTAATAGAAACACGCAGGGAACAGCACGCTGAGACAAATCACGTCAATGACCGGACTGGGGAAATGAACTTGAACGCGGACTAAATACACAAGATCACTAATACAGAACAAGAAACAGCTGGTAAACGCAGGAATTCACACGAGGGGGCGTGGCATATAGGAGGATCGGGCAGGACGTGACACCCAGGTTGGGTGGTCCCAACCGGGGGCATAGATTTAGGGTGGACGGAGGGGACGTGTCCCCACCAATATCCTCCGACCATTGAAATGTCCCCACCAATAATTTAATCTACTTAGTCATAGGTCCCCACCAATGTCCAGAGCAAATCTACGCCCTTGGTCCCAACACTATACATTTTGTTGATAGCGCTGGGCTGGGGCTCACTGTCACGAAGTATAAGTGCTGTTGTAGTACACCAGTCCACCATTCGGTCAGCACTGTTTTAGACTATCTTGTTTGTTAGCCTTCATGCAACCTTCTGGTGTGGAAAGTGACCAATCCCTTAGTTTCTTCAGCCCAAATAAAGCAATAATGAGGGGCAGCTGTTTGGATACTTCATTAAATGTCTCATGACCTTCGATCAGCAACATCAGAGTGAAAATTTCGGTACATAGGTCAGCGGCTAGGCCACCACCATCAGAGTGATACAGGCCAAAACAATAACAACATGAATGAGATACAGAGCAAAGCGACACCAAGAAGAACATGTCCACCTGTTTCAGGTTAAGGGAAAAACCACGTGTATGATTAGGGGTCTGGAGATATGCTTCACAGACAGATTTTGGCAGAATATCTTTGGCAGTTTTTCAATTGCAAGAAGTCTACAGCTAAATCAGCTAAATGACACCAATGTAGCAGGATACACAGACTGGACACAAGAGATAGCAAACTTACCCTTTTACTACAATTCATGCAGACCAAAAGAAAATGAGCATTGATGGAGAGGAATGGCTTATTACAGAGTTTCATCCAACTGTGAAAATGTCAACCTACATCCTAGCTCTTACAGTCTCTGAATATGCCTGTAAAACGACAGACTATGGAAGGTATGTTCTTAAGGTAGGTTCTCCTTTTGTACTACCATCACATTACAGTTCACAAATTAATTTTAGTAGGACACATGTTTATTCAGGCCATGGTGGATTTATTTAATGTGCATATTAACTAAAATATGGATGAGGCCTTATGATGTCAGTGTTTGAGCCTCTATGAGCTAAACAGAAGTAGCTGTCAAAATGTTTCAGAATCTTCCCAGGTGCAGCCATGCTTTTTGGTGTTGATTACTGTTACTCCATCCAAAGAATAATTAAATGCATCGACACAGGCATTAACAGTCAATGGAACACAAGTAGCAAAAGCATATCAGCCTACCCTTCTCTTCAGGTAAAACGGCTGTCCACACTTCTGCAGACCTTGGAGTATCTGTTGATGAAAAGACGTTGGCTTTGTTACAGTGATTGTAACATAGGCTTTGTGTAATTCTTCTTTCACCCAAATTCTGCACCTTCATCTTGCACACACTCAGGAAAATAGCGAACAACGTGGACACCACAGACACTTTGTTAATGGCAAGGAACCTAGCAACCAGAATTCACAAAAACATCTACCCTTTGATGGTAGTGATCGTCTGTTTTATAGACATGGGCACAACCAGACGCTATCGCTGCTGGCCATGTGGATTATGCCCACAGCATAACTGGGAACATCCTTGAGTTCTTTGAAGATCTCTATGACATAAAGTATCCTTTGAATAAGCTGGGTGAGTCTTTGTGTTTTTAACTAAACATTTAATCATGATTTACTTTATAACCCCTCTGAAGATCTTAGTTAAAAATTAATAAAAAATACTTTGGGTTAAAATCAGTGGTAACACTTTAAAGAGGTATTGCAGGAGCTGCAATATGCTTGAATTTTTGAAGTTTTATTTTGTGAAATGATGTTCCTGTTTGCTGAATAAGACCAGTTTGCTGTGCCGGATGCCCTTGCAAGTGGTATGGAAAACTGGGGCCTGATACTGTACCATGAGAAATCATTACTTTATGACGAAGACTTCTCCCTGATGGGCAGCAAGGCCCACATTGCTGAAATCATCGCCCATGAAATAGCTCATCAGGTAGAACCACTAACTTTCCTCCTGGGTTAGCTTAAATTTCAACCCAATGCTCACCCATACAACTCATGTCAAGTTCTGAAACATCTCCACCGGAATTAAAACATTTTCCATTAAGCATTGTTTGTAAGGGACGCATAGTGCTTCTAATGTAGGCCTAGATTTTTCAAATGTAGCCATATATGCTACACTACATACATTACATAAGTTATTTTAATTGTAACCTAACTGTTTGTGTGTAGCAGTTTAGCATGAGTTTGAAAAACATCGAAAAACAAGCATGATATACAGCTGTTTTAGTTGTTTTGGTAGCCAGAGACACACACATGTACTTCAATAGCATAAAGGTCAATAGGGGCGGCCTCAGGGCTGAATGTGTACATAATACAGTCGGTTAAGACATTTAATGGGAATTTTTTGGGGAGTTTTTGTGAGTTTTTCAAAAGCAAAGCGTGTTTACAGCAGCCTCTCATGTAATATCTCGCAGTGATCTTGGTATCTCACGTTTCTTGGGTCTTTTCACCTCTCCTTGCTTGCCAAGGGGACCAAAAAATTTCACACGGCTTCTCCAGATCATGGCAGGTTTGCTCCCCTAACCACTGCCATGTGGAAGGGTCAACTGCATTTCATAAAACTGAGAATTTTGATGTCTGTAAATAAACCTTTTGAACATATTGTGTGTTACGTCCTGCCCGTCGTGTCCGTCTGACCCTCCTGTCTCCTCCCTAACATGGCCCTGATGATCCGCGCCTGTTGCTTCTTACCCCTCATCAGTCTTTGTATTTGAGTACATGTTTGTCTCATCAGCCCCAGTCCGGTCATTGACATAGCTCCTCCTGTCTGCCCATGTCCTATCTTCTTGTTTGGACCCCTCACAGTCCCATTTGCTAGCTCACATTCAGTTCAGTATGCCCCTTTTTGTTTACCAAATGCCGACCTTCGAATCCTTTGTCTCACATCTTATGACTATGTGTTTTAGACCCACAAGCAGTTTCTTCTTAACACAACATTTGATTTCTCTTTAAATGTTGTAGTGGTTTGGAAACCTGGTCACAATGAAATGGTGGAATGACATATGGCTAAACGAAGGCTTTTCTACATACCTGTCATACTTTGGTGTGGATAAAGTTGAGCCAACCTGGAATTTCGTATGTGTGTTTTTTGTCTTCATTTAAACATCTCCCTTGCTCATCTTCATTTTCTGGTACTTTTACATTGCAGTAGTAATATTTTGTTTTTCAGAAAGACCTGTTCTTCCTCAATGAGATGCGGAATCTGCTTGTAATAGAGTCCATAAACCAGCAGTATCTTATTCCTGAAGAGGAAGAGGTCCTTACATCCAGTGAAATAGAGGACATGTTTGACATCATCACCTATAACAAGGTGCTTGGCTGACAGTCTGATGGCTGCATCATTTTACTCATGGCTTTTAAGAGGCAGCTTAAGACATCTGTCTAGGTGTTTGGGTAATCTGTTTGCAGAAGATCTGCATTTTATTGGGATTTGTTAATCTGTTTATAGTGTATTGTGTGTTCTTAGTTGTGTATTTTTTTAATTTCTCTTCTAATTGTCATGCAAAGCACTTTGTGTCTGTGAAAAGTGCGATAGAACAAATTGTAGTTATTTACTTTTACTCATCAACCATCAGTCATACATGGATAGACAGGTCATGTACCTGTGTCTTTGTGCTCCAGGGGGCAACGGTGTTGAGAATGCTGTCTAGTTATGTGTCAGAGGCGGTCTTCGTCAGCGGCGTGAAGGTAGGTGACTCTTTTTCACTCTACTCTGCAACCGAATCAGTATTACGTACTGAAGTGTGGGTCAAATTAAACACAGATGTAATCTGGCCCAGCCAAGTCTAGCGGTAGCAGTATGATTGTCTACTAAATAAATATTTTTCTTACTCTGTAAGTGTAACTAATGAAAAAATACTGAAAATCTCTTTTTGCTAGCCAGGTGTAATGAACTAAAATCTTATTACGGTGATATAGCAACTTGATTTTAAAATATTGCGGTGTTATATCTCTGCTGTGCACAAATGTGTCCATTTAGTCCTATCTGAAGTCATACCAATATAACAACGCAGAACACCAGGACCTCTGGAGGCACATACAGGAAGTAAGTTTTATTTCAAACATTTCCACTGTAAACACCTTGCATGAATTATGTTAATCAATATAATCTGAAATATGTAGTGTCCTTCATATGCCCTGTGTTATAAGTAAAGTGATATTAAACAGCAAATGAGAAAATTGTTTGGGGAAATTCCTGATTTGGATTACATGGCAATTACTTGAGCTCAGCATGTCCAAACAATTTTTTTCGATGGAGTATAAAATGAAGTGAAATCCCTAATAATCATGTCCAGGCGGTAAACAGCAACAATGAGACCACTCAAGTGGCCGACATGATGGAGGCCTGGACAAAAGAGCCGGGCTACCCTCTTATTACCATCAACACTTCTTCTGGAGACATATCGCAGGAGAACTTTGTTTTCAACAAAACCATGCAAAGCAAGTGAGTGGCTTCATGACTGTTTTAAATAGCTGCATGCAGGGACACTCTGGTACCTGCCTAGGTATCCTTGTGCTTGGCGCTTTGGGCCTGAATCCAAGCCCGGTGTCGGATGGCAATTTCATTACATTTTTTTCTTTTAACAATAAGAGAAAGTTTGTTCGGTAGCTTTTCTGTAATGTCAGATATTGTAATGCGTATGACGTGGTGCTCACTTTCATCTGTTTCTCTGGCACAGCGTAACATGGCAAGTTCCAATTACAATGCTCAAGTCTGGTTCGAGGGAGATAACGCTGGACCTGCTGACTGTGAATGGCCCCGGTAATAAATATGTGTCTGTGTTTGTGTTTTTTTTGTAATAATTCTTAATATGTTATACATACATGTAATATACAATATTTGCAACGCAGATGTAACCTACTACTTGCACTTGTTTTGGACCTTTTCACGCGTGTAGAGAAGTAAAATAAGGAACAGAACGGAAGGTAAAAGCGTGAACTCAAATGGAGAAATAGCACTTACATCGCCGGAATGTTGTTCTTTACAGTTTCAAAACCAATATATCAGTCAAATAATAATGAATGGATGCTAGCCAATGTCAACGGCACTGGATACTACAGAGTGAACTACGACCCGGAGAACTGGAAGCGGCTTCTGCAGCAGCTTGGCACCGACCACCACGTAAATTCCCTTCATGCCTTTCGTGCTTCGGGATTTGTGTTGCTCCATTTGGACAACAATTGTAACAATCACACTCTAGACATTTTTGTTGCGTGGACAGAAGCCTTATTGATGAATAAATGCCTCATTTCGTATAAGTTTAGCAGCAAATTCCTGAAGTGAAATGAAAACCGGAAAACGAGAAGAGAAATATGTTTGATCCTGCAACAACACAGATCAAATCGCGGTTTTTCTTATGTAATCATGGAAAAACAAAACTTTCCAGGGCAACGGGAATTCGATTACAAAAACAGTAAGATTGTTCTCCAAGACAAAATGCCTGACATCTGTTGGAGAAATCCTTATAATGCACTAAAAACATCATTTACAATTCTTCAGATGATCCCCATTGTGAACAGAGGACAGCTTATCGACGATGCATTTCAACTAGCAAAGTAAGTCTGGCATTGCTGTCATGCTCGTGTGATCTGCCAGACCTTTAGGGAAAGTGCTGGTTTTCTTTATTATGTTGGATGTTGTGTCTTTTATGTATAACCCATGCTCACATACTATTCTTTGTCAATCACTATCATTATGTTGCTTGGTGCTATCTCATTTTAACATCCAGATAATTCACCAGAGCAATGCCAGTGCGTTACCCAGCTAATGTACCCAGCTTCTCTTAAACTCCAATATATTTGTGTAAAAGACACATATTTATACAGAATCACTCAGGCCTGTTTATATATATCTTCCATATGCTTTTTCCAGTACCAGTGTTTATTTATGCCTATACTATTAAATATTAAGCATGCTTTTTTGATCACAGTACACGGTTTCCATGAAATAAAAAATAGATATCACGAAGGCTTTAATTATCTTTAATTATTAAGGTCAACACAAATGTGTAATTTATAAATTGCTATTTAGAAAGTGGTCATATTTTTCCAGTGTGACTTTTCATCCCTGTTACGTACCCATTTTTCATTTTAGGAATGGGACATTTGCTAAGCGGTAAGAGGCCGTGTACATTTCTTTGCTAGACTTCATTCATATTATAACGAGTTTCTCTTGGTTTGATCCAGAGCCGGACTTGTCAACATCACATTGGCTCTCAGCATTACCAAGTACCTACAGAAGGATATGGAATTCATTCCCTGGGAGACTGCCTGGCTTAATCTTCATGATATCATTCTGTTGTTAGATGGCGTAGAAGATTATAACTTCATTGAGGTCAGTTCTTGCTCTTCTGCGCAGTCAAACTAAGCTTTAGTGGGTTACAGAGTCAAGAAAGGTTCTGTTTTCGCCCAATCATATTTTAGGCATACCTAAGAAAGCAAGTCACTCCGTTGTATGACTATTTTGAAGCTTTCACTATGAAGTCATCTGTCCCGGAGCAACTCACTGCGCAGTAAGCCCTGCATTTGTCTGCAGTTATCTAAGAAGCTGCTCAGTCAGATCTAATGTTTTAAAAATGTTAATTGCCTTTCTATTCTCTGACAGGTACAACCAGGTCAATGCCATCAACATTGCATGCAGCCATGGTCTAATTAAATGCCAAAAGATGGCCACTGACACATTCAATCAATGGAGACAGAACCCCACCTCGAAATGGTGCAGAACATTGTGTTTTTTCAGAGAACATAGTTGTACTGAACATCATATTTATTGTAGGATTCAGCCAGGCTTGTAGTGAAGTCTTATCTATTGTAGGATCCACCCAAACTTGAGGTTACTCATCTCCTGTGCTGCCATAGCTGTCGGAGGTCCGGAAGAGTGGGAGTTCTTGTGGCAGTTGTTTCAGAACACCACTGCTACGGTAGAGAAGGGGATCCTGCAAAGTGCTCTGTCCTGCACCAAGGACAAAGAGCTCCTCAAAAGGTTAACGCTTAAGAAGCAAGGCATTCTGTGCCAGGTGTGGCAGATGTCTCAAGGATATGGGAAACATTTCTTTCTTGCTTTTTAGGTTCCTGGAATATGCTCTGGCCTCAGATAAGAAGACTGAATTTTATTCCATTGTGATATCAATTGCCAGGAATGTGGCAGGTCATTCTTTAGTCTGGGACTTTATCCGGAAGCAGTGGACACACCTAAGAAACAAGTTAGTTTTGTTTTGTCTGTTTTTCCTGTCACCTTTACAGAACAGAAGGCATTTAGACCTGATAGAAGGCTGTCATTAATTCAAGAGTTGATACTCAGAAGCTGTAACCGTGCAGCCCTCTTCAGGTTCTAGAAAGAAGGACCATGTAAAAACAAAGCTTAACTAAAGTTACACCTGATTAGGAATCCAAGCAGCAAAACTGCTGAATCAGTATTGTTTTTTTATGTTTTTGCATGTGTTAACTGTGCATTATATTGTTGTGCTGTATTTGCTTTTATGTTCTCAAAACTCTGCTTTCAGATATGGAGGTGACGGGCCAATGTTACCCGGTATAGTCAGCATAGTGACAGAAAGATTCTCCTCGGAAACTGAATACGAGGAGGTAAAACTGACCATAAAATCAAAGGCCCTCTCACTTGATCTTAAACCCTTAATATTCTTATTCTTCAGAAACCGAAAAGACATCCTGAAGTTATGAGGTAATGTGTTCAGTATGTTTGTGTAGGATGCCGTTGAGCCCCTCTCTGTTTCCGAACCTCTCTCCTGGTGTAGTTGATAAAGTTCCTGGAGGTCTACAGAGAGGAAGACCATGAATCCGACCTGTGGAGCTTTGAGCATGCCTGCGAAAGCGTACGGGCTAACATCGAGTGGGTGGAAGAAAACAAGAAGATCGTCCTGGAGTGGTTCCGTAAAGAATCTGTGGCTAATTAAGATTCATAGCTTTTCCCAGGAAAGTGCGGAAAGAATTCTACTGATGAGAGCCAGATGAAGGGAGGAGGCGGAATTCTGGAACCATGCGCTCTGCTGGGATTACAGCATTCCGCACAGGCCTGCTAGCCGGGCGGCTCCTCTGATGCACCAATCGCCGGGCCTCCGCAGGAATGGTCTGGCATGTTTGATGCTAATGGGAATGTGGCAGGAAAGTGTATCACTATCATCAATGGAAGAGTACCGTGTGATCGAGTCACTTTTTTGGAACACTTTCACAAGATTCAGTGTAAAATTAATTTTATTGCACATAGTACTTTACTATCCTTTCACATCCTGAGGACTATAGTACAATTTTACGTTGGCACATACTCAGATATATGAATATTTAAACTTCTATAATTTTAATAAGTAACAGAAAAATAATGAAGAAATTTATTGTGGTAACATTTAGACTTTTATAAAGAAAATTACTGAGAATATACAAAGTAGTTTATGTGAGTTGCATGTTATATTTTGGATGTTTTAAGCCAGGACCTGATTGTGTAAACTGAACTGGAAACTGGAGCATCCAGTGCAGTCCACTGCCTCTGATCCAAATTGAGTCACTGAGTTCCTGCATCTTGGCTTCAAACTGAATGCAGGGCTGGCAAAGCAGTGTATGTTTGTATAAATGAGTCCCCCCCCTAAACTGAATGTTGAATATTTGCTGTTTGATCACCTTATCTGTAGCCAAACTATGATCAATACGCAGCCTACCCATTTGCGCTCTGTAGTTTGACGATTCAAGCTATTTAAAATCAAATGTGCAACAATCTCAAGACATGCAGATCAATATTGTATGTACATCTATGTCCCATAGATAATAGTAACATTTTTGATGTACGCATCCTATTGAAGCGTGTCTGCGAGTCGCTAAACGGTCGAAGAGAGTGGGCTCAGAAATTGGTGAAATATAAGTTGTAGCCACAAGATGGCAGTGCGGAATAACCTCATTGGGAGGTTTATGCAATAGGAATGTCCTAGTCCCACCATAAGTTTATATTGAAAATAAGGCTTGCAATAATGTATTAAAAGCAGTTTTTAAAAATCATTTGAAGAAACATTAAACATTTCATTGGTTCCTAAAGAAAACAGAAGTCAAACTCTGATAGTTTAAATTTCATGATTCATTGTGTGAACTTTGTCTCATTAACAAAAATTTGTTATAAATAAAACTGAAAGGATAAAAGTTGAATTTGAAATCAGGTTTATTATTATTATTATTATTATTATTATTATTGTTGTTGTTGTTGTTACAGCCCATAATAATGTAGAAAAGAACAGCCTGGAGCAATATTATGCACTTCTTAACATTATGTAAATATTTTCTAACTTAGTTGCATTCTGTAAAGCTGAATGTATTCTATTTTGGCAAGATAATACAGAATACAGAGTAGTCAAAATATATCCATCATGAAATGAGCATGTTATACTGCCCTAGGGCCACAGTGAAGGTGCGGGCTGAATAGGAGCTGTAATGCCTATCTGCTACTATGCCATACACTGTTATTATTGGGCTGTTTGTTTGCAGCTGTAACAAAACAAACAGCACAAATCTCTGTATTCTTCATTATCATTATTGCAACTGAACAAATAAAACATAATAAAACTTTCAACAGAACTTTACTGCATCACGCTCAGATTTATTTGAACAAGAATTATTTATATTCATCTGTCCATTTTCTCTACCTAATTGTTCTATGCCAGGTTGAGGGGGGTCCCGAGCCTATTCCGGAAGCTATGGCCACAAGGTGGGGAATAACCCGGGATGGGGCACCAGCCTAGAATCATTGACATTTTATGCTCTAGTCACATATTTACAAATTTCTGGAAATTAAGCTGTACATAGGTGGGGGGGCAATCGTGTTTTGGATTCCCTGGGGACAGAGGAGCCTTTGTTCAGTGAGATGTCAGCTGTCCGTTCAGGGGGGCGTTTCCTGGCAGTGTCATGGAAGTGGGTTCCGGGAGGGTGTTCAGCCCGCCTGACAGCTGGGATATACTGTGTCAGCGCCTGCAAACTTAGGATGAATTTACACTGCCTCCTTCGCCGCATGTTCTTGTGTTACAGTAACAACATGAATATTTATGCTGATAGTATTTTAATCCCTACAACCTCCACTGTTTCACATAAAAGAGCATCAGAACTAAAACATAGTAAGCTAGGCCTGATGCCTGCCTTTTACAACTGAAATCCTGTAGATCAATATATTGAATTAATTGAGTTAAATCAATACATTTGTAATGTGCTGACAGGCACGGAGCAGGGAAGCAGGAAACAGAGTCCGAGGATCAGGGATTCACAGGGTTTATTGACAGAGATCACACAGGCAGGGAGCAGCAGCAACACAACATTAATGACCGGACTGGAGAAACACTCAAATGCGGAGTTAAATACAAAGGACTGATAACCGATAACAAGAGACAGCTGGCAAACGCGGGGATTCCACACAAGGTAAACAAGGGGGCATAGCACACAGGAGGATCAGACGGGCAGGATCATGACAACACTGAAAGGAAGCTCCGTATAAAAACATGAAAATACTGATAGATTTGTTTTTGATACATCTGCCAAGCAGAAATTTCTAAGAAATAATTCCCGAACTTACTGTCAGTTTCCTATAATCATTCACTTAAAATAAACGAGTTCTCTTCATATTACAATGTAATTCTGATATTCCTGTAAAACACTAAAGATCATATGTAGAGAAGTACATACTAATTTATTTTTTTCAATGCCTTAAGGCCCCTTTCATATCCTGACCCCTTTTATGTGACATTTTCAAATCCCTCGTCACTTTGCAGGGGAAGTCTGCCCTATACAGTAAATGATAAAGGATTATTCTTGTTTTACTGGGTTTCACAATAAAACGTCAGGAAAGCCAACAGTTATGTGTGTGTGTGTGTGGGGGGGGGGGTTAGATATATATTGCATTGTGGGGACCAAAAGTTCCGGCAATGTGATAAAAGACCTGTTATTTTGACGTTGTTGGAATAATTTCTTTTTCGGTCCCCAGAAGAGTAAACTTTTATAGAAATCTAGCTGAAACTGCAATGAAAAAAGTAAAAATGACAAAAGTCTTGTATTTTGTTTGGTTACTTATGGTTAATACTGGGTAGGATTTAAGGGTGTCATTGTTGGGATTGGGGTTATGCCCATAGTCCCCAGGAAGATATGAATACAAACTCTCTCCCTCTCTCTCTTTGAGGGAGGGAGTGAGACGGGAGAGAGAGAGAATGTACCATATGATGGACTGGTGTCCCGTCCAGGAATCCTCCTAGGATAAGATCCAAAATCCAAAATGACCGCGACCCTGACCAGAATAAATGATTGGACCATGGAAAAAAATGATAATAAACACATTATAGGCGCTATCCTATCCTAAGCATCCTGGGTATTCCGAACGCGCTGTCTGGTCAGTTTGGGTTTCCACTTATCACGTGTCCTTTCTCTGTTCTCTTTGGCTCCGGCGCGGCGAGAAAGGCGTCCACTAGCATGAGTGACCCGCGGCATATGAGCGTTTATTTCCGACTGTAGACTAGGGCGTCGAGGTAGGTGGCCGGTCGGTCCTCCTCTCGTTCGGGATGAGCTGGCAAATGCGAGCTGACAAGCGCGCCGCGGCGGGTCACGTAAGTGCGGCAGAAGAGCGCCCCAAGAGCGAGCGCCGAGCCCGCATCTCCGCTCATTTCACATGATGGAGGCTGGGGGGAGGGATTTTTCCGGCTCAGACCTACCCCTGTTTAGTGGTTTATTTTCTGTTACAGCTTTTGTTCCGTGGTTTAGCTTATGAACTTCTCCCATAATTAAAAGCATAATTAAATGTGTCAGGTTCATTGAGTACCATTATTTCCCCTCACTGGCACTTTTCTCATTTGGAGATGAGCTCAGACCACCAAGAAGTTTGAGAACTGTCCTTTGTCCAGGATTTTATTTTCAGCGCGCCTCTTCACTGTGTCCCAGTGTGTATTGTATTCTGTTAATTTATCTTTGTGGTCTAAAGGAAAATAAATGATGTGGCATAACCGAGCTTCCAGTGCTGTGGTTTATTTCAAGTTCCCGTAAGTCGTGTGTGTCCCAGCGTGTTTGGAGCCATGCAGACCGTTCTCAGCACTAGCTATAGACTTTTTTAATGCATGTTGCATGCTCGGGAATACAGGCACCACAGTCTCATGTGCTGAGGGTTCGAATTATCGTCCTCGTGTTATGCAAGCGTTCCTCCTGAATCCCAAAATAATAACTGATGTTGATACGTAAAATATAAGCCATATGTTCTGAATTAATAGTCCACATAAAACCATTGGTCTAACTGCGATGTTCTTTTAATAAGTCTACGTCAAACACGGCGGCTTCTGTCCTGTTTTACTTTCACACACTAGGTGGCGGTACGAACACAGGAGGGAACAAGCACGTTCAGTAGCAATGCAACGCAGAAAAGGGTAAAGATCGTTTAATGGCAAGAAGGACCTGATTCCCCATTAAACCACCACTCTACGCTCGTTTTACGTCCTTAGCCTAACATCTGCTTCACAAACGTAATATTACAATAAAAGCACAAATTAAAATATACCGGAAGCATGTCGCGAAGGAATTCGACAAAATAACTTGGTGTTTTCAACTTATGATTACGCTGTATTAAATCAAGAAGCATAATTAGAAGGTCAAGAAGTATAGTGATTATACAATTAACAACACTCAAAATATATAGTCGTCTCGGTTTAATACCGTCAAAGATCTGTATGCTGTAACTAAAGTTGCGTCAACTTTGACATTCCTACACACTATACAGGAATGAAATGGGGTGCACAAAAGACAGTACTATAACTAGTGAAACCGTATAAAACCATCTTTACTACGGAAACCTGCGAAAATGAACTCGCAAGCAAATAAATAAATAAATGTGTGTAATTATAAAGCACCCAAACCATTTAAACATGTATTACTTAAAACAACTCTGTTGGTAATTTGGCTGTGCTTACGCGTATTAATTTTTAAACCAGTTCTTTAGAATTAGCGAGTCGTGTGTGGGATCACATAGGCCTATATAACCAACTCAGTGTACGCACTATGATATATTAAATAAACGGGATTACTTTAATCAAGTGTATGGCTACAATTGCACGTTTTACGAAGAACAACTTTTCTGAGGACAGAACATTTGTCACAGCGGCGCCTTAAATACACGCAGACTAGATTCGGTTGTTTTTTCTGCGCTTTTCATACGCCATACATTTAATTATTTTGTTCCCAAACACACCACAGGCAGCCGTTACCATCCTATTCCGTTAATTACCTACATAAACAACATGATGCAATTCTTCGACATGCAGAAATAATTTATCAGGGGGCCCGGAAAAAAAAACAGGCAAATGAGCAAGTCGCGACAAACTAGCACACGGGGTGGTGAAATTTTATTCTGGAAGTAAAAACATAGACGAAGTGTAGACAAAATGTAACAGGTTTATGCAGAGAACTAAGCCTTGTGGCCAAGGAAATTATTAATGTTGTAACAAAAGCACAACATAAACAATGTCTAAATATAGTTTTCTTTCCCGCACGGGGAAGGCTGCCTGGTTGCCTGTTGTGTGTGCGGCGAGCATGAATGGGGATCCTTAGTTCGATCCGTATATTTGAATGAAACTCCACGCCAGGTATTCGCGCTCACCGAAGTCGACAATGAGTCATAGGCAAAATATGTTCACATCGAAAATACGGAGCTGGGCTGATGAAGTTCCGACCTGGATAGTGAAATCGGCAGCCCGGCCCCCTTACTGTTGTTTACCAAGGACTTTGCTTATGGCTAGAATCCAGCGCCATATATACCTTATCCCTGGAGATGTTCTCAAGTGCGGGCTTTACTAGTACATACAACGTAAAAATAAATACGCAGATAAATAAACAAACAAACAAATCCTTGTCAGTGAGTGAAGCTATTTTCATGGCCTTGGATTTGAGTTCTGGTTAGATCGGTCATTCAATTACGCGTAATGGGTGATTTCTTAAAAACTCACCAAAACTGTTTGTTGCATGATCAGTACAAGAACCGAATTTAATTTCAATGCAAACAGCAGTTAGTAATTCATTCTAACGACCGGTGAGAAATGTATAAAAGGATTATAGGCAACAGAAATGTAGGTGCACCTAGGCCTAACTAGAGGGGAAGATCATGGGGAAATTCACCATGGAAGAATTGCAGGAATATACTGGGAAACATTAACTATTTCTTTCTAATTCAAACCAATCCCACTGCATTCATATTGACCATTAATCTTTCATATATCATATAGGCCTACTGTAAGCCTGCTCATTCACGCGTATTCACATACTCTTTTTGCAAGGTACACGAATTTCTAAATTACAAGAAGAACAAAAACAATAATATAAAATGATAATATAATAGAATATTATAATAATATAATAAAATGTCGCGCTTCGCACCTTTAACATTTTTTGATTCTTTTTGTGCTTAAACGTCAACAGGGGCTTTTGAGTTAGAAGTTATGATTATACATTACAAAAGCCAGAGAAGGACATAGAAGCGTACACTTTGAATACATTTATCATTATTATTATTATTATTATTATTATGGCCGTGATAGGCCTAATAATTTCTTCTTCATCACCATCAAATTCACCAACGTATTGTTTAATGAGCGATGCTATTATTATTCCTGGCCTCCGTAAGTTTTGGCGCACACGCCGGGAAGGGAAAGGCAGGCTGCAGAGGATGACGATGTTTACCTCGGCTGGCCATGCCCCCAGTCCGCTCCACTCCGGCTTTTCCTCCCCGGCTGCGCCTGTCCTACATGTATGTGTGAACGAAGCTGCCCCTTGTTTACAGCGCTGATTTCTGCGGAGCGGACGCCGACGGCCCCAAGCCTGCTTGCCGCACAGCTGCCAGCCTGCGCTTATATTTCAGAGAAGGAACCGGCGGCTTTCCGCCCCGCTCATAGCCATTATAATATGTGAATTGTGCGCTCAGGATATAACGGGATCGGAGGAGCTGCAGGCGCTCGGTCTTGCGCGGCGGAGCGGGGATGGCCAACTAGCTGCGGATTGTAACTGCAGAGCGGGCCGCCGACGACGGGGGGATAAAAGCGGCTGCAGTCGGTGTGACCATTTTTGCGCTGGTGAATATTTTGTATCCGAGCTGCTCGGGGAGGGCCCGCGGAATTGGGGCTCCGCGCTTCCCTTCGCCTGTCTTACATGCGCCGATCCGCTGCGGGCTGTGAATTCGGCGTGGGATCGATTTCCACGTTTATTAATAGAATAATTCGTTAAAACGATAGGAAGATATACCAGGGGGGCTCTGTTTCGGTAAGATTAGCTGGCTTAGCTACGCGCACATCCTTTTTAAAACAAGAAATGGAGGCTGAAGATGCGGATTACTATCAGGCGGCTGGATTCTCCCACTCGTGTCTTTTGCTAAGCTCGCATACGTTCTTGTATTTTTGGCAAGAATAACAAGGCTTCTTCCGAGTCGACTGCAAATGACCGTCTTTTTCTACTAAAGGAAACGGAAAAAAAATAAGCGCCGATCGGAGACCACCCATTTCGAGACTGGGTCCACGCTACGGGCAGAAATAAGATCTCGTTACGACAAATCAATTAATTTGACTAGGTGTTCGTCCTGCTCCGATTTACATCTGCTAAAGGGGGAAACTGTGACTCCGAAGTTGTCCTTTTTTTGTTTTTTGTTTTTTTTTGAGAAAAGACGTCTTGCATTTTAAGTCGATGCATTTAACAGGAATGTGGTCTGGGACAGAAAGGAATAATTTGACCTTGTTATGGGGTCTGGTACTGTCTATCTACACGACCTGTATGTTGCCCGCAAATGGAGAAAGTAAGTTTGTGTATATCTGTCTCTCTATGTCTTGGTGTTAATAAAAAAAAAATAATAATAATAATGATAATAACAATATTATTATTGATAGCCATAGTTTCAATTAATGTACCTATGTACTGAATCCAGGCAACGGCGTCTCGTACTGTGACGTAGCCTATTTAATGGCAGGTTAGAGGTGTGTTTGCTCCGTCGATCAGCCAGGCGCTTTGCGTACTTGCATATGCACTATGTAGTTTTACCCCTGGCTGGAAATTTTGCATAAAAAATATTGTGGGCTGATCTGTTGGAAAACAAGTTGTGCTGAACGTCTGTTTAACCTTACAGCTGTTTTTTTGGGAGGGGGGGAGGTCTAGCCTCCTGAAACTGTAGAATAGTTCAGTTCATTTTAAATATTTAAACAAATCGAAAATAGCACGTTTTCCATTAGGACAACAGCAAACACGGTAACCTACGTGAAAGCCGACTGCTATTCAGCTGTTTATTATGTGCAGAAACGCGGTGGGACGGACAAGCTCATTCCCCAAATAGAAAGCGCCCTTTCTTCAGCTAGTGAGGTACAGATGTTTTCTTACATTGGATGTTTAGGCCAGTATACTCTTGCTATTATTTTTACTTCTTTTTACGTTATACTAAATTTCTTATAAATAACATGACTTACCAGCCACAGAATAGTTTCGGTGCGAATGGAACGTGTATAAACATTTCATTATCTGCTTTTTGCTGTTTTTTTTTTTTTTTTTTGCAGCACGTTTTCTGTAAACTGTTGGTCGCGCCGCACTAAAGCACATTTAACGACGCGCGTTTAACATTTCAATTGGCCGCGCTTGAGTTGGGGAGCCCGTGGGTGGAAGGTGCGCTCGCACGGTGCGGCCGGACGCTTGCGATGGGCGTCCAGGCTGAACGTCCCGCCATCCTGCGTGTGGGAGCGGATGGGGGGAGGAGGAGGATGGGCACATGGCGACCACCACGCTCGTCGTCGGGTAGAAATAATCCCCCACAGCTTTGACGCCCCCCGCGAGACACCTGAAATATACCTACATTACGGGGACACTGGCCTTTTAGCATGGCACGAAAAGATCATTTATACAGTGCCGGGGGGTCAGTGTTGGGTCCCGGAGTGTAAACAAATGCAATCGGAAGCCTGGCTGATAACGCTTGGTGCCTTTTACAATAACATGGCAGTATTTTGCGAATCTCTTTAAGTCTAGGAATATCTTTTTTAATGGGATTTCCCGGAAAGCAATAGGATAGTAAGCTTATGCATTAACGTTTTGCATAACTTGATACTTGGTTGTGGTGTGTGGAAAGCAGGGCAGAAAGTGGGGGACTGCAGGTGGACGGCGTGACCCTTAAGGAATGTGGTAAACAAAACCTAAAGGGGTAAGACACCGCAGATTAGAGGACCTCCGGCGCCAGTCTAACTCAAACCATTACACTGATTTATGTTTTGCACGTTGCCAAATCATTTTCCTAGTTCGTTCTGCGATGTGTGTTTTGGTTTAGTTAATCTTTAAAGTCGCATTCTGGGGGGGTTATTCTAAGGAGCTGGATTTCTTAGCTGGGTTCTACTGAAATGCTCACTGGACAATCTTTAAGTAAGGAGCATTCCTACTGGACAATCATGACTTCTTTAATAGAACACAGCTAACTGAGACATCCTGCGTCAACACCCTCCAAGTCTGAAAGTAATTTGAGGAAGTATTTTGTCATTTATTTGTAGATTAGCGTTTAGTTTTTTTCTGAAAAGCAACTGAAAAGTACATGTTTCCGTATTTTATGTTCTCAGAATTTCAGCATCCTCTGGGAGTCCTCGGTGTGTATATATAGCTACAACATTAAGGTTCTATTACATTCAGCAGAGCACACTTGGCTAGTTTAACACCCTCACTAGCTCTCATCCACTTTGGGAAGATTCAGTGCTCTTCCTCACACAATGACCTGCAATAATTAGCTTTCTTTTACTAGCTCATTGGATGAGAATTCTACATAAACCTGACTTTTGCATTTCATTATTTATGTAGGCCTCCATTCATCAATTCTTTTTTGACAGGATACATTCAAAAATTTCCAAATCAGAAGTTCCTTATTCCTTTAAGACTAATGAACTAACAGGTGTTCGGGAATGTATGGAAATGCTCCCTTTTGTGCTTTTATATAAGTGGCACACACGTTAACGAAGTGCTGTTAATGGTCTGATTGTCTTTGGTTTCAGTAAATGGCTGTGACAGTTCTTTGTCCAGTCCTGTCCTATGGAAAAGTACTACTGTATATTTAAGTTAAATTAATATATTTGCATTAAAGTTCTCCGCTGGTAGTGACTAGGAACCAGAATGGTACTGATTTGAGACCTCCGCTGTGACACAAGAGTAAGATGCCATGATGGTGCCAACTTAGTGGCACTTTCTGACCAGCTTCACCACGTTTGTTTGGAAACTCCTACTGCCGCAGGAACCATCTGCATGCTGGGTTTGCCTTCAGTATCCCCAAAAGATTTCAACTTGTACCTCAGTCTGAAATTATAGACACACATTTCCTCTCTATTTTTTATTATTATTTTTTTTAATAACCCGCATTTTTGCATTTAGTATCAGTTTGTCATGCTTCCTTTGCTGGTCTTTGGACAGTCGTCACTTATTGCATTTAGGTAGTAAGTCGATCCACCTGCACATGCCTGGTCTGTGGCTGGCACCTGGCATTATTTCGCATGCATTGGGACAGTGACTGCTTTCTCCTGCCTGAGAAAAGCCGGAGCTCCGCTCTGTGCCATGCGGTGGCGATGCTGTCTTTGGGGTCATGCTAATGTTATTGATATTCAGAGATGTCCGCCGGCCGGGTACCTTTTTTTGGGCTCTGATATATTTGTCACACGGGATCTAATTTTACCAGCGCGCTGGTGACGCACAACCCTGGAAACAAGACGAAATTCCCAATAAGGTGCAATTTGAACTGTGAAATACTGTGAGCATTTACTGCGTCTTATTCATAAACTGGAGAATGGCTTGTCTAAGCTAAACATGTTATGGATTAAAAAGAATCCGATGCATACTTTTGCCTTTTTTTCCTAATAAGGAGTTGGGGTAGTGGTGTTTGTTTGTCTATTGTGCAACGGTAAGCTGAGCTCTTTTGGTTGATGCTTTACAGTATCTTGCCCTCCGTGTTTGTAAACCATTTCAATTCACTAACAGCATTTACCTGAAGCTTCTGCAGTTTTCCGTAGTGTTTCTGTCCTGTACCTCATGTTTTCTTGCACGTAGGCAAATCCATGGGGTTAAATTTAGGCAGTGTGTGTTTCCAGTGGCTGGCTGTGTCTCATCCCTGCATCAAACGCCGGTCCTGGAGGGCCAGAACCCTGTCTAGCTTGGTTCTCTCCCTATTCCACCACACATGATTGAGCTGTAAGGTAATTAGCACAAGGAGCTGCGAGGAGTTCAGGACTGGAGTTCGAAGCCCCTGGTCTAGTGTGCGGTCATTTCCAAGTCATGGCATGCAGGTGTCGGCAAGGATGCTCTCATATCGACACCCGCCCCACTTGTAAACCGAATGTGTTTACAAACTTGGTTGACGGCATCGGAGCTGGGTGGCCCGCCTTGCCCTTGCCCACCGCGTGTCCTTACTCACTGCCCGTCTCAGTTCCCTCTTTGTGCCGAAGGGATACCGTGTCACAGTGCCCATCTGGCAAAACCACAGGCCGCAGCTGAAAAGAGAGGTAATGTAATCCGTCCCTCCTCCTCGCTCCGTGCTAACTGCTTATCCAGGAAGTAGCTCATCCACTTGGCTTTGATACCTTATCAGCTTATTATGATTACGTGTAAATAAGGCGCTACTCTAATGTTTTTGTATCATTAGTCTATATAATGCATGCATATGCCTCTGGTTTTTCTGTTTGTCGCATGACGTTAGGCAGGCCGTGTCTGTGAAAGGAGGGTTTCTCATTTCTGCCTGTGCGTTCTCGGCAGCGCGCTACGTAATTTGAAAGTGTGCTTTCCCTGTCTGAAATGACGCACTGTCTGTAACCAAAAGCTAAGACGATGTCACCCAGCGCCGCAGTCCTTTGCCGGAGAACAGTGACGGGTTAGAATGGCGGTCAGGTCGTGTTACTGGCGAGGCCGTGACATCTGAGCTGGACACCTGGGGTGTAAAGCGCAGTGAGCTGGCGTGGGGCACTGGGCTGGCCATCACACCGCTGCCAGTGTGCAGGGGGTTAATGCCCTCAAATGTGGTGAGGAGGTGGCCTGGGATCAGCGGGAGCCGTGCTGGCTGCAGCCAGGTGGCGTGGTGCTTAAGAACCGGATGCTTTTCGATTCACATCCTTGGAAGTGGTGCCCTGTTGTACCCAGGAGTGAGGCGCATAACCTGAGCCATTACAGCGGAGCCATACCATAGGATTATTTAAGCCCAGGCAGCGACTTGCACTTTGGGGACTTAGCAGGGAGGTACGGTGTGTATTTCCTGAGAACGGGCAGCGACAGTCACACCCTGATGGATATTTCCAGTCAACTTGATCCAGAGCCTCAATCTGCCGGTCTCTGATCCTGATCTCAACCAAAAACATAAATCCCTGTTTAATTTTGCCCGACACATGAATGCTGGTGTCTGGTCTGCAATTCTTTCGTAATTCCTTTAGCTCACTCATAGGAATTGTGGCTGTTATAAATATTTTAGAAATATTCTTGACTTTTTTTTAAATGCTGCATTTCATATTGGTAAGTCAGCTCAGTTATATCAACTGGTCATATAACGGCTCTTAATTGTACCATCTTTCCCTTATTGGTGCTTGGGTCATCTTTTTCAAAGTGAGTTACAGTTCGCTTATGTAGATGGTGCAGGTTTAATTGCAGTACAGGTTAAAGTGAGCTCAGGAGCAGTGAGTCGGGAACCAGGAACCTTAAGAAGCCTGTGTCTTGATCCACTTATCTACCCTGATGTGCGTTTGGGGGACTGGGATGTCCACCCACACAGACTGCCGTGGTCAGCTGAAGGTAATGCAGCTTGGAAAGCTAGACGGTCCTGATTGAAGAGGTGATGATGAACAGGGCGACTTATTGAGCAACTTATTGAACAACTCATATGGGTCTGGATGATAGGGAAAATTTGCCCACTGCCCATCAAAGTTTTTCAAGTAGAAAACTGTTGTCCAATATCGATGGGAAAGTACCCAAGTAGCATTTGTCGGCGACACTGGCTGGCAGCATCGCTCAAAAAGCAGCCCTGTGCATTGTCACCTGTCCCCTCTGTTAGACGATACTTTTGTAAATGCATTTATGCAGGTTTGACAGTATTAGAACGTTGTGAGGTTCTCGTATACATGCTCTCAATTTTGGTGGTGTTAACTTCTAACATCTAGGCGTGTTCCAGTGTTGGGTTGAAGCAGCACACTTACGTTTTCAGTGCAAAGCGATGAGATGATGTGTAGATGAGTACAGATCTGCTCTCCACTTCCTGTTTCCTGGGAAGCCTTATCACTGCACTCTGGAGGAAGTATTGACCAGCTCATTGACCTGAGGTCTTTCAGCTGCTGAGGCATGTTCAACACTGCATTAACAGGCCAGTGGAAATGTCTGGTCTTAACCCAGTTTGTGGTGAATAGACACCTGATTAAATTAACTATTCTAAAAGTTAGTTTGGTTCCCTGCGGTGAATTTACGCTGACTTTTTTTTAAAGCCGTTTATGCTAATCTGATGGGAGACTGATACGGCAGCAAGTTTCCCACAAGTTTACAGAGACTCAGTCCTCCTCAAAGACAATGGCTCAAGTCTACGGATTTGACGGAGGTACTTATCATAACAATAGGAATGCAGCTGAGGCTTTTTGGCTGCTGTCGGCCTGATTTCCTGTCCCGTTCCCTTAAGCTGACTCTTGGGCGACCCCCCCATTCTCGCGTGCTTTAATTACCTGATATTGTCTTGTGGCTGACTTTCCCGGATCCGGAACGGGGGTGAGCCAGCTTGTTTATGTAAATACAGCATGATCTGTGCATTTTGCTGGCGTCTGCAGGATGGTTCAGTGGATAACGGCCTTTAGAGCCTCGTCACCGATGCTGGCAGTGGGGTGGGTTTTGGGGACAGAGTGCAGAGTTTAAGGTGACATTTCTACACACCCCTTTTACCTCCAGGGTCACACAGATAATTAAGGATTTGTGTTTGCAGAGCTGATAAGCTAGTCTGAAATTTTTTTTTAAATGTATATTTAACGGTATATATTTTAATACTGTATTCACTGTTCAGGCAGAGTAAATGATGTGGATTGGGTTTGTTTCAGGCCACAGAGTTTGGTATCTTCTGTGTTGGACTGCCTGGGGCAGATTCACTTTGCAAGAATAGTGGTATTTGCATCAGTGGACGGCGATTTTCAGGTGGTGACTTGTGTGACTGCTTGTTTTATACCTTTCTGCTAAGGGAAGCTTCAACACTACTACGTTCTGGTAGAGTCCCTACGGAGGGGCCATGGAACCATCCAGAAGACATGTGTGAGAACTCTCAGCAGTTATCTCGCCCTTCAGCCTTCCTGGTTGATGGTGCTCTTGGTGTGCAGATTAATGGGATGAGATTACTTTGCCCTAGAATTCCCCACAGCCTGTCCAAATATTTGCCAGCCGCTAGTTGTCCACGACGCGCGGTGCTTGGCTGTTCACATCATCGTTCGTTCACACCGTCATATTATAATGGTTTGGTTCTTTAATTTAGCCTGATGTTTCCCAATAAGTGATCAGGTTTCAGTTTGGCTTGTATTCACTCAGGCTAATTAAAGCCATTTTCTTGTACTTTCTCTGCAAAATGATGCCAACCGTCCGTCAGTGGTACAATAAGGAATAACCCCTTCTTCCTCTTCGTCCTGGCTCTCCCACTCACTTGCTTGACGTTGGGATTTTTATGAATGGTTTCTGACCCTGGGCAGTGAGCTGAGAGTTCTTCCTCACCAATAAACAAATTACTCTCTCTGTTTGAGTATCTCCGGCCCCTTGCTTTGCCTCAGGCGATCTGAGCCGCTGCAAAAAAGAATGTATCACTGAAAGAAGAGTCGAGCAGCCAGTTGCCTTTGCTGTGGGGCATTTCGAGATGAAAGGCAGGCGAAGGAGTATTGGGTGGTAATAACTTCCCTTTTAAATTTAGGAAATGACTTTAAACAGGCTGAGGGGGATAAGTGCTGTAAATCTTTGTAAATAATGTGCTGCAGTCGGATATTGTGACTCAACTATGCCGAACTATTAATGAATGATGAATTTAAATTTGTACTCTAAATATTTCCGTATGTTTTGGTCTCATTGGGGCATTTGGCTTTTAGACCTTTGTGTTGCCACGTTCCACTTAAGCTTCTGAATGTCTGACATTACGAGCGAGTGCCTTATGGATGCACTGTCTGGTGGCAATTTGGAACCTTTGTTCCGTGCAACCTATCCAGGGTGGATTGTTTGGACTCGAAAGCAGTGCCCCGGAGAGCCCGACTTCAAAGATACTTTAGCCTTTTAATTCGCTTGAAGGGGCTTCGTTTTGGTTCACACACCGCTGTGGTTTAAACTCCTCTTCTGATTGCTAGTATGATCTCACCAGTGAAATTAGCCTGAACCGCTGTAAGCTCTTCCCATAGCAGACAAAAAAAAAAACGTTTTGGCTGTGCTGGTTCCTTTAGTGGGATTTCCGGCGTTGTCGACTCTGTACGTTGCCCGAAATCATCGTTCGATGTGCATGGAGCTCTGCTCTGTTCTCCCTTTCCCCAGGTCCATTTGCAACCCTAAATTAGCCACCTCTGTCCTTTCTGCGCACCCCCCGCAGTGGATACCCCGAGGGCATACCAGGTGTAAACCATCCATAACTCTGGGATGATTGTTCTTTGTAGTGGATATAAAAAGTGTTACCCCTGTTAAAATGGCAGGTTTTTGTGATGTAACCAAATGAGACCTCGATAAATAATTTCAAAACTTTTTCCACCTTTAATGTGACCTTTTAACCTGTACAATTCAATTGAAAAACAAACACATCTTTGGGGGGGGATATATAAAAAATAGGAAATGTACAATACGCTGGTTGCATAAGTGTGCACATCCTTAAACTAATACTAATTCATGAAGCACCTTGATTTAATTACAGCATTCAGTCATTTTGGTTAGGAGTGTATCAGCATGCCACATGTTGACTTGGCAATATTTGCCCAGTCTTACTTGCATAAGCTCTCCAAATCTGCCAGATTGAGAAGGCATCTCCTGTGCACAGCCCTCTTTCGGTCACCCCACAGATTTTCATTTGGATTTAGGTCAGGACTCTGGCTGGGCCATTCCAAAACTTCAATTTTCTTCTGCTTAAGCCATTCTTTTGTGGTTTTAGATGTATGTTAGGGGTCATTGTTGTGCTGAAAGGTGAAATTCCTCTTCCCCGTCAGCTTTCTAGCAGACTCCTTAAGGTTTTGGGCCAAATTACCTGGTATTTGGATCTATTAATAATTTCTTCCACCTTGACTAAAGCTCCATTTCCAGCTGAAGGAAAAACAACCTCAAAGCATGACACCCCCCCCCCCCCCATCTTCATCGATGGTTTGGTGTTGTTGGTTTGCCGCCTGTTTTTTCATATGGATTGTTGTTAAAATTGAAGCAGATTACCTGCAATGCACAACTTATCTATCTGAACCGTTTTCTTAAATCCTGTTTTGCGTGTGTCTTGCTGGTCACTGCCTGATAGTCATGGTCTCTCTCCCTTTTCCAGTCTGTGGTCCGGGCATTGACATCGGCAATGACATCAGTGAGTTCAAGCGCCTGGAGAACTGCACGGTGGTGGAGGGCTACCTTCAAATCCTGCTCATTGGCGACAAGGGCAGCAACGCCAACCAGGATGTCTTCCGCACCCTCAGCTTCCCTAAGCTCACCATGGTGACCGACTACCTGCTGCTGTTCCGTGTCTCTGGCCTGGACAGCCTGAGTACGCTCTTCCCCAACCTGGCTGTCATCCGCGGCCGCACCCTCTTCTACAACTACGCCCTGGTGATCTTCGAGATGACCAGCCTGAAGGACATTGGCCTGTACAACCTGAGGAACATCACGCGAGGGGCCATCCGTATCGAGAAGAACCCGGAGCTCTGCTACCTCGACTCGGTGGACTGGTCCCTCATCATGGACTCTGATTCAAACAACTTCATAGCGGGCAACAAGCAGTCTAAGGAATGTGCTGATGTCTGCCCCGGCATCATGGAAGACAGCCCTCACTGCATCATGACCAGCTTCAATGACAACTACAACTACCGCTGTTGGACATCAAACCATTGCCAGAAAGGTAAGAGCTTGAGGTGATTTTCTTCAAACTCTGCTGACCTGGGCCGGTATACATAATTTCTTAAGAATGGTCTTGAGAATGGTCGTACACTTTGACTTAAGAATTCAAAAATTCTTGGCAAAAAGTAGGACCTAAGAGTTACTTTTAGCAAAATCTTAGCCCAATTCCTAAGTGCTGACAGAGCCAGCACTTAAGTGTCGTGAAATGAGGACTACAAATAAAATCCCGCCCCAACTACTGAGTTCAACCAATAAAGGAGCTGCACGGTGAATATATTAGTGACATTAAACCATCAATGTAGGGCTTTATACAACACACTTTTTTGTGATTTATACCTTTAATTGGTTGTGATAAAATCTACCTAGCACATCGCCAATCAATTTTCAGTAATAGATGCACATGTTGTATATATTATGGGTCAAACGCAAAAGTCATAGCATGACAATGGATTCTAAAATGAAACCAAACTGGACGACAAACGAACGGTTCTCTTGGCACAGTTGGTGCTTAAATGGAAGGAGGCTAGGGAGGTTATTGCAAGCTCCATACATGCTGCGTCACCTCGGACAAGGCGTTCCGCAGAGGAATGTGAAAAGTGGTATAATGTTTTATCTACCTTGCGAAAGGAAATCGCAGCTTATAAAGCAAGCATGCAAGCTACAGGTTTGTGTCATTACTTATATTGCTCACATGACCTTCGCTATAATAGATTATTATTATTCCCGTTTCTCTTGTTAACACACGGGCATGTAAACCTGTAAAAGGCAGAGATAGTAGAGGTGATATTGGGGGTGTCAAATGAGTCCGTTTGTGGCATTGCATGTGCACAAGATCGTGCACCGCTAAAACTGAAAGAGTTTGAAAGAAGGTATGCTGTAAATGTGATGGCATGACTCATGATATAAATGAACAATGGCTACCTTTATTCAATGTGTAAATTTAAACCGATATGACACTTTTATTCCATTTGAATGATTGATTTATTTATTTTATTTATTTATTCTTTGTATCACAACATTTACAGGCATTATTGTAGCATATCTGCAGGACGTCCTTTCTTTGATGGAAAGGACACGGTCTCCATCTGGGTGCGTGTAGTGCTAACTGGTTTAGGAGTCCTCTCCAGCTCTCTTAAATAATTTAGAAGCTGAGACCTACTCGTAACACTTATGAACTTTTATACATGCCACTTACTCTTAAGTCTGAGAGTATGAGTGGAATCACGTCACTCTTAGAACTGTGACGCATTTAAGCGTGAAATTTTACTCTGAGAAGTTTTATGCGTACCGGCCCTGTTGGAGGTCCTGCAGCTTAACTGTAGGATACGTTTGTCTTTTTGAAGGTGGCTTGGTCACCCGGGCTGTGTGGATCTCCGGTTTCTGTGTAGGCGGAACGAGTGTCGGCTTATCCGTGGCGATTCTGATCTCTGTCACTTTTGCTTATTAGCCTTTTTGTTAGCTAACCTATAAATGCATGGACTAAAGGAGCGAGAGAAGTGCATATTTCTTAATCACAAACTCCTCTTTCCCCATACACCATGGATATAGTTGTGTAGCTGTCTGATCTGATGGCATGCTCGTTTGGGACGTTGCCCCCCTCCAAAAATATTTTCTTGTCAGCTAATGGTTAGCCAAACATTTGCTTCGCGCGTATATGCGGGATGATATTAACCATCGGGTCCGATTCTTATCTTGCTCCTCCCCCTTCTGCCTCTTCATTCCTTTGTTGTCAGCATCCATTCATATTACATTTCAGGCTGATTAGGGCTACAGCTATCGACTATTTTAGTAATCAAGTATTCTATCGATTTATTCCATCGATTAATCGAGTAATCCCACATGAAATGTTTTTGTCTTATTAAAGTGTATAATATATGCAATGCACCATAATGATGATGATATTTTAAGTAATTAAACATCAGGGAGATGAAATAATCTGGGGGAAAAAGCACTTTTTGTTTAAGCGCTGTTCGCAAATGCTGCTCTTAAAAAGCGCACGTAATAATAATAATGAAGAAAGATTTTTGGCAAATAAATTACCACAAAATAATTTTAAGCTATTTTGCTATAAATTTTGGTACTCAGTTCAAATTGACCCATGTGACCTGAGGAGAGCTGTAAAGTGATATTTTAATCAGCTGTATTAATATGGTAACAGTGCAGCGAACTGTAATTATGAAGCCACTGATAACCAGAACAACTTGATATGTAACGTTAGCCTTCATCAGTAGTAACTGACAAAATCATCAGTGAAATGGGGACGTTAGCTTCGATAGCTGCTAAGCTACCTTCGGACATAACTATTAATTATGATAACCATTAACAGCTAATGCTGCACACTTATAAAAACAAAATATTTAGCATATTGACATAATGTATTAAGTTTTTTTTTATTTATTTTATCAACATTACGCTTGAAGTGCTTGGTAAGCAATGGAAATGACCGTGATTCTATGCCGTGAATGTCAGTGTTTGGAGCTATTCACTGTCTCCGTGACTCAAAAGTTTGCCGAAAAGTTTTCCGCCATTTTTTTAGAATGGGTCACAGTGGGTGTTACGCTGTCTCTACCTGATCTGTACAGCCGTGTCGCTGCCCGATCTGTACAGCCTTGTGGCTGCCCGATCTGTACAGCCTCGTCCCTCTGTATTTTTCTACCGCTCTGCTACATGTAATGCAGTATAAGCACACAGTGCGACAGTAATAATTCTCCATGTGCAACACGGTGATCACTGAACAGTACATAGTTGTGTGGATTAAACGAAGCATTGAAGCAAAGAATTTGCATCGAGGATTTTTTGTAATTGAGTTCTTCGAGTTACTCGATGAATCGTTGCAGCCCTAAGGCTGATTCTCCCCTGCCGTGATAGTGTGCGATGGCGGGCGACCGGTTTGGGCTTCGAAATTTATGTACACCTTGCAGAAGAGCCTTTTGTTCCCATCTCGTTAAAAATCTTCAGATTACACAGGGGGGGTCTGGGTCGCTGAGGACTTAATAAATAGTAACCTGCCCTCAAACTATTAATATTATTTTATTGCCAAACTTCATTAATTTCATCAAAGCTGGAAGTTTTACTGGCTTGGCCAGGAGGTGGACAGTAGGACAGCCTCCTTCACATCCAGCTTCTTAACCATCCCGCCCCTGGTGACTCATCTATAAATGAATGCAGACATCGAGGATTACTGGATTTAATTTCTGTGCCTCTTAGGAGGATTTTCCTTGGAGGGTCTGCCTGCTGCTTAATTGGTGTTTAAATGAGGTTTTGTGGACAATGTGGCGTTTATCAAAGGATACCGACGCAGTAAACGAGCGCGTAGGGGCATTGCATCTTTTTCACGATGTCCTGGTTTGTCCAAGTTTTTGTCCAGAGCAGAAGTTGAAGAAGAGTGACGGACAGGCCTGGCTTTTAGGGGAGCTTGTAGCCTTCGTATTTAACTCCAGTACGAATGCTTTATATTCGTCAGTGTTACACTGCCTTTCACGCACAATGGCTGTGTTTTGTAGTGGTGCCCTCTTCTGGTGCTCTCTGACTGACGCTTCCTCTTGGCGGTTCAGGTGACCTTCGTTCGGTAGCTCTGATACTAAACGGCGTCGGGCGGGAGGCTGGCCGGCTTTTCAGAAGATGACTGCTTTCTCCAGGCTGCCTCCTGACGGTGGGGACCAGCTGGGATCAGTCTTAAGGGGTGGTGCAGATGAGTTTCCAACTCTTTGAAGGGCAAACACTCTACCATCCCCCCCCACACCATATAATTGCCTTGTTTTTCTTGAACACAGATGTTTCTTCAAGGCAGCGGGGTGGTTTCCAGTCCGTCTGGAGCTCCTCTCCCTGCCACTCTAATTACTCCACTCCTAGCCATCATGTGCCGGGCCCGTGCCCTGGGATCTCTGCAGTCCTTGCGGACGGAGACGTTTGCCGCCTGTCACCCGCCTGAAGGCTGTGAGGTCCACTTGCTCTATGTGCCAGTGACAAAAAGATCTTTGAGAGTGTGCAGATGCCAGGGCTGACCAGAATGGCTGCCTTGCTGGTTAATGACAATCTGGTGACTAATATCACAGCCACTGAGTGTGTCATATTTTCGCAGCTTACTCGGGGAACGGCGGCTCGTGTTCACTTAATCCTTGCACTATTACTTCCCTTTCATGAAAACGCACAAGTCCACAGCCTTAGCCTTGGAGATGTAGCCTCTTAACCTTCACTTTAGCCTTAACCTCAAAGCTGCTCCGTACAGTTTTGCGGGTATTGGCTCAGACAGATGCCCCCAGCACACTGGCTGTCACTGTTGGGAATTTCATCCATAAGGCTGAGGGTTCTGGAGTTGTCTTGGGAGTGCGGAGTAGGACTGGGGCTCCTGTGTGTACCTGAACTCTCCGAGGAACAGCCGGGAGCAGTGTGTTCACATAAGGCGACTATGTCCGGTGTCCTTTTTCTGCTACGTGGGCCAGCCTCGGAGGAACAGGGCCCCCCCACCACCTGGAGACGCCTTCGCTCACGGGGTCCCCAGCTTCTCGAGCCGAAAACAGACGGATCTTTCCCATAAATCACATTTCATAATCTCCCCCTTTTAAACTTTGTTCGCATTCCACAGAACAAATTATGGCTTCTTTTTATCAGACAGTGTGATACTGGTAGTAATGCCTGTTACTGTTTTCCTTCACATGATGGCTGAATGTGTGTTTTTTTTTCTTTTTGCCGATTTGGTGCTGTCTGGGCTGCCCTTTGTTGCTGATCTGCTTTCAGTGTCAAAGTCAAGGTCCAAGTGACTGGCTGGTTACAAGTATTTCCCAGCCTGGCTTGTTGGTGGCTCCCAGCACAGAGTCTCCGGTAAGCGGCTTGCTGGTTACAGACCACTTTGGTGGCGGCGGGGTGGGTGTCCTTATCTCTTTATGGCAGCAGCTGAAAGTCACAGGCCTTAATGACAGTTTTTGGGAATGCTCGGTTTAGTAAGTATGTTAAAACCTCTAAATATTTAAAGTATCGACGCATTTTGCCCCTGGTGCCGCTCAGCACTGGGCTCCCTCTTGCCATCCTCTACATAAGCGTTTCCACACTAATGTCATTCCTCTGGAATTTTATTTTTGTGTCCTTGTTTGGGATGGCTTGTTTTCGAGCCCCCCCCCTCCCCCACGGAGGCGTCTTTGTGTCCCGCCTCCAAGATCAGATGCTCCAATGGCTTAAATCGTGCTCCCTGTGTGAACATAATCCCAGGAAGCCGGGGAGGTGTGGGGTATGGCTGTGGGGGGGAGCCCATCCCTCAAAGTGGGCATATAATTAGCAGGGAATGTCAGCGGATCCAGTCACCGTGTTTACGGGAAGGGGCCGCGAGGAAAGAACACAGGCCTGGAGAGATGAATGCTGGGGCCCAGCCAGAAGCGGTGCTGGTAAATTGGGCAGGTGGGGGGGGGGGTCATGTGATGTGGCTGTTTGTTTATCACCAGCAGGATCCTGTACCTCTGTCCTGACATGCTGGGAGCGATCAGGGTGGTTCAAATAAAGGGAGCAGGTGAGGGGATGGGAACTGGGAGAGCCCAGGAGACTGTGTGTCTGTGACCCCTCTGGGCAGGACGAGGGGGGTTTGTTATCACCGCACTGCCAGTGGTGCGATGTTATGCGGCCAGACATCAAAGGTGACGCCATGTTAATCATTAAGCGCCGCTTCCAGGGTGACGGCCCGTGGAGGTCTTCAAGATGTTTGAGTCCTGAGTTTCGTACTTTAAACATAACATGTCCACAGCCAGGCCCTTGTTATTAGGCTTAGCTCACAGATGGGTGCTGTTTGTCCTACATGGAGCGCCTTTACGGCCACCCCGTCTCACTATCAGAGGTCATGCCCCTATTGTTATGGAAAAGAGAGCTCAGTATCGATGACGCAATCGAGGAAGCTGAGCTATAAGGGTAGAGGCGATGCAGCACTGCATTATGGGTAGGCTGGACCGTAAGATAATTGCACAGGATGATCCTGCACACGTTATGTGGAAGCCATGCAGGAAACGCAGGCTTTGGGTCATTTTGGGTTCTGGCTGGTACCTTCAGTCCTAGTACCTAAAACCTACCCCTCAATACCGCTTTGGGAGGAGGATCCCAGCGATTCCAAATCATCTTGCGGCCGTGAACTTTTCCAGCTGAGCGATTTGACAGCTTTCCTGTTCACCATCCCTTTCCGCTTTGTGTTCAGCCAATTACAGTGAAAGGATTATACATATAAATTCTAATTAAATTATTGGCTTAAATTTTCTTTTGATGGTTGTTTTTTTTTCCCATGAAGCTGCCTTAAGCTTCCATCACGAGGGTATAAAATTTATAAATGTATTTTTGCCTGTAAATATGAATTTTAGCAAGGTAATGAGCACACAGACGTGGCCATACCTGTGTGCATGTCAGGCCTTCGGCAGCTGAGGAGCTAACCTCTTTTATGCGTGGCCCCCTGGGTTGACTCGGATGAAAGGAGATTGTAAAATTTCAATGGGAAACATACAGATGTTCCCACCCCCTTAATGCCATACTGGGGGCATCCGAGGCAAGTCTGAACACTTGGATCAAATCCACCGACCGGGGCTTGCGGGGACAGCCGGATACGGCGTGTGTGGGGATACGTTCTGGGCGGGTTGGACCGTGTCTCTGCCTTGGATACAGGAGAGCTATGCTCCTGCCCTGTCCTTGTGAATCCCCCCCCCCCAGCAGACAGACTGGTTCAGCCTTTCCTTGGGGCAGGGGGTGAGGGGGTGTCTGATTGAAGCTCGCAGCTTCCTGGTGGTTTTTTGCAGCTTCCTGAACAAGCAGGAGCCTCCTCAGCTTGTGGTGCGTTGGCCATGAGGCGGGCCTCTCTCCCAGGGCCGAGTGCTTCCTGACTGCGGGAGGCACTGTGTTTCCTCACTGGCCACACGGTGCCGACAGCTGCTTTCTATATGGAAAGCAGTTCTTGGAAGTGATCCGGGATCTGCCACCAATAGCATCCTGAGGGGCGTGTGTGTCAGCGTACACTCTTGTTTATAGTGAGGCTGGCTTCATGCCCATAAATAAATACGAAATCTTGGATATGATGCAGGTATCTTTGAATACATGCGTTTATGTTCTCTCTGCTCTGCTCTGGTTTCTGTGTGTTTGTTATGCATATGTTACTTTGTGGAGACCACAAGGGGAAACATTCTATGACTTTTTAATCGAAAAACTAAAAATGCCAAAAGTCTTGAATTTATGGTTAAGGTCAGGGCTGGATAGGGGTTAGGGTTGTCATGGTGACATTAGGTTTTTTCCCATAGAAATGAATGGATGGTCCCCACAAAGATATGAATACAAATGTGTGTGATAAGGCAAAATGGATACTAAAGTGTTTAAACAGGATGCTCCATTAAAGGTCACGATTGGGCGTGAGCGCGATGTGTGGCCTCACTGGACTGGGAAGACGCCACGAGCCCCGCGCCATGTGCTTCCTGTCCCTAAATCAGCCTGGGTCTGGCCATGAGGCCGTAGACGCTAACATGGTATTAAACTTCCAAGTACCTGCCTACCCATCTGCAGGCTATGTCCTGAGGGTTCTGTGTGGTAAATGGTAACAGTTTTAAAAACAATTTACTCAATTTACAGCCTTCATTTAAAGAAACGTCTGTGGTATTTGTTTAACAAGCGCCCTTGTGTCACCGCGTCCTTGAATGACGTGTGTGTGTGTGTGTGTGTGTGTGTGTGTGTGTGTGCTCAGGTGTGCACTCACAGGGATCGGGAGACCGTAGATGAACCGGTTAATGGGCCTTTGTGTTAAAGCCATCGGCAGGGTGTGGAAGCGGGTCTCTGTGCCGATACTGCCACCCGGAAAGGACGGACATGAAGCCGTGGGCTTCTGGGAAACGCTGGTGAGCTGTCTGCCCCTACTGCAGCTCAGCGCCAAGGCACCTGGGTTAACCTGTAACACTGTTGCCGCGGTGTAAACGTTTGCATGCATTTGAGTTGCCTGAGCAGTGTATCATGGGTAAGCACAGGGCCCGGCCTTTCCCGGTTTTGCCCACATGGTTGTGAGGGAAAGGCCGCCCTGACGAGCTGTGATGACGGTGGAGGGAAAGTAATGACCCGTCTGACTGTGGTCACCCGGCCAGGCAGGTAGAGCCGGTGCTGCTTGGACGTCCCAGAAGCAGCAGGAGGGGGTTGCCAGAACATGCAGTGTCTGGTTACACTTTCAGGGCTAGCTTTATGTGAAGATCTATCTGCTAAGGTGGAAGCGGTTCATGTTGTGTTAATGTCACATTAGCCACTGGCTGCCTGGCTGACTGTGGGGGGGCGGGGGGTTAGAGGTTAATAAATGTGGGTATGTGAAAAATTTGTACCACCGTTAAGAGCTACGTTGGCTGAAATCCTCAAGTTAAGGATTAGTGAACTCTGCACTGAGACTCCCTTGATTGGAGCTGGTGTATTTCAGGCTGTACTTATGTTTTTCTGATTTTTTATAAAAAAAAGAATGCTAAGTTGAGCTCTGTCTGCCATTATAATGTAATACATAGTCATGTGACCAAGTTCTGATTGTGCCCGTATGGAAATGAGATGGCTTGTTTATTCACTGCTGTATCTGTCCTCCAGCTTCTTCCGCATCTACGGCAAGGAAATGCTTCGCTAATTCTGGGGCATAGTCGTGTGTCAGTGGCTAAGGCTTTGCTGTAAATCGTAAAAAAAAAAATGGCACATCCGATGTCCACGAACGTGCAGTGGCAAGGCGCTCATGGTTGCCATGGGGACAGACACCTATGTGGCGTGCAGAAACCTGCCTGCAGGTGTTGGGAAAACACCACATCCGCGCGCACACACAACACAGATGCCCTTTCCTCATGCAGCCTTCAGGTTCTTCACCTGACCTGAACCGAATGAGCTGGGAATCCGGTCAGGCTTAGTGCCGCTTGACGTCTTTCTGTAGCCGTGGCCTGGCTCACGCAGACCACATGGCTGGATCGCTGACTGTGATGGGCATGCTGGGACACGGGGCGTGCTATTGGCTCGTCTGGGGTGCGGGGCTCGCTTGGGCGCGGGGCGCAGTGTGGTGCAGGGCATGCGGGGCTCGCTGGGACGCGGGGCGCAGTGAGGTGCAGGGCATGCGGGGCGCAGTGTGGTGCAGGGCATGCGGGGCTTGCTGGGATGTGGGGCGCAGTGTGGTGCAGGGCATGCGGGGCTTGTCTGGGGTGTTAGGCTCGCTGGGATGCGGGTGCAGTGGGGTACGGGGCATGCGGGGCTCGTCTGGGGTGTGGGGCGGAGTGGGGTGCAGGGCATGCGGAGGTCGCTGGGACACGGCGCAGTGGGGTGCGGGGCATGTGGGGCTCGTTTGGGGTGCGGGGCATGGGTGGCATGCTGGGACGTGGGGTTAGCTGGGGCGCGGCTCCTTTCCTGCCCCTCTTGCTGCGTCCTAAGTGACTGCTCTTCACAATGGTGTGTCCTCACAAAGTACTGCTCTGCTATTCTGAGAAATGCAGGACTTTAATCCTGGTAAAATGTTGTTTAGAAGCAGCTGCCAGACATTAGACACTAATAGCTGTTTATGGAACTCTCCACAGACCCCTTCCCATGCTTTGGTCCGCATCCGCGCCTTCCTTCGGTCTAATCCTGTGCTTGTTTACAGGTCTGTCCTTGGTGTGGGCATGTTCACGTAGCTGATGGGAGGGGGGCAGCATGGCGGCCCAGAAGAGGGCTGTCTCCGCGTCGTGAGCCTGTAATTGTCGGGACGGAGTTGAGCCTTGTCTCCCTTCCCTGCTTTTTTTGGTTAAGCTGACACACCCATTCCAGGAATCTCCAGGGAACGTCAGTGGTTAGGTCTCCTTTAAGCTCCCCATGTAATTACAAAGCCTACAACTTGGTAAAGACCACATTCATCATGCATTGATTGCGATAAGGGTTCGGTGGATCCAGTGGATGGCTTAGCTGTGGGGGGTGGATTTCATTTTGTGTATGTCCTTCTCAGAGTGGTGAATGGATGAGATGGGGTCTTGGGAGCTGAGCTCACTACCTGGTTTGTTCTTCAATGTTTGCAGTTTTGCTTGTTTATGGCTCTGATAAAACTAGCATCTATAACAATGAAATCTTTTGTCCATTTCATTGCCATGCAAGAAAGACCTACCATTTTCTAAATAGTTTCCAGCTTATTAAAGCTATTCCTGACCATGACTCTCGGCCTACTAAATTACCATTGGTTGTTTCCTGTGTCTAAGTCTAGGAGCTTCTGTGTCTGTAGGGTAAAGACTTTCTCATTGGGATTAAAATGAGCTGATTTTTGTCATTAGCCTGTTGAAAACTTGTCTAATTCTGACAAACTGAACACTTGGGATATGGTTAGTGTTAAACCTTGCGAAGACCAGTGTGAAGCTGATTTATGGTCAGCAGACATCAAGGTCTGGTGACTTTGAGTTGAAGCTCTTGTTTTTTTTTAGATCCCTATGGAACGACACAGTGGATGTTTCAGCACTAAGCCTTCATCCACTGTTCTTGGAGAACCGTCTAACGAACAGAACCTGCATTCCTTAAATGTAGTGTCTGTTCTCTTCACGCTGATTGGTTCCATCCATCCATTGTTAGTTACAACTCTTTTCGAGGTCACTGTAAGTTCAGAGTCGGTTATAGGAAGTGTGAAGTGTGACAGACTGGCATCCTGTTACAGGACACACAATCACACACACACACACACACACACCTGTGCTCATGGCACTTTAGAGTCACTAGATCACCTGGTGGTAACCCAGATAGACTTGGATAGATGCAATATGTGCCGAGTTTTTGATGAAGCCGGCAGCCTTGGAGGGCGGGTGTTGGCTCCCACTGCAGGGCATCAGAAATCCCACAGTGCCTTTCATGAAGCAGCCTGTTCCCTACCATGTGCCCGTTGTGATATTATCCTTTTCCTCCATGTATCTTGTGGAATGACATTTATCAGGACATGTGACCGTATGTGATGTGATATCTGTCTGATCGTCCCATCAGTGGACACGGCAGGAGTTCCACAGCTTGTATTGTCACTCGTGTGATACTAAACGTCTTGCTGCAGTTCTGCTTTAATTAGTCACCCGTTAATGTGACTTGGAGCAAACCTAGCCCTAGCGTGAGTGCGCTCACGCCGCCGGTGCTCCTCTCTTGTCTGTTCGGTGTCACACACCGACCCCATTCGGCAGATTTCATCAGCACCGTGCTACTCGGCAGCAGAAATTGAAGCTTTTTCGGCTACTTGTATCTTTCAAGCCAACTCGTAGGTCATGTTTGCTGTTGAAGTACTCTGGCCAAGCTCTAAATACAGGTACTTGGACTTCATGCACAATTGCATCGTTTGCTTTTGTGCTGCGGTGTGCTTCTGGAACACCTGTGTGGCAAAGGTGTTGAATTCGCATTACAGTGACTTGACAATGACTTCACTCTTTGCTCGGTGATGTCTCTCGCTGGTTACTTCCCAGCATTAGCTAATTCTTCCTCTCTTGCTGAAGTTAGACCTGGAATATTAAATCAGACCATTTGTTATTCCTTGCGAGCCCAACTTCCACTGTGCACTCGGGGAAGCGTCAAGCGTAGGTGATGTCATTGTGCTTTTCGGGCCCTTAACTAACGGTACCGGAAAGTAGCCGTAAGTGTGTCAATGTGATTTAAAAAAAGGGAACGTGTGTTGTGCAAAGGTAGTGCATTTGCTTATTTTTAACTGTTCCAAGCTTTCAGAAATTGGTGCTCCACTCGGTCGGGTTCCGGATTATCAGTGGATGGCTTTGTCTAGGGAATTCAAAGTCGTCTTCTAACTCCCTGGCTTGTCTGACACCTTGCTGGGAATGGAGTTCATCTGCCTGGATGGAGCTCATCTATTTTGTTTATGAATGGTTTGTCCAAGTCTGTGCCAACAGAACAGTCCTCTTTGACTGAACTCCCAGCCCTGTGGCTGTAACAATACTTCACCCCCCCCCCCAAGATTCTTGTATCATTCTCCCTAGATAATACAAACCTTTGATTGATTAGTTGATTTTTTTATCAAAAAGTGTTTTCTTCCCTCTGCCAATCAGTTGTGACAACTGTTAGATTAAGTATCCAATATTAACAGCCCGCTATAAGAATACTCTGCCTCTGAATATGAGTTTCCTCGGTACTCGGCTATAAGGATACTTTGCCTCTGAATATGAGTGTCCTTGGTACTCGGCTATAAGGATACTCTGCCTCTGAATATGAGTGTCCTCGGTACTCGGCTATAAGAATACTCTGCCTCTGAATATGAGTGTCCTCGATACTCGGCTATAAGAATACTCTGCCTCTGAATATGAGTGTCCTCGGTACTCGGCTATAAGAATACTCTGCCTCTGAATATGAGTGTCCTCGATACTCGGCTATAAG
>JAODKM010000008.1:4805911-4836664 GCA_026780845.1 Petrocephalus sullivani | reverse complement strand
GGAGATTCAGAAAAACAGGCCCAAGCCTTTCCAGGGGGGTGTGGGGAGACCAATCTTCCCGGTCCGGCAAGGTCCCGCCCCCCCCCCCCCCCCCCCCCCCCCCCCCCCCCCCCAAGGAATCTGAGCGTGCTGACCTTGGAACGTAACAAAGAAGCGTGAGAGTGTTGTGCGCGCTGAGTTGCGAAAGTCAGTGTATCAAAGAGAGCTTCCCCGGCCTCTGCCTGCTCTCTCTGCCGCCCCCTGCTGGCCGACCGTCACACTGCAGGCGGCTTCCTCAGCAAGCCCTCAGCTCGGAGCTGTGTGAGGTCTCGGCACCAGGGAAACAAAGGGCATATTTTGCCGACCGGGGGAGGTCGGGTGGAAGGGGAGGGTCTCCAGAGCCTGTGGGCTGTATCGTCGCCTTTCCTTGTCAGTGTCACGCTTGAGAGGGCTTGTTTCTCTTCTCGCTGGCCTTCTCTCCCCTCCTTTCAAAGCTCGTCGTTATGCTCTCGGGCTGCTTCCGCGGCAGAATATTAAACAATGGAGCTATTGTTTGTTTGGTAGGAAGCAGAGGCTCCGTGTCACAGGCGTTTTTGGGAGCGTACGTTTGCTGTGGGGGCACGAGCTTCGTCCACGACTCGCCCGCACATTGGCGTGCTCCCTCCTGCCCCTCGCCCTGCCCCTCCTGCCCCTCGCCCTGCCATTCCTGCCCTCCTCAGGCCCCCGGTTAATTTGTTTCCTCTCTGGCTTCCTCTTCCGCCTGCCTCTGGCCCTGGCCGGCCTCGTCTCAATCACAGCATTGTGCTGGAGCGGTCTCCGCTCTTCACACGGTTTGCCCTTCGGTCGGAACTGCAGATGTGACGGGGGTCGGCTGCCTGACACGCTCTCCGCTGTTCACCCCATGGGTGAAAGAGAAGATTCGAGGTCTGCAGAGGGACCTAGAGGAGACCCTTCAGCATGTACATTGGGTGTTGGGGGATGACACGCTTTCTCCCGAGTAAGAAAACGGGGAAAGTTCTTGCTTCTACCATATGTGGACCCCCTCCATAATTTAGATATGATGACAGGAATTGTCCTCCATACAACCAAGGTCTTGTAAACCATCTGTAAGGATGAATCTGAAATGGACGAATTGTGAAATCCCATTGGGTGAATCTTGAATTTTCCTTCTGTGCCCATTTTGACCTAATGAGAAGCGAGCGCATTTATGATATGCTGAGCCTTTATTCAACACCAGCCCGTCACGAAGAGCCCCTCTGGGCACAGAGCATCACATACCCACCCACTCCTAGCAACTTGTTTCCTCTTGCCACAGGGAAGCGTGGACCCCCGGCTGAACCCTGAGCCCCCGTTGCTGGGTGGGGCTTTGGCACACCTGGGTGGTGCAGAGATGAGTGTTTGTGACTCAGCTCAACCCTCTGGTTACTCACCTTCGACAGGCTCTCTTATTGTCATGGCTTTCAAAAAGGATAACAAGCTGTGGATTAGAAAATAGCTTAGGCACATCGTTGCCCATGGGGAATGGGCTGTAACACGTTTCTAACACAATATTGGAATTAAAGATAAGAAAAAGCATGCAAAGGTTCACATTGTACCGCTGAGTGTTTTTTTCCTCAGTAACCATAGCAGGACTTGATGGCCAATGTGGCTGTCTGCACACTATTCAGGCTGTGGGTTTGCAGCTCAGTATAAGGCTGCGATTGACTCATTGCCGTCATGGAATTTGTGATCCAACATCTGATTTTCTCATTCGGAAGATCTGTTGGGACACTGCCATCCCGGTTTAACAGTCCTCTGCGTACCTCTGCAGGTGAGAAACGGGCTTTGTTTGCCAAATCATCAGTGGAAAAATATTCTTTGTATGCAATAAGAAATTACTAAGTTCTTAAGGTTAAGATATTTCAGTTTGGGGACAGCTTTTGAAATCATTCATTAAGGAGCTGAAGCAGAAGGTTCTTGCTTGAGTTTCTGTAGAGCACACTTTGCTCTGGTGCTCCTGATATGCCCAGTTTTCCTTTGAATATCCCTTGCTTTCTCACGCACACATGCGCACACACACACTTACGGCGTGATGTTCTAAGATGAGCGTGCTTCATTTAGTAAAGTGGGAGTAGGGAGCACTCTCTGGAGGAGAGCATATCTTTTGGGTTTTGTTAACATTGCCTTTTTAATTTTTGTATTTTCTCCCTGTCTCGTTAGCTTGTCCGTGTGAGCTTCAGGAGTTCTGGGTGGGTTCCTGGCCTGGCTTGTTGTATTGAGCTCCTTTGTGGCCCCGGTGATGATGGTGTCACTGGCGTCTTCTGAGGCTGGCTATGCAGGACAGCGGGTAGTTTAGTGGTTACGGGCCCCAGCTGGTCTCCCGCGGTCTCTCTGAATAAAGCCGACGATGCCAGAGCAGAACCTCGGAAGATCGAGGGAAAAGCACGAGACCCAGAAGCACCACTGCCAGGTGGAGAACCTGAGGAGCTTCCAGAAGTCTTCAGGCTGGATGGAGTGAGTCCCAAAAATAAAATGGGATGTCAGAACATAGCCAGCTTGAGCGGTGATCTTTCCCAGTTTGGCTGGTGTTTCTGGGCTGGGCGGCTCCACCCAGAGGGACACCTCAGCTGATTGATTTGGATGTGTTGGCATTTTTTGCTTAGCTTTGGCCAGGCAACAAAATTTCGCCAGAGTTACTCCGGTTGGCCTGTCTGTACAGTCGGATGCTTTGCTACCGCTTCTCAGGATCAGCAGCACGTTCCTAGCAGATTCCAAAGTCGTCCCAGCTGGGAAGGAGAGGTGCGTTCTGGGGCCTGACTGGTAGACATCCAGGCAGGCATCTGTGACGTAGCTGTCTATATCGTCTTACACACACGTAAGATAATACCAGATGGCATGATCTATGAGGAGACTCACTCGTGATGGGTTTTAGGAAGTTCTAAATTGGCGCCGTGAGACATCTATGGTCCAGTTGCATGAAGCTGGAGAACAGTGACATGGAAGGAGAGGAGGATGACGTGAGTGGAGCAGGATTGTGCACGAGGCCACTGCGTCTGCAGGAGCCCAGCTGGGATCAGAGGTCAGACAAGGTCGACTGCCCCCCTGATGCGAGAAACGGGTGCCGGGTATGTCACGGGGTCACATGCCCTCCTGAAAGCCGCCCCGCTGGTGGTCTTGGCGAGAGTGTCTGTGTTTAGCTTTTAGGGTGATACTGGGCCATGCTGGACCCTGACTGGTGAGGATGAGGGAATCTTGCGCATGGTGAAATGGTGGGAACTCCCCCATTTACCATTTCCTGACCTTCGCTGGTGATTCAAAGTCTGCTCCCCAAATATTAAAATAGCCACCGATTTGCATAACTGCTCACCATATTTGCATCTGAGCTGCCTGCTTCATCTGCGGGGTTCAGCTTGAGTGGAAGAATTCCAACAAAGGACTCCCTAACTGCAGGACTGCACATCCTGACCAAAACACAATTTAATCCGGGCCATGTGATCGATTTACGGGGCTACTGGACCTTGTCTTTGTACTTACTGATGGAATTTGGCCCACAGGAAAAGAGATTGTTGGTTGTCAGTGGTTTAACGAGAATGGGGGGGGGGGGGTCATCTGATTTGTTCAGTCAACAGTATAAAGGGCTTAATTAATGAAAAGCATGCTCTGTGTGACAGCACTACCAAATGCATATCCATCTTAACCCCTGTGACGACAGATGGGAGTCACGCAATTCGTCCCGAACAGGAATCATGAGAGACTCTGCAGTCGGATCTCTGCTCACCATCTGTCGGGGGACCCGCAGCACAAAATCCTCCTGAGGGCTGGGCGATGGGATCGACCCCATGCATGACAATCCAAATGGAGCCCAGAATTGCGGGCAGCAATTTTGAGATGTTTCTAGACATAAGAAGCAGATGTGGATGTTGGGAGCTGTGGAACTTCACAAGATGGTGGTTAGAGGGCAGGTTCGACGACGAGCTGTGTCCGTCCCCCCACCTCATCTTTTTGGGTGCTTGGCGGGCTTGTGAGCGCCATACACCAACTTGCCGGAGAGCCAGGCCCAGTGGCTGTGACAGAGTCCTCAGATGAACCGCGAGAAGGTATCCTGAATGAATAAGGAGGAAGGCCAAGGCTGAGCTCCCGGCTAAAAATACCTCGCAGAGGCCGTCTCTCCCTGCGGCCGCCGTCTGCAGAGGGGAGGGAGCAGAGAGGCTCCACACAGGGCCGTTAGACGCCTTGCCAGCCACGCGAGGCAGAAACCGCCGCCGAAGCTCAGTGCTGACTGACTGCATGCCAGCCGCTCCCGCGTCCCGCCAGCCGCCCTGAAAGTGAATTCACAATTTGCGTGCTTTTGGAATGCTGCTCCCGTTGCCGCGTCGGTTGAGCGTTATAGTGGCATCCACCTTGCTCTGAGCTCCCAGGCCTTTGTGTGCTGAATTTCCCTGCCGCTCCACGTCTGGAGCAGAATGAGCAGCTCCCAGTTTTGGCCAGGAGTAAATGACCTATCATAACATACTCACTTGGAATACAAAATGGTGTTTTTATGGAACATTCTAGCATGTTTACTGGTAGTTGTATGAATCTCGTGCTTTAGGTAGTTGTGCAGAATTCATGAGCACCTAATTAGTCTTTGTGAGTTATTTAGTAATAAATATTGCCTGTAGTGTAGCGACTTGCCAGAGAGCTGACGTTGTTGTAAAATAAAAAAAAATTGGAAAGCTTTCTGTTTCATGAAGGGAGAGTGCAGATATGTCCTTATTCATGGTTGTCAACTTTACGGTGTCCCACATATGACTGCAGTCTTTGTTGAAAGGCCCGTCTGGGTTTTAAATGTGCCACTGCCTGTAAAGCAGTTAGCTAAAAATTACAGAATATTACAGAAGTTAATGTGGCTTGGCTTGATGATGGAAAAACCATGTACTGATTCTATACGGAAGTATGATCCTGGAGTTATTTCTGGTATATGCTTATAACATTCATGGCTTTAGTGACCAAAAAATGGAATTCAAAATGACCTTTGACCCCATTGCATGTATTCCCTGCACACCTTTCCAAGGTTCCTTGAGCGATACCAATGACTGCTGAATGAGTGCAGAAGGAGTTTGTTGCCAGCAAACCTGGTGAGAATCAGTATGTCACATGCATAAAAACAGTGGGCTGGAGGTCACCGATCAGGTGTATTATTCTTTCTCTTTAAAGTGGGCTAGCTGGCTCAGTGGTGGCAATTGTACATAAACAATGGTCTAAGCTTTTAATTGTGCCATTTCATGGAGGTTACATGTTGTTTGCAGTGTCATTGTGAATCATATCTACCAAGTTCATGGTTTATTCTACTTAGATGAAAATTGTGGAATGATGTTGGGGATTGGGATTGTGGTGAGCTCTGCATAGGCCAATGAAGGTCGCACTCTCCAGTCAAGAGGCCAAATGTCCAAATTGGCCATTGTAAGGGGCTGAATTATGTCATAATGTCACACATGCAGAGGACACATTTCATTGTTGTGTGCTGAGGTGTGTCCGCAATCTCTTCACGCAAGGTTTAGGTGTAGAAATGATGCTTAACAACTGCCCCCCCCCAGTTAATGTTTTCCCTATAAATAATACAAATGGGTGTTTGGATAATGTATCATAGCAGGACATAGGTTCACTTCATCAGTGAGGTATGATGGCTTCACATCAGGCTGCTCAGGACAACTTATTCAGTTACCTGACACTCTCCAAGTGTTTTTCACACTTTGAATAAATGTTATCGGGCTCTTTCTGTACAGCTTTTTATGAAGTGGATTGCATTGAATTGCTGCTGTTTATTGAGCCCTGATATAGGCGAGGAGTGCTGGTTTATCTCTCCGTTGGGGGGTTTAAACCCACAGCCTGCCAAAGGCAGCGTGCGTTGGCCGGGTACTGTGACTCTCGGCCGATCGAGATCGGCTACTGAGCTCATGGCATGCCTGCTTGTTTTTACAGTGTGTGTGCGTAAGTGTAGGGACCCATGCGATTGGCTGCCGGAGGCTCTGGGTGTCGCTGGCCGCGACCTATTGAAACACTTCTTGTTTCTGCAAGTCGTTTAGCCAGCCCGCCAGCGTCCCCGCCATGTAATATCGTGTCACTGGTATGTCCCGAGTAAGCGACGTCTCCTACTCCCACCTCCCCATCTCTCTGTCATCCACACAGAGACACTCCGTGCCAGCCACCTCGGCGTTTGCTCAGTCTGAGAATAAGGAGTGTCCCGCGCACGTGGTGTTCAGCCGCGCTACGAGCTGGGAAGGCATTGGCACAGAGGGGCCGGGGGGCTCTGCCCGGGGCCTCTTCACACTATCAGCTCAGACGCTAACACGGAGCCACTCCTCGCAAGCCTGTTTGCTTTGTGATGTCACGCGATTGGAATAACAGTGCGCAGCTGAAATAACCGTTTTCCCTAGCCTGGTTTAATGCGTCTGTTTGTTTGTCATCTGCTGGGTATCCGGGAAACCGGAGTAGTGGGGTGATGTCACTGAAGTACAATCTGAGCCCCCCCCAGCTCCCCAAAATAGTGCTGACTTACTGTACAGTTAGGGTCAGGTAGCATTGCTTTACCCGTTTGCCCCTACACTTGGGAATAGCCGGTAAGCTCACCTCCGGGGTTCATCACAGAGAGCGTAGGAAAATACCCGATGGTAGGATGAGGATCCCACATCTTCCTAAGGCTGACTAAATGCCAGAAAGTTGTCACTGCATTCCCTCCTGCAGTAGGACTCAGTCAAGGCAGGGGGAGCCAGTGAGGAGGGTAATGCATCTGGGAGGTGTGTGTGTGTTTATCAGAGAGGGAGAGTGAGGGGGTGGGGGGGATTATGGTCAGGGTGTTGTGGGTCTAGGGTTTGCATGCCTGTGGTTTATCTGTGCTTCTGGAACACGCTGTTCCAACTTAATCAGTATTAAGTTAATCAGTTAACCTTCCTGTTGAACATTTGGACAGATTACACTCCTAGTCTGTTCTATAAGATTCAAATTTGCCTCGTTCAGATTTGCCAGTCTGTCACTATCGGTGTTTTGTTAAGTATATGCGAGACCATTGTGAGGGTCGTATTAAATGTTGCTCTGCTCAGATGCCTGGGGTCCCTTTCAACAGAAAACAAAGTAAAGGATTCAGCAAATAGCAGAACGTCACGCATTAGCCGAGAAATTGTGCTTTATCTAGGGAACGTGCTGGATGGCTCGCGGAGGTGGATTTCCCTTTTTCTGGGCGATGGGTAGACGATAAGTGTACTCTGCGGTGCTCAGGGCTTAACACTGCATCGGTAGTGTGGCCGTGACATGTGGCTAAAGTCACATCGCATCACACATCACTGCAACAGCTAAGGCTCAGCTTCCGACAGATAAACAAAATGTTTAGTTACCATGGTTACGGCTCCTTCCTCTGCACCCCCTCCTCACTACAGACTGTTAATTCTGCTCCAGACCCAGTAATATTCCATCACTGAGAGGCTCTATAACAAGCTTTCTGTGGAAATTCCTCCCAGAGATGGGTCGCTGGTTAGCAGCGAGTGATCAGGGCGTGTCACGGACGCGCCCAAACTCATGCAAGTGGTTGGCACCAACAGAGGACCGGTGCCAGAGCAAGGCATTGACCCAAGCTCGCTGCGGGCCTGCGGTGGCCTTTCCCCGCTTCTCACCAGAAGGCCCACCTGCTCTGTGGGCCGCTTTACCTCCTCGAAGCCGCTTAATACAGTTTCCTGGGCTCGCCCGGAATGAACCCAGAGCCGAAGCCTTTGTGGTATTTTTGGCAGCATTTCGGAATTCTTTTTCGAGGCATTTGGCTGGCGTACAGATCCTTGCCCTAATGAACGTGTTCCAGACCTGAGCACCGAAAGGCCTCTTCTTAAAACTTATTACTGTCTGACTGAGCAAAGCTTACATTCCAGAGATGATCTTAGAATGAGGCTCTGTGGGACCTTTTTGATGTTGGGTATAATGTTTGTTTGAATGTGTTTTGCACGGTATTCGTGGGTTCTAGCCGGTTACTGTGTGTATTTAGAGGGTTAACACTGCATTGCAGTTAAATTGCTGATAGGAACGCATGTTGCTGTGCTTCTCAGGACTGGCACAAAGGATGCCCTTTGGCTGTAAATAGGAAATCTGTTATCGAGGGACGCCTTCTGATGTGACTCTGTTGTTAGTTTGTTAGGCCAAACAGCATAAGATGTGATTAAATCTATTCTCTACCATATTGAGCACTCGTCGTAATGCGCCGTAAGGGATATTTTTCTCCCTCGTCGTTTTTGGAATCATTGACTCATTAAGTCTCCTGCATTCCTGTTGGCTAGCTGAGACGGGAATGGATGACCAGACAGTGGCTCTTCCTTGTTAGGTAGTTTCCCTGGACGATGCCTGTCATAGGCGCTGATATAGAGGGGCGGCTTCAGAGGAAGGCCTGCTCTTGCTGTGACTATAAATAAAAGCATGTCGTTCGGTCACGTGGAATGTGCCGTCGGCTTATATGGAAGGTCCCGCAGATGTCGGGAGGGATTTTTCCACTGAGAAATGTGGGTAAATCACAAAGTAGTAAACGTGGGATTTGAACTTGACTTGAGTGAATGAGTCCCCCCCCCCTCGAAAATGTACTGTGGAGACAGTATTTGGCTGTTTAAGGAAACATGGTTCCTGGTTATTTCCCCTTGACCAGTTAGCAGCTTGTTGGACACTCACCCCTAGGGATGCACCGATCTGATACCAATATCTGGGTTTTGGGTATATATATATATATATAGACTTTTATATATATATATATATATATATATAAATGTACACACACATTAGGGCTGCATCGATTCATCGAGTAATTCTTTGCTTTGATGCTTCGTCATAGCTTAAATTAATTTAAATAATATAAAAAATAATATAATTCGCCAAAAAATGTTGTGGTAAAGTTCCTGCATTATTACGTGCGCTCATTAAGTGCTGCATTTGCGAACAGCGAGATTAATCGATTAATCATTGGAATATTCGATAGAATACTCGATTACTAAAATAATGGATAGCTGCAGCCCTAATAGATTTTCATATATGTCAACTTTCGTTTTGTAACGATAACCGTCAAACACGTGTTACACCCTCACTGAAGAGAACAAAGATGGCTGACCTGCTCACTAAGAAAAGTACGAGATGGGTTTCTTGCTTATTATCAGCCCTTGCTGCTTGTAGTTAAAGCCATGTTCATACACGAACTCTGGACACTTTCCGGTGAATTACTTATTTAGACGTACCTGCAATATCAGCGAAATAATGGAAAGCCATATATTATGGAAGTGTATTGCATTCGTCTGGGGAAAATATCCAAAAAAAAAATCTTTTTACGAATTAATGACATCCTTTTTGATAAACTAATAATTCCATCTGCACTACTTACATTAATGTTTCCCAATGTCTCAAACCAAGATAAAAAATAAAAGCGGATTAAAACTATGCAGATCACACATCATGACAAACGGAGAGGCTGTCTTGTTTCTCAAAAAACAGGAAAATATTACTCGTAAAAACAGGATGACTGTCATTAATTCGGAAAAACAAAACCGTTTTTCCCCAGATGAATGCAATATGCTTCTGTAATATACCGGCACGAAGCAGTTACATATTCTTCCGTTTTTGCACCAGCGCCATGATAGAAACGTCATTAACATGCCCACTCGCACGCGCTGAATTCTCCAACTCCATTCACACCTGAGGATCAATAGGAAGTTATCCGGACTTTATATTACAGATCTAGCAGGATAAAGTCTGTTTCGGACATTTCTGTTCACATATACAGCTCCTCTAGGTAACGTCTAAAAAAGTACCGGGTGGCAGTGCATGTCTGAAAGGGGCTTAAGAGTGACACTAGCGAAATGCCCCGCTGTGGCCAAATTTTTTGTTAATGTGTGACGCTTTTTTAAAAAGTATTGTAGCGCTGGGAGTGATTATCATATCCCAGCATGCTCGCGGGCAATGTGTACATGGCCCCTTATTCTGTTGTTGTTGTTGTTGTTCTAAGTGGTTGTATTTCCCGATTGTGGCACGTATGTTACCTGTGTCATATGTGAACCCTGACTGATCCTCCAGTGTCCCTAGCTTTGTATAAATCCCCCACCGTGTGTGTACCTGACAGTCCGGTATCTGACTTCCTTGTGTTTCCGACATTGTAATTGGTTAAGGGCTTGTTCAGTTCCTAAATAGAGGCTCAGTAAAGGAGGTTCGTTTCTAATCATTCTGTACTTATGTCGGTCTGCTCAGTGCTGCAGTTGTGTGAACGATATCGAATATCATGATATTATTACAAGTTTGAAAACTGAATATTGCCCAACCCTAATGTGTGTATTTACCTTACTGGAAACCTGACTTTTTCAGCTCATTTATATCGTCGTTCTCACTTCTCAGGTCTTTACAAAGGAACAGAACCTTGTCTATAAAGGCTGATTTACACTTCGGCGCCGTAAATACAGCATGGCCATGGACCCTATGCCATATAGCCTGACGTGCACCTCCCCAGAAATGTAGCGACACATCATGTTGCCGCAGACCACAGGCACTGTGATCGGTCCGCTTGGTATCATTCATTTTTTATTGCAGCAAAGAAAGCATAAATCTCAGGTGTACTTATATTAGTGATTGGAACTGAAGTGTTATATATATCCAACATTATAGATATGAATAATGCTTCAGTTTCATTTTCTCTCGCTTGCACTAAAAATTCCCCACAATTTCTCTCCCGCTGGCAACAGCATTACTTACTCTTCGTTGCGATAGCAGCCCCTCGTGTATCACAAGCTGTAGCGCGTGTGCGGAGCTAGCGGCTCCCAAATCATCCAGTGCCTTTTCCAGTTCTTACGCGCTTCCTGCTGCGAAGGATGCGCGTGATGTCACGGCGGGCGGTGTCATTGTGTGCTCACGCCCACTGAGTGGCAAACGGACCGAGTGGCAGCGTCAGCGTTCTGCTGGAATGCCGCAAAGACACGTCAAAAATGGGAAAGAGCTGTCCTGCGATTGATTGTACAAATTGATTTAACAAGAAATAGGAGCTATCTTTTTTTTTTTTTAGAGACTGCCGAAAACGAAATAAGTAAGATTTGGCCGCGGATTGGTCGCATATGGCCGATACCTGATCAGTCTAATAGGTGTATATCGAATATCCGATCGGTGCACCCAGCAGTAGCCCTGCAGCAGCTCACTTTTTGTTTTTGTTTGTCATCTTTTATAGTCTTTATGCTCTTTCAGAAAATGTTACCTCAGATGTGTCTTCATCAGTAGCATCCAAGGAATTAAAAAGGCAAATTTGTCGCGTTTGAAGGTTTTCTGTAGTGTGATGTGTGTTTGTGTGTTCCTTGCACAGATGTTTAGTAAACTTACATGAAATATTCATATGCAGATTGTAGCTCCTTCTCCTTTATGGCTCAGAGTTGGATTTCATGAATCAGGTTTTCTGGCTTTTGAGTTCAAGAACAATCTGCACAGATTTAATCTGCAAGGTTATCGCCTGGACCTAGTGCTGAGCGCTCTGTCGCTCTAATTCCAAGCATTTCTGTACACACCAGTATGCAAGATATGAGAAATGTCAGTCAGTCTGGCTCGTCTTTGGCTCACCCTCAGTGCGCCAGGGCGCCATGCCAGCTGGTGGCCTGTTGCTAGGAGACCAGGGGTACGGCAGCCACTAGCGGGCTCGGATCGGGTTCGTTGGCTGGGGCAGTTTGTTTACCTGATGGCTCCACTTTAGCGGGGTGGGGGGAGTCCCTCTGGGAGGTCCGTGTAAGGATGTCCCTTAGACAGAGGGGCACTGTCCCCACATGCAGCCGTGTTGACACCAGAGAGGGGGAGGGAGGGGGTGAAAGACCGAGAGGGAGGTCAAGTCTGTGGCATTGGCTCAGACATCCATACTGAGACTGTTTGTTTGGGTCAAGGAGACATCATTCATCTACTGCTATGTTTTCGAATCTGGTCCTTGGGGACCCGCAGGCAGTCCATGTTTTTGCTCCTCCCTGACAGTCCACATCTTTGCGTTCTCCAGTTCCTGAGCAAAAACGTGAACTGTCTGGGCATCCCCAAGGACCGGACTGGGAAACGCTGATCTAGTGTGTTTAATTTGAGTTTGTCCACCTCCCCTGGTAGCCATATAGTCAGCACTTTGGTCAGTGGCAGGCAAGGCTCGTGAAGGCTCTCCTGGGAAAAATATGGGAACCCAAAGGTCTTTGACATCATGGCCTGGAAGCTGGTGGTCATTGGGAGCTGCAAGCCTCTCATCAGCATCATCGGTAATTATCACACACAATGATCACAGGTGCATCCTGCCCTTGAGGAGCCGTTAGAAATGCCCTGGAGATCCACCGCTATCCACCACCAGGTACAGGTAGTGTTAAGACTTGGCTTTAATGAAATCAGGTGGTGTGGTTTGCTAATGAGTCACTCCCCCGCCTAGGCCACACCCCCATGGGCCATCCGTGGCCTTTTGTCGGCTCATGCTGCATTGATTTCACTCTGTACTTCTGTTCCTGACTCCGACCCCCCCGGTTCTGCCATCCTGCATAGCGTGAGACCTTGTACGGTTCAGTATATTTACGCATCCTGGGACCATGTTCACCCCGTGCCACTGACCGGGGATGTGATGTCAGGTGCCCTTACAGCTGCCGCCCCGTGACTGGGGGGGAGATTGCGGGTCACATGAACGTCTCCCCTTCTCTCCCCGGACAGTGTGTCCTGCCAAATGCGAGAGGAGGGCGTGCACGGCATCCGGCGAGTGCTGCCACCCGCAGTGTCTAGGGAGCTGCACGGCACCTGACAGCGACACGTCCTGCGACGCCTGCCTGCACTACTTCCATGAGGGCCGCTGTGTGCCCGACTGCCCCGATGGCACCTACAAGTTCGAGGGCTGGCGCTGCATCACCATGGAGCTGTGCGCCCACGTGCACATGCCCAACGACTTCGACCGTTTTGTCATCCACGCTGGCGAGTGCATGCCAGACTGCCCCACGGGCTTCACGCGCAACGAGAGCCACAGGTGGGCACCCTAATCTGCAACCCCTTCTGCAGCTGTGTGTAGCACAGTACCCCTAAAGCAGCATCCAGCGGGAAACTGCACCATAATATTGTCTGCTCTCAAGTAGCAAACGGTAACATTTTATGTTTTTAAGCATCTGCCAATGAGATTTAATGTTAAAATACTTAAGAGATTACTTCTGCTCGTTCCATACATCACATGCATGTTAGGAGCTCGTCACTCTTCTCTAACCCTTTCTTCCCCCACGCTGAGTTTCCATTCTTTCAGGCTTCATTGGTCCTGCACCCAGTCTGATGTTTCATGTGTGGAAATAATCAGACTCTTTGCATTCAGTGAGGATTCTTAGCCTTAAGAGATACGATGATATATCTTGTGTGAAATGGGGAAAGCAGGTTTAAGCTGGGTTTGAGTCCCGATGCTTACCAGCCTTGACTCCTCTCTCCTCTGCACCTATCTCAGTTTGATCTAGGTTTGAATCCCACATCTTGCCAGCCCTGACTCCTCTCTCCTCTATACCCCCCACCAGTATGTTCTGTAGTGCTTGTGATGGTCCCTGTGACAAGATCTGTGATGAGAAAGTGATTGACTCAGTGGACGCGGCTCAGTCCCTCAAGGGCTGCACAGTCATCAAGGGCAACCTGTACATCAACATCCGCCGGGGAAGTAAGTACCCACGGGCCGCATTCCCAGTTGCACGCCAGTTTCCCGGGTACCCTAGACCTCTGACTTCCTGACACTAGGCTGACTGTTCCTGGCTCACTTTAAAGTTAAATACACACACACACACACACACACACACACACATAGCCAAACCAGTTCACCCTGTAGCCCAGGACAGGGGCAATCCAGCCATCTCCTTAGCTACTGTTCACTGATGTGCAGCTTGTATCTGTAATGAGTTCTGGCTTCCTAATGTCAGTCAAGGTTCTGACCAGAATGGGTAAGTTTAGAGATTTGGATAAGCTGTCATAATACGTAGAATGTATGAATTATATGTGAAATACCCAGCAATAAATAAACAAATACAGGTATGCTGTACTCTTTCATAAGTACTGTCAGTGCCTTGTTTTAGATAAACACTAATCATTCTGAAGCAGTGTTCCAAAACCTGGTCCTCGGAGACCCTCAGACAGTCAACGTTTTTGCTCCCTCCCAGCTCCTTGCCACATTTTTTGCTACCAGGAGGTGGGAGGGAGCAAAAATGTTGACCATCTGCAGGTCCCCAAGGACCGGATTGAGAAAACATTACTCCAATATGAGTAATAATGCAGCAAACTTGGGGCTTCCTGCTCCCCCTGCCGACAGCCCCTCTATGCTAGCTTTCGATCTCACATTCCTTACTTATTGATTAGCCATCATTAGGCTGTGAATCGAATGAAACTGATGGTTCACATCATATGTAAAAGTATGATTGGATGAATTATCCTTTTCACAAAGGTGTCTCTCATATGTAGCATTTACATAAATAAAACCTTCGTTGATCTTATCTGTGGTCTCACAGATGCAATTGTTCTTATTTGCGTTTGGCAAAGAAGATCCATCTCAAATTTGCAGCAAAGTGCTTTACTGTTTAATCTGAATTTTGCTAAATGTTACCAGCCTTCCAGTCCTCAGTAGTTCTCACTAGGATAGATGTTTACATCATGCAGGCTGTTTTGTCACAGACCTGTCAGTGCTAATTAGACCATGGAGTGGGCAGGAAAACCTGCCCCATAAGGTGGATCAGGACCAGCCCGGCCCGAACATCACTATCAAGCAGGGCATCGACTGCTTGGAAAAGGCACTGCTTCGGCCTGTCCTGGTACCCACTAATGCCACATCTCATTCAGATCATATCCGATTAAAAGGACGCTGACTGTTAATCATACATCACTAAGACCGTGCCGGAACGTTTCCATGGATTTGGGAGTATTGGCTAAGCTTCAAAGTAGCCTAGTTAGCCTGTTCGCTGGGCCTAACCCAGCTGAAAAGCTCTGGGCTTTTAATTTGCAAATTACACCGTTATAGAGGATGACTGGCAAAATTCTCAGGACAAATCTCTCCGAGGGCAGAACTGACGTTCTGCTCATGTTCTATTTATTGGAAAGCTTCCTCTGTAAGGTCCTCTGTAACTGTGACAGTTGATGACCTTTATGCATGTGGTGCCAAAGCAGCCCAGACAAAGGGACACCTGGGGGATCCCAGTATGGGGTAGGCCTGGGCAGTATGGGGTAGGCCTGGGCAGTATGGGGTAGGCCTGGGCAGTATGGGGTAGGCCTGGGCAGTATGGAGAGACTGCCTGTGATGCTCTGTGCTCCGATGGCTCGGTTCTGGGGAGATGCCGGTGCCAGTGGTTCCTGTGCACTTTCCGCAGATGACATCGCGTCGGAGCTGGAGAGCTTTATGGGCCTGATCCAGATGGTGACGGGCTACGTGAGGATCCGACACTCTCACACGCTCAGCTCCCTGTCCTTCCTGAAGAGCCTACGCTACATCATGGGGGAGGACCTCATCGATGGGTATGCTGCCCTCTGTGGCTGTCGGGCACAGTGGGGATTTGGGCACGGGTGGGCGGGATGATGTGCTGTCAATCTGTCGGTCTCACCCAATGGGAAAACAGAGTAACCAGGGAGGACTGGGACAAAAAATGTTACAGCATTTTTTAGGCCCAGTAACAAAAGGAGTGAAAGCAAAGCCTTACAGCTGGTAAAATCCTAAAAATGTATTTCGAATGAGACTGACAAGGGCAGGTCAGGCTGGGCAGTATCAGAACTTTCCCGAGTCCCAAAGCCTTTACATGCAGGGGAGGACAGGGTAGATGTAACATCCCAACATCCGCCTATAGGGGGCAGCGATCATTTCTGTAAACAGTTTTTTTTGTCACATATCATTGTATAAACTTGTTTGATGATGAGACAAACAAACGATCAAAATATTCTTTGTGAGGAGGTCAAGGTACTGTTGCTCCTTTCCTGTTTTGTTAAGTAGTTACTGGCGCTCCCACAGGGCGACACATTCCTGATCTGGCCAGCCGTGACTCAAGTTTCTGAAGATTGCCGGGGGTGGGGGGGGTTTCCATACAAGCAGGGGTCCTACTGCTCGCCCACGGTGGAGACACCAACACACAAACAGCATTCCTGACATTCCCGAGGGCTTAGTTAAAGTTAGCCCGAGTCCAGACTGGGCCGCGCATGGTGTTTGCCATTTCCGATGCCAAGTCACACTCTTCATTGACCAAAATGGTCTGTTACTGGTCCCCAGAGGGAAATTAGGAATTAGATTGCAGGTCTGCTTGTTTTTGTGTTTTACGCCATTTCAGAAAATGTGACTTTGTTATAGTGTAAATTCATAACTATTGCCATTTATTCATTAAATTATTGTAACTGTTCTTAAACGCTTGAATCTACTGGTGTTCTACAGCTCAGCTAGTTAAGGTAACCTATTCTGTTTGTTACAACAGGATGTATGCTTTCTCCGCACTGGATAACCAAAACCTCCAGTACCTTTGGGACTGGAACCAGCACAATCTGACCATCAAGGCTGGGAAGCTGTTCTTCCGCTTCAACCCTAAGCTGTGCATGTCGGAGATCCGCAAGATGTGGGAGAAAAGTGGCATCAGCGGCACCTTCGAGGAGGGTGACTTCCGTAACAACGGGGACCGAGCCAGCTGTGAGTCGTGTGGCCCGCATGGGGGATGGCGTGTTTGAAGCCGTATGGTCAGCCTGTGTTCACCTCAACTCAGAATTCAGTGTGTCAGCACTAAAAATGTCGCGTTTTCTGTTGATTATCCTGATATCCCCAGTTCTGCTATCCAAGTCCATATTCCTCACTTGAGGCCTTTAACCTCACGAGCTAACGTAAATTGTTTTCACAGATTCCTTTGAAGAGGCAAGATTGTGTCCCTAAATGTGGAAGGTTTTGTGGCTCCTTTAACTAACCGATGAAGAGTACTATGACACTCATTTCACAAACTAAATTTAAAGGTTCAGGACTTGAGTTTATGCACCTTAAGAAACTAAGGTGCATAAGGTAATACTGCTGGACCTTAATCTTGAATCCTACTTTTCTGCTTCTGTGGCCCCTTGACACCTATAAGGGCGACATTTAATGGCATCTAAAAATTTGATATATAGACTGAATTTCCGCTCAAAATGTTAACTGGGATTTGAGTTGCGTAACTATTTTCCAACCTTCAGAGCTTCACTTCTCTGTAAGCTGGTCTCAATATTGACAGCATGAGTCTGTAAGGGGAGCGCCTGACTATTGTGTTCACATGTCATGATGTGATGTAGGCTGCTGTAATGTACGGTATATGTGACGCCTCTCTTCAGTCTTTAGTGATTCGTTAAAGTGGTTCGTTAAAGTCAGTGACAGTGACTCGGGTGTTGTCTGGTCTTCGCAGGTGAGAGTCACATCATCAAGTTCAAGTCCAACAGCACCAGCAGCAACAAGATCAAACTGACCTGGGAACGGTACCGGCCTCCGGATTACAGGGACCTCATCAGTTTTATCGTCTATTACAAAGAAGCGTGAGTATCGCCTGTCCCATGCCCAGAGCCAGCCGCACCAGTGATGGGGACCTTCCCTAGGATCTGTCGGGCTGCCCCCACACACATTGCCATACATTTACTGACTGCTGTGGCAGGAGTCGAGCATGCAGTGCTGCCTCATGAACCCCACCGGGCAGGGAGAGGAGGAGTGTGCCAGGAAACACACCTCTGAGGTGTCCCGGCTTTCATTCCTTCTGAGTCAGAGTGCTAGTCATGCCTCGGCTTTGAGCTTAACAATCATATTAAAATGGTCTGTGCTTGTCTCGGGCACCCGTGAATATTGTTTATGTACGAGCACATGATGACTGCACCTTCTCTGCTGACCCTACCCAAACGTGCCCTTCACCAGACCCTTCCAGAATATCACCGAATTCGATGGTCAGGATGGGTGTGGGTCTAACAGCTGGAACATGGTGGACGTAGAACTTCCAAAAGAGAAGGACATGGACCCCGGGGTGCTCCTCAGTCCCTTGAAACCCTGGACTCAGTATGCCGTCTTCGTGAAGGCCATCACCCTAGTTGTCGATTATAAGCAGATCTTCGGAGCCAAAAGTGAGGTGATCTACATTCGGACAAAGCCTTCAGGTAATGTTCACCTTCTCATGTTCACGTACGAGCGGACATCCAGCAGCCATGACTGGCATGCCTATTGTACATTTATGATTAATGTTCCCTATTTTCTTAGAAACATGCACTCATCTGTTGACACAACCTTTTAGGAAGGCTCACAAGCTTTTTATTTTGCAAAAACAGAGCCATCAATGCCGCTGGATGTTCGCTCCTACTCAAACTCCTCCACAAGGCTGCTGGTGAAGTGGTCCCCTCCAATTGCTCCTAACGGGAACCACACCTACTACCTCCTCCGCTGGCAACGGCAGGCCGAAGACAAAGAGCTTTACCTGCACAACTACTGCTCCAAAGGTAAGCCTTGACGGCCAGGCACTCCTCCACCTTACCCAGGAGAGTCGTCTGCTTTCGCAGTGCCTAAGAATCGGAGCACTGCCGCCAACGTTCTTCTCATCTTCAGAGCTGAAGATCCCCATTAGGGTCTCAGCCACAGGAGCTGTAGATGCAGAAGATGAGAACAAGCTCCCCAAGCTGGATGCCGGCACCGGGGACAAAGGACCATGCTGCCAGTGCCCCAAGACTAGCGATGACCTGCGGGTTGAGGCTGAGGATGCTTCTTACCGCAAAGTCTTTGAGAACTTCCTTCACAACTCGATCTTCACTCCCAGGTAGGCCTCCTCTGAGGTTACATGAGACCTTTTCTTTTGATGCTTTCCTTGGGTTGTATATTAACAGTTACAGATCAGCTTGTCCGGCCTCAGGATTCCCCACAATGTCCGGGCCTAAAAACGAGAGGTTTTAAAGGATGTGGTAGGGTGCCTGAGGGCGAGTTGGGCAAAGGAGGAGGATATGTTTGTCTTTAGTTGTGTGAGCACCCCTTTGGGGCACCGAGCCACTTTGTTGTACCACAGAACTGTGAGACTGACAGTGGAACGGAGCTGTGCTACAGGTCATCTGGGGACAGAATCGGCCAGCCGCCCGCCGCACTCGTTTCTGGCCAGACCTCGGCTGCATGCCTCACAGAGAGGCTGTTTGTTTGTGAGACTGTCAGACACACACACACACACACACAGCGATTTGTGCAGTAGAGACATTGAGCCTCTGTCGTCTTGCCTTTTCCCTCCTCTGCCTTTCTCCCCTTCATTTCTTTTGCAAGGCCATGGTACCACCCTCAGCGCTGTGCGTGACCTGCTCCACGCTTTAGGCATGTCGGTCAGTGACCGCAGCCACGTGTGTGTGCTGTTTTATGCGCCCCATTCACTCGGGTACTGATAGCCTGGGCTCCAGAGCTTCATGGTATCCCCACATCCCGTGGCAGGGCTGGGTCTCCCTCCTTGTTTACCCACAGGTCCATAGCCGTAATTGGTATTGACACTGAGAGATGCATAGGAGGAAGCCGTCGTGGTGAAGAGTTTGTGGTTTCGAGCTGCTGTGTGTCTCACACTGTAGCCGCCCAGGCCAGCAGAGTTTGGGCTAAGGCCCAAGATGCAGCAGCGTAGTGGCTCACACTATAACATTAATAAACCTCTTACTGTAATGCAATGGGGCTGTAATGCAAGCTACATTGTCAAGTAGAAAGGTTGGTTTTGAGGTACTGAAATGTGGATCCTCCACGCTGCAGGCCCCCAGATCGTCGTCGCCGGGATGTCTTCGGTGTGGCCAACGCCACCCTAGCGTACAGCGTGAGCGGGAACACCACGGAGTTGGAGGGCAACGCCACGGATGGGGTCCCGCACACCATAGAGTACCAGTTTGAGGAGACCACGGTAAGCGGCAAGGAGTCGTGGGAGATCTCCAACCTAGAGGCCTTCACCGTGTACCGTATCGACATTCACGCCTGCAACCGCGAGGTGAAGCACTGCAGCGCTGCCGCCTTCGTCTTCTCCAGAACCAAGCCGGCAGGTAGGTGCCCAAGGAATGGGGGAGAGAGGGCCTGTGAGTTCATCCAGACCACTGCAATGCTTGAACTCCTCTTTGCCCTTCAGACAAGGCGGACGACATACCAGGCACTGTGACCTGGCAGGGAGGCGAGGACGGCGACAACACGGTGTTCCTGAAGTGGGCAGACCCCAAGAATCCCAATGGTCTGATTCTGATGTATGAGATCAAGTTTCGCCTGGGCACCGAGGTGAGCATCTGGACGCAGAGCAGCGGGGTGTGCGGCGATATGCGGCTCCGTGTGTTTGACCTCGGGGTGTCCGTGCCCATCCTCCAGGCCGAGAAGCACGAGTGTATCTCGCGGCAGCACTACCGGGAGCACGGGGGAGCCCGGCTAAGCCACCTGAGTCCGGGGAATTACTCGGCCCGCATCAGAGCCACCTCGCTGATGGGCAATGGCTCCTGGACCCAGCCTGTGGCCTTTTATGTGCTGCAGCCCAAACGTAAGATGCCAGCCGGGGCTCCAGATGTACCCATTGATGAAGATCTTAGAATATCTCTCATCTACAAAAACCCATGAGCTCGGTCTCATGCCTCTGACTCTGTGTCACCAACAGCAATATACGACAACTTCTTCTATCTCCCGATCATCATTCCCATCATCGTGTCCTTCATCATCATCATCGGAATAACAGCATTCGTAGTGGTCAACAAGAAAAGGTACGTGTCCAGCTCCCCTGTCATGGTGATCCCTGTGCGTCTTCCAGTGTGGAGATAAACGGCAGACTCAGTGGAAATGGTGAATGGTTGTTCGTGTTAATGCAGAATCACTATTGTGTCACGTGCAGGAATAGTGACCGCCTGGGGAATGGGGTTCTGTACGCCTCCGTCAATCCTGAGTACTTAAGTGCTGCTGAAAGTGAGTACCACCCAAGTCGCGGTTACCGTCGATTGGCTGAGGGTCGCTGTGACCAGGTGAGTGCTCTGCACATGCTCAGTAAGCGCTCTCTGCCGCCTCCAGTGTATGTGCCAGACGAGTGGGAGGTGGCGCGCGAGAAGATCACTCTATGCCGGGAGCTGGGCCAGGGCTCCTTCGGCATGGTGTATGAGGGCGTGGCCAAGGGCGTGGTCAAGGGCGAGGCGGAGACGCGAGTGGCCATAAAGACCGTCAACGAGTCGGCCAGCATGCGCGAGCGCATCGAGTTCCTCAACGAGGCATCCGTCATGAAGGAGTTCAACTGTCACCATGTGGTGAGAGCATCTGGTGGCCAGCCGCACTCCTCAAGTTTACTGGATGAGCAGCTTCTTGTTTTACCACTGCTCTTCTGCAACCCGCACAAATACACAGGAGAGACCGACGACTTAACCTTAAACAAGTTTGAATTATTTACCTAAATTTAAATGATTATTCACTTGTCTCAACTGTTTATTTTCATGCTGTTCAATACAGCTTTGGAAATCCTGACTGCTTGTTTTGTGGAAGAGCAGTGGTTTGTGTGTGGATGTCAGTGTCGGACCTCAATTATGATTGGTTCGTTTCACCCCCCAGGTACGCCTCCTGGGTGTGGTCTCTCAGGGCCAACCGACATTGGTGATTATGGAGCTGATGACTCGTGGAGACCTGAAAAGTCATCTGCGGTCCCTCCGGTCCAGTGAGGTTAAGGCCAGCATCGACACCCTTATGCTCCTACAACTCTGGCAATTCTGAGCGAACAGAAACGACAATCACCCACTTACTTCCTGTGTCCTACAGAATTCCTGCAGTGACACCCTGCCACCGCTGAAGAAGATGATCCAGATGGCTGGGGAGATTGCGGACGGCATGGCCTACCTCAACGCCAACAAGTTTGTCCACAGAGACCTGGCTGCCCGGAACTGCATGGTGGCCGAGGATTTCACTGTGAAGATTGGAGGTACCATTCTCAGGCTTGTTTCTCTCAGTTAAAAGCTGAACAGTGTCTGGACAAAAACAACATGATACGAGAACTTACTGATAATGCACTGTTTGCCAGTGATGGCCGACATTAACTCAGGGTGAGCTGATAAGTAAACATGCTTGAATTTCCACATTTTCTCTATGGCATCCATCGAAATGTTACATAACTACTGTTCTTTCAGTTAATAATTGTGGCTGAGACTCTGCTCTCGAGGCGACGGCTCCCTCCCTGTCTTCGGATTCTTGACCCCTGGCTCACTTGTACCCTATCCTCCAGATTTCGGAATGACGAGGGACATTTATGAGACTGATTACTACCGCAAGGGGGGCAAAGGCCTGCTGCCAGTGCGCTGGATGTCCCCGGAGTCCCTCAAAGACGGCGTCTTCACCACCAACTCTGATGTCTGGTACGCATTCTCCTGCCTGTCTCTGGCCAACACGCACCACGCATGCGTTTTCCCAGAAGTCACGGTTGCGTGTTGTTGTAACACCCCGGACCAAACACTCACTGACAACTGACAAGTATTTGGGTTTAGGGAGAAAAAAATTCCTGTACCCTGAGGAAGGGTTGGAAAATGCTGGTGTTTCTAATCAGCAGGCGAAGGGTCATTAATAGTTTCTCTGGGTGGAAACTTCAAAAAGAATCTTTTACAGAATCAACTACTCCAGGTCTTCTCCAAAAAGCTCCTAGGGCATCCTGAGTTAACATGTAGTCCTATACTGTCATTAAAGAGGTACTTGGTTCATGCTGCTGTAACTGAGTGTCCTGGGGGGGTCGATCAGAATTTTACTCCTCCTGATGATTATTGAACTGCACCTCGCCAGAAAATCCCACCGTAACCCCACCTCTATCTCTTTGGTGGTACAGAAATTTATAAGAATGATGATCTAGGCCATCATACTGCTGTTGAGGTGACTGCCTTTAAACTCCACCAATTAAAACAATAGTCTTCATGTGGTTTTGTCTTCAAAGGCTCTGGTCTTCCTGCCAGTTAGATACAGGTCCTTGTTATGAGTTTTACTTGGCTGTTGTCTCAGATCGGTTGCCAAGTGTGAAGATGTGTCCGTGGAGACCAGACGAATAATCATTGGCAGAAGTTTGGCTTTTTTTTTTTTTTTTTTGTTTTTTTGTTTTGTTCAGTGGTTCTTTGTCCCTCTGGTGTTCAGATAACTGAAGGTAATCTGCATTAATGTGAAACACATGTTTGCTCGTGTGAGCGTGCAGTTAGTTCATATGTCGTGTTCCTCGCTGCGTTCACTGGGGTGGGTGTTTCTTAGGCAGTGTTGCTGTCGTCGTCATAAGCTTTTTTTTTTTTTTCTTTCTTCTAGGTACAGGCCCGGTTCTTTCTGTTCTCGGACTTTAGGTGCATTCCTCATCGTTAAGCTGACAGAGCTGCTTTCAGGGTATCAGAGTATTCAGACCAGTGCAGAATTGGTGATGTATTTCCAGATGGTTGGATACCTCTTTGCCCAGTTTTTAGGGTAAATGTATTATGTCCTTTAGGGACGTTTGCTCAACAATTGAGTAGTACAATACAGTGTGCCTCGGATGAAAAGGGGTAGTTATGCGTTTAATATAAGAGAATGACTGAGAAATACATGAATTAGAATTAGGGGGCTTGTAGGGTTTGGGTTGGTTGTTAACTCTTTGATAGGGTTGTGAGCAGATAGATGGAATCTTAGGAAGGCATAATACAATCTCTCTCTAGGCCACGTAAACTATGGTTAAAATGTTTAAAAGAAGGGAGTTACTTAGACTGGCATCGTGCATGAGACGGGTAAAATGTTACTCCTCTGGACGATCCACAGCGCCCCGGACTCCCCGCCTGTCTCATCAGGGAGGGCTTGTTTATCTTGGGAATAGCACCCAGCCACATTTATCCCCTTCCTTATGGTAACTTTGGGAAGAATTCTCCTTTGGCCACTGTCCCAATGATCATATTGTCTGTACCTCAGCCACAAGGTGAGGATGACAGATTTTATTATATTTTTTTTTATTGAAATAAACTTTTGAACTCTGAGAAATGTGCTTGGGTTTTGCAGAATGGAATGCCTCCCTCCCCATGCAGGGAGGGTGCACCCGGTTCCTGTGGAGACTCTGTGAGAGTCGGGCCCTGCCTGGGGGGGCTGAGTGTGCCTTTTGCGTATGGGAGTCGAGTGCCACCTCTTATATCTGCCTTGCTTTTGTAGGTGCTGCTTCTTTCAGGAACCCCTTTGGCATCATCAGGACCGACTCTGTTTCCTAATTATATCCGGGCCTCTTGACTGCGAGTTTGGGTGCCATGTGAGGCCGTCGTGTTCCTACTCGCAGACGCCCTGTGCTGATTGGCTCTCCTATCCTCTCGCTCCCCCTGCAGGTCATTTGGGGTGGTGCTATGGGAGATCGCCACCCTGGCCGAGCAGCCCTACCAGGGCATGTCCAACGAGCAGGTGCTGCGCTTCGTCATGGACGGGGGCCTGCTGGACAAGCCAGACAACTGCCCCGACATGCTGTGAGTGCCGCCTGCCTCCCCCATCTCCATGCCTTCCACACTTCCTTTGAAGGCTATGCTTACTTTGGAACCGTCTCAGAGAAAATAGGTTTCTTTTTCCCCCCTTCTCACCCTACACCATTGACCCGCTGACCTCGTAAACCACCTACACGCCTCAGATAGTGAGAGCTGTTATTACCCTATCACAGGACCCAGTCACACAGGTTGCGTCAGTCATCAGTCACTCCGTGGTGTAAATAAAGGCTATGACATCAGGGCTCTGACGCTCCTCTGCCCAATGCCACAGAAGGGATGCCCACCCTGCTGGCCAGGCCATGCCTGGCATTCCTGTGGCCCCAGGGGGCCGAGGAGGGGGCAGATCGCAGCATGTCCCCCCACTTGACCGGGGGCCCCACTCAGCAGTTGGCGTGGCTGACTTCACCACAAATGACAACCCCCCAGAAGTGCATGGTCTGCGCCGGCGCGGTGTCTCTCCGGCCGCCAGTGCCGTGTAGCAGGAGGGTAGCCGTGGATGTGCAGCTCTGCTTAGAGGGGCCAGAATAGCCGCCTCTGGTGTCATTTACGCACTGCCGGGGTTTTGAGGGGGCACTTCTGAAGGGGCTTATCACGCCCCCCCACATTAGCGAGCGACAGACGACTAGTCAAGACGTCCTCTGGTACGGTGACCATGTAATTTTGTGTGGATCAGCACCTTTTCTGGCATCCGGAGCACATGACGGCGACGTGGCGACGGTCAGCTGTCACTGCTGCCTCTGCTCCTGCTTTTCTCGCCTTGGTCCACTTGCTCTGGCTTGGTTTAGCTCTCTTCCATGTATTGTTGCAGGTTTAGCCATGGTAAAGACTGCCCCCTGCAGATGGGAAAGTGTAATGACCGGTGGTCTGTGGCCGTCTTTCGGCTTAGTCTCTAAGCGAAATTATCATTGACTCCGGCGTTGTGATCGGGCCGGAACAGGCACGCGCCCCCCTCATTTCTGATCAGCGCTTTTCCACTGTGTGCTGGCTGCAGGTTCGAGTTGATGCGCATGTGCTGGCTATACCACCCAAAGGCCAGGCCTTCCTTCCTGGAGATAATCAACGGCATCAAGGATGAGCTGGAGCCACCCTTCAAGGAAGTCAGCTTCTACTACAGCGAGGAGAACAAGCCCCCAGACATGGAGGGGCTGGACATTGAGGCGGAGGACATGGAGAACGTGCCGCTGGACCCGGCATCCAGCCGGCGCCACGTGGTGGCGGCCTGCCCGTCACAGGGGCCCCCGGATGCCGGGCCTGGCGCTGTGTCCCGCTCCCCAGGATCTGCCCGCTCAGCCGGCCCGGCTTCAGACTCCCACTCAGGACACGCGGTGGCCAACGGGCCCGTGGTGGTTCTGCGGCCCGCCTTCGCCGAGAAGCAGCCATACGCGCACATGAACGGGGGCCGCAAGAACGAGCGTGCGCTCCCACTGCCGCAGTCCTCCGCCTGCTGACCCCCCCGGACCAGGCTGCCCCTAACACCCCCCCTCCCCGTGCCTGTTCTCTGACCTTGGAAATGCAGAAACCATCACCACCACCCCCCCACCACACCCGTCTCCATAGTCACTTGTCTTCCCTTAAGGATGGAGAACTATGGGGAGGTGGACCACCGAATTAAGTGAGAAACGAGTCAATTCAAGACAGTCAATATTCTACTGTACCTCAGTGGATTGTTTTCATGTTTTATTATACTATTATTATTATTAGTAGTATTACTGTTATTGTTAATAATGAGAAAATGGATAAAGAGAAAGCTGCTGTCGCTGCAGAAGTGGAGCTGGGCGTGCGGGGAGCCCCTCCCTCTCCCTCCTCTGCCTGCAGGACCCTTTTGTACAATGTCTGTCACTTTTTAAAAATTCCAGACGGATTAAAGCAGTCGGGCCAAACAGACTGCCTTTCGGAGGGGTGACGTGGACAGTCATTAGAACAGACTGCCTTTCGGAGGGGTGACGTGGACAGTCATTAGAACAGACTGCCTTTCGGAGGGGTGCGTGGACAGTCATTAGAACAGACTGCCTTTCGGAGGGGTGACGTGGACAGTCATTAGAACCGACTGTTTAGCACAATGTTTTCCAGTCCGGTCCTCGGGGACCCACAGATGGTCTGCGTGTTTGCTCCCTCCCAGCTCCCTCCCAGTCTGTTTGGTAGGGAGCACGGAGGCAGCAAAAACATGGACCAACTGTGGGTCCCCGAGGACCGGATTGGGAATCACTGGTTTCGCGTATCTGCCGGGGGATCTGACAGAAAAGCACTTTCTTCGTGGGTTTAGGGAGGGTGTGTGTGTGTGTGTGTGTGTGTGTTTGTTTCTTTTGGCATAAATTCATGCCGGTATCTTTCTCCTCCATAGGAGAATCTGTCTGCCTCGGGCAGTCTGTCTTTCTCCACACTCACCTGGAGGGACTTGTTCATTGTTGAGGTTTGTCTGTGTGGTGGGTGGGGGGGGGGGGGGTTATTATCTTCTAGCACTTCTTTCCTGTTCTTTTTCCCTCCCGTTTGGTTCAGTGGTGCGCATGGAAGGGAAGACCCTCATTTGAGATCTGCCAAAATTCTGCCAAAACTTGCTATGTCCACTGTACGGTTTTTCTGCATCGTTTTGTCCACCCCTCCTCCATTCTGTAAGTTTTGTTTGGGCTTCGACTTTCTTTTGTGTACAAATGCAACCAACGCAGGTTTCGCCCTCACCCAAGTGATAATCAGGGGACTGTCTCCAGCAGCCGTGATTAAAACAAAAAATTGCCCACGATCAACAAGAGGAGCGACACAGTGCTGTTCGAGGACCAAGAAGGGCTCGGCATGAGGAGAACGAACCAAGACGAACGAGTAACTGCAAAACGAAACCATACGAATAAAAGCCTACAGATGGCTGGTCAAAACCAAACACAGCCAGCCTTCTTTTGATGACTGTTTGGCTCGCCTGCCCACCCTGGTCTCTGTACAATCCACACGTGTACGGTCTAAGAATTGTGCGTTAGGGTTGTTAAAGTGCGCACAGTTTCTCTCCTTACTTTTCTAACTTTTTATCGGGTTACTCCTTTGTCTGTCTCAGAAAAATGCTGCTAGACCGTTTCCCTCACTGGGGGTCCTCTCACACTCGTGAGCATGCACACACGTGTACACACACTCACATGTGCACACACACTCACACATACGCACAGAAAAACACCTTTCAGGTTTAGTCTGATTCCACCAAGTCTGAATCATAGTGCATCATACAAGAAAACACCAAAACAAAATGCACACCTCCTTCCCTGTCAGAGATGTGTTTCCGCAGCATCCAATGCCTTTCGTTCTTACAGATAACTGCGGTCAGGTGTTTGTATCCCTCCTGGCTCCCTACGTATGTGCGGAACTCTGGCACTCCACAGCGCCACCTGCTGGCCCTTTCGCTGTACTCGGGTCAGAGTAGGGCTTCACACCCGCTCAATAAAAGCATACACACTAGTGGTATGTCGCAGTGTCCTCTGACACTGCATTTTGCAGTCAAGATTAATTACAGAAATCGTCTCATTTTCGCCACTGGGCCAATCAGCCCCTCTTCGTTTTTTTTTATAATTGTTTTTTTATATCTGGTTTTTGTTCAGGGCTACCTTCGAATCTCAGATCTGCCTTTTCCGCGTGACTCGCGCATTGGCCGCTTCCAAAGACGCTCCAGTCCACTCCGCTGCCACTCCTCTGGTTTTGGCCGTCTCCGCAGTAACGGCAATGATCGCTATACAGGCCGCTTCCAGTCGGCTTGGCAGCCTTTTTGCTTCATACATTTGAGCATGTGTTGGCTTTGAATGGCTGCTGGCCCACGTCAAGGCTCAACAGATGCATTAAACATGGATGGGATAAAAATGAACTTCAGTCATGATGGCGTGTTGGACTTTGTGGTTCTCTTAATGCTCTTCCTTCATTGTACCTTTTTTGTCTCAAATTTGAAGTTGGCTGTTCTTCTGGCTCCCCGGAAGGTTTGCCTTGTATAACTGATTATTTTTGGTGGTTTCCTCACTTGGTTGGGGGTCTTTTTATTTTTTCTTTCCTTATAACATTTATCTACCTCACTCTTTGTATGTATGTATGTATGTTTGTATGTTTGTGAAAAAGATGCATCACACTTCTGTTATCAACCTGATATGGACAATTCAAATATCTAAGTTCGGGTAAAATTGTTTCACAGACCACACACTTCACAGACTTGGGAGATGCTCAGCGCTGTCTTCAACCAACTCTCCTTGGACACGTTTGAATGTTGATATGTCGGTGTCCCAGTGTGTCTGAAGGGTTACAAGGTGAGCCTGTCGCTCAGGCTGCAAGCGTGTTGCTCACTGTTGTACCGTCGGGTGTAAAGCGTATTTCTCAGTTGTGCAATGTCCACTTACGACAGGCCTTCCCTGTGGTGCACATATCAGTTTCCACAACCACAGACCCTCTGATCTTTGCTGGCTATGACCGTTTTGGTGAAACTGTACCTTTTTGTTGTTTTCAGATGAATTCTACACATGTCTGATATAATGGCCAGTTTAGTTTGACTTCATTTGAGTTTTCGTGCGTTTCAGTGCTGCTGTGATTTTTGGTGGAGAAAAGTCTGAGGGTTTAATAGGCTTAAGGTTCAGGAAACGAAACCACGACTGAACCACAAATAGCCCTACCCGCTTTAAAATGCACAGATTTTCCAAATACATTTTTAATTATTATTATTATTTTTTAGAAAACCATTTGGTAAACTGGAAAGAGTTCAGTCCCAGAGGTGAAACCCCGATCATCAGGGGCTGTTTGTGCTGCATGTCCGGGGTGTTGGCCCGTCGTCACCAAGGGCGCATCAGAAAAAAGTAGCAAACAAAAAGCCGTCAATGCCGTTGGAGATTCAGGGAGGACGGCGATTGTGTGTGATCTTCAGCCTGCCGCTGGCCTGGGTGGACGTTGCATTGGCCTTCTGCTGACTTGCAGGCCAGGGAACTTGCAAGCATGAACTGTACAAAGCCCTCGGCCCCTCTGCAGCCAGTGGGAGCTCCGGTCACGCCCTGCACGGGTGCCACTGGTCACTCTCCCACGCCCCGCAGCCATCAGCCTCACCGAAACGCTACTCCAAACCGCCCCGGTCACCTTGCTTTCCGGTTCACGCAGATGACCTTCCTCCTTTCTGCTGGATATGTCAACATGGCATGTTGTCTGGCTATGTTTGGAACCATTCTAGCTGCTGGTTTAATTTTTCCCAGTTAGATTTCTGGAGTTAGGCTCCAGGCTCTGGGCTGTGGGCCTCGACCATGAGGTGGGGCTTGGCTCGGCACAGTCGATGCCTGCTGATGCCCCCTTCTGTTCTGCTGCTGCTGCTGATGTTGCTGCTTTAGTAGGTACTTTGATACAAAGGCCGTGCCGAGGTCTCGGTGTCCTTCAATGCAGGGGTGATTTTCGGTTGCTGTTTAGCATGTCAGATTGGCCAAATACCCCAGACTGGAACCCATAAAACGCAGCTTGAAGGTGCATAGCGGGTAGCTGGAGCCATCAGCCTGCTAATGTTAAAGATGCAAAATGCCCACTTATAGATTTGTTGGACTGGTGCATAGATGTATGTGGTCCAAGTATGAGAGAACCACGGTTGCTCAGACTAATCATTTTTCACAAACAAGCTCCTGGGATTGTCAGAGGGCAGCATTGAAAGAGGGCTAACATCGCTGGATAAGTGTGTGTGTGTGTGTGTGTGTGTGTGTGCGCGTGTGTGTGTGTGTGTGTGTGTTTCACCTTTCTCCCAAGGCTTTGTGCACGTGTCGTGTGTATGTATGGGTGTGTCACGTTAGCTGTTAGTGTCGAGTTTTAATATCTTTAATTAAAAAAGAAAAGATATCAGTGCTATTTATTTTCTTTTTTTTCGTTTCATTTACAATGACACAGAGGACATAAGGGTAGGTCTGCTGTGAAGTGAATGTCAGTTTACATTGAACGCTGCCAGAGTTCCTTCATTTGACAAATTTAGTAAAAAAAATATATATACATAATAAAAAAACCTTAAAAAAAATGTAAAACACCAACACAATGGACAGCAATGTCTAGTAGATACGGGTAGTCATATGACAGAAAAAATGGTCATAAAATTTTAAAAGTTTACAAAGCATTTTTGGAATTTTTTAGATTTAAAGTTGTAGTTGAGTTGCCAGTTCTTTGTAATATTCAAAGTGGGTTGATTTGATCCAGTTTATCATTGTTACCATCTAGCCTGATTTTCTTTATAACATGGTATATGCAAACCTCAGGTTTAGAGAAGTGTAATTAATGCATACAATTGCAATAATGACCTTGAGGTTGATAAATTTCTTTTGCAGGCACTTCCCCTTCCCTTTTCCCTCCCCCCCCCTCCTCCTCCTCCCTTCCCCTCCCCCCCCCCTCCCCTCCCCCCCTCCCTTCCCTTCTCTC
>JAODKM010000008.1:4765728-4779020 GCA_026780845.1 Petrocephalus sullivani | reverse complement strand
TGCCTGTCAGCTCCATTACACAGAGGTGTTGAGCGCTACACTCAAAACACTAAACTCAACCCAACACGGGGCACAAAAACCTAGCGTGCAGGGGAAAAGTGAGCCAGGCGCTGAGATCATGGGCTGCAGCCCCCACCCTGCTCCTGGATCCTGCCCAGCTGGCTTTGTTATCAGTCTAATCAGGGCCAGCTGGGCTTCATTAATTGAGCTGTCTGCTGGCATGTGGCCTGTGATCGATCGCCATGGAGACCTAAAATCTCCGAGCTGCAGCCCCGCTCCATTGTTCTGCCTCCTGTCAGCTCACAGCCGATACGGAAGGTACGGTTCACCTGTATCGGTGCACTAGTCAATATTTACAGAGTGAAGCCGTCCCTCATTCGTAAGCAGATAGCTTGTTTTCTGTTGCGAGCTCTTCAATAACGTCTGAGATTTTATTCCAAACCGGATCCAGCTGTATTGTTTGGGACTGCCTGGTATACGGTTGCTTTCCCAGGTGCCCTGGATGTGTCATCTCGCATTGCGTCTGTGTCCATTCCTCAGTGCATCATCATTAAGTCCACACACAGCCTGGATGAAACTCTACGTAATGATGGCTCTCTGCAGTTTCTCAGTGCGCTCTGACCTCTGGCTTGAGGGACAGTCTAAGGTAATGCAAAAGATACTGTCTTCGCCAGCAAGTCAGAGTAACTGCAGGTCGTTTTCGAGAACACTGGGCGTCTCATACGTACATGCAGGCGAAACACAGCATACTGAAATCCTGGGCATCAATTGTACAGAGGATTCCAGATACTGGCGCTGAAGGATGCTTTCCCACTTGCTGTTAACGGTCACGGTATGGAGTGTAAATGACTTTATGTGCTCTCAGCTTACATGTGGGAACCTGAGGGCCAAGCGTGATGTTTGTAGCCTGTCTCATCGTGAAGCCCGACTGTACCCACAGGAATCTGGCGTGCTTTGTTGGAAATCCCCGTAAAAGCGGCCCTGCCTAGCACTGTCCGTTCCTAAAATCGCTATTTCGCATCTGACAGTTGGAGGCCGCTGGCCCAAATACCACCCTGGCTATAAGGTCACCTTTGGTGTGAGTGACCTGAGCTTGTCACAATGGGGCTCACAGAACCTCCAAGGCCTAGGGACACCACCTCTGCTGTGGGGGTTGGGTGGTTGTAATGGGGTATCAGTTTTGGAAGAAAGGGAGGTGCATGGCTCCTGTCCATAGTGGGGTAATGATGGACGTGGAGTACGGCAGGAGTGTCTGAGCTAATCACCGCCTGTTGAGCTAATCACAGCCTGTTGCACCTTTCCCTGGATTTCAAATGGAAATGACCACGACTGTGAACCTTGGTTTTCTCTAAGAGTTTTCTGGGTTTGTGGTCTTGGGGAGGATGGGGACAGTCGTCATGCTGAGACAGACCTGTGTGATATTCCTGGATGGCCCACCCGTCTTTGTTTCTGCCTCGTGGGTGGGGGACATGTGACTCCGAAACCTGCCGATAGAGTTTGCGTAGTGAATAGAAGACTCTCTCCTGGCTTTAGGTATGCTGATGTTCACCAAGGCGGATGGAACGATGTGTCTGGCAGGATGGAGAGATATATCTGCTCCCACGCTGCTGCAAGGCGCCGGATGTGCTGCTGGTATGATGCAGCAACCGGTGATTGTGAATGTCTCTGCTGTCAGGGACAGGACAAGGTTACGGGCGGCTCCTCGTGTTACTGAACTGAAGCAGGCTCGGTGCCTTGGGACTCTCTTGTGACAGATGTACCCTCTGCTGCTGTCTGAAGGCTGCCTCTGGTCTGTCTGACTTTCAGCAGAGACCTCTCTCCTTCTCCATCCCTCGTCATTTTGGGGACACGGAGTCCCATTTTCAGCCCTTTCCCTCCTCGGCCTCCCTGTCTTTTTAAAACCACACAGACCATGCCCCCATGCCTCTAGGGACCCCCATAAGTGATGATATGATGGCCGTGCTCGACTCTCACTGGTGATGGGGTGGCGGCTGGCTGTGTTTCTCCACATCGCTCTGTCAATCAGCTGTGGATCATATCTAACTGTGGAACGTTATAGAACTGAAAGTGAAAGGGTTTCTCCAGGCTGGGGTCTAGGGGGTTGGTGTCCAGCAGAAGGGCCATCCATCAACCTATTGCTTCTCCTCTGACCTTCTGTGTGTCTTGTAACAGCTGCCATGATATCCATACCCTCAGTTGCCACTAGAGGGAGCCTGCATGAGAAAACCAAACAACAATAAGTAGCTGCATCTTTAGAGGTAGCATGTGGGTGGAGCAGCAGGATAGGTGTAGCCTCAGAGGAATGGTGTGGGAGGTGGAGGGTGTGTCTTCAAGGGCAGGGTGTCAGCAGTGCTGCTGGAAGTGCATTGCTCTCATGGGAGCTAGTTAGGCAGAGTAACTGGAAGGGTGTGACCAGAGCGGTGTTTCCCAGCCCGGTGATCGGGGACCAGACAGCTGACGTTTTTGCTCCCTCCCAGATCCCTGTCAGACAGTCCCCTTTTTTACTCCATAGGCCATCTGGGGGTTTCCGAAGGGCCGGTTTGAAAAACACTGGATTGGGGGCAGTGTGTGAGGGTGGGGTTGCACCCGGGAGCTGTGGGTAGAGGGAGCCGCGTAACTGCAGATGCTTCAATGGCAGAACTGAAGACCCACAAAAGGGTGTTTCATGTGCAGAGCCGCTACTTGTGCCGGTTTATGTTTCCGGCCTTGGGCTTTGGTCTGTGGGCCGGACCTGGCTTCCTGTGAGAGTCGCTGGCTGTTCTGGAGCTGAGGTCAGCTCTTAAGGAGTGACTGAGCTCTCATGCTTGACTTCCTCATTTTATTTCCTGTATGAACAGAAAATTTCAAGTATCGATCCAGTGATTCCTAAATAAAGTGAGCACCATCAGGGCGTGCAAACACACAAGGCCCTCTGTTTCATTTTGTCTCAAATACAATTTGTTCTTTCTGAAAAAGATTTGAGATTTGTTTTTAGCTATTTATGGGAATATTGCATCATTTTTCAAATTTGAATTACTTTAAAGTGTTACTGTTTCAGGTATGTATTTTTTTGTTTCATTTAATAATTATAATTATTTCAGTGTCAGTGTCCCCATTTCTCCCTTTAGCTGTGTGTCACTGATGCACTGAGATGTATATGGGGTTTGGGGGTGGGGTAGTGTATTTATATATATTTATTGACTAATGGAATGTCCCCCATGTTCCCATAGGATCCCGTACGCTGGGCATCCAATCCCCATGTTCCCACAGGATCCCGTACGCTGGGCATCCGATCCCTCATGTTCCCACAGGATCCCAGGTGCCCGATCCCCCATGTTCCCACAGGATCCCGTACACTGGGCATCTGATCCCCCATGCTCCCACAGGATCCCGTATGCTGGGCATCCGATCCCCCATGTTCCCACAGGATCCCATACGCTGGGCATCTGATCCCCCATGTTCCCACAGGATCCCAGGTGCGCGATCCCCCATGTTCCCACAGGATCCCGTACACTGGGCATCCGATCCCCCATGTTCCCACAGGATCCCGTACGCTGGGCATCCGACCCCCCATGTTCCGAAAGGATCCCGTATGCCCAGCCCCCGATCCCCCATGTTCCCAGAGGATCCCATATGCCCACCACCTAATCCCCTGTGTTCCCATAGGATCCCGTACACCCGGCACGCAATCCCCCGTGTTCCCACAGGATCCCGTATGCCCACTGCCTGATCCCCCATGTTCCCACATGATCCCAGGCACCCTGCGCTTGATCCCCCATGTTCCTACAGGATCCCGTACACCTGGCGCTCAATCCCCCATGTTCCTACAGGATCCCGTACGCCCGGCACCCAATCCCCCATGTTCCCACAGGTTCCTGTAGGCCCGCCGCCCAATCCCCCATGTTCCGACAGGATCCCGGGCATCCAGCGCTTGGTCCCCCATCTTCCCCAGTATCCCGTATACCCGGCGCTCAATCCCACGTGTTCCCACGCGCCTGATGCCCCATCTCTAATCCCTTAGGCCAGGCATCTGACTCCCTACATTCCTGTTTGATCTTGTACATTTGGCGCTCGATCCCCCATGTTCCCAAAGGATCCCGTATGGCTGCCGTCAAATCCCCCGTGTTCCCCCAGGATCCCATACATCCGGTGCTCGATCCCCCATGTTCCCACAGGGTCCAGGGCACCTGGCGCTTGATCCTCCATGTTCCCACAGGATCCCGTACACCCGGCACTCTATTCCCCATGTTCCCTAGGAGCCCGGGTACCCGGCGCTCGATCCCCAATCTTCCCACAGGATCCCGTACGCCCGGCGCTCGATCCCCAATCTTCCCACAGGATCCCGTACGCCTGGCGCCCAATCCCCCGTGTTCCCACACGCCTGATGCCCCATTCCTAATCCCTTAGGCCAGGCATCTGACCTACATTCCTGTTTGATCTTCTACACTTGGTGCTCGATCCCCCATGTTCCCAAAGGATCCCCTATGCCCGGCGCTCGATCCCCCATGTTCCCAAAGGATCCCGTATGCCCGGCGCTCGATCCCCCATGTTCCCAAAGGATCCCATATGCCCGCCGTCAAATCCCGTGTTCCCCCAGGATCCCATACATCCGTCGCTCGATCCCCCATGTCCCCACAGGATCCCGTACACCTGGCGCTCAATCCCCCATGTTCCTACAGGATCCCGTACGCCCGCCGCCCAATCCCCGTTTTCCCACAGGATCCTATACACCCAGCGCTCGATCCCCCGTGTTCCCACAGGATCCCGGGCATCCAGTGCTCGATCCTCCATGTTCCCACAGGATCCCATATGCCTGCCGTCAAATCCCCCGTGTTCTCCCAGGATCCCATACATCCGGCGCTCGATCCCCCATGTTCCCACAGGGTCCCGGGCACCTGGCGCTTGATCCCCCATGTTCCCACAGGATCCTGTATGCCCGGCGCTCGATCCACCATGTTCCCAAAGGATCCCATATGCCCGCTGTCAAATCCCCCATGTTCCCCCAGGATCCCATAAATCCGGCGCTTGATCCCCCATCTTCCCACAGGATCTCGGGCACCTGGCGCTCTATTCCCCATGTTCCCCAGGATCCCGGGCACCCGGCCCTCGATCCCCCATCTTCCCCAGGATCCCGGGCACCCAGTGCTCGATCCCCCATCTTCCCACAGGATTCCGTACGCCTGGTGCCCAATCCCCCATGTTCCCACACGCCTGATGCCCCATCCCTAATCCCTTAGGCCAGGCATCTGACTCCCTACATTCCTGTTTGATCTTCTACACTTGGTGCTCGATCCCCCATGTTCCCGCACATTTCCGCTCAATTCTGCATGTTAGGTGCCCGATCCCCTGTGTGCCCGCATGATCCCGTACACCGGGCGCCTGATCCCCTGTGCGCCCGCATGATCCCGCACGCCGGGCGCCTGATCCCCTGTGCCTGCCCTTGCAGAAATTGGAGACCTGAGGGAGCTAGAGACCCTGGACATCTCCATGAACATGCTGAGCACGCTTCCAGAACGCCTGCACCAGTGTCTGTCGCTGCAGTGCCTGACCGCCGACCGAAACGGCCTGCGCTGCCTTCCCCGGCAGCTCTGCCAGCTGCACAGCCTCAACGAGCTCTCCATGGCGGCTAACTGCCTGGCCTGGCTGCCCCTGGGTGAGTGCCGGCGGCGTCCAGCTCCTCCCTCTCCCGGGGGTCAGCCTGGGAAGATCTCCGCCTGAGAAGTCATAGTACAGTCACTCTGCCCTCAGGCTCTGGGTGGCTCGCAGTCATTTATCATTTTATTTACATAGATTAAGATCAGACCCCCATTCAGAAACCATTTGTGTAGAAAAGCAGGTGATTCCTAAATATTCACAGACTTCTTCATAGAGCTGTGACTTCAACTGCAGCTTGAGTAGGAGGCCAGCCCAGGATTAGATCATTTGATGCAATGATTAAAGAACCAGAACATGAGGAGCATGGAGACACAGGGCACCCCTGAGCCTAGCTCCTCGATGGGCTTGCTCTCTCTATTGACCTGCCCTGTCCTGCTAATCCAAGATTACACAGCCTTAAGTCACTGACATATTGACATTAAGCAGAGAGATTTATGCAGGTTATGGAGCCAAGCAAAGAAACAAAACAGTCTGACTATGTCTGACTCAGACCATGGAGAATAACCTGAAGAGATCGGCCTAATGGAGTGGGGGGAGGGGGGGGTGATGCTTGATCCAGGGTCTACGATTTCTGGGAAGTGGGGTGTTCAGCCGACATTCGCTATGTCCTGATGAATTTTGACGCAAGCCGTTATTAGAGAGTGGAGATCAGAGCTCTCCGGACAGAACCGCTTGCCTGTTGGTTTGGTGCTGACACCCAGCCAGATGTTTAGAGGATGGGGGCTGTAAGTGGAATAATAAAGGGCTCTGCTTAGTGTGGCCTAATGGGAGGGTCCTGATCCAGCCGCGTTCCTTCTGAAAGATCCCGAGTAGCGCTTCACAGAGCTCCAGTGCGTGAAGCTGGCCGGCTCTCCGTCCAGGCAAAGGGAGAGTGCTGTGCTGCTTAGCGCTAGCAGCCTAAGCTGTGCCAGGAGCAGGCCTCCACACACGCACAGGATAGTGCTGTGCTGCTTTGCGCTAGCAGCCTGAACCGTGCCAGGAGCAGGCCTGCACACACGCACAGGAGAGTACTGTGCTGCTTAGCGCTAGTGGCCTGAACCCTACCAGCAGCAGGCCTCCGCACACGCACAGGAGAGTGCTGTGCTGCTTAGCACTAGCGGCCTGAACCTTGCCAGCAGCAGGCCTCCACACATGCACACAGTACGTTTTTGTTCTGACACAAGCATACGCCAAACCCTTTGGGGGGACTCGCCCTGCCCAGGGCCTCCTTACCTAGTCCCTCCCGCGGGCCTGGCTGGCTTCACCTGCTCTGAGAGCTGAATTGCAGTCCTTCCGCGACAGCTGCCGCGATGGTGGCCGGGTGCCTAGCGACTCGCCGTTCCCCTCCTCTGAAAGTATAAATGTCTGAGTGCAGCCATGCTGGCTCCGGCTCTCACCTAATTTGCTGATGATAAACGTAGCTATCGCCACCTTCTGGAGCTCCTCTCCTGTGGAACTCGGGCTGTTTGAAACCAAGCCGCACTGGTGAGCTGCCCGGTTCGGCATCAGCTGAGGGCCAGGTGCCCCGACATTCTTTCGACTCAGAGTCAACATTGGCGAGGCCGCCCTGAGCTTTTCTCAGGTTGACTGAAGCCTTCTGGGCCCCCCCCCCCAGCACTGGTTTACTCCCCCCTCTGTATTCAGTTCCAGACCCAGGGCCTAGCTAATCCTAGCAGTATATGAGGGACGACACGTTTGTTCAGAAGCTGGAAGCTGTACAGTGCTCTGGAAGTGGCCTTTATCCTTTAAGTGTGAGGAAATGAACCTCCGTGCCCACTTTAATAGCAGGGTAAGCAGATCCGCATCGCTCACGGGTCGACTGAAGAGAGAGAATGCATCATTAATGGCTTTAATATTCTGTATCAATAAAACACTGCCGGACAAGCAGGCCGATCAAGCCTGCAGCAGACCAAGGAAATTTCAGCAAACACACACTCACAAAAGCTGCTAATGTTGCCTGAATGTAGTTGGTACACATTCTGTGTTCCTTAAATGTTTTATAATTTTATTCTATTGTGCATGCATTTCTTTATTTTTTTATCTTTTATTCTTTTATCAAAGCACACAATCTACTGTAGCTGGCTTTAATGAGTAACTGTTTAAATACGACTGAATAAACAGAACCTTCCAGCTACTCACTCATATATATAACGTTTTTATTTATTGTTGACTATGACGCTGATGTTTAACGTGCCTCCTTTCACTGTCCACGTAAAAAAAAAAAATAGTAGTAAAACTTTCGGCAGTGAGCTTGGAATGGTGAGTGCTGGTGTCACATTCCTGCTGGTGGGGTAATGGCCAAACTTCATGACCTAATTTTGTAAATATAGGGGCTTCTATGAAAATGGTGAGGCTGAGGTAGGTGTTCTTTGGTGGGCCGGACAGCGTTTAGCCGCCGGCCTGTTATTGCAGCTGCTTAACTTCGGAATAGCAGATCCTGGGTCAGTAAGTCACCAAGTGGGACATGGAGCGAGCCTGTATGTGACAGCCTGACTTGAAAATAGTACGTGCTGCTAACACAAGATGAAGCCTTACATTGTTCATGATGTCAGCCAGACCAGTAGGGGGCGCCTGTTGAAGCCACATTTAGAATTGCTACACCTGTTCCAGAGTTGCTGGAGTCTTTGAGTAGGGTCTGTGTCAGCTCAGGCCGCAGGGGTGGGAAGCAGCAAGCGTTCGATCTGGGAGTTCAGCTCGCTCAGGACGCCACGCAGTGTCCCGATTTAAAACGGACACAGCCAGGGGGAGAGCTCTCTGACACCGAGTCCGACTTTCACGCTCGACCGGCTGCTCTGCGCCCTCTCCGCCCAGCGGCATTATGGGTAATCTGGAGGAGCGGGAGCTTCTGCCAGTGGTGGGTTCAGTTGGCTGGGACCTGCCGTCGTTTGAGAGCAGTCGGATGTGTGTGCGTCTGGCAGGGACAGCTGGGTGGTGAGCCGGAGTGTGCGTGGTGCTCATGTGCTCTGGTTACCCTCTCCTGGCACAGCGATCCCTCGCGGGGTGAGAGACACAGGGGCGTGTGGCTGCCGACAGCCTCCCGGCCTCGTGTTCGAGGTGCCCTGTGTCTCCAGGCCGCCGTCCGGCTCTGGCCTTACTCTTCTTGCTCATTACCGCGTCTCTGCACGTGTGTATGTGTGTGTGTGTGTGAGGAAGGCGCTTGACTGATCGAGGCGTCCGACCCCCCCGCCTGCTCGCCAAGCGGGGCCCCCCGTGACTGATGACGCTCCATCTCTGTCAGATCTAGGACGCTCCCGGGAGCTGCAGTTTGTCTTCGTCGACAACAACGTCCACCTGAAGGGCCTTCCATCTTACCTGTATAACAAGGTCATCGGCTGCAGCGGGTACGAGACACGGGGCTCCTGTGCTCGAGCAGAGGCTCCCACCACGTCTTTGCTGATGCCTCGTTAACGTTTGGTTGTTCTCTACAAACATTTCATTAAAGCTATTAAGAAGAAGCATACCTCGAGGCACAATGGGGGCACAATGGGATGGTGTTTGGTTGTATCTTGTCCTTGTTTGTGTGTAGTGTTGGGAGAAACCTGGCAGCGATTCACTTGTAAGTCCGGGAGGCTGCCGGTCATCGGTGCATCACTGCATTGTTTACCTAGTAAGGGAACCAGTGGGAAGTGGGTTGACCCTGTTAGTTATCTACAGAGCGTAATAACCCCACGTGCCAGAACATGGCCACATTTCTCCCAGCACTGCCTACGTAATTTCTGCGTGCCCCCGTGCTCCCCCCAGGTGTGGCTCCTCCGTGCAGGTGCTGGAAGCGAAGCAGCTCTCCGTCAGCCTCGGCGACGTGTCCATCCCGCTGCCAGCAGAGGTGAAGGCCATCGGCTCTGAGGCAGAGCTGGTCCTGCCTCTGGAGGAGCTGGCCATCAGAGCTTTGTACTCCAGTTTCAGCCCATTACTCAGGAGTGAGTGTCCGGCCGGCGCCCTGCCACCATGGGTGCACGTGTTTCCAGTCAGAGACCAAGCACGTTATTGTATAAATATGTAGGGCTCCATTAGGACTGCATGTAGGTTGCTGTGGTGTGTTGTGTATAATAATTATGGGGTGAATCTTCACATTACATCTCGTTGCGGTAGAATTACCCAGTGTTTGTTAGAGCTGTGTCACCTCCCGGCCATGCCCTCTGTGAGTCAGCCAGGCATCAGCCCTCCCAGGTCACATGGGCCAGCTCTGCTCGGGTGACAACTGAGAGCGTCTGGAATCCTGGGGACGTCGGTGCCACCACAAAGAATAGCCGGAGCTGTCAGGGGGCTGGTGCGTGGGATCCGGGCCACCTTGAGGGGCTGTCAGCCTCGCTGCCGGTCCCTTAGGAGCCTCCTTGCCAGCACCGAGGTCTGGGAGCTGAAGGGGAGCAGGCTGGGAGGGGGAGTTTGAGAAGGTCAGCCTTGGCTGCGTCCTGGGTATAGGCGGGGGGATTCAGCAGCGGGCCGAGGCGCTGTGACATGCGTGTGCATCATTCACTCGGTGCTGGGCCTCGTTACGGTAGCTGTGCGATGGGAGCCGCTGACCTTCCAGACGCGGTTGAGATACTACCATTCGGTCACTTAGGGTCATGGTAAGCTCACTGCGAACCTTCAGAGTGTCATCTTCCAGTCCAAAGCGCACACAGTGTACTACAGTGATTGAATCTCATTCATGTAGCTAGCGGGATAATCCCCCGTTTCATACGAGAAGTCTTTCCTAAAGGTCCAAACATAGGCTTGTTCCTGGACTGAACCTTCAGGTTTGCAGTCCTGAAGCTCTCTTCTCTCTGCAGGCTTTTCATTGGCCTTCCCGTCCTCTCACTGAGCACCATGTCCTCTATCAGACAGGTGTTTGGTCAGTGAAGTTCAGCTTGATGGTGGCTTCCCACCAGCTCTTTAATGCTTAAAGCGTTTCCTCACCCCGCCTGTAATTCGAGAGTTTTTCCTGTGTGTCCCTTCGAGTCTCTTTGATGTCCCCTTGGACATGCACACATCCCATAAACAGTCAACAAAATCATACGGGAGAGACATGTTGGCGAGGCCCGGCTGGGAGTGCGGGCAGGGGCTTGTGTAATTATGGGGTTAATGACGCCCATTAAGCATGTGGCTCTGAGCGCCTTAGCAGGCTGTAAATGCGACACTGTGTTCCCTGGGAGCGAGGTGGACACAGGAAACCGGCCCGTCACGCGTCGGGGGAGCGGGGCCCGTTTGCCACCGGCCCACATCAGATTTCCTTGGCAGAGTGAGGTGTAAGGCGCCCCCCCCCGTTCTGCCTGGCAGCAGAGTGGCCCGGTCATAATCCTGGCCATTATGTTTGTAAATGTTCATCCATTTATTACCGGTCACAAATCACCGCTGAGGCAGGAGAATGTAAGTCGGGTCTTTTCTGAGCAAAATCACGCCCCGCCGAGATGGATTTTGCAGGTGGCAGAATTCCTGCAGTCTTCCTGGATGTGGCCAGACTGGTGTTCCTGAGTGGGTCAAGCCACATGGAAGTCATTAGAGAGGAGCCCGCCATCCCAGGCAAGCGGGAGAGGGCCCCATTAGCTGCGGCAGGGCAGGCATCCCTCTAATTTGATGGTTTGGTTTGGCGGGCCCAACGGGCCGCGGCAGGGCCTGGACCGGAACGTGCTTGATTAGCACAGAGCCGGCGCTGGCCATCTTTACTTGACAGGGCTAAACAGGGCCAGCCTGGAGTTAAACCACCATTTCGGGGATTTGCAGGGTCTGAAAACATTGCCCCTGGAAAAAAAAAAACACAGTAAGCCTTTTTCTGTCCCCAGGTGCCAGTTAAACACGCGGAGTTTAGGCCGATTTGTGCTAAAATGAGCTATTAGGTTGCGTATGATTAAGACGGACCAGAAAGCTGTCTTTTTCAGCAGAATGTTCTGGTAATATCTGGCCAGGTCCCTGTAGCTGTGAAAACATGAAAGTTGATGTAACACGCTGTCTGGTACCGGTGGCTCCTTTGCAAAGGTGCCGTCAGTGTTACAGCAGGCTGGGCCAGTCATCTCTGTGTGCTTTTGTATTGCAGGTGTCGTGTTAAGGACCAGTGGGCATGCCCTCGCCCTGTGCCCCCGACGTGCCCCGCTGCCGGCTGGCCTCGCGCGGACCGTGCTATCACCGCCCTAAGCCCCCTAACACTGCCCCTGTTTTTCTCCAGAGCCGGACTTCCTGCCTCCCATGGCCCTGCCGCGGAGCCTGCTGGAGCTCCTCTGCTGCCCCCTGGGGCATTGCCACCGCTGCAGTCAGGCCATGTTTACCATAGTCTACCCCAAGCTGTTCCCCCTCAGGGAGACGGCGCTGGCAGGGGTGCATGGCAGGTAATACCACCCGGAGCCTGGGAGTAAGCAGTAAACAACCCCCCCCCCCCCCACACCTTTGTGTGCCATCATACCGGATGCTACCGCCCAACTGCAGGGCAGGGGAATACACTAATGAAAATAACGTGTGATCATTACGGTGACCAGCAGGGGGCCCCCATCTCAACTTGCTCAGCTGACATGCAGGATTAGCAGAGGTAATGCATTACAGGAGGAAAGGAGCTCAGCACCTGGTAGCTTTCCACCGGAAAGGACGTCCTCCGTGATAGTGAGACAGCCAAAGGCAGGTCAGCGCCGCCGCTCGGCAGTAATCAGACCCCTGAGTTTGCACACACGTGGCTTCGGCTTTGCTGTAACCTGCGGTGTCAGGGGGTGGGGTCAGAGTTCACACAGCAGCTCCCGTTTGTGGCTCCTAATCCACGAAGAGCATAGAATCATTTCGGTTTTCTGTTCGTCACGATGATAGCTGTATCCGAGCCGCTACATGGCGCCGAGGTACAGGGCGGGGCCAGATTCCCCCCTCCCCCCCGTCAGCGGCGGGGTGCCGGCATCGTGACAGGTGTGCTACCGGCACCGTGCTGATTCCCTCTGACAGCTCCGCGGCACCACACGTCGGCCTGCCGCCTCGTCTCCCACGTGGTTCCGTGCCGCCGTGGGCCTGCCTGCCAGCCGGAGCCTCCGGACAGGTTTATCATGAGGGACGTCTGTGCCCCTATGTGCCTCCCAGGTGCATGGATCGCCCCTCCAATAAACAGGCCCGACACCCTGTGGGATTCTGGGCCGTGTGCGCCGCGTGATGCCATGCCGGCTGGCTAGCTGTTAGCGTAGGGTCCCCTGAGAGCTGTCTCGGGGGGGCGCTGCGGTGCCCCCTGGTGGTCCTGTCGGCCTAGAGCGAGAGCCAGTGATCAGACGGCACCGCGAGGCTGAAAGCTAGGGCCACAGCTGCTGCTGTTTGCCTTCCAGCCCCCCCAGAGAGTGGCGGCATCACACCCCCTTCTCCACCTGCTGCCACCTCATCTGCTCTCCCCTTACCACCCCCTTCCCCCCATGCGCCCACCTGAGCACCACCCCCAGCTGTGTGTCTGTGTTGCCAGGACGACGGTGAGCTTCGTGGCATACTGCTGCTCCGGCCAGTGTATGCGGACCTTCGACCTTCAGAGCTGATCCCCGGGCCTGTTTCGGTGCCGCCCCCCCATCCCTCCATGAGAAAACAGAAAAGGACTGGAGCTGACGTCGATGCACCATCGACCGCCCAACTGGGGCCAAGCCAGAATCCCAGTGGCCTCCCAGCCCGGGACTCCAACTGGACGGGCACGTCTAAACACAGAACACAGGCTCTCGGCTGAGATTTCAAGCCGTCATTAAGTGACCTATTTTTTT
>JAODKM010000008.1:4746336-4760220 GCA_026780845.1 Petrocephalus sullivani | reverse complement strand
TTTTCCTGGCTATAAATGAACTATTCGGGTAGTGAGTACAGGACAGATCCTGTAACTCAGTGACACCGCGACATGAGATTTAACATAAACGTGCTGAATTTCAGAGAGCTGCTTCATTTGGGGCGTCCAGGCAAGGGTAAGTGCTGCCCCAAGAGATACCACAGCCGGTACCAGTGCCAGACCACATGCCAAGGTTCCCCTCTGCACGTGGTGTCAGCCTGAAGACGGGGGAAACCGGACTGAATGTAGCCGCTGCGGATGAAGGAGATTAATAGCTGATGCTTGTGTTTTAGAGGGCAATCAGGGAAGGCAAACCTGCAGCCTTGTGTAGTACAAATTCAGCACTCGCTGCCAGGCTCCATGCTCCCTCCACCAGCACGGCTGTCTCCTGCCAAGCCGAGAAGCCCTCGCCACATAAATCAGCCCAAACAAATCGCTGCACTCTGCTTACCCGATGTGCAGATATATTACCTTTGCCTGGCACGCAGATGCTGCTCACATGCCCTCTCCCTGTTTGTTGTGAAAGAATCAGGTGAAAAAGAAGATATTAACCGGAAAGTGTGAGAGCCGCCCATATTAACGGGATGCAGGTGTAAGGTGTCAAAATGTTGCGGAAAGGGGGTGACGCAGCCTGTGAGTGCCCCCCTCATAACCCCCCTGTGACAGACGGCCTGGAGATGACCTCGCTAGCCACGGAATTAAATCATTCTGCTGACGAATGGAGAAATGGATAGTTAGGCCGCTTCTCTGGGCAGGGCTGTCAGAGGGCGTTCAAATGCAGAACGAGTGCTGCATCTCTCAGACCAGAGGGAAGCGTGTCCTCAGGGACGTAGCAGGGCGTACCGTAAGCCAGTGATCGGGGGAACGACATCTCACAGAAAGGTATGTTTTTATTTGGATGGAACAAATCCTCTACTGTTAAACTTAAGTGGGTAGGCTAATCCTTCACATGGAAACAAGGAAGCTGCTCATTACGGGCAACACGGCACCACTACGCACTGACTCAGCAGGAGAGCGTCAGCTCTTGGCTTATCTTCTGTGTTTAGCCTTGGGGGGCTGGAGGGAGGGGGGGTCTCGCCCAGACCTGAGAGAAAGGGCAGCTGAGGACTTTGACCTTACAGTCTGGGACTCATATCAAACACCATGTATGCTGGAGTCTGGCTTCTTTAACTAAGCACGTGTCCCAGGCCTCATTTTGAAAGCTCTGTTAAAGGTGCACTACACATTTCAAGGGTCCGTCGCTAGCTGCCCCCTGCTCACATGATTGACTTTTTTCCAACAGAGCCGATCAGCAAAGGTTTATTGGGATAAAATCTGAATAATAGAATAGTCATGTCTGTGGGCCCTTGAGCAGGACCCTAACCCCTACCTCCCTGGGTGCTGCCGTAGGTGGTTGCCCTTCGCTGCCGTGCTTATTCTCGCCTCTATGTGTTTTTGTGTCATGGAGAGCAAGATGGGGTGTGCGAGGAGAGAGTTTCCTCGCGGGGATCGATAAACTGAATGGCCCGCCTCCTCACAGAACTGATGAACTAGCCAATAAGTAGCAGTTAGTGTTAGCACAAAAGCTAGTACTAGCCTTAGTTTGGGCAGCCGGGGGGAGGTCAGGTTACGGGTGAAGAGCCGCTTATCCGAGGACAGCACATCATCAGATGTTACACTTTTTCATCAGCAAACACAAAATGAAATTACCAGGTATCCCGAATACACTTCTACTGGGCCAGTTTGTGCAACTCAAACACACCTACTATACCTGGTAACTCGCTGATTAAGGTGTGTTTGAGCAGGGAAATCGACAAACTGATGGATTATGGCCCTCCAGTACCAGAACTCGGGAACCCTGTAGTAAATGTTAAAGGTTTTCTGTTTTCAGTTTCAAAGAAGCTAAAGAGCCTTTTCATTGCAGCTAATACATACTGATCGCATTCTTCTGGAGGATTTACCAATAATCTTTCATCAACAAGGCGGCCATTATGTCCCTTTGCAGATGGGCATCAGTCACATGTCAAAAGAAATAGCTGGAAGTAATAGTAATGGTGATGCGAGTAGGGTATGTGTGTGTGTGTGTGTGTGTGGGGGGGGGGGATCGTTTATGAGACAGCTGTGCCCCCCCATGAAGCTCTGTCACGAAATACACACCGGGGAAGTCTGCATGAATCTGGGTTCCCATCCGTCATGCCACTGTTGCCCCCAAAAGGTCGAGGAATGGCAGAGAGGGGAGGATGTGAAGTCAGCCATCAAAAGCCAGCTGCTCCAGGTTGGCCAGGAGGTTTTGATGGAGAAATCCCAGAAGACCCCGTGTTTGAAATGGCTCTGTGTTGCTATTATAGAATATGAGAAGTCCAGTGAATTTGACTGTTGATACATTTCAGTGCACCTGCTCAAGGCTGGGGCTTCATCTTAATCTCCCAAAAAACACCAATATGCATTTCCATCCACGATGACTTTGCAGATTCCATAACATTTGTCTCTCCTAATTTTTGGAATTTCTGATTCAGAACTTTTATCTTTCTTCATTTTGACTTCTTTATTCTGTTATTTCTGTCATCCACTCTGATTTTGTTGGCTCCCTCATTTTCACCAGTTTTTTTTTTTCTCAGATTTTCTTTGAATTTCATTTCTCTCAAGTAGGTCCAGCATTGAGAGTCAGTTTCTGGTGTTTTCAGAGGCCATACTTCCAAGGTATTTTCTTGGAAGTCAGCTGACCATGTTCCTGTTCAGCTTCACTTGGAGGTTGCATATGTTCCATAATCTTCTGTAGCCAATGTCTTTACTGTTTGAATTCGGCTCTTGCATAGTTTGGTATTGAAAATGTGTCCTGCTGGATCTCTCTGAACTCTATCTGCTGATGTCTACCTTTTTTGAAGAATATATTGGCGTGAAGAGGATTCACAGGATCTGATTAGTCACTCTGCAGCTTAATTCCAGCGTGTCTCCAGTTTAGCTCTTCCAAAGGTACATTGGCCAACTGTGTTTCTCACCTTCATTCCTTACTATGGCACTGTTATCTCCCATCGCTGGGTACATAGCCTGCTCCATTTCCTGCGTATTTCAGTCTGAATCTGGCCATAAAACTTTACAAACGTCCTATTTGTCAGCAGCTTAGATGCCTGTCATATTGAAAGAATGGGGGGGGGGGGAATGTCACTCGGTCACCCACAACGTTGGATCCAGTTACAGCCTCTTCAGTGCCCTTCCTGACTCTGAAAGCCATACCATTTTTCCTATGTTGTCCAATTTCTGAGTAGTTAAAGGTATGTTCACCTAACTGAAAGTGTCCCAAGTCAGTTAATTTAAATTTGATAATGACTTTTGTCTTTTGCCAATAGCCTTCCCCAGTTCAGTTCCATTCTTTACCTGTCCCAATGATGCTCCTTCTTTGAAGTGAAGGTGATTAATCGTCATTGTTGATGCACCACAGCATGCAACAACAAAATGTGTCCCCTGCGTTTAACCCATGTGACATTGTGACACAGCAGGGGGCAGCTAATTGAGCACCCGGGGAGCAGTGCTTGGGAACGGTACCTTGGTCCGGGTACCTCAGTTGGTCCTTGTGAGTCAGGGACTTGAACCAGCAATCTTTCAATTACACGGTTGCACCCCTAACTACCACACCACCTGCCTGCCCCAAGCAGACAGAAGCTTCTGACTTGTCCTATGTTTTAAAATGCATGTCCAAAAGCTTTGATCCAATTACATGATACACACCAGCTGGACTCCAAAGAATCGTTAGGTCTTCCTCAGACCTCAGGCCTGCCTTCTCACCCGAGGATCCATATTTAAGCACTATATCATTATTCGTTCTGCTTTGACTGTCTTTTTCTGAGCAAGGTAGAGAAGTGGTTCACGCTGCCACTGTTCTTCCACACAGTCTGAAATGGTGTTGTTGCCGTTGTCACCACTGTGATCCTCTTCCACCAACACGTCTGCTCTACTGGATCCCTGCTGGTGGGCGGTTTCATCTGGCACTTCTGCTTAGACCTGTTTGCCATGGGTGACTGATGGTCCTACCCTGACAGGACGCCGCAGCATGAGGAGGACAGCCACAGGTAAGGAAGGAGTCACGATGGAAAAGGTGGCTCTTATAAGTAGGTCAGTGTCAGGTCAAAGCACAGAGAAACATCACCAATCAATGATAAAGGCACATGACAGCAGAGGGTGAAAAACTGCCGCTCCCCCCCCCTTCCTGGAAATGACTGCTGTTCTAGTGCTAAAATCTACATGGAAAAACTATTTAGGTGTGAATTAATTGTGTGAAAACCAACTGAGTCTGAAAAATAAGTGGAAATTCTGCCGAGGATCCACAATAGGGTGATGGGGGAGCCAACAATCCTCAGTTCACACTCACTACTTCGGGCCCAGATGGCGTGGAATAGCTTGGAATGTCCTGGCAGGGCTCAGCGCTGGGTGCCTTCTGAAAGGCTGGATGTTTGCACTGTCCAGGACCCAGAAAAAGGAGACAAATCACATACAACAATGGGGTGGGAATCGGTTAGATAAGAATGATGCAAAGTATAAGTGAAAGTTATTTAACTGCTAACCAGATAACTGAAATCTGTAGTTTAATGGCTAAATAGTTGTTAAGGATATAGGTTCATTCAAATCTATGATTGATACTGGTCTGACACCCTTCTGTAAGGTACTTAATCTGCTCAAGTCAGCTGGAAAGCTGTACTAATGGATAAAAGGCATCAAGTAAGCTAACTAAGAGATATTTTAGGGGGTTTTTGTGTTAGCAGGTGTGGTGTTATGCAGGCTAAGGGGGAGGGTCAGGCGGAGAGGCAGCATGGCGTCATTGGCAGGTTTCTGAAAAGCAGCAGAGTCATTTATAACCATGGCAAAGAATGTCAGGAAGTGAGGGGCGTGGCCAAGTCACATGCCGATGGGATCTAGGGACTTTTGGCAAGAATGAAGCCTGAATTGTGCATCTTTTATTTTATGTTTGTGTGCAAACGGTAAGCCCATCGATCCGACCAGGTTCCTACTGCAATAAACCAGGACTGAAATCCGACCTGGTTCCAACTGAAATGAACAAGGGCTGAGACAGTCTTTGAGTTTGAGTGCTTGGTCAGAGAAGTCACTGTTAACACTTTATCCGCAGGCAGATGACAGATACTTGTAACAAAGTGTCCCTGGCTTTCTGCTACAGGAACGGCAACAATATAATCTGACATCATGTCAATGGGGATTCTGGATTCTCCCCCACGGGGAAATTGTTACAGCTTTCCCACGGAAGATTTCCCCCCAGCAGGGAAGAAATACTGCATTGTGGGACAGAGGGAGAATCATAAGACTGAACTGTGACTGAAGTGGCTGGGAAGTACAAGGTTCCCATATCAGAAATGTTTAAATGTCAATAAGCAGCCAACATAGATGGCAAGGAATACATATAAAAAGTGATATGTGTATTAATGACAGGTGGGGTAGACTTCTATTTGATGATGTAGTTCTTTTGCCCGGAGGCAGCCATGGCAAGACTTGAAGCCCACCCTCCCAAACCACCAGCTGTGACCCCTAGCTACATGATCCAATGATCCAGAGCCCAAAGCCCCTTTGTGGGGCTCATAGGATCACTAGTTTAAAGGCTGCTGTGTCCTGTTGTTTTGCATGACACTCCAGTACAGCAGGTGGCAGTAATGTAACCCATTTAATGGTGACTACAAAGCTTAAGGAGATAGTTTATCAACAGACAAATTTAATTACCCATAGTTTGGCAAAAATGAATGTTTGTTTTCTTTGTACTATTCTGCCTCTCCGTCTGTGTATTTATTTTGATGAGTGCGCAACCTACTTTTCACAATTTGGCCTAAAAATGTGAGCACCCCATATCAGCAGAGCAAAACTGCGTAGTCATTGCTGAAAGGTTATTTTATTGTGCTTGAGACCAAACTGACAACTGTAATGATAACTGTCTACTTGAAACACTTCAGACGTTCAAAACGCCAGTTGATTCCGGTATCTCAAAGCGATCTTTTCAGCACATACTTCTCTTCAGCCATAAGGCTGTGAGCAGGTGTTTTGTGTTTAGTTGAGTGTGGAGTGTACAACCCTTGCCCAGAAGCTGAGAAATGTAATTTCACTGACAAATGTTCAGCCGCAGGTACCAAAGGTCATGGCTATTAGCCTGTGTTATTAATGCTCTCAGTGTTTCCCCACAGGTGACCCTTTGTAGGACAGTGCGTCCAAGAACATGGTGAATTAGTTGACTGTATTTAAAATTCAGGGTTTATTGTCTATTAAGCCAAATAGAAAGAGAACTCTGCTATACAGTTATGTGCTTGTGCTGAAGATCACATGTCTAAACGGATGAGATTATTCTGTTAATCAGCCCTGGAAGTGCAGGAAAAGATCAGTGAGGGCGACCACTGCAGTGTGGTGTATCTCCCCACCCTTAGCACACATAGTGAACACACCGAGGGCACATACAGTGGGCGCACACACCGAAGGCACATACAGTGAGCGCACATACAGTGGGCGCACACACCGAGGGCACATACAGTGAGTGCACACATTAAGGACACATACAGTGAGCGCACACACCAACGACACATACAGTGAGGGTACATACAGTGAGCACACACACCAAGGGCACATACAGTGAGGGCACATACAGTGGGCGCACACACCGAGGGCACATACAGTGGGCGCACACATTGAGGGCACATACAGTGGGCGCACACATTGAGGGCACATACAGTGGGCGCACACACCGAAGGCACATACAGTGGGCGCACACATTGAGGGCACATACAGTGGGTGTACACACAAACACATACAATACATACAGTGAACACGCACTCACACATTAACACATGCAATATAGACAATGAACACACACATGAACACATACTGAGCGTACACACAGTTAACATGCTTAACACAGTCAAAACACAAATGGTGAACACACACTTAGATATGAACACACACTTAACACAGTAAAGACACACTTAACAGTGCAGTAGCCGTCGAAGCCCATGCGGCGCCCTAGGCAAGCTTCACTGCCGGTAAAAGTTGTCCGCGGGCTTGGGGTGTTTGCTAAGTCGGCGCCCCCTCGGAAGATGCCGCCCTGGGCAGTCGCCCACCCGGCCCCCGACAGCGAAAAGACACGGAGCGCTCCGGCTCACCTACGGCCGGTGACGTCATGCGCCAGGCAGGCGCGTCCTGCGCAAACTCGCGGCGGAGTCCCGCTTTCTGCCTAACCCTCCGCGCTCACACTGTAAGTAACGGAGCGCCTGGAGTAACCGCACACGCCGTACGCGAAGGGATACATGTAAGGAGCCCTTCTCCCGCAGCCGGGGTGCGAGGCTCTTTAAGCGGCCGCCGGGCTGCCCGTCACACTGAGGGAGGAGCCTCGCCTCGCCGTGACAAGCGGCCGCTTCTTCCTCACTTTGTCAGTTCCCTAAAAATAGACGGCGAGCGGCTGCGAGCGCCCGTCCGCCGCGCTGCGCTGCGCCCGCTGGAGTCACCCGTACGCGCGGTCCCCATCCTGCCAGGCACGGGGGAGAGAGGGTAAGCGGCGGGGGACGGCGAGGGGGGCCGCGGAGGGGCATGTCTGTGTCGGAGGGCTAGGGGTAGGGAAGGAGCGGGAGGCGAGCGGGCAGCCGGCGCGGTGTTACGGTGCCGCGGTGCGCGTCCCTGCGAGGGGGATGTGCTCCGGATAACCCAGTGTAATGTCGCCGCACGGGGGGGCGGGCTCGGCCGGACCGGACCGGACCGGACCGCGCTCTTTCCGCTCACTCTCCGGGCTCGCCGCCGCGGCCGTCCGCCTCTCCGTTAACTTTCCATTGTCCGGGACGAGTTTGGCGGCTCTCGGTGGCCGTCCGCCCACTTTCCGCGCGGCGCTCGGTGCTGATGGAACTCGCCGGGGGGGGGGGAGCTGGGTGTAAGGGCGCGTGCCGGAGCCCCCCGTCCGGGAAGGCGCGCGGGACGGGCTGACAGCTGCGGGAAAACGCCCTGCGCTCCTTTCGCATCAGTCTGCCTTTTAAAGAGCGAGCCTCTGCGCTCCCGAGCCCTTGGCGAGTACGGCTGCTTTAACCCGGGCTCGGCGCCTTTACCCGCCGTCAGACCGCGGGACGCTTTCGCCGCTTTTACTGTAACGAAGTTGCCAACGTGCGCACGGATACACAGCGGCTTACAAGTACCCAGAAAGGCTGTCGGCAGCGTGTGGTCAGGTAGCCGGAACATTTATCCTTCCTTAAGTCGGATACATTTTCATTGTGGGCGCTGGATTCTGCTGCTTAAATAAAGTCGCGTTTCGTGATATCCTCCATTTGTCACCGTTTGTTTTAAATAAATGAAAGACTGTTAAACATTATTCCTTCGTATGATGATGATAATGATGATAATAATAATAATAATAATAATACTTATTATTATTATTATTATTGTTAGCAGTAGTAGTAGTAGTAATAGTATTAATTCGTAAACATCCGGAATTTCGGTGGTTTATTTAACCGTTCTTTTTTCGTATTTACCGCGTATATTTGTGTATCGTTTTCCACTCTGGAACCACGCATAATTATAACAATTGTAACGCACCTGCTTTTGGACTTTTCAGTTTAAATGCTTAATCGATCCCTTTGTATAAAATGTCCGTTAAATAAATAAAGTAAAATGTAACCTAACCGCGTGTCGCCAGTGAAACGGATACATAGTCATTTCTTAAACTTTACGACCACTTACTTAAGCAGCTAAACGGCGAATTAGAAACCATTAAGGGCACCCGAAGGGGAAGGGGCGACGGAGGCACTTTGCACGTCTGCGTTTCGTGACTCGGTTCTTCGGCGGGGGCGGACAGAGGCGGCTTTCAGCGTCCGTCCCACCCCGGGACGCTGGGCATTGCCGCAGCCCACGTTGTTATGAGATGCCCTCATTTTTCCTTGCTTGTGCTTGGTGTGGGAGCCCTGGTTCCCAAACTAAGGCTTTTTGTAGCATATGGAACCTAACGAATACCGGGCTTCCTATGTAGTGCTGCATGTATGGGGGCTGCAGGGCTAGGTGTGCAACCCAAGGGTCATGGGTTCAAATCCCCAGAGACTCTGCTGTTGTACCGTTGTATGCGAAACTAACCAAAATCCTTAGAGTGCAATGTCCAGCTGAACAAACAGTTGTATATTATAACTAACTAAATGCATTTGTTTTGCCAGATTTATAACAAGTCTTTGCAGCACCATGCATAATTAATATAATTGATCCGGGTTGTTTGCCCTTGACAAAGCATGGATTGAAATACATCTGCATGATAAGATTTTGAGGGACATTAAAATAGTGAAGAGGTCAGTATGATGTTTTTTTGTGATGCTGTTATTCTTATGATGCAGTTTGTTTGTTTGATTGGGGACAAAACAGGAGGCTGAAGGTGTCATTTCTGATGTGTTTTTTTTTTTTTAGTAAATCATGCCCGGTACCCTCCAGCAGAGAGATCACTGTACAGGCTGAGACTGTCTGTATATGTATGTCCACATTCTTTTATAATTGAATCCATATCCATTTAAGACTTTTACATTGGTGCTTGCCTGCTGGTTGGAAGCAATGCAGGGTGTAATAAGGGATAATATGCCACTGTAGCAGACCACCGGGCGTGCCACCTGAAGTGGGAGGGGCCCTGCGCACCGCCATTTTATTGCAGGTGAAGCTATTGGTTTGAATCCACAAAATATCATGGTTTGCTTTAATATAGTTTAAATGATATTTGATACCTTACATTACAAAAAGTGTTTTATTTGGAATGAATATAGAGCAGCTGTTTTTGGTTTGTGAGTGCCTGTAAAAGCGTTATTTAGGGCTTAGCGATGTTGTTTCATTGCCGTGCCCATGTCTCCTGTAAAGAAGCCCCGATACTCTGCCTCTTTTACTGTGCATTGTCGGTCCCTGCGCCTGTCATGTGCTGCGTGCGCGATCTAACCTATTCTGGTGTCTCCAGTTTGCTACTTCTGTCACTATTAATGAATGATGTTCTATGTCTACTTGCTAATTGTCCACCCGATGTCTGCCATCAGTGGAAGCTATTGCTCCCCAAACCATCTAATATTCCTTTAAAAATCTCACCTTCTCTGCGGAAGAGGCATCTCATAAATGCAGATCTGAAACCGGAATCTTTAAGTATGTCATGCTTTGTATGCACGACCTTCGGGATCTGATGATTTTGGTTAAATTATACTTGTCTTCCGCTGGACCCTTTAAACTTTAGCGCTAAAGCTCTTTCAGAAGAGGCCGTAATCAGCCCTCGTCTTCCTGTCCTGTCACCTGCGTCTGGATCAAACAGGCAGATATTTAGACGGCCTGCTGCTGGACCCCTTGGCTGACTGTTGGGGGGAAGCGTCTTTTGCTTGTCTTGGACTGGATGTTTCCGCTCCCTCTTCTACTGTAACCCATAGAAAGGTATCCGCTTTCCCAAGCGCCTGCTCAGCTGTGACTGACGGGTCATTTTTTTTCTATCCATCTGTCCCTTTCCCACTGGGTCACCACTAGCCTGGAGCCTATCCCAGGAACACCCTGGATGGGATGTCAGTCCATTGTAGGCCACATGCGCGCACACACACACACACACACACACACACACACGCACACACACACTGTGGACATTTTATATAGGCCAGTTAGCCTGACTGCAAGGGGAGTTCGAGGTACCCAAGCGACATGCGGAGAACATGCTATCTCCACAAACACAACGATGTGGGGCAACTTACATTTGCTCATTTCCCTGATGCATTTTCCCAAAAAAGTTTGCAGTAGAAGGGTTACAATATGTGTGCTTCCTGGGATTCAAACCCACAACCGTTGCGTTGTGGAACCACTGCTGATAATGTCAATAATGTTGTCTACTTTCAGCTTTTAATTTTGGTATTGTTTGCTTATTTGGCCTTGTTTGCTTATATCCGTCCATCCAACCCACTTATGCATCATGCCATGATCTAATCTCTTATTCTGCATGGGGTCCTTGGTGTGTAGCGTTGGGGGTCTGTCCGCTGTGGCTCCCTCTTTGAAATTGGCATGACTAACCATTATTATTATGTGACAGATTTTGCCTTCCTTGTGACCTGAGGAATCACTTTAAAACAAACTGAAGTTGTAATTGAATTAGAATGAGTCTTGGGGGGGGGGGGGGCTAAGAGGGGATTGACAGGTGCTCCCTCTTTCCATCTGCTCTGATTGAATGACTGGGGTGGTCCCATCCGAGTGGCTCACGGAAGTAACATTGCTGCTTTTTTAGCAGCAATTTGCAGGCAAACGGAGCCAGCGATGTGCGTGTTTTTATTGACTCACTATTCCCGGCCTGTTCCGCTCATTTGCTCGGCAGTACGGCGGCTTAATGCTGTGGAGGAGAGTCCCGCGCATAACGTCTCATTAGCTGGTGTGAAGCGCATCTTAGCGGATATTACAGAACGCTTCAGATGGCGCGATCCGTGTGAAACCACGTCGTGCGTCTGGCGTCCACTGCCCGCGGGTCTTACTGCCCCCCCCCCACCCCCTGCTAACTTGTTAACACAGAGCAGAACGGGAAGGATGAAGGGCAGAGGCTTGCGGTTCAAATCAATTCAATTTATTTTTATACAGCGCCATTCACAACAGAGTCGCCCAATTCCCACAAGGGGCCGGCTGTTGTATCTTTGTATGGGGAACGTAGCCCAAAGTGCATCCTTAAAGTACTCAGCTGGGGGTCTAAACTGCCCCTAGCTTTGGATATGAGAGAATGACCAAACCCGGGAGGGTTGAAGAACTTGCATATTTACAGGGTCAGGAGATGGGCACTGAGGGGGTGTCTTTCTCTTTTAGCTCAAATTTGGCTGCTTTGAGTGCGTGTTTTTTAGCCCTATAACAAAGCATGATGGGAGGGAGTGCCCGTGGGCGTCGGTTTGATCGGCTATTAATGCGGCCTGTCAGAAGTGAAGCCTGCTGTTTTACAAAATGTCTTTTCACTAAATGAAACACTTTCCCATCTCTATTCCCAGGACAGTCTTCCTGAAGGCGAAGAGACTTTGCAGGCAGAGGATTCAGCAGAAGACCTGGGTCTCCGTGGCCCACAGGATAGTCCTGGTAAGTGTGGCCCCGGGGTCCTGGCACGCCTGCCCGTCCGACCGCCTGCTTGGCTGCCTTCATCCTGGCTGTGGTTTCTGTGCCACACTGGCAGAGAAGAAACTTCACTGCGAGGTGCTATTTTTTTGCCCGCCGTGACATGCGCAGGCGTCCCTGTGTGGCACTGCGGGGGAGGGCAGCCACCCTGCGGTCTAAGCTTCAGTATCGCCGTGGGCGGCTGTCATCTTCCCTGGGAGGGCCGCGCGGAAATCGAGCCCCTTTAGGCAAGGCACGTAAGAAGGACAAGGGGTCTATCCATAGCAGGACCGTAGCAGAACCACTGAAGTCCACAAGGGCTGGCCGCAGTGTGGCGTCAGCTGACCTGGTATTGAACGTTTTGATTGTTAGCCTTTATCTTTTGGCTAACTTTTACACAGGGGAGGGGGGGATTTGCCTATTTTCATTACCTCTGGGATGATAAACATGCCGTATTTACAGTAACTGTGAGTGTCTGTGTGTGTGTGGTTATGTATATATTACATTGCTGGGACCAAATGTCCCCACAGTTTTTTCAATCCCCACAAGAGGAAACTCAGTTTTATAAAAATCTGTGACAGCAATCAAAAAACAAGGTTAAGGTTAGGGCTGGGTATGGGTTGAGGGTGTTGTTGTTGGGATTAGGGTTTTTCCCATTGAAATGAATAGATAGTCCCCACAAAGGTATGAATACAAGCATGTGTCTGTGTGTGTATTTGTGTGCACGCGTGCGTCCAGGTGTGTGCGTGTAACCCTGGTTGAGCAGACCTGTATCCCAATGTGCAATTACCTGCTGCCATCTTCATTGTTTGCGTTTATCTTTTAATTGTTTTCCCAGGCGATCTGGTGCGTATCTCATGGTATAGAATGGTATCTAGCTCGTGAGTGCTGCTCTCTTGCTCGCTAATCCGCACAGTGATACCCGCACGCGTCTGCGTTTATCGCGGTTTGGCGGTTGCTAAGGTGAGATGCAGATTGCAGCTTCTCGCTAAGCGTCGTCAGGATCTCTGCGCACCGTGCTGGCTGCTCTGCCTCTCTTATAGCGCTGCGCTTACTGTTCCACACGGAGGTGTTACTGCCGCCTTCCCATAATCCCTCCAGCTACGCGGCCGATCCCTCACATCTGCGGTTTCGTGGGCTCACGGTGGGGGGAGGGGGGAGTTGGGATCTTCCAGCACTTTCTGTGTCCTTGACTTACCTTCTGGCCATAAGCTTCCCCTCTGGCCTGGCCTACTTAGCACACGTCCTCCTTAGGAGAGCAGCTTAAGGTCATGCAGCCGGTGTGCCCCCCTCACCCCGCCCCCTTCCTCCACCAGCCCTGGGTGGGGACGCCCTTGGCCCTCTCTGGTGGAGTGACCTAAACCTTGCTCTAATCCTCTTTTTCTGATCGGTGGCCCTTCAGCCAGGCCAGTTGACCTCTTGGGCAGAGCACGGCTCACAGAGACGCGCGCGGCGGAGGCCAGCTGGCATGGAGTCCGTTTTGTCTGCCGGGGTGTCCTGCATTGGCTGACGCTGTTGTTCCGCCCCCTCTTGTCCTTGATGCTACGAAACCATCACCATCTGAAATCCCGCATCTATTGATGCTGGTGTGTCAGATGGTGTCCAGATGACTGCTGCCTGCTTAGGGGCCTTTGAGAGGCAGGTGGGATTTCTGGATCTCTCCACCTAAAGGGGTGTCAGTGCAGGGTGTTTCCCCAAACCCTACCGGGAGGAGGGGCAGCTGGATGACTGGGGGGGCATATTGAGTGCTTTATGAGAATCATGAATCTTACAAGGTAAAGCTCTCAATATCAATTATGAGAGACATTTGAAAGATACCTGTTAGTGTGGCTGGAA
>JAODKM010000008.1:4710695-4733930 GCA_026780845.1 Petrocephalus sullivani | reverse complement strand
GTTACACACCTACACACAGGCCTGTTATGGTGTCAGAAACCTACAGGCCTGTTACACACCTACACACAGGCCTGTTATGGTGTCAGAAACCTACAGGCCTGTTACACACCTACACACAGGCCTGTTACACACCTACACACAGGCCTGTTACACACCTACACACAGGCCTGTTATGGTGTCAGATACCTACAGGCCTGTTACAATATCACCTACACACAGGCCTGTTACACACCTACACACAGGCCTGTTACACACCTACGCACAGGCTTGTTATGGTGTCAGATACCTACAGGCCCGTTGCAGTGTCACCTGCACACTGGCCTGATACCTGAAGCAGAGCAGGTGGCCTGTGGGTCGACCGTCACACCATTTCACACCCCAGCAGAAGCATGTGCGTGATTTACAGCCAGCAGACGGGTAGAGACGGTGCCGCGGAGTAGCTGTGAATGTGAGATGCCACTGAGCTCAGAACGGATGTGAGATGTGGGTCTTTGTGCTGCCAGAGTGGGAATTATCCACTATCCATTATCTAGTAGTGGGAGAGGGCCAGACACACAGCTCCTCTGCCACCCTTTAGCTGCTGGTGTGGCACTGGGTGACATCGCCTGTGACTGTCCACCAAGAGATGATTAGGCTGCAGGATGTACAGTACATGTGTGTGTTTGTGTGTTTAGTTTTTTATATTGTTAATTTGACATGTTATTATATTTGATATTTTGTAAAAACAGTCAAGGAAGTGAAAACGCCAAAAGTCTCATATTTTGTTTGGGAAAGGTTAAGGTTCAGCCCGGGTAGGGGTTATCATGGTGGGCGGTTCCCACAAATATGTGAATACCGACGTGTGTGTGTGCGTGTGTGTGAGTGTTAGGCCCGCTGTCACATCGGCCAGCTTAGGGGCCCCGGGGCCCCCCCTCGCGCATCCGCCTGCTGGTAATCATAGACAGCCGCCACGTCACATGGCCTCTTCTCATGAACGGGGTGGCTGAGCTGGACTCGCTGCGGTCGTCTCTCCTGCCCTCCGCGGCTCGGTCCGGCCACGACACCCTCTCATTACCGGGGTGGGTCCGTGTCTCCTGGATGCCATTCCACCGGGACGGCTGGCCTCCCACGGGCGGCCTCAAAGGATGTGGCGCCTGAGAAAATAGCACGTATTTATTTGCCTGTTCCGTGGAGTCCCTCCATTTTCAGGGCTGCCAGTAAAACAAACGTCCCCACAGTTCTGCGGACACGGAGCGTAGCGGCAGAGTAGTGGCGAATAAAACGTGCCGTACGTGTAAAATCCCTGTGATGACCCCAGCGCGCTCCCATAAGCCGCTCACCGTACGAGCAGATATAATTTGCACCTCTGTGTGGGTTACTGCCACTGCGTGTGTGTGAGTGTGCGAGTATGTGACAGGTGCCTTAGAGCCGTTCTCGTTTCTCTGAAAAGTGACAACGTTATTATTATACTCCGGTGCTCCCTGCCTGCTCCGCTCCCTGACAATCACTGCGTGGGAAGCCGTTACCCCCAGTGGGAGAAAATAAATTCTGCACAACAGTCCAGATATGGCCGATGCCGCTGCTTCCAAATTAGAGAGGCTGTCATCTGCCAGGAACATGTGGTTTACTCACCTGTGTACAGGTGTGTGTGTCAGGGGCACCTTTTGGCTTCTGAGGAATTGCAGTGTTCAGGAGTGGGGTTTATACCCTGGCGTACAGCTGTGTGTGTGTGTGTGTGTGTGTGTGTGGGTATGTGAGGGGCACTGTTTGGCCGCTGAGGGAGTGCTGTGTGCTGCAGAGGTGGGGGTTGATTGGTTCTTTACAGCTCTGCATGTGGACGAGCCTGACAGGGCCTCCCCCTTATTAAAGCCTGGATTTTCTTTGTTTTTATGACCTAATAAGAACAGTGATTATGGAAGGGGGAGGGTCACCAGGGGGGGCATTGTTTAATTTTTTTAGGAACCATTTTGATTCTGAACGAGGAAAACAAGGAAGGCTGGATTTCTGGGAAATGCGGTTTTGAATAAAAAGCTCATGCTAAATGCTTCCTAAATGATTTCACCTGGCCTGCTGGCTAAGGGGTGAGTGTCCCAAGGGGAGCAGAGATCACCCTGGAGAAACTCTTGAAATTCAAGAAGCGCATTCCCGGTTTTCCATCACTCCGGTTCATGAGTATGTGCTTGAATGAAGTCATAACCTGTGAGCAGATGCGGGGGGGGGGGAAACAAAACCGTTAGCAAATTGTTCACCCATAGCCATGTACGCAAATGATCCTGAACAGTAAAGGATAAGGCAAGACCATTAGCGATTAGCATACACATTAGCGATTAGCATGCAGGCTGTTTGATCAGAGTGCTGATAACCTAGCTTAACTAGAATCCCTTTAGCTAACATAAAAGAGGCCTTTGTATATTCATGTAAATCCAGGAAGGTCCAGTCATGGCCCAGGGAGGCTCAGCAGCTGGAACCTGAGGCAGGAGCTGAAGGAGGCAGACAGGAAAGGGTGGAGCCCTGAATGTGGGCTGGCTGGGGTGCCACCCTGAATGTGGGCCGGCTGGGGTGCCACCCTGAATATAGGGCCAGCTGGGGTGGAGCCCTGAATGTGAGGTCGGGGTGGCGCCCTGAATGTGGGCCGACTGGGGTGGTGCCCTGAATGCGAGGCCGGGGCGGTGCCCTGGATGCGAGGCTGGGGCGGTGCCCTGAACATGGGCCGGCTGGGGTGGAGCCCTGAATGTGAGGCCAGGGCGGTGCCCTGAATGTGAGGCCGGCCGGGGCGTTGCCCTGAATGCGAGGCCGGGGCAGTGCCCTGGATGCGAGGCTGGGGTGGTGCCCTGAATGCGAGGCCGGGGCGGTACCCTGAATGCAAGGCCGGCTGGGGTGGTGCCCTGAATGTGACACCGGGGCGGTGCCCTGAACATGGGCCGGCTAGGGTGGAGCCCTGAATGTGAGGCCGGGGTGGTTCCCTGAACGTGGGCCAGCCAGGACGGTGCCCTGAATGCGAGGCTGGGGTGGTGCCCTGAACATGGGCCGGCTGGGGTGGAGCCCTGAATGTGAGGCCGGGGCGGTGCCCTGCACGTGGGTCGGCCGGGGCGTTGCCCTGAATGCGAGGCCGGGGCGGTGCCCTGAATGTGTGGGCCTGCTGGGGCGGTGCCCTGAACGTGGGCCGGCCGGGGCAGTGCCCTGAACATGGGCTGGCTGGGGTGGAGCCCTGAATATGAGGCTGGGGTGGTGCCCTGAACGTGGGCCGGCCGGGGCGTTGCCCTGAATGCGAGGTCGGGGCAGTGCCCTGGATGCGAGGCTGGGGCGGTGCCCTGAATGTGGGCCTGCTGGGGTGGTGCCCTGAATGCGAGGCCAGGGCGGTGCCCTGAATGTGTGGGCCTGCTGGGGTGGTGCCCTGAATGCAAGGCTGGGGTGGTGCCCTGAATGCGAGGCCGGGGCGGTGCCCTGAATGCGACGCCGGCTGGGGTGGTGCCCTGAATGCGAGGCCGGGGCGGTGCCCTGAATGCGAGGCTGGCTGGGGTGGTGCCCTGAATGCGAGGCCGGCTGGGGTGGTGCCCTGAATGCGAGGCCGGGGTGGTGCCCTGAATGTGGGCTGGCTGGGGTGGTGCCCTGAATGTGAGGCCGGGGTGGTGCCCTGAACGTGGGCTGGCTAGGGTGGTGCCCTGAATGTGGGCCGGCTGGGGCGGTGCCCTGAATGTGGGGGGTTGGGTGGCGCCCTAAATGCGGGGCCAGGCTGTCTGCCCCCAGCCACAGGACAGGGAGTGTCTATAGTCTACACGCACCCCACTGAGGCCTCACCATGGCCACCAAGTCCCTCTCCACCACTGCAGCCACCCTCACATCCAGCCCCCTGAGGAGTCATGTGACCTGCTAAGAAGCCCCCCCCCCTCCCCCAAGCAGGTCACTGCCAGCAGGGCTGGGAACACGCTGTGCTGTGTTTGCACACTGCACGGCCATCACCCTTAATCACTTTATCAAGGTTAGGGGCCGTCCGGCAGCTGCAGCCAATTAATCCTCCATGACAGGGGAGAGGAGGCAGGGGCCAGCTGTGGGACTGCCGTGCCACTAGGGGGGGCACTTAAAAAACACACTTAGTGTGTCACACATATTGGCCTGGTGTAAATCATGAGTATGAAGTAAATGAGGGAGCAAGTGGTTAAAGTCAGTGTAAGAAATTGGAAGACAGATGGACGGATGGATGGATGGATTAATGTGTATTACAAACTATGTCATGTGACCATTACACGTAGAAGAGAGTTTGATATTAAACACAAAGTATTTGTGAATGAAGCCAAATGAAATATTGGGGGTGGTAACAAGTAGCTCTGCCCCACTCGTTCCTACACTCTCAGGGAAAAAGGTACCAATTAGTACCTTTGCTTGTCACTGGGACTGTACCCTCAAGGGCCTGCCAGTTGTACCCTGAGCTGTAGGAAATTGTTCCTTATAATGTACAGAAATGAACTCCATTGGAGGCACATTAATATTGTTTGTACCTTGGGGATGTTCCTCAGAGTGCATTTCTGTACATTATAAGGTACAATTACCTACAGCTCAGGGTACAGCCCCAGTGACAAGCAATATAAACTGCCTGTGAGTTTATAACTGGTCTTTATAGAGCGTAGCAGATTCCGTATCTGTCTGCCTCATGCCGGGAGTCTCTCTCAGGAAGCACTGGGTAGCAGGCCGTTTAAGCAGGGGTGGGAGCTGCAGGCTGCAGTGATATCCACTGGTCTGTAGGGGGCGCTCCATCAGCCCCAGAGGTCAGCACTGCTACCTGTTTGTGTGCTTGGCTGCTTTGCTCCTTCTGATCGTAATGTCCTGACATATGCATCGCTCTGAAGTTACTGATGGTCAGCTGACCCAGGACTTTCACTGACGTACCTGCTGGGAACCGCCACAGAAATCTGAGATGGGTATCTGTTGGCGGGGTGGAGGATGGATGGGGGGTGTCACATGTGAGGAAACACTCAGAGCTTTCTGGGAAATAAGTGTTTCTGCCTGACTGGACCGCAGAAAATAAACTGCATTCAGCGTGACCAGAACCACTGGTACCCCCCCCCACCCCGCCGGGCTCCTTGAACCCGCAGCTGGGCTTGTAGGGGATCAGAACTACTCTGGCAATCCCCGCCCCCTCCAGTAAACAAAGACGTTGGAAGAATCAGACTCAAAGTATAAAAGCCACAGGGGATTTTGGGAGCCTGGAGAGACAGATGTTAATTTGCGCTGAGCTTGGAGGAATCTGGTCCAAATGATAAGCTAGATGGGAGCAGGCCTCTGTGGACCCAGGGGGGCGGTGGGGGAAGTTCATGTCTGACTTTATGTAGCTTAGCGCTCTGACAGCTGTGCTTTCACCCGCCACACTGCACATCAGAGGATCTGTGTCCTGAATCGCGTGACGCGCCGACTAAAGGGCCACCTGCCATCTCCTCATGTGGCCCGGAACCTCTCCGAGAGGCACTTTCTGCAGCGCGTCACCAGCCAGCAGGTCCCCATTCAGGAAGCCTCTTATCACAGTGCTCCTGTAGAAGGAGCACATTATTCTGTGTGCTGTTTGGGTCCGGATGTAAGACTGCAGGGAAAAGCCCGCACTTTGTGGGGACTTTGGTTCTTTGGCCTGAATTTGATAAAATGTGGGATGTTTCTCAATATCTAGAATGCAAAAATTGTACTTGTGGTCTTATCAAAGACTGGTCTTGCCTTCCAAGAATGAACTTGGGGCACAATGAATCATGGGATTGGTCCTGATCAGCGAAGATGCAACCGTGTCCTTGATGTCTGAGGTGGGGCAAGAAGACAACCCACAGTCCTCTGTTTTTCTGTTCCGGAGTATTTGACCTGGTCTCCGGAAATGTAAGATGACCTAAAGCACAAGGTCAAGTGTGCATGCTGGGGAACACCCCCAGTGATCAGAGATGATTCTGGGAACTCCGGGGGGCTTTCTGCAAAAAATCTCTCCCCCTACTCGCCCTCCCCCGAATTTATTACCATTATTTTAAGGTGAAGCTGAAATTAATAACATCAAAAAAGAGAATTTAATAAACACAAGTCCTTTATTTTCAGTTTCGTGAATAACAGAATTCTTTAAAAAAAAAAAAAGCCGATTTGTTGTTGCAATATACTAAGTAATCGGCTGGCCTTGGGGGCCCCCTCCCAGCTCGGGTCCCCAGGCAGTTTCCTGGCCTGTCCCTCCTGTCCCTCCTGAATCTTAGTAATTCATTTGTGGGGCTTGTTCTATTATTCCAGGCTTTTCTGTCGATTATTGAGTGTGCAGCATGTAACACCTCACGATGGGGTGTAATTCCACTGATTAGAAGGCAGCAGAAATGCTTTGGGGTTTTTAGCACTGAATTTTGAAAACGCACATTGGACTGAGGCCCTTTTCACTCACTTGAGAGGAAGTCCCTGGTGTGGAATGTTACCTCTTACTAGTGGAATGTTACAGGTGCACTTCTGATATGCCGCCAGGGGATTTTCCTGTTTGGTTTTAATCGAACTTCTTGTGATTCTTGAGTCATCGTGTGATTAAAATTGCTGAGACACTGGGGCATTGTCCCTGGAGTTTTATGCTTGGCCCGTGTACAGAGCTCTTGCTCCAGATCAGGGTTGAAACTGTTAACCGCAGCCCACAAGCAGGCCTGTTTAGCCCATGAGGTGATTGGTTGTTTTTATCGGTGACCTTTGACCTTGGGAGCACAGATGAAGCAGGTTCCATTCCTTCATGATGGGGACATTGGGGATGCTGAAGAGCTTAAAGTGCGTTTTATTTCCTCCCAGCATTAGGTGGATCTGCATCCGTTTGTGCCTTTGCTCTGGGAATGAAGGCACCGCTGGGTGGTTGTGTGATTTCACAGCTGGCTGAAAAGCGAGCCTAGGTTGGGTATTTGGAAGAACTTGGGCTCTGCTCAGTGGACCCGCTACCTTCTAAGCTGGTCCATGTTCTCCTCGTGCTGCAGGTGACCTTCACGAAAAGGAAGTTCGGCCTCATGAAGAAGGCCTATGAGCTGAGCGTGCTCTGCGACTGCGAGATCGCCCTCATCATCTTCAACAGCTCCAACAAGCTCTTCCAGTATGCTAGTACTGACATGGACAAGGTTCTGCTCAAGTACACAGAGTACAACGAGCCCCACGAGAGCAGGACCAACTCTGACATCGTGGAGGTAAGGCTTTCCTTTACGTATGTATGTGCCTGCTGGCAGCTGGCGAGATACAGCCCCTGTTGTGTACTTACAGCCATCCACTGCGTTTAGAAACCACACCGACCTGTTTCCCAAAGAGCCTCTTGTTTGCAGTCGAGTTCTGTGCCCTGGAACAAGACAGGCGCTATGTCAGCGAGTTGGTTCTCCGTTTAATTTCCTTTGGGTGTTTTTTGTTTTTCTGTCTGAAGTAAATTTCCAGATCTGTGAGGGTGTTTTTCCACACGGATTCCCGGGGCCCCTCTGTGATCTCAGGGAAACCCGCGCCGCTCCGTAAAACTCCTGTAAGGATTCTCCATCAGCATCCACACGTTTTAAGTCTTTACGCCTGACAGTCCACATAATTGGCTTGTAAATACTCAAATACCAGTTTCTAAAATAAAAAATACAGTCACAGGAATCTTTCTGGATGTGTCCCTGTCGTCGCTGTGATGCACACAAGGTCACTGTTGCGCTCTTGAGATCGCGAGTCGAGACGCATTGTGTCAGTTTGGCTCTGACCGTCCCCTGCACTTGACCGGGGCTCGTGGTGGGATGAGGCGTCTGCTAACAGATGGTCCTGAGTCTCTGGGCCAAGACTGCTGAAAAGAGCAGGAGGTGCACGCTATGAGAGCCAAGAGCTCCTCACTGACGCACTTGTGGTTTTCAGCTTTTGTGAGGCCTGCACTCTCACATCCACGAAATGAAAGGCGAACACAACTACGCCAGGCCCTCCAGAAAGTACTATTAACAATAACCGGGCTTATTTGTCTTGAAATGTAATATTGAGAGTAGACAGGCTGGCTCTGTTTATGCTTGGCTTAAATGCAGCTTTTGAGCGCCTGTGCCCCGCTACGTCGCAATGCCACCTCGCTCCGCTCGCCCGGGTCGCCCTGCCCCACGGGGCGCTCTCTGTTCCGTATCTGTCTGGCAGAGAGTGGGCGTCAGCTCAAAGGTACGCTGGCCAAACCCCCAGGAGCGCTAGGGGTTTCTTTACCAAAGGCATGCACAGGGTGCCCGTAATGCATGATGGGATTGGAGCCTCCCCCCCGTCGTTCATGCTGACTCGGCAGCTGGCGCGTCACCTGCTCTCCAGGCGCCCCTGGTGAGTGCCAGGGAAGGGGGCTGGGGGGGTGGGGGAGGTCCCTCTTCAGGAGAGGAGGCTCACCTGCATCCAAAATGAGCATTCCCATGTAGCTGTGATCTGCAGGTGCAGCATGTCTCTGTGCTGTGCCTCCTCTGTGCTCTATCCTCTCCTAGATTAGACTGTCCTGTCGAATAAACACGCGGTGATATTCGGGAAACAGACTAGGGGGCGACACCTCTTGGTTCAACTATACTTTCGTCGATGACCAATGACAAGCCTGCATGTGTAGCGGAAGCCCAGGAAATTGCACGATTGGCTGCCTGGAGGAGCAGGCAGGTGACCACTGTGTGTGGAGTGTATCTTTAGCTGGCATAGCCTGAATGAATCGAGCTGCTTATCTTTATACGTTGTGATTAATTTAGCTGTGCTTGGGTTACAGGGCAGTGTGATGGGTGCGTGGTAAGTTGGGTTGTAGTATATTGGTACAAATCTTTGCAGCGTCTTGGCAACCTTGGGAACTGGGTCATTTGTGTGTGTGACACTGTGACCTCGCAGTCTGAGGTTATTTTCTGTTGTTAAAGACAAAGTGGTTTTAAATGGATGTTCTTGATGCTTCCTTGCACGTTTGTGTCGAAGTTCCTGCAGTGGCCTTTTCTGCCTCAGAGACCTGGTAGATCCTGTCCTGAAAACATGCCAAGTCTTGAACTTTTGCTTTATTCAGGGTGATTTTAAGCCTTCAGAAGATGTCCTGTGGTTGGAGAGATGGGGAGGCTTCCTGAACTTCCTGAGCTGATGCAAGGTGTAGTTAACCCTTCACATGTTCAGGAAGTAAAGTGAGCAGAAACAGGGGAAGCATTATTATGGATGTCCTTGGTGAACAGTGGTGAGGGCCAGGACCCCCTGTGCTCAGGTTAGGGTTAGGTTTGTCATTAGGGTTGGAGCTCTGGTTGGGGTTAGGGATGCTCTTGGGCTTAGGGTTTGGCTTGGGGTTAGGCTTAGGCTGAAGGTTACAGTTTGGCTTAGGCTTTGAATTGTGTTAGGGTTAGAGCTTGGGTTAGGGTTAGGATTTAGGTTGCTATAAGGGTTAGAGCTGGGGTTAAGGTTACCATTAGGGTATATATTAGGTTTTTTCTGGGTTTATTCACATATTTCTGCTGAAGGTTCCAGCTCACAAACTGACTCCATCAAGACTCCCGGTTGTTGTTTCTCTCTGTTGTTTTTTTATGTCCTGAGCAGAACCTGATATGAAGCTCCTCCCCCTAATTTCATATGAATTCATATTAATTATTATCTCTTGTGACCTACAGCGGTCTTTGTCTTTGTTTAGACTATTATTTATTTGGTTTATGCATTTTGTGCCTCATACATGTCCATATGTTTCCATGAAGTTTTAGATTTTAAAGTTTTACATTTTGTTGATAGAATCTAGGATTGGTCTTGCATTAAAGGGTTCCACCATCTTGGGCCAGAAGGGCCAAGGGTCTCTGCAGTGTTTGCTGTTCCCGGGCTGCAGCGCACCTGCTGAAATCAGATCCCTGCGCCTCTCCAGTGGTGGTGGTCCACCCGCAATCCTCACACTTGGCCGCCAGGAGAGAATCTTTACGCACTGATCTGAGAGACACGCCCCCTGACCTTGACATTTCAAAGTGCATTCTGCCTGGAGTTCGACACCCGCAGCTCACGGCTGAAACGCCCGTTCGCCTCGCCAGAGAGAGTTCAGACAAGAACTTTAGAGTACATTAGGAATTTCTTAGTGAGAATCTGTAAAGAGCAGTGATGAGCAGGCAAAGGGAGGGCCCTTTAGACAACTAATGCGATCGAACAGGCCATTAGAAAGAGCATATTTATGCACATTTATATAAAAGAAACGCGTCTTGACAGTGTCAATGACATTTAACACGTGAAGAGTAAATATACATCTCAGATTACTTTTCAGAGCTGTTCAGGTTTATTTTAAACATTTGATTATTTGCATCAAAATGTGAACTATGAAAAGAGCATTTTAACTGAAAATTTTCAGTTCAATTTATTTGGCTTTAATGGGTGTGTAGTGGTAGATTATAGCATTGTTATGACAGAACAAGAGAGAGAGGGGGAGAAAGAGAAAAAGAGAGTAAAAGAAAGAAGGTGAAAGAATGAAAGAAAGACAGGGGAAAAAGAAAGAAAAAGAGAAGGTGAAGGAAGGAAAGAAAGAGAGAAAGAAAGAAAGATGACAATGGAGGAACCAAAAACTCCTAAGTAGAGAGAAACAAAACCCTTTGGGGTCCAAGGCCAAATTGCTGCCCAACCCTGCCCCCCCCAGGCAAGCTAGCATTTATTATTATTATTATTATTATTGTTATTATTATGAAAGGCATTTTTCCCTCAGCCTGCGTAGCAACGCGCACAGCTCTGTGCTCCCCCAGCTTTGGGGCTGGGGCCTTGATTCACGGCCCTTGGCCTGGTGTCTGTGCAGCTTTGCGTGGGTCTCCTCCAGGTATGCCACTCTACCCCCATAGCCTAAGAACATATGGCTTATGGCCTGGTGCGATGGTGTCCCTGAAAGTGCCCGCAGTGCGTGTGTTCCATGGATGGCTGGCACCCCGAGCGCAGTACCCCCACCTTGTGCCCTCTGTCTCCTGGGATGAGCTCCAAGCTCGCTGTGACCCTGTACTAGAAAAGCAGCCATTGAAAAGGATTGCTGCAGCAGATAGGAAGAGGGTTTGAGAGCATGCGGGCAGCACTGCAAGTTAAATGGTGCCGATTACTCAGCGATTTCTCCTGAGTAGTGTGCTGCAGTGATTTCAGCTTCTTCCCAGCTTACATTGGACTCATAACTCTGCCAATCTCGAGGACACTCTAACCTGTTCTGTTACCATTTCTATATATTGTGAAGAAAGTGTGTGTAGGAAAACACTGTAAAAATAAATTTGCGATCTCAGTAGTCTGTTTATGATGGGGGAGCGTGAACTGGCTGTGCTTAGGGGCCTCTGAGGACGCCGTCGGCTGCGTCCTGACGGCCTTCCTCCCTCAATCTGTTGACTGCGAAACTGCTCCTTTTCGGAGGGAGAAGGGGGAGCGTTTAGACGAATGCCCTCGCCGATGTACATTAGCGGTGATTCATTCTGGTTTGGAGGTGGCGTGGGCGGGAGCTGGCTGATGCCGGAGAAGGCCTTTCTCCAGCGTGGCATCAAAGGGCCTCAGTCGTGTTCCTCACGGTGTCTTAGTGAAACAGGCTTATGCTGTAAACGGGCACAGAGCAGTCAGCTCGCCCTTTGGAAGGCTGCCGCGCTCAACTGACACGCTGATGCTGCCAGGGTTTGGCGTTTTGGCTCTGCTTCTAGCTTAGCATTCCGGCTTTTTCTCCACATGTCTCTTCTAGAGGACTTCACCATTAAAATTATGTGGTTCATGCTTTTCACGCGCCTCTTAAAGATAAGATGAGACATACTCTACTGATCCTAGGGGGAAATTTTTCTTTTTAATCATGAGCACTGGGCTATGCTTTCCGTCCTTGTGTCCCCTATGCTTTTGGCTGCCTTTGAAGATGTGCCAGTTTTGTCGGACAGCCAATGGGAGAGTGAGCCCTCCTCCTGTCCCCCAACATTAGGCAGGGGGGGGCATCAGAATAAGGGGCGATGGGTGTGAAGTTCAACCCTGCTGGAACGCTAATGCTAATGCTAAGCTGTGCCATATTTTTCCTTATTTTTATTAGCTCTTCCGCCGGTAATCTGGGACAGCGGAAAACCACGAGTATCGCTACACACCGCACGGATCCTGCAGCTACAGCGTTTCCGCACGCGTCCCTGGATAAACAGCCGTGCCATAATCGTTTCCTCCACATGCTTGGTGCGATTGTGTTGCTATGGGAACGATCTGCAGTGTTTACTGTAAAACTGTACAACGGTAACACTGTACAAGGGTGGCAGGGATTACAGGTAGACCAAGAGTGGCAGGGACTACTGGTAGACAAAGAGTGGCAGGGATTACAGGTGGACAAAGAGTGGCAGGGACTACAGGTAGACCAAGAGTGGCAGGGACTACTGGTAGACGAAGAGTGGCAGGGATTACAGGTGGACAAAGAGTGGCAGGGACTACTGGTAGACCAAGAGTGGCAGGGACTACCGGTTGACTAAGAGTGGCAGAGACTAAAGGTGGACAAAGAGTGGCAGGGATTACAGGTAGACCAAGAGTGGCAGGGACTACTGGTAGACAAAGAGTGGCAGGGACTACTGGTAGACCAAGAGTGGCAGGGACTACTGGTAGACCAAGAGTGGCAGGGACTACAGGTAGACCAAGAGTGGCAGGGACTACTGGTAGACAAAGAGTGGCAGGGACTACTGGTAGACAAAGAGTGGCAGGGATTACAGGTGGACAAAGAGTGGCAGGGACTACAGGTGGACAAAGAGTGGCAGGGACTACAGGTAGACCAAAAGTGGCAGGGACTACAGGTAGACCTAGACCCTAGGCTGATTTTGATACCAGTGCAATGGAAGATATTGTACATATCAGAAAGGCTTGTCCATCTTTTTATGTTCATATTCAGAGGGATGTTTTGTAGCAAGGGTGGGTGAGTTATTCTTGTGAGGTGACACCTAAAGACCTAAAACAACAAAAAAAAGTGCCATCGTTTTCAACTGGAAGTTTTTAATAATCTATTAAAGACAAACTATTATTATAAGTTAGAAGGACAAACCATGACACCCCTCATTCCAACATCATGTATTGAGCTGAAAGTTAACTTACTTGACATTCGCTTTATAGTAGTGGTTGGTAGTCAGGAAGATTAAAAACCAAAATACGACCACCAGTCTTAGTCCTTTTAAAAGGCTGAAAAATCTCAGAGCACTGTAACTGCCTTCCACTATTTTTTCCCTTTACCTTAGATTTTTTTTAACACCTGCACGCTCACGTCTGGGAGACTTCTGCTACCTTTGGTTAATGCTAGACGAGTTTTTCAAAGTGCAGTAATCACTTTTTTTTTATTTGAAACCATAGTACTAATGTTTTGGAGGTTTGCTGTGAGGCCGGTAACCATTTCCTCTCTAGTAAAGATTGATTTGAGATTAAACTGTAAAACAGAAACACGTCGCAGGCTGTGTGAGACTGTCTGGCCGGCTGGATGTTGCCCGCGGGCCGGTAGTGTGAAGCCCCCTGTTCTATGATGTTCATACAATAGCAGAATTGCATGATGTCTCTTCGTCGTTAAGTGACGCATGACTGTAGTCTAGCCTCCAGTCACATTTTGCACAGCCCTGATACACCAGCCACCCCCCAGTACACGCTAACCCTAGGGGGTCACTAACCCTAACCCTAACCCTAACCCTGCCAGTTTAGTTTTTGTGTTTATTCACCATGTTCTGTCCATCATGCTATTTCCCCCTAAATGACCTGAGTGCTTCTGCTTCACGGTTATATTTCATGCAGCCATTTAGAATAAAGGTGTCAGAAAGAGGTGCAGCTGGTCTCAGTGATCTCAATAATTCTCAGTCAGTACTCTGTCCTGCCTCTCGCTCATTGGCTGTTTATGCTGCGCTTCCTTTCCCACGAGGCCCCTCTGGGGCCCATGTGACGGAGTGGCTCCTCAGCTTTCTCCTCGGGGGACCTCTCTGCGTCACTCTCTGGCGTTTGCCTTTTGGGGCCTGCGTCGTTTTGCTTGCAGACCACGCCTCCGGGGGCGCTTAGCAGCTGAAAGTGAGCAGCCCGCCCGGCGCCTGGCACCCATGGACACCAGCATCCTCGGGCCACTCTTACCTGGAGTGCCCTGAGAAGCGGCGCTTCCTTTTATGCGGGCCAGGTTGGTGCTGCGTCACGCGGGGCTGAGAGGGCCTCTGAGGGTGTAGCTTTTTCAGGCCCGGCGCCGGTCCGCCAGAACCGGCCTTGTGCCGCCGCTGCAGCCTGTTCACTCTCTCAGCCCTTTGCTTTGTGCTCGTCCTGTCCGGCGTCATGGGCTCGGGGCGGTCAGCCGCCTGCCTGAAGTGTCCCCGCCCTTTGGCCACCTGTGCCGTAGATGTGCTGTGGGACTGGGGGGCCTTCTGCAGAGTCAGGTGCTTTTTGGTGGGACAGCAGGTCCTTTTTCAGGAACCCTGTGGATTGCTCACTCTCAGGTCGCCGTACATGCTCCGCTAGAGCCCAGTATCCAGTTGGATGCCATTTTCTTCATAAACTATGAACTGTCTTAAAATGTAATCTCATATCTATATCATGTTCACATCTTGGTATTCATATTCTATTCATTTATTACTTCTCATTTGCACCTTGAGCGACGAAAACAATATTTTAGCTCAGTGTATGACTCATATACCTAGAGCTGACAATAAGAGATTTCGACTTTGACTTTGAAGCTACTCTTCTGTTGGAGTCAGTCGCCTTTTTCATCTGCTCCTCTGCAGACCTCTTGCACGCAGTGGGAGAGCTGGGTCGCAAGCTCCACACCAGCCATACTGAAGGCTGATTCTGAGTTTAACAGCCGTCTCACGTTATAAACCAAAATTTCAGTGTGAACATCCCTGTTCCAGATGCACAGCTTCTGCAAAAATCACAAGATGACTGCAAGAACGCATCTCAGAAACAGACCTGTACAGCCACTCTGCTGGACGGAAATTTGCTTCTGATGAGGCACCTCAATTCCCCAGGCTGATAATCAGACTGGTGAGGAAAGGAAAACCTTTAGCTGCTCTGACCTTTGACCTCATGTTCTAGTCTGAAACCCAAGTTGTTTCTCGATATGCACACTTGACCATACTTGAGATCTTGTGTACCTGTTTTTTGTCATCTTCCATTACCGAAAGACCAGTCGCAGTAATAAGAACAGAAGTACAGAGGACAGTAAAAATCACTGGATGTCAGCTGTTAAATATCAAGGGTGCATCGATTGCATCCTCGCCAAACGAGACCAATCCCATGATTCATTGCGTCCCAAATTCGTTCTTGGGAGGCAAGTTAGCAAGAGCGGTCTTTACTATCTTTGTACTCACTCCCAGTCTCTCAGCCACAGGTTCAGGCCTAATGGAAGGTCCTGCTGGCCTGGCGATAAGGCAGGACTCTGGAAGTCATGGCTGAGAGTGACTGAGTAATGTCAGGAATTGATACGTCTTCTCGCGCTTCACACTGCTGCTGGTGATAAGAGCAGTGGGTTTGTGCCGCACTGCAGCCAGGTAGGAGTCTGGGTGCAGTCCTTCCCAGAGAGAGTGTGGAGCTGTGTTAGCATTAATTACGGGTAAGCCGTCTTGACCTTTCCAGGAGTCATGTTGGAGCTAAAAGCCACACTCCTTTCCCTCCCATTTTTGAGCCCCTAATTAGTCATGCTGTTGTAACTATTAAGTCTTTAGTGTAGGAACCGCCTGACTGGATTGGGCTTTGGATACAAATTTGCACGGAAAGCACACGGGCTGCCAAGTGTGAAAACTGCTGAATTCTCACTTCACGTTTACGATCAAGCAGAAGCACGACAGCTGGGTATCATGTCCCCTGCCAGGCTGGTGGATCTTCTCAGTCCAGCCCCTCACATTTAGGTATACTTATAAATGCAGGTATAATCTCATAATTAATTTAAAAGTAATAAACAAGTAGGAGGTCAGTATGTACAGCAGGTAAGGAGTGATTCTGCTTTGAAGCCGTGATGTGTATTATCCCATGACCCAGAAAGTAAGGATAGTTTGTAATACACATCCATCCATCTTCTATGTCATGTGACCAGTATGCCATTTTATTAGTTGACAAAAACAGCTAATTAGCTCGTGCATTGAGTTTTGGTCACTTCATTTGCTAAATAGGTCACTGGTCTCACCTGCCCTCTCCTAGCTCCACTACACTCTGTGGTGGGGAGAGAAGCTCTCGACCCGCAGAGCTGCTCACATTAATGTGGCAGGACATCGTTCTGGGTGCCCTCGCTCGGGCTCGCAGATTCTGGCCTGGATGGGGCTCTCCGTTATCCTCATGAATATTTTAGAGCTCGCCGGATGGGACCGGGCGGGGCTGATGTTGCGCTGTGCTGGAGGAGACGGGAGAGCCGAGGCCTGGATGCTGGCGGTGACTCTCTGCTCCGGAGCTCACGCTCTACCCTGTCTGTCGTCTTTATGTTCCTGCCAACCAGCTTTTCACTGGAGTTTCGCTTCTTCAAGCCCTCATTAAGGCTTGTAAATGATCTGTGAGCTTTGAAGGGGAGACTTGAAAGTGTGAAAATGGTTAGTTATGGGCTCTTTGTTTTGCACTTTGTGCATCTTCACAAGGGTAACTTCGCAGATGCTTGTAAAACGGAGCCCTCGGTACGCACGATTCTGTGCTGTGCTGTCGTCGTAATTCAAGGTCACGACGGCTTGTGTAAGGAATCACTCTGTCCATTTTCTGTTTTCATGAACCGCTGGGTGTTTTAGCTTAGATAGGCGAAGGTGAGGCTCCGTACGATGCAGCCAGACCCTGATCTTCTGGAATGATCATCCTTGTTTCCTAGCACGGTGACCTAAGCTCTGCAGTGCATTAATCAAAGGAGCCCTCTGACGAAGGAGTCACTGCTAATTACCAGCCGTGTTCGGTGGTATGATGTCGCTGCCAAGCCTCACACGAGTGTCCTTATAAGTGTAATGCGAGCTGGAACCTCACCTGGCTGATGGCCCCGCCCCTCTCTGCCAGGCTGACCAGCATGCAGTGCTCTGTCTCATCGCTCACATGTGCTGATTGCATTTCTATATTTCACACGGGCCAACATGAATAATCTCTTCTCTTCTCAGGGACTTCTTTTGTTTATTAATTCATTTACTAACTCCTTATTCATTCTTACAAAGATAGACTGGTCTAGTTTTTTTATTCAGCATGACATCGACGTGCAGTATAACTCAGAAATGGCTTCCCAGTGAGTAGTAGTACAACATAACTATCCCTGTCAGTGGAAGTACACAAAAAATTAGGAGGGATACAAATGCAGCATATAAAATAAACAGAATAAACAGAAAACAGAATAAATAATAGAATGTAAAAATAAATATAAAAGGAATGTATAGAATATAAATGTAAAATTGACAAAAGTATGTGTTCTTAATAAATTGTTATAGTTTTTCTTTGCCTTGTGTTTCAGTTTCACAATCAATATGAAAATATTGTAAATTTCTGTAGTGTAATTAAGAAGATATTGCATGTGTTAATAGACAAAAGGAAGACAAACATGATTTCTTCCTCAAATAAATCTATTTGGTGAGGGTATGGGCCTAGTGGAGGCGGGCACGTGCCGGGCATCCCGGAAACCCTTTTTATACCCGCTTAAGGTTCACGAAGGTTCTGGTTCAGCTGCTCCCCTCGCATGGCCCGTTTCTGAGCCTTTCATGTACGTGGTGACGCCCGGATCGTCACTTAGAGCACGCTTCTTGCAGAATAGTGATCAGCTGGGCACGTGTGGGGGGTAAGGCGGCGCTGCGGTCAGGGTCGCCGTGGCGACACGTGTCACCCCTGCACATGCTCATCGATCGTGTTCCAGGAGACGTGATTTTGGGGCAGGCATCCGGCTCTGCTTGGAAACCTCTATAAATAAGTAAAAAATGAGGCTGCTTTCGGGAAGGGGGGCTGTAATGGCTCTGTAAAGAATGCATTAAGTCGCTTAGCACAGGTCTGTGAAAGTGCTGGCTGAGATGCAGCCGTCCCCGGAGACTTCTGCCACATCTTTCCCTATCTAATGCAAATATACATTTGCTAAAATTACAAAATTGCCCATGTCTTTATCGCAATTATGTTTTTAAAATTAAATTATGGCTAAAACAAACGGACCCAGAAATGTATAACTGCCCTGGCTTTGCGAGCGCTCACATCTGTGTGCGGCTCTGCACTTCCAGCTTCTGCTTTAGTCCGGAAGAGATTTCCAGCTCTTCATGTATAGTGTACTTTATACGGACAGGGAAGCACTGTGGAGGCCTGTGTTTTGCTGTTTGGCTTGGCTGGCTTTTAGTAGTTAGCTACTAATGGTTAGTAGTCTTCTTGCTTTTTAATAGCTAGTGATGGTATTCTTGCTTTTTAATAGTACATACTGGAGAATGTTTGTTTATGTGGGAGTGCGATGCAGGCTGCCAGTGAGGAGGAGCGTGCGCCCCTCTGCCGCTACTTCACACTTAGTGAAAAGTGCTGCCTGCTCGTTTCTGCATGAGGGCCAGCCGCAGTGTGACACCTTGGGCGGGTGGGGGGTGCTTGTTATGTGTGTTGGAAGGTCCGCTTTTTAAGCGCGGCCCTCTGAGTGCTCCTTTTGTCACGCGTCTCTCTTCAGCAGTCATCGTCCCATGCTGGGTGCGTGCGTGTGTGTGTGCGAGTGTGTCAGTGTATGTGTGTCTGGCCATTTTTATATTATTTCCCCACAATGTGATAAAAACTTGCTATTTTCACATTATGGGGTCATTTTTTTTTGTGGTCCCTACAAGGGGAAATACAATATTATAAAAATCTGTAACTGCAATCAAATGACTGAAAATGCCCAAAGTCTTGCATTTTGTTTGGCTACTTATGGTTAAGGTTAGGGCTGGGTAGGTTGTTATAGTTGGGATTAGGGTTATGCCCATAGAAATGAATAGAGAGTCCCCATAAAGATATCACTATGTGGACTGTGTGCGTGTGTGTGTGTGTGTGTGTGTGTGTGTGCGTGTGCGTGTGTGTGTGTGTGTGTGTGTGTGACAGTCATGGCTGAAGCAGCTCTTTAAGGACTTTTTCACCAAGTAGGATCCCATGAGTCACCAGGGGAAGGATTGATGTGTGTGAGTCAGCCCTGAATGACCAGGATGCGATGTCCTCACAGCCTGCCAAGCTTCTGGGGCTTCCCTGAGAGGCTGAGGGGAGAGGAAGCGAGGGTGGGAGAGAGGGAGAGACTGGGGAGGGGGAGCAGGGAGAGACTGGGGAGGGGAGAGACTGGGGAGGGGGAGCAGGGAGAGAGAGACCGCGGGGCAGGTGCTTGAGGGAGGACACCTGCTACAGCCTGTGCCCCTCTCTTCTCCGCTCCTCAGAGCTGTCTGTGGAGTGTTCAGGGACTGAGATGTTTATTATGGAAATAATCGCCTGCCGCTTCAAACCCGGAGCCGCTAGCCGCTGCTAGTATAGCCTTTCAGAGCTAAGCACCCATTTGTACGTCACTGACAGCTTCTCCATTGGTCAGGATCGCTTGTAGGATCTTTTTTTGTCATACAGCTGTTGACACATATGCGCATATTTAGTTTGATAAAGTCTCATTGTATGAGGGCAGTGTGTAAGGAGCTGCAAAGTTACTGGGGACGCAAGTTCAGAAAGGGCGCTTCAGAAAGGGGTGTGTGATAGCAGCCAGTCGGGCTCATCGGTCCCGACTAGCCTGGTAAGTTTCCACCGGCACCCGTCACCTACTGACTGGGCTGCTGCCGGCCCCCAAAGCCCCGCCCCCTGCAGTCGGCCACGCTTGGGGCGGCCCCCAAAGCCCCGCCCCCTGCAGTCGGCCACGCTTGGGCCGGCCAACACACAATTCACATAATAAGCAGGTCAGGCCTTTAATTTGAATTTGCGATCAGATCTGTGGCTCCACGGGACACAGGCTGGGGGGAGGCAGCAGGGCTGTTTTTGAGCGAAGAGTCCTGCGGTAAACAGGAAATGACCCTGGTCCTGGGGGGTCGGGGGTACGTGACGGCATAGACTGCTTGTTAAGCCGCATGTGTACAGCACTTCAACAGCGTCCACGTTGTGTTCTGCACAAAGGAGCCACGCATTTCTTGTGACTGAATAATTTTCTAGCCGTACGGGGTGAGTGTGGGAAATGATGTGTATTCCTGAGAAAAACAAGCAGCTCTCACCGTGGACAGAATCCCAGTCCATCACCAGTACGCAACCAGTCCAGATAGAACTCCATGTGTCTGGTCAGGAGAGCTCACACTTTCTACACAAACTTAGGAGGTAACTGCTGACCTACCCTGGCTCTTCCATTGCTGCTACTAATTAAACCAAATTAATCATTTATATTTCATAAGCTACATTTCAAAAGTACAAAGCTGTTCTAGGATTAATTTCAGATGAAGTTAATTGGCCACCGTGTTGCTGTAAGACACTGCAACTTACCTGGAAGATGAATTCAAACCTAATATTAGTGCTTGTGGAAATATTAGTTATGAATGGACTAGCCTAGGCCCGAAGCTGGCCCTTTGCAGCGTCAGCATTTCTTAGGGTGGGGAAATTAGTGTAAATGTTTCTCATGAATTACAAAGCAAGATAATCGGGCCGGATATGGGCTCTAACAACAGAGGGGAGATGTCATCTTTAGCTGAGAGGTTAGTGGTGTATTTTTAAACAAAAACAGAGAAACATTTGTTTATTTATTCAGCCTTGGTTGCAGGCGCTGCCATCAGCAGTGACTCAGCATGGCCCTCAGAATCCCACGCTGGGCACATGTCTTGGCCACCGCGTAAACGTCGCGCGGCACCGCTAAGGCTGCCTTAGCCTCGCAAAGGCCCTTTCCCATCCCGGGAGTCTTCCAGATGGAGGGCTTATCCTAACAGGAGGATGACGGAAATGTGTTTGAGCATGCGCGGGTGGCGTTAGAGAGCCACGCTGCCCTCTCTCACGCAGAGGGAGTGACATGTCTTCTTCAGGTGTTGGCCGTCTGAAAAAGAATAGATTCGTCTGGCAGGAACTTCTCTCCAGTTTGTGCCTGTGAATGTGTGAATTGTCCCAGTTTCACTTCAGAATTGAGTAGGCGAGGGCCATAATGAGGACGGAGGTCCCAGGGGAGGCAACCACTCAAGGCACAAGCCCTCCTGGTTAGAGGTTTGGTAGGACAAGGCACAGTGATGTCACATGCAGACTCTTCACATCCTGACCTGTCGCCTCACAGTGATATCACATGCAGACTCCTCCCTTCACGTCCTGACCCTCCCCTTTACAGGGTGATGTCACATGCAGACTCCTACCTTCACATCCTGACCCTCCCCTTTACAGTGATATCACATGCAGACTCCTCCCTTCACATCCTGACCCTCCCCTTTACAGTGATATCACATGCTGACTCCTCCCTTCACATCCTGACCCGCCCCTTTACAGGGTGATGTCACATGCAGACTCCTCGCTTCACCTCCTAAGCCATTTCTGTGCCCATGTCCTCCACAGGCCCTGAATAAAAAGGAGCACAGAGGCTGCGACAGCCCTGACCCGGATGCCTCCTATGTCCTCACGCCTCACACCGAAGAGAAGTATAAAAAGATCAACGAGGAGTTTGACAATATGATGAGGAGCCATAAGATGGTGAGTATGTCATTTCCCTCAGTGCCGCCCCCTTCTGGTGACAGGAAGCACATTGTGCACCATTCAGTGTAATGGCTTTATCCTTCTAAGACCGCAACATTCAGACAAACAAAGCCGCCCTCCCGAAAGGCGCCGTGTTCTTTGCCGCTCCCGGCTCTTTCCACACTCTCCTGAGCTGTTCTCAGTCTCCTCACAGTGCAGCTAGAAATGTCATTCCTCACGGTGACCTGTGCAGGGGGAGGGGAGCTTTCACGGAGAGACAGGGCCAGGGGAAGGGAGTCACAGAAATGCGCGCGGCTCCCATAGAGATGCAATGGTTTAACACCGGAGCTGCCCTCTGGCCGGCTGGCCTCTTGTTTACCGATCTGAGCGTCACCAACCCACCTGTATCCCTTGGAAGCTGGACGCTTTCAGTACCTCTGGGCTCTCAGTGTAACTGACATGTTTTCTGAGGTCATGCTGAAATCGCTGACGGATATAACACGGAAAACTGGGGTGGGGGGGGGGGGCTTTATTTCATCTTTGGCGGAATGGTTCAACATTTGTATCACTTCTGTCAAAGCACCGGATTTCATTGCAATGATGATATTCCCTGTGAGGTAAATTGTTCCCCTTTGACTTGGTTTGGGATTTTTCACATCCCAAAATGCCCATTTAAAAGGCTGCGATGCTGGTTTCATCCCTGTGCCATGTTCATGAGCAATTCTTGTTGGTTCTTTGATCTTGAGGGTCTCATGGTGATGGACCCCCTCAGCTCTCCTGTCTCCTAAGCCCTTGCTGGCTGTCTTCTGGTCGTGACCCTCTTCCCTGTCAGTGTCCTGCTCGCTCTCCTGGGCTGTGACCCACTCACCTGTCAGTATCCTACTCACTCTCCCGGGCCGTGACCCACTCACCTGTCGGCATCCTGCTTGCTCTCCTGGGCCGTGACCCACTCACCTGTCGGCATCCTGCTCTCTTGGGCTGTGACCCATTCACCTGTCGGCATCCTGCTTGCTCTACTGGGTTGTGACCCACTCACCTGTCGGCATCCTGCCTGCACTCCCAGGCCATGACCCATTCACCTGTTTGTATCCTGCTTGCTCTCCCGGGCCGTGACCCACTCACCTGTGGGTATCCTACTTGTTCTCACGGGCCGTGACCCGCTCACTTGTTAGTATCCTACTCACTCTCCTAGGCCGTGACCCTCTCCCCATCCATGTTCTTACCCACAGCCCGCCACCATGCCGCAACAGAACTTCTCCATGCACGTGGCCGTTCCGGTGACGAACCCCAGCCTATCCTACAGTCCCAGTGGTTCCCTTGGTGATGCTGGAATGCTCTCCCCAACACAAGGCTCTCTTCACAGGAGCGTCATGTCCCCTGGAGCCCCCTCAAGGCCGTCCAGTACAGGAAGTTCAGGTTAGTACCGAAAACCTACTCCAGTTTGGTATAGAAATAGTAACCAACCTCCTGCACATCTAGTATAGATTATACTGACTTTACGGACCTTTATCATTTGTGAGTACTCAGCCTGACACCCCCCCCTCCAGGTGGCTTGCTGGTCACCACAGACCTCACAGCTCCCAATGGCACTGGGTCCAGCCCTGTTGGTAAGTGTTTCCTGTGGCAAACAGGAATGACGTGTAGAGAAACAGGGCACTGTACTGCTGAATGATCCCTTTGTAATTTGTTCAGTGAGTGAAAGGTCTTGCAGGCTGTGGGTGTCACCATGCCTTTAGACCGGGTGCTCAAAGATCAAAGTGGTTCAAGGTAGCAGAGAGTGGGGCACTGTGGCGGGTGGTGGGGAGGGGG
>JAODKM010000008.1:4693707-4709625 GCA_026780845.1 Petrocephalus sullivani | reverse complement strand
TCTTATGTTCTGTCTGTGAGGGAGGGGTTTTCAAGTAAGAATTTCATTGTGCTCTGTACGCTGTACTTTGTACATATGACAATAAACTTCAACTTCAACTTCAACTTCAACTATTGGGCCCCTGTGTGAGGCCCTAAACTCAAAATCCTGAAATCGGGATTCACTCTCTGAAAGAGAAATTTGAAATGGAAGATTTTTGGAAAATGGAAAATTTCTATGTGCTTGTACAGATGGCTAATAAAGGATATAGATAGTGATTTTCATTATCTGCACCTTCATAAAGCATTCATAGAGTATTAATAAGCAGTGTGTCAGTATACCTTGCATCTAACATTATATAGTTAGACAATGATAATGTTTGTTATATATGCAGATTACAGCATGTTAAGGTATACTTACAGGCTGCTTATTAATGTTCTTTGAATGCATTATGAAGGTGCTGTTAATGTAACTAGGATCTTAATAATGTTATGGTACTTTATTATGCTAAAAACAGACTGTTCCTGTCTGCCTAGATATCTCACTGACTCTGACACTCCTCTAGAACCAAAGCTAGATTAAACTGGCCACCAGCATACTTTAAATTTGTTTATGTTTTTATTATGATTTATTTATTTGCAGCATTCTCGTTATGGTTTTTATTATTATGGTTATTCACCAGGCATTCTGGTGCGCTGCCTTCACTGGTTTGTTTGCTGGTTGGTGGTCTTCTCCTGTCAGAAGGCTAATTAACGCCTGCTTGCCCTTCACAGTGTAGAATTCCCTGACAGTTTGTAGTTAGGCTCCTGCGTCTCCAGGTGACGGGCCTGGGTGCAGCTGTATTTTTAATGTCTATTTTTGGGGGAATTTGTGGGTGCTGTGCAGGCTTTGATTCGCAGGCTTGTTAATCCTGAATGAGGTGTGAGCCTCTCACTACGCTGTTAGTGCCTCTTGTCTGTCTGAGCGATTCGTCCTGCACTCGAAGGTGACAGCATTAGGTTCTGTAGGGCTGCTGAGCCCCTGCACGAGATGCTTAACCTGAATTACGTTGGGCTCTTAATGGCTTTTAAATGGGGCAGTGGTCTGGCGATAAGGGATTTGCTGATAGGGTCATTGGCGGGATGTTCGTGGTTCTGACCGGTTATGGGGGCATCTTTGGACTGCAGGAGGTCAGCTTTGTGGTTCTGACCGGTTATGGGGGCATCTTTGGACCGCATGGGGTTGTGTTTGTGGTTCTGACCAGTTATGGGGGCATCTTTGGACCACAGGGGGTCGTGTTTGTGGTTCTGACCGGTTCTGGGGGCATCTTTGGACCACAGGGGGTCGTGTTTGTAGTTCTGACCAGTGATGGGGGCATCATTGGACCACAAGGGGTCGTGTTCGTGGTTCTGACCAGTGATGGGGGTGTCTTTGGACCACAGGGGGTCGTGTTCGTGGTTCTGACCAGTGATGGGGGAATTTTTGGACCACAGGGGGTCATGTTCGTGGTTCTGACCGGTTATGGGGGCATCTTTGCACCACAGGGGGTCGTGTTTGTGGTTCTGACCGGTTATGGGAGCATCTTTGGACCGCAGGGGGTCGTGTTTGTGGTTCTAACCAGTTATGGGGGCATCTTTGGACCGCAGGGGGTCGTGTTTGTGGTTTTGACCGGTTATGGGGGCATCTTTGGACCGCAGGGGGTCGTGTTTGTGGTTCTGACCGGTTATGGAGGCATCTTTGGACCGCAGGGGGTCGTGTTTGTGGTTCTGACCGGTTATGGGGGCATCTTTGGACCACAGGGGGTTGTGTTCATGGTTCTGACTGGTTATGGCAGCGTCTTTGGGCTGCAGGCAGGCAGCTCCGCTAGCTGGCCGGAGACTGACTGACTGCCTGCTTTCCTTCAGGCTTTCACGCGATGACCTCACCCCTGAGATCGTTATCAGCCCGTTACTCAGCCGCAGTAATTTAGAGCTTTTACAAACCATCCTGCCCCCCCCCATACATCCACACTGTTTCTTTGGGGGTTTTCACTGGCCTGTGGCAGGATTCAGTACAGAAAATTACCCAGTTAGCATGCATTTACTATTTTCAGTGTGTTAAATGCTGTTTCTCCCAGTATTTTTACGCAGCAGCATTTTCCACAATGGTTGCCTAAAAGTTGCTAATTGCTGTAATGTAAATGATTATACTCTTGCACACACGCCTCATCTTGCTGGGGCTGCTGTTGTATACCTATACCGGCTCTCGCCGTTACACCTTCTGCACAGTTTCAGTTCGTTCCTGATAAGCAGCAATGACCCGAGCTTGTCTTCTTCAGAGAGTGTAGCCTTGTTGTTTACTGCAGCTTACGCTTACCAAGGGCCTTGCCGTGGCATTTCGATGAGCCCTGTGTGCCTCTCCTGCCGGGGTCCCTCTGTAATTACGGCTCTCCCTCTTCCCAAGCCCGCCTGGCAGCCGTCGGTGACTCACCGTGGACCTGCGCGCGGCAGGATCCTCACCTGTCTCTTCTCTGCCTTCCCATTGGTTCTCATTGTGCGGTTTCCAGTGATACTGTCGGGTGTGATCAGCAGCCCCGACTCCACCGAAAATAGAGAGCTTGCTTCCTTTTTCAAACAGATGGCGTGGAGGGTTTTAGTTTAGCCATTTTTCAAGGGGAAGTGATGTCATTTCCTATGTAGTTATGTGCACTATAATTTCCATAGTGCCCTCTGAAATGGGCCAAAGGGTGTAGCGGAAGTAGAGTGGCCCGCTAATGGTTCTGCCTGGCTCTTCTCTGATTGGCCCGTGGTCTGTGTCCCCACAGGAAATGGCTTTGTCAGCTCACGAGGATCTCCCAGCCTCCAGGGGAGCTCCAGTGGAAATGGCCTGGGAAAGACCATGCCTGCCAAATCACCCCCGCCAGCAGGGGGAGTGTTGGGGATGGGCAGCCGAAAGCCAGATCTGCGAGTGGTCATCCCCCCGCCCAACAAGAGCGCCATGACCCCCCAGGTGAGTGACAGCGGGGAGGCGAAAGAGAGAGCGGGACTGCAGGAGGTCATCTTTGTGGTTCTCATCGGTTATGGGGGCATCACACGCGCACACACACACACACGCGCACACATACAGTCACACCCACACACACACACGCGCGCACACATACTGACAAATGCACACACACTTGCACACACAGACACACGCGCGCACACACACACACACACACACACACAGACCCACACACACAGATACACCTGCACACCCACAGACACACGTGCACACACACACAGAGACACACAGACCCACACACATACACACCATGATCCATCTGCTTCAGGTATCTCAGTGTCTCTGCGAGCTCATAGACTGTCCCTGGTCACTGTCATTAAAGGTGAAGGGGGTCTGACCAGTCTGAGGACCCTAGGCTAGTGTGAGTGTGTTGCGGTCATCAGTAGGGGTGCAGCCCTTCCCTCCCCTGTGACAAAATGTGTGTGTGTGTGTGTGTGTGTGTGTGTGTGTGTGTCCCGCGGAGCAGTATACAAACACTCCAGTTCTCCGGCATTCTCATGCTACCAGCTGGAGGACTTTCATCAAAGTAAGGTGACGCAAAAGCCTCTGCCTTGTAGCTGTGAGCATAGCTTGCCAGGCTTTGCCCACACGGGCTTCTGAGCATGCTCAGTAGGGCTTTGGCCTGGCAGGTTACTCGGGCCTTGTGTGGCTGCTGAGGGGCCGCGTGCTCGTCAGTAGGTCACGGCGGCATTAGATGAATCACGCCTCGCGGCGACACAGCCGGCCCGGCTTAGCGGGGGCCCACACCCTGAGCCGGATAATATCTTGTCACCCTTGTCACGTCTGGCTGCCTTTATTCCTCGGGTGGGGGTATTAAGGCAGCCCGGGGGGATCACAGACGCTGTGCCTCTGTCTGTGCTGCAAAGCGCCCCGCTCTGTCTGCCCCTAATCCCCATAACCTCAGCCCCCCCCACGCTGTACGCCGTCTGCCTCTTTGCCGTGCCGGTGGATTCGGTGGGACAGACCGGGGAGGAGCTGGTGGTGGTTTGTGACGGATGTGAGGGGTCACATGGGTCGGCGAGCTCTCGGCACGCGCGCGACTGTGAGCCCCATGCAGAGAGGAGTGGGACGGCCTGTGGTCTGTGAGCTGGGCCTGCAGAGCGCCCCCGAGGGGCAGTGTAGTCTGCGGCACAGGGAATGCAGCTGTGGCAACACTGGCCGCCTGCAGCGCTGATGCGTGACGGGACGATTCACGGAGATGCACAGGAGGCCCCGGCTGCGCTCGGCTGCTCGGCTGCGCGGGTGACAGGGCCAGCCGAGGCCGAAAACCGCCGCGTCCAAAGGTTCGGTCGCAGTTACTGTAATCCACGCGCACAGCTGCTGTGCGGCACACGAACATACACCGTAACTTGTTTATCTCGCCCTTCCTATCTCTCCTGAAGTGGATGACATCATTGGGAATGATGTCATCCAGAGTGAGGCACAGACCTGAGTGATTTAATCCACTCCAGAGAGCAGCAGCCCACGGCGGAGGGGGGAGGGTTGCACTCACGGCGTCTCAGGACAGGCCAGGCGGTGTACGGCCGGTCTCACTGATGAGCTCGTTTAAAGAGTGTCCCCAACATGCCACATGAATGGCCCGGGGCCAGGGCAAAAGTGTGATCTCTGAGCCAAACCCCCTGCCTGAGGGATTCTGGGAATGCTGATACAGAGGGACTGTCCAGTTACGTGGATCAGGCACACCAGTCACTGTGCTTTCTTAAATGTACATTAGAGAAAGTTTGCTTTTCAAATTTTTATATTCTGTACAGAAGCAATAAACGGCGCTCCAGGTTTTTGTCAGAAAAAAAGCCCCCTGGTCCATGAACAATCACAATTTCACTTACTGATTTTTCAAGATGATAGAATTAAGATTATTTTCCTGTCTTGAATCCTACCCCTGATTTTACCATGCTGGTATATAATTAATCAAAATTGAAAATGTTTGCTTTGGATCTCCAGAATTTGTGTACTCATATGGACAGCGTCTGGTATACATTTCAGTAATATACCTCAGTGTTCCATACATGGAAGCCGGTCTCATAGTGAAAAGTCTGAAAAGGGCTTAAGTTTATGGTGCCACAGCATCTCTTAGTGGCAAACATGAGAATTACAGGGAAATACTGCTAGATCCATCCTTCATTTTCTGATTGCCAGTCCTGCTCAGGGCCATTTGGACTGGGACCTGGAGCCTGTGCCAGGCAGCACGGGGCACAGGGCCACACCCTGAATGGGGGTGCACATTGCTTTGGATATTCCTGGTGTGTTAATCTGCAGCTGGCTCTTTCAGTGTGAAGTTAATTAGCATCCTGGGTTTAGAGAGCCATTTAAAAGCTTGCAGTTTACCATGCATGTAATTTTATTACATTACGGTGTTACTGTCATGGCCACAGCATCAAAACAAGAAACCGTGTCACCCTATGAAGCTGGAAACCACGCAGCCACTGGGGGCGCTGTCGTCCCGCAAGTCATCCACACCTGGGCTTTGCTGTGATTGGCTCCTAGCTCTGACATTATTGTCTTCTCCCCAGAACCATCAGAGGATAAGCAGCTGCCAATCGACCCAGTCCCTGGCCACGCCGGTGGTGTCTGTGACCACGCCCAGCCTGCCGCCTCAGGGCCTGGTGTACTCCGCCATGCCCACGGCGTACAATCCCGGTGAGTGAGCCAGCACGGCACGGTGCCCCCGTCTGGGCCTGCTGGGCCGCGGCGTGACGCAGTGTCACTCTGTTCACCTGGCAGATTACTCCCTGAGCAGCACCGACCTCACCTCCATCCAAGGCTTCAGCTCCCCCGCAGGCCTGTCCCTGGGCTCCGTGTCGTCATGGCAGCAGAGCCAGCTGGGCGCGGTGGCACAAGGTGCTCTGACGTGAGTAACTCCACACGGCACGTCTGGGGGTGGGTCCTCTTCTTAAGGAGTAGAATGCGGCCTGGACGAAGATGCTGAAGATGATTTGATGCTGATGATAATTTTGATGCTGAAGCTGATGTTAATATAGAATAGTCATACTTTATTAATCCCCATGGGGAAATTCTCTTTTTGCCGACTCCATCTTGCTCTCCATGGGACACACAGACACATATGCAGGTGAGGTCAAGCTTGGGAATGAAAGTACAGGGTCAGCCAATGTGCAGCAGCCCTGGACCTGGAGGCTAAAGGCCTTGCTCAGGGCTCCATGGACGTGTGACTATTCTGCCGAGGCCAGGATCCAACCGGCAACTTTCCTATCACAGGCACAGAGGCTTAGCCTGCCAAGCCTCACACCACTGCCAATGATGTAAATGTTGATGCTGAAGCTGATCCTGATGCTGAGGATAATGTTGATTCTGAAGCTGATCCTGATGCAGATGATAACGTTGATGGTGAAGCTGATCCTGACGCAGATGATAACGTTGATGCTGAAGCTGATCCCAACTGATGATAATGCTGAAGCTGACACTGAAATGTATTTTAAAGCTTAGTCTGGCCTTGAAGCTGCATGGTCTCTGGCGCTAATGCTGCTGGGGAAGCTGACGGTGATGCAGCCTGTCTGTCCTCCCCTGCAGCAACAGCCACTTGTCTCAGGGTCCGGGCGGTTCGTCCAGCTCCAGTCAGAACGTGAACATCAAGGCGGAGCCGGCGTCGCCCCCCCGCGACCGCGCTTCCCTGCCCGCCTATCTGTCGCAGCCCCTGCCGTCCTCACACCAGGAAGTGGGCCGCTCACCCGCCGACAGCCTGAGCTCATCCTGCAGCTCCTATGACGGCAGTGACCGAGAAGAGCCCCCCCGCGCTGATTTCCTCCCCCCGCTGGGGCTGGGCCGGCCGGTGGTGGGAACAGAGGATCAGGAGGGTCCGTCTGTCAAACGCATGCGCGTCGATGCCTGGGTGACATAGGTCAGCCCAATGTTCTTCATTATCATCATCATTACTATTATTATTATTATTATTCATTTTTTAAAATAGCATTTTTGCAGTGGGAAATATTCGTCCAAACACATCCCAAGTATCTCACATTAAGAAGACGAGTCAGGCTACACACAGAGATTCAAACAAGAATCATCAGGTACTTGAGGCCAGTTTGCTGCCAGGTTTACACCAGTCCAGTCTTTAGGGATGTGTCTGCGGAGTATATTAGTACTTGTAGTCATTGGTCCAGTCCAGCACTTGTACAGAATATTATTTTCACAATAATTATAGGAAGTGAAAGGTCGCCCTCTGGTGGACGGGTCTTGCTTGCACCTGCTACGCGGTTTACGAATTCCATGTGTTTTCCCCCAAATCCCGACTGTCTTGGAAATTGTGGATCTATATGTTACAGAGAATTATGACAGAGAATCAGGTTGTGAGTTCGGGGGCTACACACCGTGTTGTTACCCGTGAGTCTCTCACACTGCCCATCAGGATTACCAGCCGCACGCAATGGACTTGGATTTAAACGTTAGTCTTAAATACATCAGTTTAGCGTTTTATTTTCATTGTTAAAGGGAAAAACAAACTATAAAACTGAATAATAAATAAAATTCAAATATTTTCCCAGAAAAATAACGTATGTGGAAAGTGTTTGGTTTGTTAATGTTCTTATTTTGCTTAATGCAAAAAGACAGACGTGCAAGCAAGACCTGGATATTATAACTAAAGCCATGAACACTCGTTGTTCTGTTTGTAAATTAGATTTCGAGCCAAATTTTTGTCTTTGTTTTGTATATAGTAACTTTAATATATATATATATATCACTTTTGGAGTAAGTACGTATGTACTGTACCGTCACCAGATTTAAGGAAAGAAGTATATTTTTGTGGATTACCGCCGAGTTTACAAGGCGAAGTCCTTATCAATTAGTAGGTTATTCACTGGTTAATATTTACTATTTTGTTAAATATGCTGTACTTACAAATGATTATTGTGAATAACCCATGTTGTTTTCCGGAGGGTAGTTTCCGGCATTAATTAGTGGTGACCGTTTGTCCTAAGATATATTAGTAATCGCAGTGCTGTAAGATTAAACTTCACTGTATCTTTTTGTGAAGGGGAATTGTAATGTTTTTGAAGTATAATTCCAGCAGAAACTGAGGAATCTACTTATAATCCCAACGCGAAGGATTGACCTACAGTTGCGGACTATGCTGTCTGTTTTAAAAGATTTCCATGTGAAATGTCATACAGCTATATCCTACCTAAATGGAATTTAAAGCAAATACCAAGGACATCAATAAAACATTTATTGTGAGTTGACTTTTCTCGTTTATATGTACACGTAAAAAGGTGAACATACCGTAAAATAATATAAAACAAATAGATTTTTTTGCGCAAACGTGGGGTCATTGTGAAATAGTTCTGGTAGGACTCCTTTGGCACGAACGCCGGTCACGTGATTTTCAACAGCCACAGAATCGTCCCGCAAAATACTGCATTGGACGTCGTGGGCATAATTAGATATGGCGTTTTATGTGAATGTTTTATGCAAAGATATGGACGCGCTTCCATACTTATGTCTTAGGAAAAATATCACAGGAAGCAATTCAAACGAAGGAGCACTTTAATTAGCATCGCTTTGACTGTCTTAGAACGAGATCTTTATTTTGACCGCAATGTTCCTTTATATAGCAAGGAGTAGAGCGTCTTAAAACAGGAAAAGGGAACAGCAGCTAGGATTTCCTAGACTGGGACTTCCCGCCGCGCGCGATGCCGACAGACAGCGGCATTTCCCGGAAGTGCTGGCCGGACTGCGACCGGGAAAAGGAAACGTGTTTACGAACCGCCAGAGTGCTCACTCGATCTGGGAATTTCACATTTAAAGGCTCACATTCACCATGTACTCGGTGCATGTATATTATTGCGCTTTTGAGTTCACACATTGCTTATATTTAAATGAAATGTGCCGTGCGTCTGTGAGAGTGGGTGGGTATATATATATATAATACACACATATACACAGCAGCAATAATGAAATAGGTCTAGTGGTGAAATACCAGTAAATTGAGGGGTACATTTTTCACCTGGGAATCAACATGATCGCAAGTAAATAGACTGGTAAGGGTCGTTGCTCCAACACCGTTCTGACCAAGCTGTGTACAAGCAAGAAATATGCACACTCCTGCTTTGTGTTTTGATTTTTTTCTATTTCACACGGGTAATTTGTCTAATGTGAGAAAGGAATATGATGAAACAAACTTGTGTTGATGACTTGCTTATGTACGACTGCCAGTGGCACTCTGTTTCGCTGTCCGGCTTTTATAAACTAAACTGTATATTTGCTTATCTCTTTACAAATGGCGTTTAACTCAAGACGCTTTTGCGGCTTCAAGGTTTAAAGGTTTGGTGGCAGAAGCTGGACTTTGTTGCCACAAAAGATACTGAAGTTTCATGAGACAAATTTTAGTTCTTGTGCATATTTCCCCCAGATGTGATGTTTTGTCTTCATAACACAATAAACAGTGAAGTTTCTATTCATTAACTATATATACGATGCTAGAGACTGGTGTAGAAATTTGTTTCCTGTATTCACAAGTAAACGATATGGATTTTACAATTTCCTAGAGACTGTAACCCTTTTTTTGTATAAATATATAGGTACAGTACAATGCGTATGTGTATGAAATATTCAGGGAATTTTCTGTATTATATGAACAACCCCAACAAATTAGAGAATTCCTACACAATTTGTCTGAATTAAACAGCTTTTAATTAATGGCTTCCTTCTGCACCTTGATTTAATGCCTTAGCTGCGAGTGCGTTTTCCTTAAGTTTTATCTGATGGTGCTGGATGATGACAGCGCTCCTATCACGATCCTCCAGTCCGCATATCAGAGCCGGTCGTGCGGCTCGCGGTGTTCCTACGTCCGTACAGAAGGCGACGCGGATCGGGACGCACCAGCACTGCGGCCCAGCCGGGATGGCTGTGGCCCTACGGTCGGCTCCTGCAGGTCTGCTCTCTCGTTTCGCAATTCCTTATCCCGCTGGACGTTATGAGGGATCGGAACAGACTCTTTGCTTCTCTTTCAAACAGAACCTGTTCGGCATGAATTGTTTGTGGGGTGAGACATTTAACCTGTGGGAATCGGGTTGAAATAGCATACTGGCTGGACCTGCAGAGGTGGCTGGATGACTTCCTCGTGCCCCAGTTTTTCCTGAAAGTTAAAGATACGGTAACAATATGGAGAAAAGTTAATGACGGAAACACATTTATTAAGCTTGTGGGAGCAAGACAGTTTAAACAAGAAATCAGAGTGAGTTACATATAAAATGTAACTGCAATACATTGCACAAGCATCGGTTTTCAAAATTGTCTTGCTTCTTAAGGCTAGAATCTAGTGTAAGTAATTCAGGCAGGACATTAAGGTCAAATGCATCAGCCCCCCGTAACAGAACAACTGCTTGAAATGGTCTGGAATCGGCACTGAATTTAACGGTAGTTCTAATACAACCCAGTAAGATTATGTCTCATCCCGAAATGCGTTTATGTGTCACACAAAACCGTGATATTTATACAGACCCGATAGTGAAATTCGGGGGTTGGCAAGCTTATCCGCAAAGGGCCGGCGTGCATGCTGGGTTTTGGGGAAACTTTCAGGTCAGCTGGTCAAACCCAGATATGAGGACACTCATCTGCCACTCAGTCCTCTAACTAATAATATCATTCAGGAGTCGCAGCGAAAACCCGCAAACCCAAAGACCCTTTCTGGATAAGATTGCCCACCCATGCTATAAGTGATGTAAACCTAATACTTGGGCAGTAATATAATTATAGGCTACATTATACAGAATGCAGTATAACCTAATATCTGCACCTCCCTACCCACCCTGGAGCAAATATTTTATTTATGAATGTATTCTCTGTAAGAGCTTTGTTTAATTAAGCACTTAACTTAAAGTTACTCATCACGTGAGACTGACGGTGAGTATCTTATCCTGCAGACATTATTACTCAGCTCGCTTGTTTTTTTAAAGCTCGGCATAATTTCATTACTGAAGTATATATCGCACGGTACCTGTACTTCCGACATTTTTTTTTTAGCTTAAAATGATCAACGTTTCAACACAATTAATGCTTTTAAAGTTGCTCAGGCGTGAGCTGCTGTTGCGAAAACATGGGAAATTGCTCTGCAAATGTAGCTTGGGGTATTGGTTTCTCTTCCTTCCCTCCTGGAGCTGCCCCGTTTCCAGGGAGCGCGCAGAGTCGCAGATCCTGGATGCGAGTTTTCCGCAGAAGCGCGCAGATCCCGGTGCGCTTTTTGCGCAAAGCGCCGTCCGCATTCTGCATATTTCTAACGGGGCCGCATCTGCGCAGCCGCGCTCCTCCTCCTTAACTCTCTCCGCAAAGTGAAAGGAGCCTGTTCGAAAAAGCCCAGCTGCATGCAAATAGTCCCTGCCGTCTCCATTAAAATGATTTAATCCTCTAATGGCACCGGGACTCGGTGTCTCCCACGGCAGACAGGTACCGTCCTCCGCGGTGACAGTGTGGGGGGTGCGTGGGACGCGCTGGGGGGCGCCTTCGGCTTGCCGACGGGTAATGGGTCATTAAAAAATGTAAATATTTAAACAAGTAGGATAACAGTGATGTGTGAATGATGTGGCGGGACTTTTAACGTTCTGAAGTTTTTTTTTTCTCCCCGATGTTATTATTTGCTAAATTTACGGCGTCGTACAGGTCTTGCATTACTGTACTTTGTAGTCTGTAAGCGATATGGTGTTATTTTGGAATGAATGGCGCAATTATAATATTTCAGATATTTTGTATTTTATGCCAGCAGTAAGTATGCATATAAATATTTGTAAAGTCGTCAATCCAGATGTTTTCCTTAGTTGGATATGAAATATACAGACAGGCCGGCCGATTATTTAGAAAGCCACTGTGTTTTGTAGTTGGTACAAAACTTTCCTCAGAATATAAAAACGGACCGCGTGCTGGTCTCTGATCCTAGAGTAACCGTCGATAATAGTATAAATTAAAAGTCCCGCAACCGGTATTACTAAAGTCAGTTTCTGGTCGTTTTCGGTGTCTCCTGTGACCTTTGCTATGCATTTTTGATGTGTGATAATCTTCGGCGAAACAAACAAAAACATGTAATCAGTGTTAATAGTGGACGTTTTGGTGCGCGTGTAGGGCACTCTAAGTCAGTTTGTGCGAATGGTCCCTGCTATATGTTGAAATCTTACCATGGTTTACATTAAACCGAAGGTGTACTACATTGTCCGTGTATTTTAAACGTTAAAACTTGACTGGTATTAGGGCAGTGTATAGCTGGGTGTGCTCGTTCTGCTTGTTATTCCCGGAATGGAGACAGGCAGATCAGACAGGTTTATGAACGAGACCAGCGCAGGTATGCATGCCTACGGAAGCATGACTCTGTATTTTGACAACAGCCTTTCACAGTGAATAGTTACTTCTGATTTTATTTTACTTTGGTCAATGCCCTGTGTAGCCTGTCATTTGGCATTTGATGTATTTCAGGCTGTATCCTGTCTACCACGAACTTGGGAAGTGTTAGAGAAGTTTAACGAAGCCTCACACCTGTTCATTTTACTATTCAATAGGCCTTTTTCGTGTTTTCATTCAGCAGACTTCAGAACTTAGGTAAATAATAAATATTAAAATAAAACCAACTCACCGGACACAAATAGGATCAAGTTTCAAAATTGTGTGACATGCACAATTATACTGAATACAGTGTGCAGTGAAGTTCAGGGTTGCGTACTGCCAGACCGTGATGGGGAAAAAATCACGGCAGGTGAAAGAGGACAGTGGATTATTTGCACGCAAGTAGATAGTGCGATAGTACCCTTCAGTTTCGGTTTAGCGGTGAAGATGATCTATGTAATATCACTGCCGTGCACCAACAATTAAATGTGGAATGTTACCCTGGAGGATGTTTGCCTCTATAAGCTTGTCTGTGCAATTTCGGAGGCTTCAGGGACCAGTATTTGCAGTCCCTAACTCTAACCTTAGCTCCTTAGCCCTAACTGTAAGTATAATCCTAACCAGTTGCAGAAGGTCACACTTTCATCTGGGTCCAGTGAAAAAGAAATGATTTCATCTGGTTTTTCAAATTGCTGTTCTGATGTAGGACTCTTAGTTACATGTCAGTTAACAGTATTAGTGTGACAGAGGGTTGTGGGGCTTTTATAATTGCCATTGAGGCACTCAGTGTCGGTGAGGAAAATCCAGCGTTTGGCGAAGCCGTGATATGCAGATTTGCTCTGCTCTCCTCATATTCGCTGATCTTCTCTCAGCAACATGCTCCATGTCTGCCTGCACACTCCCTCTCTGCCTCCTAAAGGTGGAGCATTATTCAGACAGGGCCAGAGTAACGTTCAGGGGCTCCATCAGGTAACGTTCTGATCCAAGGTGGATAGTTCAGGGCTAGAAAGTACAAATCCATAAATATTAGCTAGACAAAACTGTCACTGAATAAATAGATAATTACTAGTATTTAGTAAGTAACTAGATACTAGTAATTGAAACGTAAATAAATGAATTAAAGTTAATTTGGTTAAACACTGAAGAAAATGCACCGTATGATGCATAGTTAGACACTGTGTGAGATGGATATGCCTGTGATCGCTACACAGACTGCATGTGTCTCTGAGTGGATTCTGCCTTTACCAGCATAGGGAAAAAGTATCATCCAGCATATCGCAAGCCTGGGAACCAATCAAAATTCAAAGTTGACAACTGAATGTGTTTCACTATCACACTATCGTGAAATGAAAATTTCACGTCACGTTATGACAAGTGACATATTTCCTCGGCTAGTATTTCAGGGTTAAACCAAAGTGTACCCTACTTAATATTGTACTTTTGTGGCCTAAGCTGCACCCTACAGTCTCAGTGCATTCTCAGTCTCCTGACAGTGCACACGGTGCGTACCGTGATCCTGACAATGCTGCATCCGAGAACCTTCCAGACCAGACTGAATCCGCCAAAGCTTTCTTCAGCACAGTTTTGCCCAGTTACTCTCCAGTCTTAATAAAATGCCAATTACGCTGTTTTATGCCTGTTTTCTTGCTAGTTCTCAGTAAAGCGAGCTTAAGTCCCACTTATCTGCCCGCCGACATGGACAAGAAGCCGACACCATGGCAGAACTTCTGCGAGAAGGCGAAGCCCATTATCAACAACATGAAGAAGGGCAAGATGCCTCTCAGCAAGCAGAAACCACGCAGGAAGCTGGTCCGCGGCCGGCGCAGTGTCTCGGTGCCGGACTTCAGGCTCCTGCGGGATGATTCTTGTTCTACCACCTCTTCCATCTCTTCTGAGCTGGATCCAAACATGCTGTTCTTTGCGTGCCCCTCCCCTCTGCCTCATGCGCGTACGGACAGGTCAGGAGGCTGCGTCACGGATGACGTGGACGGAAGCACGTTGGGGACCGTCAGTGTATCGGGGTCACTGGACCTGGACGAGGAGGAGCTGAGCAGCAGCGAGGCCAGGATGAAGGGGGCGGAGACGGCCGAGGAGAAGTCGGAGGTGAGAGGGGCTCGCTGTCACCTGTGTCTTCGTGAGCACTGCGAGAAGTTCCTGCATCTTCTGCACATTTTGTAGCACCTCCTCAGTGTCGGTGACCCGATTCTGTCCCCCATAGTCACAGAGTGACACCAAAGACCCGAACATCCAGACGACTAAAGACCCTGATGCTGACAGTGTAAGTCCAACCCGCTGTCCAACTCCACGTGCTTTCCCCGCTGACTCTGTCTCTCGCTGGGCTGAAGGGGGTTAATGACCTGGTCCTGTGCTGAAACCTCTCTGCTCAGGTCTTTGAAGTGGAAGGTGAGGCAGTGCCTGCGACTCCAGTGCCTGCGACTCCAGTGCCTGCGACTCCAGTGCCTGCGACCGCAGTGCCTGCGACGCCAGAGAAGACGTTCTACGTCAGCGTTTCCCTGAAGGAGGGCAGGAGGCTGGTCATCAGAGATAGATGCGGTAAGGAGCATGCTTCCGGCAGGAAGTGTCACAGTCTGACAGCTGAGCCTCAGGACCACACCATACCAGGCTCGTAGCTAGTGCCGTCATAATAGTGTTGGTTAGCATAGCAATGGATGCTAGCACACGGGTGGTCTGTTTTATCCAGAAAGGTTGTTGGGTTACGTGGATTTTTGCTGTGACTCCCTAATTGCATTACTAATTAGAAGACTGACTGGCCCATGTTCAAACATGGGTTTGAACAGCTGATCTAAAGGTTATCCCAAAAACCTGCACACACACCGGCCATTTGCAGATAAGATTGCCAGTTGTTTGCTTAATAAATCTTGTAATTTTCCATAAAACAGACAGTTAACCAACTTAGCAATTGTATTAATTATTCCTGTGCATGTAGTTTTTTTTATGTTGACATCAAATAATTTATAATTAAATTTTTTAAACTCACTCTGTAATGGTCAGAGGCAAAATGTTAAACACTTCTTGTTATTTGTATTTTTTAATTATCTTGCAACGAATTCCTTAATTTTATTTGTGATAAAGGGGAGAAAATTGACCAAAGATTTAATTAGATTTTCAGTGATTTTAATTGGTATTTAACTGACCTGCACTGGAGTAACCATCTGCTAGTATGTTGATTAATTCTCTGGCTTTTTTAAGAAGTAAGAAACATGGCTTTATCTATAGCAATGAACCTTTTTAACCTTAGTATGATTCACGCGTGTCATTGTCAGTTGCATAGGCTACAGTTTTCTGAATCCTGCTGTCAGATATCAGATGTGATACCAGGTGATAAGTTAGTAAGGGCACTTTAGGAATGGAGGAAGCAGGAAGGGGAAAATGCTGCTGGAGTGGTGCCAGTGGTGTGTGCTGCTCCGTATGCCCCAGCTGCAGGGTGTGATCTAACAGCAGTGTCTGCCCCAGCTGCTCCGTATGCCCCAGCTGCAGGGTGTGATCTAACAGCAGTGTGTGCCCCAGCTGCTCCGTATGCCCCAGCTGCAGGGTGTGATCTAACAGCAGTGTCTGCCCCAGCTGCTCTGTATGCCCCAG
>JAODKM010000008.1:4649926-4669917 GCA_026780845.1 Petrocephalus sullivani | reverse complement strand
AATCCCCCAACTGCACGGCGAGCCGTGGGGCAGGGCCCCTTATAACCCACTACCCCCCGCCCCCCACACCCCCCGGGAGTCTGGGCGCCCAGCGGACATGCTGGATAAATTTAAAAAGTAAAAACAGAGAGATGGCGCCTGGTGTGATTCCTGTCGCAGAAGATGTGAAGTGGAATGTTCCGTTAGCGTCTTACTCTAGGGCGCTTTCCGTAAGAAAGGAAAGAAAAAAAATACTGTCACCACCCAGAAAACGCTAGGACAATGTAATCTCCTCCTGATTAAATAAATGCAAAAGTGATTATTAATTATCAACTACTTACATTGTTTCCTACTTTTTGTTAAATCGCAGTGCAATCGTAACGTTTTATATCTGAGCATTTGTGTTAAGTAGAGCATCTTTCGGGAGTAAATGTAAGTTGCCTGCCTAAGAATTACGATTCTAACCGTTTTATAATTCTGTCGAAACGTCTTCCGGCTCGTTCTGCCGTGCGACGGCGTCCAGCCCCCCACCCGCCTGTGCTCCAAGAGGATCTGAGCGACACAATTTTATAATGAAAAGGTAGCATCTCTCCAGTCTCGTCTTCCCAGGCCTTGCTCAGTCGCTGCTTTTAGCCTTTGTTAGCACACCAACTTCCCCTCAGTTCCCATGACCTCCCGAGAAGGCCAGCGACGGCTGGGACCCTCGGATAAGAGCAGCCCGATTATCTGCCCGCTAAAGCCCAGCCGAATTCTCTATTTAATTACAATGTTGCTCTAAGGAACTTGCGAAGGAGCTCAGAATCGGACCTTCCTCTGAGTCTCCTTCGCAGTAAGCCCAGTCCGCACCAGCGAGCCCTGTGATATATTTTTCAAGCCGAAAATGATAAAAGAGTCTCACACTTGTCCCCAGACACAGCGGCCGGTCCTGGCTGCTGCTGCTGCCGGTTTGGCAATCTCCTTTCATCATAATCTCCCCACTAAAGCTCCTGCACCCCTATCAAACACATTTCAGAATGGTCACCAAATATTCTTTGTCTCGAACATACTTGGGATTTCTTACAGCGGTGTGATGCTATTGTCTGCCGGGGGGACACCAGTTACTATGCCGGGGAAGTATTTCGGATTTAATTGGGTTCACTGGAGACCCCATGCTGGTAGGGCTCTCCGTCTCGCTGGGTGGGAAAGACCCCAGCCCACGCCTCACTAAGTGATCTTTTTTTCGCTCCCCTAAATACTTACCATTAATTGTGTTTCCTTTTGTGGGATAATTAAAACAAAGCCACTACACAGCCCAATGGAGACCAAGCAGGTGGCTCTGACCATGAAATACTTAGTGATTGGAGCCGTCAATCAAAACTAAAGAGCTCTCAGTTTCCTCGGCCGTCCTCCCTGCTCCCAGGCTTGTGCCAAATGCGGCTCCGCAAAGCCTCGGATTATCCGCACAGACAACGGCGCTCTGTTAGCACTGTCCTCCAGGTTACCTTGCCCCTCGTCTTTGAAGGCTCTCTGGCCCGTTCTCTGGCTTCACATGGTTTAAAAATCCTGGACCCCTGTAAGCTCAGAGCAGGCATCTTCATGGACAGACCCCTGGGGCCGGTGTTTACAGGAGGCCCCAAATGGCCAGTGGGGGGACCATCCCAGGAGAAGCACCCATAGGTGAAACATCTCCAATCATATCTGCAGTGGCTCTGTTTTTTATGTGCCCCTGCTGTGTCTAGATGCCAGCCTGTCTCCTCCTTCAGACACTTTTATGTTCTTCTTGGGTTTTCTAAAAGGAATCCTCAATGCTGAGGGCCCAGCACTAAGATGATTCTGATAATTTTTATCAACAGCATCTAGAACTAATGAGAGCTTAAATACCATTATCTGTATCCCACCCATCAACATGCATGAGCCCCAACCACAGTACTAACGAAAAAGAACACCTCTGAGGGGCAACTGATCGTCCTGAGCTGAAGACACATCATAATAGACATAACACCGTAAACCTAACCCTAATATTACAAACTACGGACACAGATGAGAAGTCCTGCACTGTATGTGTGCTCACTGCATCACTGCATCACTGCATTGATAACACTTAAAAGGGCTTCAAAGAACACAAAGTGTATATATTACTTTTAAGCTGTATTCATGCCGACTCGTTAAACTATATCCAAACAAAAAGACTAAGATTGCAGTGTTGTAAGTAGCTGAGACTGACTGAATGGATGAATGAATGAGGCCTTGGCACAATGCTGTCAGTAAGATGCAGTTTTTCTGTTTCATAGCAACCGGGCCATCTCTCATGGGATGTATGCAGAACGCAGCCGTGTGTCCACCAAGACAAGCAAAGTCCTTTAAAATACATGAAATGATCTCATTGTGCCTTCAGGGTCACTAACGGGTAAATAGTGTTGAAAATGCTTCTTTGATGTCCCTCTCTGTGTGCATATGGGGTAGTTAGCTATAGCAATCAAAAATGGGGACCTTTAAACACATAAATATGATCACACTAGAGGTTTACCTTCATTAATATCAACATTAAAGGTTTCAAAGAATAGTCTAGAAATGAGAATTTGTGAAGAAATTATTTAGCAGGCACTGGATAAGTTACTTTTCTGTCCACTTTCTGCTTGAAAACTGAGAAAATATTGAAAAAAATGGTAGTGTAGAATGTCATAGTATGAGGGGTGTGAGAGGGTGGCTCTGGGGCCACAGCAGCTCGCGCGGGGCCACAAAGAGCCACCTCGGGGCCACGGGGGCTGTGTGGAGCCACAAAGAGCGACCTCGGGGCCACAGGGGATGCACGGGGCCACAAAGAGCCGCCTCAGAGCCACAGGGGCTGCGCGGGGCCACAAAGAGCCATCTCGGGGCCACAGGGGCCACTTGGGGGCTTTACAGGTACAGCTTTTTTTTAATCTTCAGACTGACTTCGGCTCCCCCTTCAGGTGGGGGTACAAACTGCGATAAGTCAGAGTTATAGCTATGTCTGTCCTGCAAAAAATAAGCCACTGACGTGACACCTCTTTCCCGTCACAGTTGAAATAAACGCACTGCACACGGAGGCTTTGTTCCTCAGCAGAGCCAGAAAGCAGGGGCTTCTGTGCATATTAACATATTTCTGCTGGCAGCTATAGGTGGCACTCTACTACCATGGAAACAGGGATTTGAGACCGCAGCTTCTGGCAGGGAGAGCCCCCTGGATTTAATTAGACAGAGCAGACACTTGCATGTCTGTCCATCCAGCCACTTTTGTGCGCTCTGTCGGGAAGATGTTACTGCCGCACCGGAACACCGTTCGCCCATCGCAGGAAGGCCAAGGGTCTCCCAATTAACAGATTATAAAGCATATTTCGGCAAATGGGGTCTCACCGTAAAAAAGAGAAATAATCAAATCAACAGGCAAGCGGGATGCTCCATAAATCTGTTTTCTCGGAATAAAATAGTGCCAAGGGATAATTCTTCAAAGCTCTAATGCCAGGTCGCAGGGAGAATAGTGCTGGGTTTAGTATTAGTAAATGCTACAATGCCAAAGTGCTCATATGCATTATGCTGTAAATACTGTGATGTGTGGCGTGAACAAGAAAAAGTGCAGAAAAATATCTACATAACTATAATGATCTTGGACTGCTTTCCTAATCACACACACATATTATATATGTATACATTTTGCTGACTGAGGGGGGGGGGGGTTGTGGTCGACGATGGTGAATTCCCCCATAATAACTACTGGCGAACAATACAGGTGGTCCCTCATGATACATTTTGCCAGACCACATACCCATCAGTCCATAGGGAAGTTTCCCGGGTGGCTAGAGCAGTCTGCTGTGCACACTGTATGTACCGTCCACACTGCTCATGCTGTACACACTGTACACACTGTATGTACCGTCTACACTGCTCATGCTGTACACACTGTGCACACTGTATGTACTGTCCACACTGCTCATGCTGTACACACTGTACACACTGTATGTACCATCCACACTGCTCATGCTGTACACACTGTACACACTGTATGTACCGTCCACACTGCTCATGCTGTACACACTGTATACACTGTATGAACTGTACAAACAGTCCACATTGTATGTGCTTTATGTACCACACAAACAGTCAACACTGTGCTATACATCCTGTATTCACTCCCCACACTATATGCACTTTCTCTATTGACAGGGTGGGTGCCCATCCGATCCTGTCCTTCGTGTCTGTCCCCAGCTGGCCATCCTGAGCCCCTCCTTGTTACCTGCTCTACTGTTCTACCCTCAGTGGGCTGAGCATGTGGTTCTTACCTCTTGGGTCACAGGTTCTAGGGTGGCCAGTGCCCAACCTCATTTGTTATTTTTGGTATTGTGTGTTTTGTTCCCTAGTGTTCAGTTTTTCCCTTTTGAGTTTTTTTGGTTCCAAGTTTACCCTCCCTGTGATTTTGGTTACACCGTTCTGTTTATCCTACTGGTGGTTAGTGTTTCTTAATTTCAGTGTCTGTAGTGTTCTCTAAGTCTGACTTAATTTGTCCCACCTGTCGCTTGTTGTCCTGTGCTCTCCCTTATTGGTTAAGTTAGTATGAGTTGCACCTGTTCCTAGTGCTGCCTTGTTTTTCTAGTGTATTAAAGTGCCTGTCCATGTCCTGTTCTCCAGTTGGTCATTGTGTTTATTGTATTCTGTGTTAGTTTAGTTTGTTAGCTGTATGCCCTGTTTAGTTTTCCCTAGTCCTGCTCTCTAGTTTATTTGTGGTCCTTTTAGTTACTTGGTCAGTATCTTCCTTATGGTTTTTGTTGTTACCCCTCGTCCCAAAAACCCTCTTTTTTTGTTGTACCAGATTTTCGCCGTCTCCCTGTCCCCCCTGCTTCCACCCTGCCACGCCACTGGATTCCTGACAGTGTACTGTACATGCTGGCCACCCTGCATACAGTACACACTGTACTTCCAGGGGAACAGTCACTGCAGAGATGCCAAACACACCTGTTGCAGTGTGGGATCAATTTGTGGGATTTTTGTGTTATATCCTCGGTAGATTTTGAAAACATCACTTGTTTAAGTGGAAAGCCCATAAAACATGGTGACCCCTTCCAGCAGAATTGTGTTTATAAGCTAGTTTACATGAAGATATGGCAGACTCACAGATTGCTGGGTGGTTTTCATAAGGACACAGCAGAGACACAGACTGCCAGGCGGTTTGTATGAGGACGCTGCAAACACACAGACTACTGGACAGTTTACATAAGGAGACAGCAGACACACAGACTACTGGATAGTTTACATAAGGAGACAGCAGGCACACAGACTACTGGACAGTTTACATAAGGAGACAGCAGACACACAGACTGGAATTATTAAAGTGTAAAAATATATAAGATCATGAGGCTAAAAGCTACGTTTCTGTGTCCTGCACCAGGCCACTCTGGACATAAGTGACCTGACACCAACTGATGTTTGGGTGAGTCAGTGAGATTAGGGCTATAGTCCTGCAGGTATCAGATTACAAGTCAGATCACATGACAGATCACATGACCAATGCCCATGGAACGTTAACTGCTTACCCTCCGGTTGACATGTTCCGGAAACTCCACAGCTCGGCTGGCCTTTCCCCGGATACTGCATAGTGAGCGAATAGGTTACCACGCATTGAATGTTGCGTGTGGTCAGAGCTTGCATACATTGCGCTGCTGCATGCAAGTAGTTCTTTAACAAAGGTGTGTTGAGCTCCCCGCAAACAAAAGGAACTGCTATGTCTGGCTGCTTTGGGCCGGTAATGATGCTCAGCTCTGAGCGCGGCCTGCGACGGACCCCCGTGATGAGTCTGCGCTTCAGAAGGGCCCCGTGTTCTGCCCAGCTGTGCGCGCTTTTTTTAACATCTATTAGTGCTGAATTACTCCAATTACGAGCCTTTTCTGCACGGGGCCCCTCCTGCAGTCCGAGGGGACGGCGTACGGCTCCCTGGCGCTGGCGCCAGATGTAAGCAATTTACTTCTGATTTCTTCATATTCAGCATGAGACCATCCTCGGCTGACCTCTGGCCCCAGACCCCGGAGGATTCTAACCCTATCAAATTAAAGCTCTCCGCTCACTTACTCCCCGGCCCTCTGCTGCCTGGCTGCATAGCAACGCCAATCTCTTGTGTATGCTCACACTGGCATGTTCTGGCCTATGCATGCTTGATAATACTAGCTCATGCACACTCCCACTGGCTAATCTGGCATGTGCACACTCACGCTAGATAATACTTTCTTGAATGTGCTCCTCCTTGCCAATTCTGGCTCGTGCATACTCCCTTTAGTTAATTCTGGCTTGTGAACACTCTTGCTTGCTAATTTTGGCTCATGTGTGCTCCCACTAGCTAATTCTGGCTCGTGCATGCTCCTGCTGGCTAGTTTTGGAATATGCATGCTCCTCCTTGCTAATTCTGGCTCGTGCACGCTCCCACTGACTAAGTTTGGCTTCTGCGCACTCTCACTGGTTAATTCTGGTTTCCGCATGCTCCCACTGGCTAATTCTGGCTCGTGCACACTCCCACTGGCTAATTCTGGCTTGTGCACACTCCCACTGGCTAATTCTGGCTTGTGCACACTCCTGCTGGCTAAATTTGGCATGTACATCCTCCTAGTTGCTAATTCTGGCTTGTGTGTGCTTGTGCTGGATAATTCTAGCTTGTGCACGTCTGCAAACGGCTTCTGGCTTGTGTTCAGTTCCGGTCCGTTCTGGCTCATGCATGATTGTTCTGGCTTACTCTGGTTTGTGCATGTTCTTTCTGGCTTGTTTCTGCTTATGGTGCCTCATCCTGGCTCATTCTGGCTCTTTCTAGCTTGTTCTTGCCCATACCAGCTCATTCTGGCTCAGACTGGCTTGTTCCAGCTTGTTCTCACATGTACTAGTTGATTCTGGCTAGTTTCAGCGCATCCCGTATTTCATTATTAGATTATTTATCCATGTAAAATATGAGGTTTATACCCCACATACTGTGCTGTTGGATGTTCAGTGGAAATTCGGATTCCTTTCACCCATTAGACGCAAAGGACTAAACATGAAAAAGAGAACAGACTGTTTAATACTGAACATTATCTATTTCATCTGGCATTTCTAATGTATTTATTTCAACAGTACACATCCTTGTGCTTTAGATTAGCATTTTAATTTTATTCAGTTCTGGGTGAAATTTGTGCTGCTGGAGAGTATAGGCTGGTTTGAAGCAAAATAAAGATAGGTGTAAATATTCCTTTGTAAGTATTTTTTTTCATTATAACTTTAATTAAGGATTTCAGTCAGAATTCTAATTGGTTCTGTACAATTACACCTGATACACAGTGTGGTAATTAAAAACCATTTTCACTGTATCACTCAGTGCTGGTTAACATATTAAAAACGAGGGTACCCAAACAGAAATCCCAGTCTAATTATTCCATTTTAATATCCGTGTCTGAGGCAAAGCAGTCTGCTCGGAAGCAGGCTTGCCGGAGAAGGCACATTTTCTTTGGCAGCACAGAGGTTTGCGTAGGAATGATCGCTTTAATTCCGAGCTGCTGTGGCTCGTGGCCGTGCGGCCATTTTACTGGCCGAACCTGATCTGACAGCACCTCTCCACTGTCTGACGATGTAATTAAGGCCCCTGTGACAGTCAGTCACCCGGCAATATGCCGCTTTCCTATCTGCACTCGACTCAGGGGGCTGGAAAAATGGAGGGAAAATGGGTGCAGATGCAGAGCACAGCATAGGGGGGCCCTGCAGTCCGACTGAGTCTGATCCCCCAGCCTTGGGGTGCGTGACTCTCCACATGACGCGTTCCTGCTGTGAGGGCAGACTGCGTCACAGGATGTGCAGTGACTACCTGAGAGAGGACTGTCACAGAGCTGGGCATCTGCATGTGAGCAGCTCTCCTGGAGCAGCCCAGAACGGGACATGATTCATCCTGGGCTCCCGTGGTGAGGTTTATCAGCTGCCTGTCCCCGCTCTCAACAAGGTCAGCAGAGTGCGCCGTCATGGCCAAGTTGGGGGGTGAGAGTTCAACCACTGCATCCTGCTGACATGCGTTTGTAGGAGGTCACCTTAGGGGGAGGTTAGTGAGTCTGCTTTTAATGCATTTAGGGCGAGACTATTCATATTCAGCATTTATTATAGCATCACTTTCATCAGACTATGAGTCGGCACTAAAAACATTTGATAAAGATTTTTAAATGATGCATACATTCAGATTTCTCTGTTGTTCTCTGATTGAACATATGATCCAAAGAACGTCGTCTTGGACAGCGAAAAAAGGCCAGCAAATGCAGCCATTTTTCAACTGATGGAGCTGGACAGCGGCCCCCTCTGCCCAGTCCCAGCACTCTGCTTCCAGCTCCTGTTCAGTTACGCCTCGCTTCACCCAATCCCTAATCCCAATGCCTAATGAAAGAGTCTCGCACAACACAAAGGTGTGACCCTGTCAGCCATTAGCCTGGGCTGTTGCTAAACGGCCCCACGAGCCGCATTCACACACGGCACCCTCTTGCGCTGGCCCTGACCGACATTAACGTGGTCGCATGAGGGGGGCGACGGAGAGGTGCGGGCGGAGCCCCGTGTGCAGGTGCCCCCTCGCTGCCTTGCTGCATTCATCCCCGGGCCATCTGGCTCCGCCCTGGCAGCCCGGCCCACGATCCACCAATCAGAGCACGGGGGGCGACGGCAACGCAGAGAGGCTACATCAAAGGCCCCTCTCTGTGAGGGGTTCAGGGCTAAAGCCGGCCCAACAGCTGAGAAAAAGCAGGGAGAGAAGAGCTTTTTGTGGCTCGCTTTGACACGCACACAGCACCGGGACAAAGCCTCGCATTCTCCTCACGAGCCCGCCGGCGAGGAGCGCCCATATTTATCAGAGGAGACGGGAGATCACAGATCCAATCCCTGCTGCAACAGAGGTGGGGAACGCCAAGGTCCTTATCTTCATTTTTAAAAAGCTCCATACTGGATATGAGATACAATGTGTCCTGTGAAATCTCCTGGAGGAACAGGTGTATAACAGACGGGCTCAGGTATGCAGACAATCATTAAATGACAAGGTGAATGTAAAGTTTATAACCAGGAGTCCCAAATCACCGGTTTGGTTCTTTTGGAATTATGTGCTGTTATTTTAGACTTCAATGGCTGAAACGTTCAGGCAAGACCACAAAGTACAAGATGAAGGTGGTCGCTAGATGCTCACACACACACTGAACTAGCCCGTCACCATCAGTGTAGGCAGCCAGCCCCCAAAAAACAGAGCTGTCCCTTTAAGGAGATGGTGGTTCTTCTGTGTGTAAGATATGGGTTCCTGCGGGGTCCTGGAGTCCCACTTCCCTTTGAAATGACAGAGGTTCCTTTTGGTGTGGCCTGCAGTCCACAACAGCCTGTCTATTCCTTCCTCCATCCCTTATTAAAAATACACCAAGGTGGTGCTCCAGGAGAACCTGTACAACATCTGAAGATGTATGAGGATATAGCGGGAAGTGGATGTGCAAAGCAGTGAGCTCCAGGCTTCCTCATGGGCAGGGGCAGCCGCACGATGCACCACCCACTACTCCATCCTCTCTGCCCGCACTCGAGGTATGTCGGGGTAACATCTGGTGTGGGGCTGTTTGCTAACGGCTGCTAAAAGCAAGCGGCACCTCTGTCCACGGATACATTAAAGTAATTAGCCGGCGAGCCGCTATAACGCCGCCCCCCTGCCGGCCGGAGCACCGAAGGCGTCGTCCGCTTTGACACATCTGGGCACCGGAGAGTAATGGAGACAGCTGCTGTGCTCCATATGGCCTGTGAAGGCTGGCAGAGCCTGGGAGGTGGTGTGCCAGCCGCGGGCAAATTATCCATCATTAAACCCGCGATCTGACCGCCGCGTTGCTGCTAATCAAAACATCTCGGGGAGTTAGCAGAAGACTGGGGAGGTCCCTCACAAAGAGCCCGCCTTCTCTGCGCGTAATAATGGGCGGGGTTATTGCTTCAGACAGATTACAGATGAGGGCTGTTCTCAAACCTGGACCAAGGGAGTCCTCTAAAAAGCAATGATACTGATTCATTATTTTGTATTCACCAGTCTAATTGAGAAGAACTTAGAACACTAGTTGATTTAGTATTATTTGCCTGGATCTTTAATCACACGTTGATGTAAAAGAAGACGCTCAGTTAGAGAATGGCTATAAAGCGAACTGAAGAAAAACTTTCCCAAAGTCACTCAGTTCTGTTTTTGAGATGAGACGGCCGGTGACAGAAGCCTTTGTCATCATATGTGGCTATACTGGGAACCAAAACTCACTCAGTCCCCACGTAATCCAGTGAAGAACTTATATGAGATTTCCACATAAATGGTAGTTCCCCATCCGATTACTGCTGGCTAGCTGTTAGCTGGAGCACTGACCATACAGAGTGGTGGTTATGTGCCAAATCAGACCTGCAAGTGTCTAGCAGTTAATCGTAAATAATCAGCAAGTGACGATTAATATTCTGACTCTTGCTTCAGGCCACAATATTGAGGTGGTTGAACTTTGTCCTGAGTTATTACTTTAATCCATGGCTTGTGATCCCCAAGAAACTCAGTAACAGACCCATCTGCTACGGAGTAAGACGTGAGGAAGCCATGTTTGACCTCGAAATGCCACCTGCTCCTGAAATCGGCTCACACAAAGCTTTGTTTTGCTCCTATAACTCAATGCCCAGCTACTGTTTAATTGGCGTCAAAGTGTCGCCCCGTGTGTGCCAACGCTCGCCTGTCCTTTTCCCTCATAGGCTGGCCCTCTGGAATGTAAGCCGCAAATTCCCCCAGAAAGCCTTTGACATTAAGATGTTCTTTGATGTAGCTTTTGTGAGCAGCACGCCTTACTCACCAGAGGGTCGCCTTCTCCCCTGGCTTTCCAGCAGGATCGATACATCTCAGACGTCGCAGTTAGACAGTTTGGACAAAAGTGGGTGTATTTAAGCCAAAACTGGGTTACACCTCCAAACCAAATCCAACCCCAGCTTTTGCCCCTTCCTGCCTCCTCTTCTCTCAGTCCAAACTCTCTGTTGACTCCACCAGGTTCCTTTCACCTAATTGGCTGAGAGCTTTCAACCTATTTATTCACAGCTGGATAGATTTTCTGGAGCAATACATGTTAAGCACCTTACTCAAGGGTTCAACAGCATAGTAGCTCCTGAGAGACTTGAACTAAAAGCCTTCAGATAATAAGACCACAGCCTGAACCTTCATAATTCCTGTGGCTGTGGTACAGAATGTAGTTTTGGGACATTTGGAACAATGAAACATGTCATGTTCTTCGCACAGCTCAATGTCCCTCAGTATAACTAATAACCGTAGAAGTTTAACTTCTGCTTCTTTGACATGCATTCTTGTGCAACAGGTGTATCACATGTAATTAAGGAACGCAATTCGTAGGACGCGGTTTATTAAACTGCCCGGCAATCCGGCGTCTTGGAAATGAGCCGGAAAGGTGTCACCTGACGCGTTCTCGTAGAAGCTGTCCGTGGAGCTTCTCGTTTTCACGCAGGCTTTTCGAAACGTATCCATTTCAGACGAGGAGCAGGTCACACGGCCTGCCTCCCGGCCGCTTCCCTCGTAATGTCATCTGCGGTAATGTTACCGATGTAACTGGAGGTAGATCTCGCTGTAGCAGACAGACGTACCGAAGCCAACGCAATTAGCCGGTGACAGCAGATGATGCTGGTGCAGCGAGGGCGGAACATCTCGGGTTTCCTGTAATGGGCACAAAGTGATCCTAACTTTCAATTAACGCATCCTCTGCATGGCCGCGGAGAACCGGCAGCTCATTTCTGTTTAATGACCGACTGCATGGGTACTTGGGTGGAGGTTTAAGAATGTAATGTAGTGAAAGAGAGCAGGTCTTAATACGGGAATAATCCATTTTGCTGCCATGACAGATGACTCTTACTTCATCTTCTGACCAAGTAACTCATAGCTCATGTTCTGACCAAGACACTTGTACCTCATCCCCTGGTCAAGGGACATAATGTCAACCTCATTATCTAGCCTGATAAGTCAAAGATGTGCCAACCCTGGGCAAGACTTCTGGGTTGGTACACCCCTGCATTGGGTAAGTTTTTAAGGGACATGGGTGGATCTTCACACTGAATGTTTCTCTTTGTCTTGCTGGGGATAGATAAAGCCAGAAGGCCCAAACAGCCTGGATATCCAGGCGTGCTGATCAAAGTCCCGTGTCATCTTCTCTATGTTGTTTGAAGTGGATACATCCGTCAGCTGTGAAAGTCTTTTTCCACTTCGACGCTGCTGGCATCCCAGACGTGTCACGGCTCTCAAAGTTAGTTAGTTATGAGTAATTAAAGAACAGTGAAACTCTTAACTAGCAAACAGAAGAAGCTACATAGATAAACATAAGCTCTACAGTAAAAGTTACTGTGGTCGATGGTTGATGATGGTTGAGCAAAACAATATGTAGCTATTAGTGGTTCAGACGTGCTTTGACAGTAATGTAGTGACTCAAATTCTTGCTGACAAGGTCGGCATCGTCACTGTCGCACTGACACTCTCTCTCTCTTGCGCTCTCTCTCAGTGCTCAAAAGGTCTTGCCCACCACTGGTTATGTTTTAATCACATGGTCTCCAGATATAGATCCACATGAGCAGGGGTACAGGTGGGCTGCCAGGTGACGTGACTTCAGATGCAGCAGCTTTATTCCAGGATAAAGCCAAGCTAACAGCCTGAATAACTACGCATAAGCTTGCACGCAGAGCTCTGTAATTTGCACCGGAAGGAACCTGTTGGTTTCGTACCCTTTAAAATACAGCCCGCTGACAGCCTTTGACACCGAGAGGTTTTTGCGCTGAGACTTTAATTTAATAATTGTAGGCTGACTAAGCCTTAATGTTACCCTCAAGACAGAGCTGACACTAATGCCTTTTACCATAGGAGAGAGAACTAAAGAATTGGGCATTTTAGGAGCAGCTTAAGCAATTTCAGTTTAAGCCTAATTAAAATGAAGGAGATGTGAGAGGTGTTTTCTGATTGGCGTCTGCTCCAAGCTGATGGCCCTCACATTGCTGACTGTAGTGCTGAGCCATAAATCTAGCAGTTCTATAAGTTAGTCCTGAGGTTAAGGCACATTCATGGGACTTGACACAGCTCAACATGTGGATGAAGCATTAGTTTAATTATAAGAAGCTGAGATAAGTGGTTATTTTGATAATCAAGAATAATTCCTTTGAGAATAGTACCAGCTTGCTCAAGAGAGTCATTTTAGTCTTTTTAGTACGATTACGATTCAACATGATTGGCCTGAAACTTACATTTCCGATATTTCATATCCTTTGTCTATGTCTACGTTCAATATGAAACCATTCCAAATGCAGCTAGTCAGGCAAGATCCTATGGAAAATACATTAAAAAAGCAATTTCCTAAGATGCCTGGAAGTGACTTCATTACTATGACATCCTGCAGGTCTTTAAATTTCCCTTCATTTTTCTGTAGTGATTAACATCCTGTGTGAAATAAAACTATTAATTTGTTTTATACTGTTTACACAGCTGTTGGTCTCTGGCCTGCATGGACGCAGTTTCTCGAGATGGTTTCCACTTGACCTCAGGCTATCGGAAGCTCAGAAATCTGTGCTTTAAAATATTAGCCCATTTTAATCATTATACAGCAATGTCCCTATTTAAAATCAATTGTGTTTTAGATTAAATGTGCACTTTCTCATTTATTCTAAAAAGCAAAACCTTCTAAGCATAATATAGCTAATTTGTATTGTATTGTCGTAATTTAATATCGCTGATATCACTGTAGCGTAAATACTGAAATAATAATTCTATTATACCCCTGTGATTGTACATGCCGAGTTCATTTGTTGGCATAAATTAGCTGAGGGTTGTCTTTTGGTTTGAAACCATTTTCCAACAATAATGAAAGAGAAATTATAAAATTTCTGATGAAACAGAGTTGTTTTTTTGGTTAAAAACAGAACTGTGGACAATATGTTACCAGTGGAATTATTGTTTAATTAATGCAATTATACATGAAATTATACAATTAGAGAGAAACTGAAATTCTAGAATTTATTTAATGAGTAATTTGTTTGCAGACATCAGTCTGCTCAGTTCCTATTTTTTTTAACTAAGTTCTATTTTCATTATTTCATTAAATGGGAAACTTTAATAAAATTTTATTTGCTAAATTTAAAAGTAATATTTATTACGAATAATGCTTGTTGCTAATTATATCGTACTATATTATGCTAAAATTTTATTAGACGATGTTTAATTACACATACTAACAAATACATGTAATATTACATATTTAAAGTATTAGGAAATACATCAGAGTGGTAACAAGCACAATGTCCAAGGGATAAATCTTACAATAACTATCTCTGAGTGGCCCAAACTTTTGAAGTCACTTCATATTCCCTGAACAGGGCGCTAAATTGTATCTTTGCCATTTTATAGTGGTTTTCGAATTCTCAGTGTTAAATCTGACTCACTATATAATGCACTATAAAATACCTACAATGCACTTTAAACTGTACTGTATGCACAGTGTACACTGCCGTGCTCCTTATGTCCCATAATGCAATGCAAAAGTGACATTGGTTGTCATATAACTCCTTGTAATGGTGCAAGAGGGTAACTTTGTACGCAAGTGTAACCACACTTTTTTTTTTTTTTTTTTCTTTTGCAAAGCAGCCATTTAAAACAGCCACTGAGATTGTACTTGTTACCCATAAATCCCTAACAGTTCAGATACATGCTGCTATGGTGATTTCGTGCCCTAAACTGCCGTTAGTGTGTATGTGTGTATCCCTTTAGGCTCCCCAGGAGAGGCATGACATCAACATGATTGAATAAAGAGTTTGTAAAGACTGTAGTGATAGCTGTTCCTGTTCTCTGCGGCCTGTATTTACTTCATGTTCTACTGATTGGCTGTTTTGCATACCACCGTGCAGGACAGCTGGTGCTGATTGGATGGGCGACATGCCTGTCATTGCTCCGCTTCACAATATGGAGCTTTTCCAGTGTGGCTAGCTAAACATTTGCAGGATTAAATGCAGCCAGCTTTGGGTTGAGCATTCGACGTCATCTGACACCAGTCATTTCAGCGCCGCGGCAAACGTAATGCCCGTCCACCCGTCTCTCGCCATGCTCTCCAGCTTTTTTATGTTCCCGTTACCCAGTCAACTCACATGCAGATTGGGTCAGTATGTGATAGATGGCCCCACACAGCCATCTTCAGCTGTCAGCCGGACCCGAATGACCGAGACCGGCCCGGCAGAATAAATCCTGACTGCTGACTGCTCTGATTTCCATGGTGATTCGGGACGTCTCCCTGACAGCCGTTTCCCAGACTGAGACGTTTGAGAGCTGCCGTTTTGGATGACCAGCTGTCCAGAAGAAGGACAGCGACGTCGCTCGGCCTGCTGACGAGCGCGCCGTCTCTCCAGCACCCAACGCCCACCAACTGTCAAGCCCCACGCGCTCGCTGTAATCCAAGGCTGTTCCCAGTGCCTGCTTGTCGATGTAGCTGGCAGAGGCAAAAGCTCACATTTGGGTTTTGCTTTCAAGGCAGATCTGGTGTCCAAAGACAATCAGGGCATTCTCTGTACATATTACTTTCTAGACGTTAAACAATGTCTTGTCTTAACACTTCAAGCATTTATTTCAAGTGTTTTTAGAGGAGAGATTGGTAACAGTAAAGCTTTTAGGATCAACTTTAGTTTAAGATTTAGCAGCCAAAATCCAAGTAAAAACAAGTACTCCTGCAGTGTGTTATGCTGTTATCTCCCCGTCTACGATGTATTTCCTGAGTCTGCCATCTGATATAGACACAGGAGCGGACAGTCACCGTAATATCATAATCACGTATTTGCCACATGGACATCTAAGATTTTCTTGATAAAGGGGAAACCCTATAGCCGAGGATTTGTTAACATCATCCTGTGATGGTACCAGGAAGTGGCCCTCACACAATATTATCCCAGAGGGATGAAGACTCTGGGAATCATGCATAATGTCAGATCTGAAAAACATTGCCCGTTTATGAGGTTTGGGACCAGCCTTTTTACTGGAGTGCTTACATTACACGGCGCCCCGCCTTAAACACTACTGTTAAAATAATTAAGGAGAATGTCTCTGTGAGTGTTTTTTCCTGTTCCTCTCAGCTAATGGAGAAAGTGAGTCTTTATTTGAGGCATCCTGTTCATGAGCTGGTCGTGAAGGACATTAAAGAGGGTCGGAGATGGCCCAGATGTTCACTCTCACATCTGCAATTTGCTGTTTAATGCAGCCTGCTGAACGAATGAAATTAAACATCTGAGAAAGAAATCACTCCTTCCATATAAAGTATAATGTATGCAACACATTCAGTGTCAGCCAAAAGCTTACCAGCTTGCCGCAGGAAGGTTTCTTTGTACTATTCTCTACATTTTAGAAAAGAATTCTAAATACATCAGAACTAAAAAATAACACATCTGAATTATGCACTGACTAAAAAGGTATTTAAAAAATAATTTGTTTTGGGGAGGGTTGCAACTCCGAAATGTTGCTGGTTCAAATCCCGTGGTCTGCAGGGCAATCCCACCATTGCTCCCTTGAGAAAGGCCCTTTACCCAGGGACTGGCTGAGCCTACTGTCCCCTACACCACTTTCTAGCTGTGCTGAAGGAGGTCCCACATACATGCTGAACTCTCATTGGTCACTTTTCCTTCACTGTAACTCCCACCAGACCTTGTTGACTGTGCAAGGTCAGGTGGCCAGATCATGTGATGCGACACTATAGCTCCCCTGTGTAGCTGGCTTGGCGTGTCCAAATTTTTGATTGGCTGTAAATGAAATAAGGATGTCCTGTTCCGCACGGCATGGGGTTGAATCCCACCCCAGTCCACATGTGTGCAGTCTACTTGTTCCCCTGTTGAAATGGCACCTGTAAATTGTGATGTGTGGCCCTGTGATACCCCCCACCCAAGGCTGTGGTCCAGCCTTTTGCCCTGTGCCAAGTGCCATGACTAAACATCTGGCTAGTATAAGGATACATACTAAGTCTATGTAAGTAAGTAAATATTTTCTCCCTGGTAATTAATAATATAATAAATCGGTTTTATTAGCCAAGTATGGATACATACAAAGAATATGATGTGGTGTGTTTGAACAGAAAAAAGGTAGAAAGGCAGAGAAAAGTATAAAGCTGAACTAAACTAAGCTAAAAAAGAAATAAAGATAACATATAAAGACAAGCACGAGAATTATGTATTGTGAATAAATATAGTAGAAATAAATATTAGAGTAAAATGGAAAGGTGCAAAAGTTCCGAGGTAGATTGTGGTTCAGGTTTTGAGTAGTGCATCTGTGCATCTGGGGGAAGAAGCTCGTCTTGTGCCTCAATGTAGTGGTTCTGATGGACCGGAGCTGTCGACTTTGAAGAGTTTGTGGCCAGGGTGGTAGGAGTCAGCTATGATTGAGCTTCTAGAGGCATGTAATGAGTTAATTAGCATATATAACATTACTACATACGTAAAGGCTGAGTGAATGAATGTATATAAATCCTTATATGAAGCATGCTAATGTTGAATTGATATGACACTAGTCATGTAGGTTATCTGTTTGCTCACCCATCCATCTGTGCCCCCTTCTGCTTGATCTTTCACTCAGGTGATTAAACAGAGAGATATTCCAGAAAGTTCTGGGCAGAAGAATTCAATACGGAGTCACTGCAACCCTCTACTCGACTATTCAGCAATAAGATCTATAGCTGTATTTGATGTCCATCACATTGCTGCCTCGGAAGCTGGACCCAGGACTCGCACACTCCTTCGATGGCCTGGCGCACTAACAGTTAAGTGGCGGGCTGTCCGTAGCACCAGGTTACAGCTGAGAGCGGCTTATCAGCAGCGGGGTATGAGATATCATGGCCTCACAGGAGAGCGGGGGAACTGCCTGTCTCTAACTGACAGTCTTTAGGGTCTCCTTGATTACATTCGCAGCGATAATGCGATACGTCACGCTGTCGCTAATACACTTTTGCGTTCTGTCGTCTGGCTGTAACGCTCATCGAGTTGCAGCTGATAATTCACCCTCTTGTCAGGGGCAATTATAGTTGAATGTGGCAGCTCTCTAATGCGCGGGGGGGGGGTTGGTGGGCATGCTGCACGGATGCAGTCCGTCCCCAGCAGTTAGGCTCCCTGCGTGTATTCCAGTTAAGGCCAAATTAATTGATTTCTTATGTTTAAAATTAGCCTGCAGTCAAAAAAAATAAGTGAGACAGGAATTATTCTGGAGATTCTGTTAATACTTCACAAATGTGAACTTTTCAGTTCTAATAGCTTAGAGTGACTAGTGGCATGACAGCCAACTCTGAAGGTTAATGCAGTGTTAATAAAACGCATAAGGACCTGCGTGAAATAATGAAGATGATCGGAGTGTCTAACACGGCGCCCCCTCTCTTCAGGCAAAGCACTTCCTCTGCCCTGTCTCTGCAGCGTCTCAGCTTAACGCGCGGTTTAACTGTGAGCCGCTGAAGCACACCTCCTGAGATAGGAAGGACACGAATCCTGCTCTCTCTGCAAGAAGGACCAGCACTGCCTTCTTTAAAGAGAGCCTCTCTGCCTGGGAGGGCTAATTACAGCTGAAAAATACACACCAGCTCGACTTTGAGGAAAAAAAAAAAACGCCCCCCTTCCTCCATCCCACCCCACGATAATCAGCTCACAAAAACTTCAACAGATCAGCGGAGTGAAAATGTCGCGGAAGCACAGAATGGCACGTCTGCTCGCCTGGGCCTTTGAGACTTCTCTGCCGTTACATCTCAGCAGCTTCCCGGCCAAACGGCTTGACGACGTCTTGCGGAGCGGCAGACGGCAGATCACAGCACAGGATCTCCGGCCGGCCGCCCGCTCTGACGGCTCAGTGCTGACATAAAGAGAGAAGAGATACCTGCCCAGCCTGATAAAGCGCGGAGCAACAAGCAGACTCACCATCTCCATAGCTGCTTGGACAACGAAAGTAACTTCAGACTTCTGCAGATAACTCTCAGTCTGTGGGATCATTCAAGCACAACCCGACATGGCCACCCGCAGATGGAGTCCCTGTGGTACCTAGTTATCCGATAGGTGGTCTCAGGCGGGGGGTGTTCGGCTCACAATTTACAGGACACAGAACCAGAAATGAAACCACAGTCACACCACAAATGCAAGATCACCACTTATCCAAATTATAATTAAACTATTCGACATTCTAATATTGTCATATACCTGAAAAATAGTCCTTTACTGTAAGACATTTTAGAAATACACATTTCCTCAAATGCATGTATATGTCTCAGAAGTGAATAATCCCTAGTTTGCGATTTTTAGGCTTATTGATTCGAAATGACTGAGTGCAAAGTAAATGTGCCACATGGGAGGTGGTCAAGGCACTGGTAACGTTTTTTTTAGCGAAGGATCTACCTCCCAAAAGATCGCAAATGTTAAAGTCATTCACATCGATGGGCTTCTGACCCCGTGACACAGATCGAGCCAGTGTTTCGGTTTTTTACTGATTTTTAGCAGATTACTGTGTCTTAGGCCTGTAACCATGATGATATATTGCAGTATTACCACACTGACTATAGTGTTTACTCACTAAAATGGCCAATTACCTAAAACATAATGTGCAAATGGTTTATAGCAGCACCTGGCCTTACGAAGCGCTTTGTAGACTTTGATTTCATTATGATTTCGCTCAGCATGGTGCTTCATTGCATGAATAAAAGTTTCTGCTGTGATCTGGGAGGTTTGTTTGGAGAATCCTGCACTCAGACTTTCAGATTGTGCCACACCAGAATATTCTCAGAGCACAAAAAGACCCAGGGAGTCCCCCAGGTGTCACTGGCCCTCCACCGAATTGGCCACCATGACGAACACATACAGGCCAAACACATATATCTGATGGATTTTCTTAATAGCCTCATGAATTCATAATATATGGCATCTACACTCACCGGCCACTTTATTAGTTAAACCTTGCTAGTACCGGGTTGGACCCCCTTTTGCCTTCAGAACTGCCTTAATCCTTCGTGGCATAGATTCAACAA
>JAODKM010000008.1:4626488-4649826 GCA_026780845.1 Petrocephalus sullivani | reverse complement strand
GCAGTTCGTCTTGACCATGTCAACATGCCTAAATGCATTGAGTTGCCACCATGTGATTGGCTGATCAGTAATTTGCGGCAACAAGCATTTGGACAGGTGTACCTAATAAAGTGGCTGGTGAGTGTAGCTCAAACAGACAGCTGTATTGTTACTGACTACTGCTGGAAAAATGCTGGGAAAGCCCTGCTGGTGTTTGTAAAATTATGATCCCCAAACTGAGTAACGCAGGCTTTCTGAAGCGCATACTCACATCTGAGGAACTTCCTGTTAGAACCCATGATCCAGGGGTTAGCTGAAGTAGATCTGAAAACGGACACACACCCAGAATTCTGGTGGCACTGAGCGATTAATCAGATGATGACAGCCGTTCAGGGCTCTGCTGTGACTTGCTTACTGCAGATCTCAATAAAGCACATGCTCTTTCTGGTCCAAGTTATGGTTTTTATGACACCGGAATTTAATTAGTTAGACTTTGTTAAGTAACATTAGATTAGATTAGATTAGATTCAACTTTATTGTCATTACACATGTATAAATACAACGCAACAAAATACAGTTTTGCATCTAAGAAGTGCAAAGAGCAGCAAGTGGAATAAATAAAAAATAAAAGTGCAATAATAGCAGAATATGTACCAACAAGGGTAGTGTAGAAGTGGGAATAGTTATGTACAGATTATTTACAAATAAGTTAAGTATTCGGATGTTCTATAGTGCTATACAGTGAGCAAATATGCAGATTTACTATGGACAGATATACAGATTTGCCGATGTGTACATATATACAGACGAACAGTATAGCATACAGATGTTATATACTGCTATACAGACGGGCAAATATACAGATGTGCTACAGATATACAGATCTATATATATAAATAAAAAGCTACAGATATGTACAAATATAAAGATATCCAAATATACATGTAACTTAACACTAAATATGAATCTCAAGGCTGAAAGCAACAATGAGAACATCTGGTAAATTCAAAAGAAGAACAGAGTATAAAGAGCATATATATATATATATATATATATATATAAACTCTAAATTCAAATAAATGAATAACGCTGGTGTATTTTATGCTGAAAATACACGTATTACATGGATTTTACAGGAGAGTAACAGAGTGATGTAGCACTACAAGATGATTAACAGACCGGATGTCACTGAGTCGTCACAGACTGACGGCCGACACGGGCGTAACAAATGTCAGTCACAATCACAGTCTAGAAGAATAAAATCTGCTTGTGCGCCTCCGAGAATGACAGGCAGCAGTGAGCACAGACAGGGGTGCTGTCATACAGCTGCCTGCCGGTGTTCTATTTAGCGATACCAAGTAGGCCTGTTTGTGTAGCGTCAGACCATCAGTTCTGCACATAGTCAAGCATGTGCTTTACTTTTATAATCTAATAAAGGCACGCTGTCTTTGTAGCGATGACTATGGCTCACATTAAAGCACCGGCCCCGTAATGTACTCTACCTGTCGGTCACGCATTCACAGGGACCGACCATTGTTTCGAGGTTTTCCTCTGAGTTTGGCTATCGATCACAAGCACATCTCCGCACCATATTGATCCGTAGACAAAGCAGTGCTGAATGATACCACGGTGGCTCATTTCCTTAATGACGCCCTCCTGTTGCCTCTCTCATTATTACGCAGTTTTTTCCCGGCGCGTTATTGACTGCTTTCGGCATGCGCCGCAGCCTTTCCCCACCCATCGATGGCCCTGCGCCGATGCTGAGTGATCGGGGGACCTGGGTGACAGAGCTGCAGCCGCCGTCAGCCAGGCAGGCATTCGGGGCTGGCAGGGGACCGGTATCTTCCGGTATCTTACCTTCTTTCTACCTATAAATCAAGTGGGAGTCATGGAAAATTATTAAATTGAGGCCATAGGATAAAAAATGTAATGTGAATAAAAAAATGCAGAAATTCACAACATGCACCAGACATGTACTACTTAATAGTTACACTCTTTGTGGGCGACTCCCTGCTGTCCTGAATCACCTGCAGGGCACAGCTTGTACAGCTACAGAATTGTGTATCTGGACGCGTAGTGAGCAGTACAGGTGTCCTCCGTCCATGCCAGTTTACCTTCTACACCTCCGACTTCAAAAACAACTGTGAGAATACGGTGGTATAAAAATAATAGGTACTTAAATAGTTTGCATGATTTTATTACTGATATATTTAACCTGTCATATTCAACTTACTCAACAAAAGGTACTATTCCTATACCAACAAGACCATGAGAAGATTATGAGACCTGCAAGCTGACTTAGCTTGAGGATTGTGTTTGAATACTGTAGCAGTTTGGAGCTGAATGCACCGAGGTAATGAAGATCGATCACACTGTCAGCTTCATTACCTTAAACCTAATCAACGCTGGCTCTAATTGGAGTAATGACAGCTCGTTACTGCTACTCGCAAAGTTTAAAGGCTTCCCCGTCTCGCTCCTCCGAACCCTCTTGGGGGGCAGCTGACAGCAGGTGATTCACAGTGAAGATCTCATGAAGATTCCTGCGCTTGCATATTTCAAAATGCACTTTGCTTTAAATATTAGGCTTGAACCTTTTTTTGATAAAAAAAAGTCCTACTTTAAAAAGTACTTTACTCAAACATATCTAATAACTACCGAGTAATACCGGGTCAGAGAAAATTTGATCTGTTCCCGAATTTAGTCCTATCTAAAGTGCTCACACAATCTCATAAGAGGCTCCTCTGAACATGACGCCCATGACTCGAGACTTGGGAAGAGAGAGACAGGAGAGAAGGCCTCCTGCCTGACGTCGTCGGGGCTGCCTGATGCAGCATGTGGTGGTGACACATTCCAGCCCTGCTCCCAGGCCCTTTGTAGGACAGTGTGGTCTGACCCCAGGTCACCCCTAGATTTGACTGGAGAATCACCACGGTGACCTGGAAAAAAATCTATTCAGTGATAAAGCATTTCTGCAAAAAAGGAAAAAATGTCTATTAATCATAACAATTACTAATTAACAATTCATTAACATTGACAATTAATACCTTTGCAGACATCATTAAATATCCAGGTATGACTGTGTCTATAAACAGCACTGACTGGCTCGCTCAGTTGCTGGCCTTTCAGAAGCACATTCAAACAGCAGTAATGGGCTCCTGAGCTAACGTCTCGGAATAGTTAAGCTGACGGACCAGTAATTGCCAGCCCGGTCTATTAGTGCCACTCTCAGGTGGCCGTGGATTGCATTTTCACAGATTGCCCAGCTCCTGTTTGTTTGATCTTTTTGTGAAATATCCGTGTGTGCTCAGACGTGACTCCTCAGTCCTCCCATGCGCAGACGCTGAGCTCCAGGTGGAAAAACACAGCAGTGGGTGGTGTAAATCGACAAAGACCCGCTGATTAAAAATGTTCCGTCGTCCTTGTTTGAGGAACAGGGGGAACTTTCAAAATGATATTTCGGTTCTTTTGTTCTTTTGGGTTTCCTGTCCATGCCTTTCATGTAAGTGTGACTCTTCACCGGTGGAAAGACCCCAGGGACAATAACTGACTGACTGGTGGTTCCTACCTGGAGGGCACAAATTACAGGTGCATTAAAGCTTTGCTGGACAGCCCTGGCCATGAAAACAAGGCACAGATGGTTCCAACAGGTCCGGCTGGCGATGCACAGGGCAATGCTAACGCTAATAGGATAGGTCTGTTGGGGGAGAGAACATTAAGGAAACCTCACAGGTCTAAGGATACACCAGCAGTATGCAAACCAGGGAGAAGATCCAGTGTTACCAGTAAGATAATAAGATAAAAGAGCACTTTGAAAACAAAAATAAAATACTAAGAAGATCATCACCACAGGGGTTCAAGGGTTCAGCTGTGACTGATTGCAGCTAGAAGACACTGTCACATAACTTAGCCAGTGAATTGTACATGGAATATATATCAGAAGAGGATAGAGACCCCGTGAATGCAGGGAATCAGTTTGCCCCCCCAAAGTGGGGACACACCACCGCTCTCATGGAGACTGAATGCTGTCTAAGTTGCCTTCACGCCTGTAACTCAAACCATATGTGCTGGCAGTGGCCCTCCAGGGAACACAAAGAGAAAAGGAGTTTCCTGAGCCAAGGAAAACAGTTTCGTTAGGAAAGCGATAGAGCGAGAGTGGGTGGTGACGTCACGCTCGCCCGCCGCCTCCCGGGTCTGCGTCTCCCAGAAAACCAAGGGAATCTGTGACGTTAATGCCTCGCCTGAGGCTGTTCTACTTCTTAATGGCCACACATCAGCCTCTCCTATTTTTGTCACATTTTGGGGACATTTTATTACAGACACTGTTTCAGTTCTCGTAGCTCTGGCAACAGCAAAGGGCCTAGGCCACGCCCACCGATCGCGGCATCGCTGAAGAAAGCCCCCCGGTCACCCCTGACTTTGGGGACGCGGCCGCTAGGCTCACTGGGCACGAGCAGCGTCTCGCCAGCGCAGCACGGCAGCAAGCTCGGGCCGCTGAGGGTCTTTTGAGAGTTTTATCTCTTTAATTGGAGCTTTTTCCTGCGAGCTATTGAGTCTGCAAGTGCAGCTCAGCGTAGAGATTGCATGTTAATACTGCATGAGGCCATTCTGGGACCTCTGACTATTCATCCGTCCCCTCAGTTTATCTGAATCCAGCATCCTCCTCATCATCATAACAAATTTCTTCTTCATTATCGTCATGCTTGACTCTTTGCCAAGAAGGTTGCTGGTTCAAATTCCATGGGTGGGCCCTTGGGGAAGATGGCCAGAGTGCTGCTCTCTGAGCCCAAGCTTCACTCTCTCTTGCGTTTGAGTCTCATGGTGAGTAAGGTAGGACGTCTGGAGAACTGAAAACTCACTCAGTCCATGGCATACATTTTGAAGACTTTTTGAAAATTTAACAAAAAACTTTCAATTTCATGAGAGCTGAGCAAGTTTTGATTCCCAGTGCTGTAAAATACGGTGAGGAACCTGACTTTAAATCATTGGCCGTCTCATTTCAAAGCCAACAAAAAATGGACTGAGCGAGTTTTGGAAATTTGCACTTCTTATGCCCTTCTTGTGTACAGAGGGCAAAATAATGTACATTCATCACCATGTGGATCTGTGCCACCAATGTGGTACGATGTCATCACTTAGCAGCTAAGCGCTAACTGCTGAAAGGTTAGCAGTAAGGTCTGGTGGCTAATGGCAGTGGGTCACTTTTGGTAGGCCAGAAACGTGACGGGGTTCTTACTGCGCCCCCCACATGCGCGAAGGGGCAGTTATTGTCCCTGGGGTCTTTCTCCAGGTGAAGAGTCACACTTACATGAAAGGCATGGACAGGAGGGCATATAGCATCTGCGGCCTGCTGCGAAACCCCAAACCCTAACCCTAACCCCAACCCTAACCTGCTGTGATCTGTGATGTGCTCCTCTCAGGAAAAAAAAAACAGCAAGACAAAGTTTTTTTTTTTTTTGAATGTGAGGCATAAATGACGTCCAATAGAGCGGCCCCGATTCTACTTCCGAATTGGGGGTGGAGGGGGGTGGAGGCAATGGAGCGAGGTAATGTGTAATCTTACTAATCAATGGGCTGTGCTCAGCACCCGGCCACCCAGCTCTCGGCATGTCAGGGAGATAAATAGCGGAGCGTCCCCCTCGAAACAACATGATTAATACCCCCCGGCCGGTGTCGGAGCTGAGATGAAGTGGCAGCAGCTGGGCACGGCAGAGGAGGAGCGGCGAGAGCGAGAGGAGGCAGGGAGAGGAGAGCCGACGCGGCACTGGGTGCAGCCGTCTGGAGCGGGCAGAGAGGAGGACACGGTGCCGGGGGGGGGCACTGTCTCTCAGGTCCATGCTAACCGTGAACGTCCTTTAATGTTAAACATCAACTCAACAATGCCTTGGAAATTTTGCCAGTGCCGTTGATGCCGTCCCTGGGCGTCTCAGCAGTGTGGGTGAGCGCGATGATACTCGGCCGCATGGCTCCCAGGCTCCACCCCCCCCCCGCCACCATTCTCGCTCCCACAATTAACTTTTGGGGTATAATGAGATGATTGATATGCCAGAAGCAGGTAGCGTGGGGAGGTATTAATCATTCCCTCCGGTCATTTTAATAACGCGCTCCATCATACGCAGATGCGGGGAATCACCTTCCCGGAACACAAAGGATCTGCACAGCCGTCACGCAGCCACCCAGCTCCAGCTTAACTCCGGTTCTGCTCCGGACTGCTCCATCTGTCTCTCTGTGCTGCCCCCCCCGCACTCATCTGCCCCAGTGGCACAGTGATAACACGATGGAAGGCTGCCTCCCAAGGTGCACACCTCCTGCTTAAATTTTTACTTCGGTTTTCCATCCTTCAACACTGTGAGGAACTTCAGGAATATGCTGAAATTCAGAGTCCAGCCCACCGGGCCTGCATTCACTTTGAGTTCACCAGTGCCTTTTGAGAACATGAATGAACTCATCCAGTTTGAGGCCTCAGTGCTACAAAGTTGCAAACATCAAAGTAGAGCTTTATTTAAAGCAAATATGTTTCCTCAGTGGTGGTTGGTCAATATGTGCTGCTTGGGCACTGCCGTTCCTGCTTTAAAAGGGATTTTTGATGTGTAAGTGCTGGAAATGCATAATAACTTGTAATATACATAAAAATATATATTATGTTTCGGGAAAAATTTACTTCAGGTTCATCCATCTCTCACTCAGTCTTATTAAAATGTCTCTACCTGCAGCAGCGTAGCCAGGTTCTGACCCAGCATCTCCACTTTAAGTTTTAATTCATCCACTACCGAACTTTGGGGCAAATATGCTTCATGACAGGAAAAAAGACCTGGACTTACAGGGGCCTCCATCTAGCAGAGCGCATGCTTTGGATGTATGTAGTCCTGGGTTCAGTCCCCAATATCTCAAATTTCACAGCAAATGTGCTTTGTGTCACACAAAAAGATTGAGTCCTGCAGGGACATGCAGGGGCCTACACCCACAGTTGTGGATGTAGCCCCGTGGGAGAGTGCACCCTTTGCCTGTCAAAAATCTTGAGTTCACTCCCCTTCACAGCTGAAGTTTCCAACAAATGTGCTTTATGTAACACAAATAGTTGGAGCCCTTCCTGGACATAAAGAGGGCTTCCCACCTGAGCTGGGTATGTAGCTCAGTGGTAGAGCACATGCTTCGCATGTATGAAGTCTAAGGTTCAACCCATAGCGTCTCCACAATTTCCAGCAAATGTGCTTTATGTCACACAAAAAGATGGAGCCCTTCCTGCACATACAGAGGGCTTCTTGAGTTGGGGATGTAGCTCAGTGGGAAAGTGCATGCTTCACATGTATGACGTCCTGGTTTCAGTCCCCAGCGTCTCACCTTTTACTGCCAAAATTTCAGTCAAATGTGCTTTACGTCACGCAAAAAGATGGAGCCCTTCCTGGGCATGCAGAGGCCTCCACCTGTAGTTGTTGATGTAGCTCAGTGGGAGAGCGCATGCTTTGCATGTATGAAGTCCTGGGTTCAACCCCCAGCATCTCCACTTTCACAGCGGAAGTTTCCAACAAATGTTCCTTATGTAACACAAAAAGATGGAGTCCTTCCTGGACTTAGAGAGGGCTTCCTGCCTGAGTTGGGGGATGTAGCTCAGTGGGAGAGTACACCCATTGCCTGTCAAAAGTCTTGAGTTCACTCCCCTGCATCGTTAGTTTTGCTGCTGCAGTTTGCAGCAAATGTGGGTTATGGCACGCAAAAAGATGGAGCCCTTCCTGGACATACAGAGGACTTTCTGAACGAGTTGGGGATGTAGCTAAGTGGGAGAGTGCATGCTCCGCCTGTGTGAAGTCCTAGTTTCAATCTCCAGCATCTCCGCTTTTACTGCCAAAGTTTCTGTCAAATGTGCTTTAAGGCACGCAAAAAGATGGAGCCCTTCCTGGGCATGCAGAGACCTCCACCGGTAGTTGAGGATGTAGCTCAGTGGGAGAGTGCATGCTTCGCCTCTGTGAAGTTCTGTGTTCAATCCTCAGCATCTCCACTTTCATAGCCAATGCTTCCAGCAAATGTGCTTTATGTCACACAAAAAGATGGAGTCCTTCCTGGACATGCAGAGGCCTACACCCACAGTTGTGGATGTAGCTCAGTGGGAGAGTGCGTGCTTCGCATGAATGAAGTGCTGGGTTCAATCTCCACTTTCACAGCCAAAGTTTCCAGCAAATGTGTGTTATGTCACGCAAAAAGATGGAGCCCTTCCTGGTCATGCAGGAGGCTCCACCTATAGTTGGGCATGTAGCTCAGTGGGAGAGCGCATGCCTCGCATGTATGCTGTCCTGCGTTCAATCCTCAGCATCTCCACTTTCACAGCCATTTGCTCGGAGCACCTGGCCACATTCAGTATACTGCATGAGGTAACATGAAATCATATAAAAGCAAAATAATTAGTTATAAAGAGAGGAAGCATATTACCAGATGTGACCCACACACACTGATAGCAAGATTGTTGTGATCTGCCTGCTGCCCTTTAGGAGGATATCTTTAATTATAAGGTCGGTCAAATGTCATGGGTTACACTGAAGCAAATGGAAGACAAGGTGATTTCTTGATGTATTTATTTTACCCATGGATGTGTGGCCTTTGTATTGCTGTGGGTTTGTGTTGCTTTTTTCTCCTGATGTCCCTGATGCTGAGCTGACAGGCCGCTGTGTCCCAGTTAATGTCACCGCTGTCACACCAAGTGGCTGGGTTGCCATCTGAAAACATAAGAATAGGCTTTAGGATATATTTCCAGCTGGAATTTTTAAAGATTGAGAAGTATTGTCCTGTAATGATAATATGGTGATTTTAAATGCTAAGGACATAATTACAGCGGATTTCTCAGAGCACTGCTATCCGGCAGTTTGTTTTGAGTTATATTGGAATGGTTACGGAAATTCACTGAATGTGGCGCAAACAGGCCCACCTTGGATAGTTTCCAGTTGCCGTCTCTGCAGTTACTTTCATTGCATTTCATTTCCCCTAATGCCATGACGATTAATGTCATTCCATCCAGTGCTACGTTTCCGTTGACTTAGTAATTGACTTTTAGCATATTAGAGGTACAGGGTGGCATTTCTCACTTCTTACAGTATGACAGTAAAATAATTTCTGCTTGAGGTATAAAATCATCACTTTACTGGCGGTCCATTCTAGCGTAGAGATACAACATCAGATTTTAGTATGAAAATCGTGAAACAAGTTGATATCCTGCCCTGACTGTGTGACCCAAGCTCAGCTACAGGGATAGTTAAACTGCCCTGTAATCCACACTAGAGACATAATCTTCATGTTAGAGCATAAATGCACAGTGAGGCAAGTGGAGTGCACCTCTATGGGAAAGACACGAAAAATGCAGCCAAATTTACTGACAGCCTAATGACCCCTCCTAGCATACGGGGGAAAACAAACTAACCTATACCTCCTTCCTGCTCCAAGGTCAGAGGTCATTGGTAGCTAGGTAACAGAAACATATGTGTAATGCAACTTAAAATAAATGACCGCTGGATCCTCCCTGCTCAGCTAGGGGTCAGCACCTTTGATTTCTCTAATTAGCTATCCCCAGCCTTAAAGTCCGAGTAAGTCTTCCGTTGACCTCACACCCATTTATACGTCACCTCTCCTGCTTTCAGTGGCTTCTGTGGTTCCCGCCAAACAGTCGGATCTTTATTAAAGGGCCGGGCGGCTCCTCTGGGACAGCTGGCTGCCATTCCTGTCACGGCACTGTCATCCGAAGGACCCATTCTGCATCACCTGACTCAATCTGGCTTCGAGTGGAGGTCCTGCTTTGATAGACTGGCATCTCTGTTTTAATAATAAGTATTATGGGGGATTTGAGGAGATCCAGGGGAATATCGAGAGCCAAAGTAAGGTACTTTCATGAGAATCTACATGAGATCCTGAATATTATCAAACAGACTGTTTCTGATGTTTCGATCATCAGCTCCCTAACCCAGACTGGCATGTCCCATTCACCAAAAAGCAGACAGGCATTGTTTCATCACAGCGGTGCGTTTAAATTCTGCCATCAGTCATGCCGAAAGATGTCCGATCTCATCGTTGGTCCGCAATGATGTGTTGCGAGAGCTTATTGGCTCCTGTTGACTCCTCCCCCTCAGTATAACTGCTCCTCCATGCTGGCAAAAGACAATTAATCCTGATAATCAAGCTTAGCCTTGCCATTTTTCACTCTGGCAGCCCACACTTCACCAGGGCAGAAAGTGAGTGGGTCGGCCCAGAGCCGGAGGCCACAGATTAACCTCGCAGATGTTGGAAAGGCGGCTGGTTTTATTCCCAGGTGTTTAACAGCCGCACTTTTACGCACATACATGGTAAAGGCATCTTCTCTTCACTGCCAGACGGCAGAAAGGCAGGCCATCAGACACAGACCCGTATTCCCCAACATATTTCAATACGTGCCATTAAATGGCATTTGAAGCGAACGGTTTGGTCATTGGGCGACTAATTGTGTCTGTGCAGGGCATGAGCTAGACGAGGGTTAACGTCAGAGCTGCAAGACAGCTGCGGAGATGTCTGTTCCGAGCTCTGAATCATAGACCAGGACTATTAAAGTCCTTCTGAGATTTGGCCAAAGTTCTAGATGAGAGCGAGGCACGGCGCCCCAATAGATACTACCTCCTTCTCCCGAAATGTTCACCATTTGTCTATAAAACCCACCTACGTGGAAGTCTGTGATTCAGCCAAGTGAATCTGCGGCAGATGTTCTCACGGGGGAGCTCAGCGGCGGTTACAGCCCATATCCCCCCACCGCCCCCATCACACCGCCCACTTTCATTTTGTCTCTGATGTATACATGTCAACCCAACTGCAGTGAAAACAGTCAGCTGGGCGATAAATTAAAAGCCTGCACCAGGAGAGGTGGGGGGGGGGGGGGGGGGTCGACGCCCCCCGCCGGTGCCGCCCTGGGCGATCGCCCTTCCTGGCCTCACGAGGATCCGCCTCGGAACCCCTGAGTGCATGGCTGATTCTGATTGGATATCTGCAATGGTCTCACTGAAACATCACTGCTGTGGATGTGGATTTTTTTTTTTTTTTATGGATGTGGATTTTAAAAAAAAATGTGCAGTGACTTTTAACTGGCATCTTAATTGGACAGTTTATTCACTGTGAGACCTGGGATGAACCACACATATAGCACATAGCACACTGCCTTCAAGATCGCGGTCACTAAGTGATCATGGGAACCCCCCCTCATGTGTCTATGTATGTCCATGCGGACTCCTGTGTCTATGTATGTCCATACAGTCTTGTGTCTATACGTGTCCATGTGAACTCATGTGTCTATGTATGTCCATACGGACTCCTGTGTCTATGTATGACCATGCAGTCTTGTGTCTATACGTGTCCATGTGGACTCATGTGTCTATGTATGTCCATGCAGTCTTGAGTCTATATGTGTGCATGTGGACTCATGTGTCTATGTATGTGTATGCAAACATGCGTGTCTGTGTATGCCTCTGGATGTGTGTGTCTATGTTGGCATGTGGATGCATGTGTCTGGGTCTGTGTATATGCATATGCGGGAAATATAGGAGTGTGTGGTCATGTGAGTTATGTGTTTGTGTGTGGGCGTAACCGCGGCCTCCCCGTGCGAGCAGCTCAGCCAGCAGGCGCTCTGCACTCTGCTCCTCCCCTGGTTATTTTGGGATGTGCCCCGCTCTGCCCAGACCCACCACTGGCACGACGCACACAAACGGCCCTTCTGATCCAGGCTGCTGCTTCCCAGCCCGGCCTTCTGCCTCCCCTTGCCAAGTCTCAGCCCCCCTCCATCCCGCCGTCCCGCCCGCTGCCCGTCCCGCCGCGGATGCTGGTCGGCCCTGGCCCCGTCACTCTGCCGGTCCAGCTCTCGCACCAGCCCTTGAACTCCGGGTCGGATTGAATCCGTCGAGCCGTTACGACCTGGCAGGCAGGAGCCCGGCTGGATCTGGCAGCGCCCGGTCCTGGTGAGACGGTGGCCATTTTTCCTGCCACTCTGGGAAAACAGATGGCGGAAAGAGGGTGGGGCAGCGTGCTGATCGTGCGGATCGGGCTCTGTGTAACCATACGGGTCCGGTCTCTCCGGCCCTCTGCAGAATCAGGCTCTCATTATCTAAACCCATAGAATCTGCCCGCCTGTGTCTGTCTTATTGATACATGAGATATGATGTCATGTAAAACACTATAACAACCTAATAAACCTAATAAAAACAAACACAAGTAAAACCCTTTTCTCATCCATTCAGTTACACCGCGCCCAGGGTGCCCGGGGTGCTCGGAAGAGATGCGGGTGCCCGGGGTGCTCGGGAAGAGATGCGGGGGCTCGGAAGAGATGCGGATGCCCGGGGTGCTCGGGAAGAGATGCGGGTGCCCGGGGTGCTCGGGAAGAGATGCGGGTGCTCGGGAAGAGATGCAGGTGCTCGGGAAGAGATGCGGGTGCCCGGGGTGCTCGGGAAGAGATGCGGGTGCTCGGGAAGAGATGCTGGTGCTCGTGGTGCTCGGGAAGAGATGCGGGTGCTCAGGAAGAGATGCGGGTGCTCGGGAAGAGATGCGGGTGCTCGGGAAGAGATGCGGGTGCTCGGGGTGCTCGGGAAGAGATGCGGGTGCTCGGGGTGCTCAGGAAGAGATGTGGGTGCTCGGGGTGCTCGGGAAGAGATGCGGGTGCTCAGGTGCTCGGGAAGAGATGTGGGTGCCCGGGGTGCTCGGGAAGAGATGCGGGTGCCCGGGGTGCTTGGGAAGAGATGTGGGTGCCCGGGGTGCTCGGGAAGAGATGTGGGTGCTCAGGAAAAGATGCGGGTGCCCGGGGTGCCCAGGAAGAGATGCGGTGCCTGGGGTGCCCGGGGTGCTCGGGAAGAGATGCGGGTGCTCGGTAAGAGATGCCAACGTGTGACGATTATTATTCAGTTTATATGCATTTTTAAAACTCAGCTGCCCCATCATTCAGCTGTGATTCTTGCAGATGAATTTCAGAAGGACAAGCCGGGGGGGATTAAAATAACACAGGAATTCCTCCAGGGTAGACTCACCCACGAAGGCCCGTGAATGTGTGGAGCAACTGGTCACTTTCATCTGTGGGTTTTATTAGATGCAAGGTGAAAGCAAGCCAAGCAAGAAGGCAGCAGAGCTTCCCCAGAGCAGCACGGGCTTCTGCACACGCCCTGAGCTACAGCATGGTAGCGACGCAGTCAGGGACCAGGAACACCAGTAGCTCTATTGTCAATCACAGTACACTCTATCCTTTAATCATTTTCTATGTTCTCGTTATCATTCATCACAAACTGCCCACGTGTAACAACGTGCTTCGCTCATTTTCCCTTTAGCATAGCATGATATATGTATTTTAGTAGATCACACGTTCTGCAGGTTACCGCCCTCAGATATCTGCACGGCTGACGCTCCAGTCCGGCGGTTGCGTGGCCCTGAGATATCCGCCGATCCCCGACATGCAGAACATGTGCAGCCACTCACATCTCCATAAATGCGACCCGCAAGTTTCGGTGAAAGCTGCAGCCCGAGCAGAACAAACAAGGAGCAAATGGATTATTAAATAAGGATAAAACGTCGAGCGGGATGTGGGCAAAGAGTGCAGCTGGCTGCGCTGAAAGGCTTCCGGAAGGCTCCGGCAAGACAGATGTGCTCCGTGACCGTGAGATGGCCACCTTAGTAATGCTGCTTAATGCGTGTGCTGCAGTGGGCTGCACCCCTGGGCTTTCTGGGTTCATTACCTGGTTTGGGTTCACTGCGGGGCAGCGTGATGTGAGCCTATGGTGATATTCTCCTCTGGCCTACACAGGCACAGCGAGATAGCCTAGCGGCTAGCAGCAGCGTCACCTTCCCCTGGGTGCCTGGGGGTGTCCGCTGAGCGGCCTGGCTCCTGAAGTGTGCCAGCTGAGATTGGTGGCAGCGCCTTTCTTCTGCATGTGTAAGGCAGCCTTAGGAACCAAGCACTTGAAAATGCTTCAGTTCAGACACGGCGGCGAAAACCTTATTCCCTACAGTCTGCAGTTTGACCTCCTGCTGCATCTGGTCACTGAAGTGTCCTTCATATGCTGCGAGCTCTGTAAGAGTGGAGGAGCTCTTTTCTCGAACAGGAGGATCAGAGGGGCCTCATACCAGTGAAAAGCATCTCGTTAGCTGGGATATGGGCTGTGCGCGCAATATAAGAAACGGTCGTATTTAAAATGCATAAAATTCGGAGGGTTTCATTGCACCGTGCCACCGAGAAAGCTTGGGGGTAAAATAAAAAAAAAAACAAACGCGTTATTAACGCATTTAAAATACAGCGGTGAGTGAGTGCGCTTGGCGTCTTGGGGGATGCGGAGCTCGCTGCGGGCCATCTTTTGACGGAGAGTCTCATCTCATACACCCCGCTGCGCGGCTCTCGGAGACTCGCAGCTCCGGGAAACACAGCGACGGATAAACAGCGGGGGAAGGGGCGGTTTGAATGAGACCCCAGAAAGAAATGCCTGAAAAAGAGACCCCCCCAGACACAGATCCCCCCGAAACCCCGCATGGTGTGGTGCCCACACACACCGGCTCACACCCAAAACACCGTCCACTTACATCGTGCCTTTTATGTAGTATAATACCACAAAAATAGTTTTGCATGCTGTTTCATTAAGAAACATGCTTAATTTTTTAACAACATCAGAAAAATTATATAAATACACGTCTTGTGCTTCAATTATACACGAATATGTAATTTTTTTATAATTTCACGTTAATAAACCACATACTTATGAACAATACATGCAGGCCATTGCAGATGCTAGATGAACGTGACGCCCCTTCCCACGTCGCGGCTCTGCGCCTCTCCGGACTGAGACTCATGTTGCCGAGTCTCTTAAGCGCTTTCGATAAAGTGAATAATCGGGCGGAGATTCGGAAATGCAAAGAAGAAGCAGGGGATCGCTAATATGAGCATGCTTACATGTCCCTGTGGGCTGGAGGGGGATATCAGATAGACACTGTCATTAATTTAAAGGATTTCCAGTAGGTCCGCTCGCGAAGGCTTCCCTTTCATTACCCTGGACAATGGCCTTTATGTGGCAGGGAGAATCCATCGGGCCGGCCGTGAACCCGTCAGCAGGGGCACTGAGGCACCGCAGATGGGCTGAATTAACCCCGGCGTCCCGAAAGCGTCGCCTTTGCACATTCCCACAGATACATTTACCACAATCCACAAGCAAAGCATGCACACAGACATCACTGGCTTTCAGTGAGAATGGTGCCGAGCAGCAGACACTGCACATCCTCCTGCAGAATAACACAGGTGCGTCTCCAACCCCGAAACAATAGCGACATTTTGAGGATATTACTGAATGTGACAATTTAAAATGCCTTTTATTATTAACGATGCTGTAACTGGCGTTGGCCCATTCATGTTCAATACGGGAGCTACAGCATTGTTCTCCACATGCATACACTCATCTCTTACGCTTATAAAATCCTATAGCAATAACGCAACATTATCTTGTGGGTCAGGGACACTTGAATGGCCCAGCAGAAGGTCCCAGAGGACGAGGCTCGGTTACCGCGGTCTGAAAGCAAACGGCGAATCCCTTCGTGCTCAGACTTGTGTGGTACAACCTAAACCCCGAAATCTGCGGTGGTTAGGAACGTGTTTGGGGGGGGAGGCGTCCTGATTCCTCCGTGTAAACAGGGGTTGCCATAAGTGGTACGCAAGGACGCATTTGTCATATAATCGGTAAAATGCATGGCAGTTTCTTGTTATAGCAGTGCGAATGTACATAGGTGTATAAACGTATTTGCGTTGTTATGATGAAATTACCGAGCATTATAAACTTTACTAATTACACTGTAATTTCTTGTCATAGCTGCATAAATTAGTACACATTTGCACTGTTATAACAAGAAACTACTGCGCATTTTACCGTTTATGCGGTGAATGCGTACTTGCGTACAACTTATGTCACCCCCAGCGTATAAAGATCCCGAGTTGCATTACTGCATTAAACTGCAGCCGTATTCCCTCCAGATTCCTTAAGGCAATTTCTTTTCTTCTAAATGAAAACTAAATTTCGGATGAAATCCCCACTGAAGACTGACAACCAACTGATTAATATTTAAACAGAAAATGTGGAGGAATTTACAAAAACTTAATAAGGCAGCTGTTGGCACAAAGGTTTGCAGCGTTTGTGATTTTGACTCGAAAAAAAGTGAAAGGCTCTGTTGATCCGTTATATTAGCTGTAAGCCTTGAGTCCAGACAGAAATCCACTGAGCGGCGCCGCAGCCCGGAGAATGACGGTCTGCTCCGGGCCGGTTCCCACTGCAGCGGAGCGGAGCCGGCGGGCAGAAACGGGCCAGTGCAAAGTGCGTGTAAAAACACACTGGGGTAAGACGAACTGACCTGCAGTGGGACACAAACTCAGCCAAAAGAGGAAAATAGTGGGCCAAGGTGTACAGAGTAGAACTTTACAATCATTATCCTTGCTGCTATTAATACTCCTCATAATGACAGTGATGGTAAATGATGATACACGTTAAAGTTATTCTCACCCTTACTCACATTTGGATTGGTTGGATCTCTTTCTGTGCTGTTATATATATATATATATATATTGTAAGCCAAATTCTGCCATGTCATGATGACTCAGTAGTACTCATCAACTGACTAGGTAAAACACAGAACCCTATAAATTCCAGGAACACATCATAAAGACAAAAAAAATGTTGAAAATAATTGCTTAATTTAGAACCAAGCAAAAGTAGTTATTTTAAAGCAGTGATTGTAATACATAAACCAAGCCCCCGGAATGGAGATTTTTTTCAGTTAGCATAAGCCCATGAGCAGAGGTCCAACTCTCATCCAGATGAGTCCAACACCCTGATGGTTATGGGTTTAAATCCCATGACTGGGTGGAATCTTAAGGAAGCCGGGCTTTATTGGCACAGTCCTGTGTGGTGGGTGAAAGGCAGCATACAGCAGGGTTGGGGGGCAGCGCCCCCCCACCCACAGTGCCAGCAGGAAGCACGTCACCCCATCTGCTGAGGAATTAGGAGCAGGTCGCAGTCAGAGCACCAGGAGCCGGCGAGGCTGGCTTAATCCCACCAGCCAAATCCTGTGTGGGCCCGAGACAGATGGGAGATGCTGAAAGAGGCGCGCAGACGACTGCCTGGTGGAAACACCACACACAGCAGGTTGAAGCGCTTTGAAAGGCGGCTTGCGAAGAAACAGACTGTTTAGTCAAACTGGACACTCAACACCATATTGTGCCCCCCCCCATTCCCCCGAGTGCAGGGCACTCAGGCACCCAGCGGGAGGCACAGAACAGTCTTCATTATAGAAGGTGTACAGAAGGAATCAGGCGCGCTCGGGACAGCCCAGGTCCTACTTCAGGAGGCAGCGATGTTTGTCTGTCCTCTCTCCTGCCGTCTCGCCCTTCATTCCAGAACAATGGCGGACTGCGGACATGCATGTAATAAGACTCCGGCCCAGAGCATTTATGTCAGAACCAGAAAATCAAATTCCCTGTGGTTAACCTGTGATTGGGTGCTCGCCACTGTAATAACAAGTAAACATTAAGTGCACGTATTCAGGATATGTTTGTTCTATTATCACGCTCTGTTTTCCTCTATCAACAGTGTTCAGTCTGCAGTCACTGAACATTATCCACCTGCACTCAACATAGCAGACCTGTGGATGATTACCATAGGATATATGGGAAAATACTGAGAAGTCGCCCTCAGTGTCCTCAGTGGCAGGGACAGGCATGATGCTACGGATACCGAACAGCTCCAGGTGGTCGTATTGGGTGCCAGAAACATTCAGGGCCATAGTGTTCACACTATTATGATGCATAGGAGCTGACCTTCCAAGCCTTATAGGAGAGGGCAAAGAGAGGCATGAGAACCACAGCTCAAGGAAAGACACCATGTTTGCTGACTTGTCTGCCCATCCATCCATCCATCCATCCATCCATCCCTCTTCCAACTGCTTAAGATATTAACAGGGCAAAGTCATCTATAAGGTAAATTCACTTTTTACTTGTTCATCTCCCCATCCCCATCGTCGTGACTCTCACCAGCATGTTGCTCTAGTGACAAAGCGATTCAATTTCATTTTTTAATATAGCACCTTTCACAACAGAGTCGTCCCAAGGTGCTTTACATGGGTGTGTTGTCATACATTAAAACATCGTTAAGACACAATAATACGTTTCTCTCTTAAATAAAACAAATGACCACCAAAATATTGTGGTCTTGGAGACATGGATGTTTGAAAAGTAGCAAGTTAATCAAGTGTGAGCAGGGGGAGAATGGCCGTTAATGAGAGGCTGGGTCACCCTGGGTCAGCAGGGCAGGAAGGCCCAATGCGCCTCACATCTGCAAGGAGGCTCCTCACTTCAGCTGCCTGTGCTCCTGTCCTCTCCCGTGCTACCCCTGCCTCCACTCCATCTCCCTCCCTTCCTCTCGCTTTTGGTGCGATCATCTGCGTGCTTCCAAGTAAGGAGATGTGGCAGGAATTACCGATGGGCCCCCCATTCAAATCAGGCCTCCATAAGTAAGTCCAGCCATAATTAAAGTGCGTGCAAATGTACTGCACTCTGACCTCACAGAGATAAACACCCACAGCCAAGAAATCCTGACGACGCACAGCTATTTTATCTAGTTATTTATTAGGCTTCAGACTGTCATCATTATTGTTATTGTCATGTTTGCGGCGGGAGGAACGACCCATAATGGCAGGCTGCGGGGTTAAGCCCTTCACGAGGGCGTTTATTAACCAAAACAGGACAAGGAACAGAGCAATCGTGATAGTGAGCATCGATATGCATCAACAATACCGGACAGGGGAAACAGGACTGGGGCAGACTAAATACAGGGATGCTGATGAGCAAACACGAAACAGCTGAGGACGGGACGGATTCGCACGAGAGGAACGAGGGGGCGTGGCACACGGGAGGATCGGATGGGCAGGGCATGACAGTTATCATTATTGTTATCATTATTATTATCATTATTGTTATCATTATTATTATCGTTATTGTTATCATTATTATTATCATTATTGTTATCATTATTATTATCGTTATTGTCATCATTATTGTTATCATTATAGTTATCGTTATTATTATCGTTATTGTTATCATTATTATTATCATTATTGTCATCATTATTATTATCGTTATTGTTATCATTATTGTTATCATTATTGTTATCATTATTGTTATCGTTATTGTTATCATTATTATTATCATTATTGTTATCATTATTATTATCATTATTTCACACCAATTCCTGTATTGCTTCCAAACAACTATAAACCAGTGTTACCAGATATTACATGTACTTCATAAGCATGTAACCTCTAATGTAAAAATCTCAAACATATTTTTTTCCCCCATGAAGAATGAATGCTGCTCGGTTGTTTCATTCCGCCAAGACAAATAACCCATTCTCAATTTTCACCAGCCATGATCTGAGCACGCTCACACATTCTTCACCCTCCAAAGTGGTATCATTAATCCTCCTCAGATGTTCCTGATAAAGAGACCCCGGAATATAAGGAACACGGTAACTTATAAATAAAAACAGTTAGCCGAGGCAGAACTGGCTGCCATGTTTCATTTGATGGCTCTTAATCTGTTCCAGGATTAACCTGGAAATCAAAGTCAGTAGAAGCAAATCCAGTCATGGTAACGCTGTCACGGGCTGATGAAACAGACGCCGTCTGTTGTGGCTCTTTCCGGGTTCCCGGGCTGCATCGGAGCGACACAGGACTGAGGTGTTTATACCTGGAACTAAAATGTTTACATCAGTGAATCAGGATGTACCAGCTCTGCCTGTATACGCTTTCCTCAGTTACCGCCAGGGAAGTTTTGCGGTGTGAAAGGGCCCTCATCAAAAAGAACGGGTATTTTAAGCAGGGCGTTCAAAGGAGCGCTCACTGCCTAAGACAAAGAGCATTTTCTTGCTAAGTGCTTGTGAATTGCAGGCTTTTGTCTACGTGCTTTGAAAAGCTGAGAGGCACGCGGTGGTCAAGTGTGAGGCATCTGCCAGTTAGCATGAGTCAGCCTCACTGGAGGTCTGCCTGTATATCGCTCTCACGGACAATAAGCGCATAGTTTACCTTTTTATATGGGGAGGAAAAACAGAAACAAGTGCGGAAAGATATTTGTGGCGCGTACAGAAAACAAATGTGAAATTTCTGCCTTTATGATGTGACCCTGATCTTTTTGAGGCCTGAATGCACCTGTGTTCTTGTAATGGTGCGTGATAGAGGAGCAATGATGCTGTCGCCACCGGACTGCTTTCACCTCGCAGAATAGAATCCATGCTTGGCTAATATGTATCAGGCAGAGTGTGAGTCTCAGGCACTGAGAGCCTTGAAGGGAGGTGGGCGGTCTTCAGTCTCTCATCCGAAGAAAATGCTGCAAACTGATAACCTTCCCTGTACACGATACAATCTTTCACTAGAATGTCTCTGAAAAATGTGGCAAAATAGATACAGTATGTGATTTGGAAGAAGAGAAGGTCACATATAGGTTATGGCTTAGCAGAGCTGACATCTGACACACAACCACTACAGCCAGACACATACCTTCAAGCACAGTTAAACACACTTAAACACAAGTATACAGAAAATTGTTCAGTTTTGCTCAACTTTTGCGTTTTAGAGTGGTATGCTTGCAGATAGATGCCTTGGGGTCATGGTGGCTTTGAAGAGGCTGTGCTAAAGGCTACCCGGCTGAATGTTTATCAAACAAACACGTACAGTAGTGTGCTGATAGCATTAGCGGCTAGCTGATAGCATTAGCGGCTAGCTGCACAGCTTATCGATTACACCCTGATCTCTCTGAGGCCTTGGGCGTGCTCTGGCCTGTTATTATTGTATGCTGGGGAGGGAGCTGGATACAGACCAGAGGCCCTGGGAGACTGCATGGTCTACATTTCTTTGCTCTTTATGTCAGTCATTTCCACTCTGACCTCCTGCTGTATTTGTAGCTCAATCAATATTTTTATGTTTGTATTATCATGGATGCAGATCAAAGACCAGCTAAGGGCACCTTAGTGCTTTCGTGATAGCTTAGTTAGTTAGTTTGTTATATTGTTTGTCTAGCTAAACTGCGAGACATCAGTCCACGGTGCTGCTGCCAGGCTGAGTGCAGCCCGCAGCCATGTGGCATTTATGGGTAAGTGTGATTCTTTTGGGACAGGAGACCTCTGGCTGGGACGCTCCTCCTTCTTTTTGGAACTTTCTGAAGCATGAAAAGCGAGATGCTTGCTCTGGAGGCCTCCACCCCCAGCTTTCTTCTCCTCTCCTCCTCCCCTCTCCACTCCCCTCTCCTCTCCTTTCCTCCTCTCCTCCTCTCCTGTCCTCTCCCCTCTCTTCTCCTCTCGACTCCACTCTTCTCCTCTGCACTGCTCCTCTCCTCTCCTCCCCTCTCTTCACCTCTCCACTCCTCCGATCCTCTCCACTCCACTCCTCTCTTCTCCTCTGCACTCCCCCTCTCCTCTCCACTCCTCTCCTATCAACTCCCTTCTTCTCCTCTACACTCCCCCTCTCCACTCCTCTCCTGTCCTTTCCTCTTCTTCTGTCCTCTCTTCTCTCCTCTCTTCTCCTCTCCACGGTCATTGCAATCCATGAGAGTGACACTCTCCTTTTCGATAAGTGCCGCCTCCACTAGCCAAACAAAAAATGATTATCAGCCTTCATCAAATGAGAAGGGGGGGGGGGGTCATGGCACGCAGGATGGGGGTTACAGAGGGCGGGCCGGGGCTGTGCGTGGGTGGAGCTTGTATCTCCCCGACATGGACCAACTTTATTTACCCCACCTGACCCCACCTTTTTGTCAGCTTGTCTTAATTAGGACTTTGCAGCGACAGTTCAGCACAGAGGTGGGAGGGGGTGGGGCGGTGGGCCAAGACACAAACAAACGGGGGCCGGCCCAGAAGTGGCGGGGGGGGTGCAATGCTCAGTCACTCATTAGGGATGACGGAGCTCTTGTAGCTCCAAGCTCAATGGACGCTGGCATCGTTGTTTGTTGATGCCTTTGCATCCCTTTCGAGGGCAAGAGAATCGGGGGGACGCCCCCCAGCTGTAGGCAGGGCTCATTTCAGGGGCCTCATCTGGGGACCCAACTCCCCCATGTGGTAATGGGAAGCAGCTGCCAGCTGAGGAATTTCAGAAGAAAATTTGTGAGAAGGCGTCAGCAGATGCTGAACGTCTCAGTCAGGCAGCAATGTGTGGGTGCTGGGCTGGTTGCAGCGGCCTTCAGATGTCTCTGGAAAGGGGCTGAGCGAATTGAAGAGGCCTGTAGGGTCTGCCATCCAAGGCCTTTCGGTGGCTGTGAAGCTGATTTAGACATAACAACTACTCTAGAGAGCCAAGACTTTGAGATGTGGTACTGCGTTTGGACCCCCCCCCCCCCCCCGACTCTACAGTAAAAGAAAAATATACGAATAAAAAAACAACAAGTGTCCAGCATCCCCAAGCCGGAGACCTGGGGCTTTGTTTATTAGCAATCGATACGTGCTTACAGAGGAAGGGTAGGCGTAACTGGAAAGGTTCCGGCCATGCACCTCGAATGGGACGAGCAGTACCGGCCACACCGGCGCATGCCAGCCAGTGGGGGGCGGTGGGAGAACAAAGCCGATGACGGATCAGCCCCGAGGCGTGCGGGTCCGCTGGGCTTCCCACTGACCGGCGGTATCGATCCAGCCCCCTTCTTTAACAGTTACCTCACTGATGAAGCCTAACGGGGGGCTGGGGGTCTAGGGGGCCGTGTAGTCAAGCGGGCAAAAAAAAAAAAATGAAAGGATCCTGTGTAGGATCATACAGGTCCCCCCGGCTCAGAGAACATCTCCTACATTTTTATCCTGTGGCTGGAGGTGTTTATATATTTATTTAGGATAAGCCAGGCTCCTCGCTGGGATCAAAGCGCTTGGCGAGAGGGAAACTCGTTAAAAGGTACATGTGCTTTTCCTTCCGAAACCCTGAGGTCTCGTGTCCATTAATGATTGCCTATAACGCCAATGATAGAGGCCGGCTTCAGCACTGAGACTTTCCGGCTTTCGTATAAACGCAGTTTATTGTGACGACCTTTCAGAGCCTGGCGACGATTCGGCACAGCACACTGTCGCATTCCTCAGAAAGCATTCCCATTTCTTACTCACCAACCATCATCTCCCTGTTGAGGCGTCTGCTTGGGCGGACACATCATACAAACTTTATGGAAATACTCGTCTCCCAGAACCCGTCGCTTTGGAGACCGTCGCTCTCCCCGAATTCCCCTCGACACCCCCCCAAGAGCGATGTGGAGGGTGGGCGCGCGACCCCCTGACTGTCAATCAGCACAGATATCTACTTTAGGATACTAGAATGTGGGCGAGGGGGTTTGGCGGCGGGG
>JAODKM010000008.1:4578360-4597520 GCA_026780845.1 Petrocephalus sullivani | reverse complement strand
TATACTTTATTGATCCCCTTGGGGAAATTGACTTTTCACCTCCCCCAACCTTGCTCTCCATGAAAGCAAGCTTGGCCATGAGGGGCTGCCACTTGTGCGGAGCTGGGGTTTAAGGGCCTTGCTCAAGGGCCCACAGACGGCCAGAGGGTGGGCTTGAACCGGCAACCTTCCGATTACAGGAGCAGAGCTTAACCTGCTGAGCCACACTCTGCCCCCAATTGATGGATTTCTGAATGAATCTGTGTCAGGTCACATGCACTAAAGTATTACAGCAATATCTTGTTGGTTAAAACTTATAGTTTATATAGTTATAGACATTAAAATTAATGGATTAATGGAATCAAAACACAAATTCAATTTTGGTTATTTACAATAAGCTCTAAATGGTTACCTTATTACCCATTTATATGGCCTTTTACTAAAACCAAGGACCTGTTTCCACTTGAACCTGCAAACTTTTCGTCAGTCTCTTAACCTGTATACTCCTTACTGTGCACTAAACCATCACTGCCTAGACATTAGTAATCAAACGGTCCTAATCAAACAGCATTCATTAGACAGCTGATGCAGCATTGGGCCTACATTCTACAACAATACACACTAATAACTCAGCTAACAGGCAAGACAGTGTGGTATTCGTGCCTTAATTCTGTATGATGTTTAATTAATGATACTGTAGATCACCAATTTAATGATGATAATAACCTCAAAAACATTTTAACTCAAGTAGCACAACTTCAGCTTCAAGTGAACTCCACTTTAAACAAAAGAGAGTGAGTTATTGTGATGATTGTGAGATGAGCTTTAGGCCTAACTAGACGAGCTAAGAGCTAGCCACTCCAGAGCACTACAGAAAATAATGACGACAGATCCTAACAAAATAAACAGAAACTTCAACTTTTTCCTAAGTGTTTTAATAATCATTGTTCAGCTGGTCTTATGACTGGCCTCAGATTATAACGATGTGTCCATAAGTTCTGTATGGATATGTTTAGCTAGGCTATTTAGCTTGCAGTAAGGAGGCTTATAATAACTCATATTCACAGTTTTATAATGACCAGCATCACAGGCCTGAAATGGACCAGGAGGCGGAAGGACGCCATGCGACCTGAGCTGGTGTGAAAGAAACACAGCGTGACCGTTCGTTTATAAATGTCTTGATGAAATGGCACCCATTTTACGCAGAGAGTATGGCGCCTGTTGGGACTGCATTATGAACAGAGTGGCCGTTACGAGGGTAATAAGACAATAGCCACAACATAGCACGACCTCATGCGTGGTGATGTGACGTAGACTCCGTCCGGCCAATCAGAATGCAGGGATAACATGCACTTCCTCTGTGTTCTGCTGGTTTATTCCCTGCCAATCCTGTCTTATGCTCGGCTGACTGCCCCACCCTCGCAAACGTGCCAGGAAGGCAGGGGGCAGTGGGCGTGTGCTCCTTGCATTCACACCCTCACCAATTTACTGATCTCTTGCGGTGCGAGTCACTGGCCCCCGGGCAGCAGAGTTAGCCCTGTTTGCAGGGGCAGTGGCGTCCTCTCTGCGAGTAACTGGCAGCTCGCTGCACCACGCATGACTCTCGTAGGCGCCGGTGGAGCAGCCAGCCAAAAGACGGCGGCCAAATCGAGCGAGCCAGGACGGCACGGACGCGGCATGGCGCGCAGTCAACGAGGGTCTGCAACCGCTCGCAACAAATCTGGGATCCATCCTCTGTGAGTAACTCCTCCCGGTTTACATCATTTTTATGGACGCTAAAACCATTGTCAAAGGTGCGTCCTTTGGCTGATTCTCAAGGGCCGCATTCAGGACCGAGACACCTCCTTCTTCCTGACCCAGCAGCCACACGTTGTCCATCTGTCTTGTGGAAGCCTCTTGTTCCAGGAGGACAGCCCTGTCGTCAAGGAGAGGAGGCTCATCGGAACGTGTTGCACACGGCTCTCCGTCGGCGGTCAGCCACCTGCCCCCATACACAGATGAATATTCCCATGAAGCACCCCTGAGCTGGCCCGCTCTGCTCGGGGAACGCCGCTCAACTCCGGTGATGCCCTCTTCCAGACATCTGAGATGGTGGCTTGAGGCACATTACATTGAACGCACCAAACCTATCAAGACCCTCACGTTCCTCTCATCTTCATTCTTTGGCCTCTTTCCAGGTACCCTGCCTGTCAGGAAAATCGCTCTCGACAAATTTATATGATCTACGTTTTAATTTGTCCTCTGTGATCTTCAATTTTTTTTTTTTTAGCCTGATTCCTTAAATTCTGGGATGTGGGTCCGATGACATCAACAGTAGCACATTTCATCTGTGCCCAAACGCAACAAAAGAACAGGCCCACTCCCCCTCCGTTTCCATGGCACCCAATAAAATACTCACTTCACACGCCATTAGAAGCTCTCGTGTACATCGACATGCCCTTACAAAGCTGGAGTACGCACTGTTAAAAGAAGGTAGTGTAAAGGCGGGTAAGGACGGCCGCTTGCCAAGTCTGCTGCCACACTGATCTGCTAAATGCAAAGAGATTATCGCATTTGTGTGAGCACGACTGAGGTATGTAGGTTGACTGCTTGCACATGTGTGCAATTAAAATCGAATTCTGAGATGTGCCAAGCCAAAGTGTCATGGATTCTCCTTGATATTCCTCCCGCGTGTGCTGGGCGTCTGCCAGGGCGCCGGGCAGTTTGATCTTCCGCAGCCTAACGTCTGACACAGAGCCGCCTCGTGTCCCTTGCCATTCATTAGGTGGGCTGCTCACCACGCCGGCTCGCACGACCCCGCAGAACTGCTCGCTCATTCTCTCTCTTTGTTTTTTTTTACCTCCTACATCTTCTGCGCAACAGACTTCATGTCTTACAATCCAGAAATGTTTCATTCTCCCCGCTTACAGTTACTTCAGCCGCTAAAATAAAAACAAACACATAAATAAATAACTTGAGAAGGAAGACTAAAGAGGTCTGTTAAAGATGGTGCTTTCGTTAAGGTGTAGCTGGTCCTTCTCATGCAGAATCCTATGCACAACAAAGGAGATATTAAAGTGAAGATAATTCCACACTGTTCACACAACAGTGCAAGCAACACAAAGGCTAGGTAAAAATCATACCCCGTTTAGCATCGATTACCCAAAGACTGACAGAAGTTCTCATCATACAAATTAAAGACCACTTAGATTTTACATACCTGTACGATCTCATAACTGCATGTGTCAAAAATGCACGTGTGAAATAAGAGCTTATAATGTCTTATACATGTGTTATAATGCTTTGTGCCTTCATGGGTCGTGATTTCATACTTTCTTGTTTACATTTCGCAAATTCCTGGACTGGCAAATTAGTGCGGTGCACCAAAAAAAAAAAAAAAAAACACGTACAAATTGAAACACAGATAACACGATAACATGACACGATAAATCAACAGCCGCGGGGCCTTTGTCCCGTCCTCCTTTAGGACGGGATCCAGGGCGTGAATGGGGAGCAGTTAGGGCCTGTCACTCACCCGCCGTCACGCTGAATGGTGGCACAATCGGCACGGTGGCACCAGGGGACAGCCAGCGCCGGAACACAAGGCACGAGGTCCTGGGAAAGTGAAAGGAAGATGCATTCACTGGGGCCCAGAGTGCGACTTGGACTCAGACACCCAAAACCAGCAGCTAAGTCATTTTTCTGTGCATTCTGTACTTTTTTTAAGGCAAATAATAACCCTGCGAACACACAGCCCTGGAGCTGAAAGACGCTAGTCACAGGGGCTGGTCACTAATGAATATCCCTTTCGGCTTTGGCCTCATCAATCGTCAAATATTTGAGTGTGTGAAGTGGTGTGCTGAGGTGCAAAGACAGATATTTGAAGGGATTTTAAGTAATTTGAGCAATTACATGCTTAACTGGCTCAAGATAATCTGTTATCCCGGGCCCTCTCTCTCTCTCTCTCTCTCTCTCTATCTGGCTCTCTCTCTCTCTCTCCTCCTCCCTCCCTCCCCTCGTCCTCCCTTACACGCCACAGAAGAAGGGACGCTTAGAGAGGCACAAAGGCCCGGCCTGAATGGAAGAAAGGCAGCAGAGAAATTAATTGCCGCTAACAAACAGCGGGAAAGCTAACGGGTTTTCTATGTCGCTCGGTTACCTACCAGAAGTGTGTGATGAAGGCCTGCAGAGGAGGCCTGTGCCTGTGAGGGGCGTGTTTTGTGACTGTTTGATCTGAGCTAATATAATAAACCCTATTAACCTAATTAAAGACCAGCAAGCTATATATATATATATATATATATGTATAATAAAAAGATATATCCATGTATAATTGTAATAATATAACGTTTTCAATGCGTAATTATGATTCAGGTTCTTCAGCGACAGGACATGTAAGGGATGTAGACAGCTTCTGTGTTTGATACGTCCATCATTTGGATGGTGGGATCGTTTCAAGTTTGCAGCAGAATCTGCTCTTCATTCTTCGACCTGTTTCATGAGCTGGCAAAACAAGGGAGCCCATTGGAGCCGTGTGCCGGCCAATCGCAGCTCTCCCAGCCGGGAGGTCCCGTCACGGCGCACCATATATCCCGCTTCTCCACCTATGACACCATAAATATCCGTTTGTTTTCCCCGGCGAGTTGCAGCACGCGGGAAGAAGCTTTCTGACGCCAGAGTTGCCAAGGGAGGCTTGGACAGCGGGGATCAGCATCCAAGGAAGATGCGTCCTCCACTCCTGCTGCCTGCCACCACGTCCACATGTCACGCCTCGGCCTGCCGTCCGTCACTAGGGGAGTCACTGACGCCACATGGCTAATGGCCAGATGCCACGCCCCACGACAGTGACACTGGGAACGCCTGGCCCAACGTCAGCTACTGACCTTTGGAGATGCTCAGTTTCCCACACAGTCCTTCGCACACCAGACCGTTAAAAATGATAAATCATGACTTATTCATCAAATCCTTCAGTTAGGTATTTTGTTTCATTGTGATTTGGGCTATACAATAAAATACAGCAAATCAGAATCTGACAGAAACCATGACAAGACAAGCAGAGGGAGGACATCCCCAGTAGATCATCGGCGCAATCAGAACATCTGCATCGAGTGAGACGGCTTGATGGAATAGGCCTGCCGTCAGGCAGTCAGGACAGTGCAGGTCAGAGACTTGAACTAGAATCTCAGGTCTATGGTGGTATTTCAACACTGGAAGTGGCTATAGTACCATCCAAAGAGGTGTGGTCATTGATTCTGAGCCAACTTGCTCTTAAGTTGAGGTGCACAAGGCGAGCTCTCAATGATCTGAGGGTTATAATGGTCTGGCTCTCAGACGGGCCGGTAGACACTTTTGGCAAGACGATTGGTGCGAAGGCGCCCTGCGAGAAGGTGGGGGGGTCTCAGCGGTGTAGACGTGATGCGAACAGAGGTACCAAGCAATTTGGCACAGAGTAAGAACAGCAGCTCAGCCAAATGCAAGCGGCGCGAGGCCCCGGAGGAGAAGAGGCCGCAGGTGAAAGCACCTCAGATGGTTTCGCAGGTGCTAGGGGATAATAACAATGTTCCGGGCCACACATCCATCTCACAAAGGTTTGAAACACACACATCTATTCTTGGTGGTTCTGAAATAGTGTGCCACTGGTCAGGTGACAGGAAAAGGGAAGGAGGAGAGACCGGAGGGTACCAGCCAGTGACGCTGGCAGCCATACTGGAACAACCAGCAGCTCTCCCTGTCCTTCTTAGGTTGCGTTTTCAGCTCAGATGTCCTGAAAGTTTCCTATGAAATCTGTTATTTTACTATTCTGTGACGAATGGTACTGTTGGACCTCCTACTGGATAGTCAGTCACCTGAGATGCTCTTGATTACATTCCATTAGTTTTGACTCATTGGTCTGAGTGACATACAGTTAGTATTGCTTTATTAAAACTGATGACGCACTGCTATTTGACTCGACTCAGAACAGAAGATCACTGACGGATAAACTGTGTAGGACGTTCAGCCATTTCTTTTAGCACATATCTCCAGAGGACAATATACCACATTCCAAGATCTAGCGAAGCTTGCCAGAAGGTCTAGCGGCTCTTGGCTACACACTGCAGAAATATAACGGAGGGTGGTTAGTCCCTCAGCATGTTCCTGACCAAAGTATGTGTCTCAACACACACGATAACATCCCACAGAAAAACAGGGCTTGCAATTTCGTCATCGTTTTGCAAGGCGACTAAAGTGCCATTTCTGCATTTGTCAAAAGGTCGATTTGGATCGATTAAGTAGACATTGATTAGTAGATACTTGTTCCAGATTGATTAAGTATACACTGAATAGTAGATACTTCTTTTAGAACAAGTCAGTTTGGAGCTGAACTGACACTTTAAAGGTATCTTGAAGTTTTATACTTGAGAGTTTTTAGTAAGCGGGAATTATTTTACTGTTGGGTCCTTGAGCAAAACCCTTAACCCCAAATTGCTCCAGGGACTGACTGACTCTGCCTTCAATTTTATGTTGCTTTAGGTAAAAGCAACTAAAAAATAAAGAAATTGTAATCAAAATTGAAATGATAAGGCTGCTGATGACATCGCAAACGCTTTTCCAGTCAAACATATCAAAGTACTTTGTGTACTTTGACAGGTTAATTCTCTCCTTAATACTCACATGACTTGCATATCATCCTCTGATAGGAGAATGCTCTGAACCATCACATCATTACATGTCTATGAAGCAGTTTCTAGCCATGACTTCCCCTGCTCTATTTCCTAAATTGTGCCAAACACTCTCTGTCCCTTCCCATCTCTCGAGGGCTATACTTGACCCATCGCCATGCTTCCCCATCCCCTCCTCTCACATGAGGCTGTCTAATGTTCCAGAGCTGGGACCTGGGCCTACCGGTGCCGTATGGTGACCTTGACCTGAACCTTACCCCATCCAGAGCTCCAGAGCCGCATCTGTTCACTCTCCAAGGACACCGATGCGGACCCTGAATCTGCCTTTGTTTTCCATGCAAGTCCGTGCTCAGCTGCAGTTACATGGAACTCCATCCTAGGAAACCTGGTGCATTTACAATGTAATTAATACCTGACAGAAGGCAGCGCAGGCTAACCATGTAAATTATAAGTTGTGAGTTCAGTATAATAACCAGAAATCATCTAACAGATTTTAGGATTCTAATCAGTTCTGATAGGTCACAAAATGCAAATTTTATTTCGAATGTGTGTCCGTTTTTTGTCACATAGTACACAGTGATGTAAATGATACATAATTATCATTAACGGAAAGATCCTTCGAATGCTGTTCTTGTTCATGGTTATCTCCAGCCGGACACCATAACACCACACAAAGCAGCACGATCAGCAAATGTTTTCAGCCGCACCGGCCGGCTTTCTGAATCTCATAAGCGCGGCCAGCGATGGTCCACCTGCTGTTCTTCCCCAAAATGAATATCCTTCTCACTTCTTAAGCTAGCGGCTTGAAATTTCTCAGGCCAATGTGACCTTCCAGAAACCCTCCCAGATTAGGAGCGCAGCATGGAAAATTGTAGTCTTGCGGCAGTCTATAAATCATATCTAGCAATTTTTCTATAAAGGGGTATGTAAATACTAGTGTACTATCTGGGTAAACAACAGTAACCTTGCACAAATGGCTTGAAAATTGAAGAAAAGCACCTTATTTTTCTGCTGAAATTGCTTTTGAAGGCTGCACCGGGGCCAGGACGCGGAAGGCCTGAGATGATGTGCGGCTCGCGGGAGAAAATGGGCTGTGGATAACTATACTTCTGACAGCTTTCCCACGTGGCTGGCGCTGCACTGTGATCAAAGATATCATGGGCGCGCATTACTCCCTCCCCTGGCCTCCCCCAGCGGACCTGTGAGCATGTGGATTTCAGGTGACACAGACATTATGCCGCGTGTCTCGGAGTGGGCATGCAGGCCCAGGGCTGGTGGCTTATATTTCACTGGGATAGTGTCAGACGGGGCCACGTCACGCCCTGAGAACGCCTCATCCTTTCCGAAGAGCCCCTCAAAGCCACGCAGAAGCTTGGGTGTGCCTTGCATCACAAGACCACATAAGGTGGCCCAGTGTCCCCTAAAGGGTTTTCCAGCTGTGCTCCGTGTCCCTATCAAGCCCCGGTGTGTTCGGCAGACTGGGGTGTGACCACGATGCCACAGAATGACTGATTTTCAGGGCTTTACCGTTTGGCCATTTTATTTTAAGTAGATGCATTGTTTGTAACCACGCATTAGGCATTTGGACGTCTGTTAAAAATGAATATGAAATGGTCATCAGTTCATTTAAGGATATCTCCCTGAGCAAACTTTGTTAAGATCTTCCATCCAGACTTAAGAAAACATAAAGTCACGAGATATCAGAACAAGAAAAACATTGCAATTATTAAAAACACCAGAAATACTTTTTAAACGAGGAGAACACAACTGTAGGCCATTCCCATCCAGGCGAGCCAATCAGATTTCGCTTGTTGTTTGCACAGCTGCATAGCTGGAAACAATTGGCCGGAGAGCGTCTCGCCAGCCGCCCGGGGCCCCGCCCATGGACAGGTCCTGCTCATGGCCCGTGCACTGTCAACGGTTCTGGTTAATTTGTGCTTTAATTATGGTGATCCTCCTCTGGCGATGTGAATCCTGGGGTGACCCCACGGCTGGCCTGAAAAGGGAGCCACGGCCGCACATACATGCGATGCTGCTTTCAGTATTAGCGTTGTCATTATGCCGGTGGGGGCGGGGCTCCCTGATCTGCTGCCTAGCTCCATGGCTGTCTGGCGTGTCCAGCTTGAATCCGTTTGGCAGGCGCACTCTTCATCTGGTCAGCATGCTAACCGAAGGCGTTCTCGAGCCAGCCCGCGTGTCCTGCAGCCGCTCGCAGAGCGCGTCCTCCTTCCCGTCGCAGCGCGCTCCAGAGCAAATGGCTCCACCGCGACTTTGCCGCACACAGAAGCTGCTGCTCGGACCTGTCGCCGTGGTGTTCACCTCCCTCACAGGAAGTGAACGTCACATGCAAGGGTTTCTGCGTCCACTTGCCTCGCCGGCAGCCCGGCCACACCTTTGAGGACCGGCAATCTGCCACGCTTGTCTTCTGCCTCGGTGCTGATCTACTGAGGGAAAGTTCAACTCAAAATCAGCTCCTTAGTCTGGCCAACATGCCTGAACCCCCCACCCACCCCCAATCCCACCAGGGGAGCAAATATGAATGGTCACTGTTTTAGAACTGCTGAAAGCTCCATCCCACTTAATGGCAAACATTTACGATTCCATCTCATGTTCCACGTTTGTAGTCTTCTTTAGGAGTGACAATTTAAGGTTTATAAGTTAAAATAGCCGCATGCCGCTTGCGGGAGTTAACAATAACACAGTCCTCTCCATTTCAGATCAGAAGACCCCTCTTATATTAAACTATTAGAGTCGAGTGTGGTGCTGCTGGACGTGGACCACCAGGGTGTGTCCGTGCTGGATTCCTGCCACTGGTAAGAGCTCTGCAGAGCGCAGTGTGCGAGGCGGCCTCCGGGGGCAGCGAGCCAGGGATAAAGCATTAAGGCAAAATCCCCGTTTCGATTTGTCGCTTTCGTCTGCTATCTGCTCTGAAACACATTTACTACAGCACACACAGAAAAAAAAATTATAAGCACCATTTTTCATTCTTTACTTATAAAAAACCTTGGAATATTTGACTTGAGAGTGAGAGATAGGTGGCGCTCCATCATGGTCAGCCTACGTGTTAAAGCACTCGGGGAGAATAGCGCATTTATAAAAGAAGGGGTACCCTGATTTGGTAGACAAAGAATCAAAAAGGCAGAACGTGAACCTTGTAACTGCAAAACGTGAGAAGACCCCGCTGTATTTCCGCAGTGCCGTGTTGCCGGTCTACATGGACGACATGGACACCAGAAGACGCGGGTTATCTACTGGCAGCGTGGTTAATATTAATGTCCCAGCCGCACTGAGACTGGGGAAGTGATGCAATTCTCCACCTGGCTGGACATGTTAATGGAAGAGCTCGGTCACAGTGAAAGGGGCAGGTCACGTCCACATGGATGCTAGGAGCCCGTGGGGTCAAAGTCATCCCCAGGCCGCACGGTAATGGCTGCATACTGGCTGCTGGCTGGGCGTGTTGTGGCCCCCAAGGGTCCCTCTACGGGCTTGGGGTGTGTGCTACAACCTCTTTGGCCTTGACCCAGCGCAACATCTCCCAGTAAAAACACTGACACCGCTTATTAACTTATCCTCTGTCTAATCGGTGAGAATTTAGCTTCCTAACACAATTGACTATGAAATAAGGATGTGGCTTTCGGCAAGGCTAATGTGTTCAGTCTCATTACTATGGCAAAGTACTCTTGTGAGCATAGATATAGAATCCGAATCTAGAGTGCATGTTCCTCTGTAAATGGTGCCGCGCATGTCAGACACAACCACTAATGTGTCGCACACAACTGCAGGTCAAAACCTCGACACTGTCGCCACCCTCCGTGTCTGTGACCAGGCACTCGCAGCCTTCCTATCACCAGTGAGCAGCTCGCATAAACTGCATGAACCAGCTTCATTTCGCAGCCACTAGGAGCTGCTGTAACACAGCAGGCCTCAAACTCCCCGGAGACGTACCTGAGAAGCCCCAGCTAGATTATTTACCTCTGGCACTGCATTTACAGATGGTGGACAATAATGTCCTGGGAGCCTTTCAGTCCAGAGTCTCTGTTTATCTGCTATAACTGCCTCTCCCTTACTGACCTAACCAGGCAAAAATGAGTTTGTACTGCACAGGGACCATTTACAAATAACTGTGGATCGACCCTCCCCCTCCACCATTACACACTAATACAGCTGAAATCACAGAAAAAATGAGATACTGGGCAGCGTATTGGGCCCAGTTAAGCAATGACACTGACACAGTCACTCCGCGTTTCAGCGGAGCGCTTAGCGGGGAAACAGGAGCTCAGTGCCGCGTTAAATAGCTCGCATTAAAATGGGAGCGGCGTCTAAGCCGGTCCACATGCCGGAGAATAATGTCTGCCTGGGCGTTTGCTCCGAGATCAAAAAGCTCTGAAGGTTCGAGGGGACAAGGAGACGGGGGTCAGCCCGTTTGCGGGAAGCTAATGATACACGATCCCCTTAAGTCTGGAGCAGTCAGACCCCAAGGTTGTCCATTAGCGCCCGTGCCCAGCGCTTCGGAGAGGCTCACCGTAAATTTACCGTTCACCTCTGACCCGTATTAATACGCGCTGACCCGACTAAACAGCGGGGAAGTTTACGACCGTTATTAACAAGGCGCAGGCAATGGAAGTCATCTATTTACATCGGCATCATGGCTGATACAGGAGACGCGCGCCGGTCTCTGCCGTGTGTATATCTGAGCTCGGTTAATTGTATTACCGACGCGGTGAAGAGGGCAGAGCCGCAGCTTTTGGGAATATCATACACACACAAAAAGATTTTATTACAATAGACACGGCTGAATGGCAATGTGCTGTTTCCATCCATTAGATTTTAATTTCTATAAATGGATTTTACGTTTGAAACGAAAAAAAATAATTGGAAAATCTGATTTCCGCAATTATTTATTAACATTTATTCATTGGCCACTTGATAGAAGGATCTTTGGTAAATACATATTTATTATAGAGTACAAAATAACACCAAATGCATGTTTAACAGGCATGGATTTGGAACATTAATCAGACATTGAGTTTGTCATCTGTAGGTTTGGGAGATGTATAACTTTATAACTATGGGGTTCTTTTAGCAATGGAAAGGTGTGAGGCTGTAAAGGAGTAAATGTCAAGTAATCTCAGGTGCCCGTTAAACAAGGCCTTCCCATAATCCCTCAGTCACCCTTTCCCAGGTGGCAGAGCTGTGTGTCTTAAGTAGAAATGACGATGACAGCGCGTTGACAGCAGTGAAGGCATTCCCGATGACATCATGTCCCGTGAAAGTGACACTCTAATGAATCTGGTAACACCTGAACTTTTCTGGGAGATGGACCTTTGACCGGGGCCGGCTTCTCCGTGTCATTAATAATGGACCCTGGTGACTTGACGGTGGCCTCACCTCTCCCGGGCTTAACGACCTGCTGCTGGTGGGCTTTACATCTGGCTCCCGCCGATGCCCCCGATCAGGCGTCGCGGCCATGAAAAAGCACCATTTATCTGTCACTGCCGTCTTTTGTTTGAAGGCCGGCGATGTCGTACAGGCCCGAAACGGCTCCGTGAATTGTAAACGGCGGAGCGGGCCATGTTTTGTTCGTACGTTTGTGAGCACACGCCAGGGCTGTTACACAGACAAAGAACACTCTTTCTGCACTGCAGAAGTAATTAGTTCAGGTTAGACTGACCTACATGCAGTCACCAGCTCATCCACTGCAGCTACTTTTAAGCAAGGTATTCTGGGCTGAGCCAGAACTGATCACAAAAAGGGCCCATGCATCTTTTACTGCTTCAGTTGTTTGTTTTTTTGTAGGAATCTGCATTGCTGATCAAACTCCGGAGCTTTTTAAATGATGGCTTTGCTCTGCTGAGTCTGGACTGCGCCAACCGCCCAGTAAATCATAAAGGCCTCCTCTCCGGGGGTAGAAGGATACCGGTCTGCATAGCTGTGGCTCGGCCCTGAGATCGCGCCCCCAGTGAGGCCCGGCAGCCCTGCCTTTGTCAGGCCTGATCCCAGCCGACTCGGCCTATTCTGATCGGCGCACATCCGGGCTGCCTTTCACAAAAGCGATTCAACAAAAATAATCAAAGTTCACACCTCTAGGTAGGACCCCTCCCTCCCTCTAGCAAAATGTTATGCTCCTCCCAGAATTAGAAGAAAAGGGGGGAATTAAAATACCTTCACAAGTAAAAATGTAAGGAAAGCCAGGTAATTACAATTTAAAAACGGATATCTTATGCAGGGCTGTAGTCTTTCAACATACAAAAATAGGTGTGGTTCTGATGCAGCTTTCGTTGTCCAGATCAAACTAATAGGAGTATGTATTATTTACATTTCATTCAATGAACAAGGCTTCAGATACTTTGGTATTTGCGCCTTTTGTTTCTCTCTGGGATCCCCAGTGACCTCAGGGGTCACGGTATCCTGACAGCTGTGTCACGCTGCCAGAGGGAAGTGGCGGACCCCGGCCTGCGGGTCAGGGGACACTCAGACAGCAGCGTCAGAGTCCGCCCTCTAGGGACACGCGGGCAGGTCCGCAGGCGATCTCCTGAGGTCCGGCGGACGCAGGAAGCCGACGACTCGCAGCGACGAATGCGGAGATGGAGAGAGAGCTTTTATCTCCTGAGAGTTCCGGAAAGAGAGAAGTCTGGAAGGAAGCCAGCATGCCTAGAGGGAAAAAAAACAAATTGAGTCTGAAGCTCACAGTGCCACTGGCCACTTTAATCTATTGTGCTGAAGACAATGCTGGACAGGCACTGGGGTCTCTGACGCAGAAGATGTCGCTTTATTTTCCTGGCAATGGGATTTAAATGAAGTTTTATTTAAAGATAGACAAAGCACACAAGTGCTTGTAGCGAGGTGTAATCGGGATGGTAATACGATGTGCTGTGCCAAGCTTCAGCTGCAGTGCTTCAGCCAGCCCACAGGGGGCGGCATGTCCCCCGGCTGACCAGCACACTTCATTATGGCTGTGGGATTCACCAATCAGATGGCTCTGTTCGGGCTGAAAGCCTCTGCTCTTATGGGGGGTCTCACACCCTCTGGGGCTGTGAGGCAGGGCCGGCAAGCAGGAGGCCGCTGCCCTGCGGAAAGGTTAGCGTTAGCACTGAAGGCGCGCTTGGTGTCACATGTATCCGTTTACCCCGACCATGTGCGATCCAGTTTAACACGCTTTTAAAAAGCTGGCCGTCCGATTGGACGACGCATGGCGGCACACAAAGGCGACCTCTTGGTTTCTATGCGCACGTCCACGTGAGACCTTCTTAAGGCATTGTACCAACAAGCGTATTGGGGGCAGCGATTCTTAAACACAAAATATCAATTACTATTAAAAATATGCATCGTTATTAAATTGAAAATTTGAAAGATCAGCTATGGAAATATACTATAAATATATATAAAATATATAAAACAAATATTTCGATTATATAAAAAGTATATAAGTAAATGCTAATAATTATATATATATATGCATTTTAATAGATCCATGCAAACCCTTTTTGTGGCGAATGAGGAAGAGGCCGCCCGCCACACAACAGAATTGTTAATACAGCATTAATACTCTGGAGAGTATTGTACGCTGTGAGCGGGTGCCACCGTGCTCCTTAAAGGTACAGTATTATTAAGGGACACAAAGCCAGCGTCTTGGGGAGATTTTATCTTCTCCCCGCTTTTCAGACTGCCCCCCCCCACCCCACCCCCAGTGTAATTTTGTCAGAAGTTGAAAATGTCTTGATTGAGTGGCGGAGCTGGCGGGAGCGGCTCCTCCCCGCTGTGCTAATGTGAGCCGGGCCCCCCGCTGGGCGGGCGGAGAATAGCACCTGGCAGCGGCCATGACGCGGCTGCCTTTTATTTACCGCGCGGCCCGCTCCAATGGGCGTTAGTGTCCAAACATTGTGGCGCTCCGCTGAGGCTGCGTGCGGAAGATGGCCGCGCATCCGGGAGGAAGGAGGTGGCTGAGATGCTCCATGGCTGTGCAGGAGGAGCGGACACGGGAGGTGGGGGGCACAGGAATTCACGTTGGGCTCCCGTGACCCTGAGACCATCACGGATGGTACTCACGGTCTTTAGTGATCGTGAAGGAGAGGAGGATGGCAGCTGGTCTTACCAGCTCACATCAGGCTGGATCCACCTCCAGGACCCTCAGTCTAGCCTAGACGCCCCCCTCATTGATGCCCCAAATGCTTTGAGCAAAACATTCACATCCATTCTGACCCTTTCCCATACTTAGCAAGCAGTGGGACTGTCTATGATCCACATGGGAGCCACTGTGAACCCCCCCCCCCCACCCCCCACCGACGGGCTGTGGGAGGGTCGAGCAACTCGACTTAATGGGTCAGCCTGTTCCATCCCTGCTCCGGAGGGGTGGCACAGAGCCTGTGGAGCCCTCCATTAGAGCCTGACCTCTGCTCTGCATCGGTCAGCCCCAGTGCCAGCCCCTTCTCCACGTCACCGTGACCCAGGATTACTAATCTTTTGTGTTCAATCTGGGAATGGAGGCCGTGGAGAAAGGAGCACGTTTAAGTGCTAAAGACCACCATCCTGCCAGAGATACTCTATATAAATGCATAAAAGGCACTCATGGCCAGCAGTGCTGCGTGTGACGTGAAAGCTTTGGGTGTTTTAGGTACTTGAAGGGATTCCTTCAGTCCCCAAAGCCAAAGGGGGAATTTAAATTACCAGCTGAACGTGTGCTGGGGCCAGTCGCTTGGACGCTGATGGTCTAATGCTGCCTGCAAGCCAGAGCTAGCTGCACTAAAGTATAAAGGCTATCGGGAAGCTTGAGAGTGAGGCAGCAAGAGGCCATTAGCTTAGCCCTGGAAGTGGGATTAATTGACTGCACAGACCTTTCCCATATAATGGTGCTGGTCAACGTTCAGGGTGTGTGGTACCAGAGGGATTTTATACATATTTCATGAACAATATTCTCCTTCTCTTGGTGGAGGGTAGCGGTTGCTGCTCTTCTGGGATCGTAGATTCCATCTTGATAACCTGCTGTGCATTGCTCCTCACCTGGACCTTGTCTTGGGATTGATGCTTACTATTACATGGGGTCTGAGCCTGATGACTGCTGGTACTGATGCGTGGGGGTGTTGGGTTACTATTGTTCTGTGCTCTTAAGGCCTGGCACAAAAACATCCACCTGCCAAGCTGTGGACAGCCCTTCTGACTTCCAAAAGCATCTCAAGCCTGTAGAAGAGGCAGCCTTCTGATTTCGACCCATCCATGTAGTCGTGACAGACGAACTCTGCAGCACCGCATGAGATAAAAGTGAGAGTGTGAGAGGCGCCGGACCTCAGCTTGTGATGACCATGGTTTCCGTTGACATTGGAGACATCCTTCAGAAGGTAAATCTAGGGCTTCCTAAACCTGGAAACAAGAGATGAACTAATGTTACTGTGCTGGCATGGAGAGAAACTGAGTGTCTCATCAATGAAGCTGTAATTGTGATTAACTTTCTTGGACAATTCGGCAGCAATCTAGGACCATCTCATGTTATGTGTATGGTTGCATTAAACTCACATCACTCACGACTGAATTCACTCGGCGAGTACCGGCATTAAATTTATGGCACTTAGCATTAGACTCACTGGATCAGAGCGACCGGAGAGGCACCAGGATGCATTCTGGGATGCATTCCGACAGGTCAGGGTCCAGGGGCCGGACTGGCCCAGTACGGCAATGTTGCTGAGCGGCGGGGGTCAAAGGTCATAGGCACAATACCTCACGTGTAACGCCCATTCTGCACATCTTTCTCATTTAAAATAATAAAACCCCACCCAGTATCATGAGCCAGAGCAATGCTAGGCGCGTAACTAGCCGCGAGAGTGACACGTGAAGGCGCGCGCGTAATAAGCGCTGAATTCGCACTGGCGACGCCCCTCTGGCGTGGTAATTGGCGGGTGTCTGGGCGTCTGCCTCCGCTCTCTGCCGCGCGCCTTTTGTCTGCGCCTCTTACTCTGAGGATATCACCGTGGCGGATGCCAGCGACGAGCCATCTTCTCATCTCATTTATATCAATTAGCGGGGGACAGGAATGCAGGCTGAGGGGCTTGTCGCGGCGTTACGGCGGCTGCGTGGCCATCCAGCCAAAAGCCACTGTGCTTTTTTCCCCTATAGCCGGGGACAGGATGGAGCCGGCCAGCGCTCTGATAATTAGTTATTGATTGAGAACAATGAGGCAATGTGGACGGCTGTATTAGCTGGACGCCGGCGGGTCGTGCCTCCGGGGACCCCCCCGTGAGCTGCTGGGCCGCATCCCGGCTTCCCTCACATACCCCCCCCCCCAGCCCCCCAACCCTCCCTCTTAATTCCACTTCCACCAGCTTCTCCGTCTTCAGGAATTTAACAACGAGGAAAGGCTGAGACTCTCTGAGACTCTGTGCCCATCTTACAGTCGCTAAAAACATCCAGCTGGAACACAGAGTCGCGAAAGAATTAACCCTATAATGGGTACACCAGAGTCACACGGCTGAGAAAATCCATTCATCCAGAACCGTTTATCCAGGCCAGGGTCTCTGTCAGGCTGGAGTGCATCCCAGGATGCACTGGACAGCAGAAAAGGGTGCCCTGGACAGGATGGCAGTCCATCACAAGGCACACCCGACTCCATCCAACATGCTAGCTCCACAAATGTAGAGCTGGGGGTGAGAATTGAACCCACACCCCTGGAGATCACAGTGAGACCCACTCAGATACCATGCGGTACACGTCAGAAATATATATATACACACACACACACACACACACGCACAGTACATATACACACACACACTGAATATACTGAAATCCTTTCATGACCTGACCGGTTTAGGGTTAGAGGCAGAATCGGCTCATCCATAGAGTGAGAGGGAAATGCTCACACACGCATATGTGGAGCGAGATCGCTGGAGGTACGTGAAATTAAGGAGACTGTCTTCTCTCTCTGATTGCGAAGCAGGTGGGCCAGCAAATGGTTAATACCTCTGTGACGGACGAGCGCTGAATAGCAATTAGTCGGTGTGGGTGTGGAGGGAAGGCAGGACAGCAGGTGGATGTGTGGGTTTTTGCGTTTCTTCTTGCTTTACGCAGGTGAGTGCGCAGTAGAGTGACAGCTCAGGTGACGCGACGTCTTGCTGGACCTGAGACAGCGCGCCCTCCCTGCGCACCTGGGTAACGGGCACAGACCCTTCTGGATGCTCCAATGCTGGGCTTGAATGTATAGAACCGAGATTCACCTGAGCTGGGCCCACAGGCCTCTCGCTGGCTATCTACAACAAGTTGACGCTTCCTGCTTGCGCAGAATATTACAAACCGAGGGGGTGAAAATGTAGATGGGTGTGCGTGTTTCACGGCCAAAGTGGAAGGCAAGTGTGTGTAATGTCAGCCTCAACCTCAGGTACCTCCCTTGCAGAAATTCCCCAGAGTTCATCAATTTGCTCCAAGGTTCCATTCGCTGAAGTTCACAACCCAGTTTTGTTATTTTATTGTTTACCTGCTCATTCTGTGGGCGTACTATTAACACTGCCAGTGTCATTCCAGCTGGTTCCACTCTTCCTCCTCCACGACCTGGCATGATCCGTCCACTGAGCCGTCTTCATACCCAGAGCAGGACTCACGGCTTGCCAACGTGACCAAAAGAGCCCCGCCTGCCGCAGCCCAGTGATCGTAACCGACTCGTTTCATCCTTCTGGAGCTCCGTTCCATCTGTGTTACAGTCCTGTGTTTCCAGCAGAGCTGTCAGCCTGTGACGGTGACCTCAGTACAGCTGTAGCTGCTGGCTCCAGGAGCACACGGGCAACCAGGATGTCCAGCATGCCTCTCCTGTCTTCGAAGTGTCCTTCTGGACTTTCATATTTAGGTCTGATGGTTCAAGCTACCGGAAAGGGCATCATTTTTGTACTCTTGAGTGAGCAAACTCAACCTAATCTTCTCCATTGAAGCAGCTGACTGGAAATCCGCAACCTAGACACACCATCAACAACAACACCACCTTCATCTTCATCATCATTATGGAAAGTGTCATGCTACATGCCACACGTCAGATCAAGGTCACCTCCTCTCAGTCGGACATCCGTGGCATATTGTGATTAAGTGATCAATTGATAGTTTAACGCCTTCACATCGTGAACACCAGCACGAAATTAGATCATGGAATATGGAAATAACACCTGAGAAAAGTAGCGTTAAATGTGCTTCGGGCGACAATTACTGGTTTCACAGTGATTCTCAGAGGCAGCTAATGTTCAATATACTCATTTACTATATGTGTGTCCATGAATCCCAATTACCACGTGTTCGGTCTATTCTTCGCTGAGGGCCATTATGTGCCTGTCACTGCTGTCCCGCCAAAGCAGATGAAGCTGTCAAACTATTCATATATGTATTCTGCCCCCCCCCCCCCACACACACACACACACACCAACCAACCACCCGCACGAATGCCTACGTTCAGCATCCCATGGAAAATACGTCCAGCTTCAAAGCAGTAGGGTAAAAGGTTGGACGGCAGGTCAAGGGTCACGCAAATTTTGAAAAGGGGTTCCGTCGTCTTGAAACCCGTTTCCATTGGTCCCCCCC
>JAODKM010000008.1:4547636-4567966 GCA_026780845.1 Petrocephalus sullivani | reverse complement strand
GCGTGGGTGGGGGGGGGGGGGGGGGGGGGGTGGGGGGTCTGAGTATCTGTTCTTACAGACCCCCCTGCATTAATCTCTACTGACAAAAAGAACAACATGAAGCGAAATCTGGAAGCGTCTCTCGCTGGCTGAGCGCTCGGCTGGTCGCGCTCAGGCTGGTCGCGCTCAGGCTGACCCTGGGCGTATGACAGCACTGCGCTTCCAGGCAGATCAGCTATGTCCTTCAGGGACAGTCTGCTTTCCTTTGGCAAGCTCCGCCTTCCTTCCTTCCGGCACCTTCCTCAGCCATCGGGACTCTTATCTTGCCGAGTGGCGGGGAAACTCCATTAGAATGTGCCCACCGCGGTGATCCCCCCCCCCGCCAAGTATTATGAAGCGAGTGACAACAAGCGGAGTGACAGACTGCCCCCGGGGATGACACCTGTCACCGATGGGAGTTTGCTAATCTACAGACCTCATTTTGTTTGAACGTCTCGTCACCTCGCTGTCAAATCCTCGTCTCGCCGCACTCTGGCGCTCCCTCTCCTACCCCCCCACGCACTTCACAGAAGCTCCGCCCTCAGCACCCTCGCCCTCTCGCCCTGCGTCGGCTCCCGTGTCGTTTCATTCGTTTTTTTCCTTTCCCTTTGCATTCTCTTCTTCCTTCTTGCCGCGAGAGCAAACAGGAGCTCGAGGCCAGCAGCGCCGCCGCGCGCGGATTGTCACCGACGACGGCAGGGAATTAATGTGCGGGATAACGAGGCCCAGACAAGGACTGAAGATGACGAGCTCGTTAGTGTTATCATTTTATTATCGGCTACAGTCGTCCTCTAGCTACGCATCAGGGAGATCATGCTGGTTGTATGATGGCTAAGGGTAGAGGCTTCCATTAAACACACACACACACACAGATACACACACACGTTTGTATTCCTATCTTAGTGAGGATGGTCCATTAATTTCCAGGGGAAAAACCCTAATCCCAATCAGGACACCCTGAACCCCACCCAGCCCAAACCTTAACCATAAGTAACCAACATAAAATACAAGACGTCTATCACTTTTGCTTTTTTGATTGCATTCACCGATTATTATAAAACGACGTTTAAAGCAGTGAGGACCAAAAAAATGACCTCACTAGTCAGGTTTTTTGAGGATCTGCTATAGCGAAGCCTGTACACACACACACTCACTCTGTGCTCTGTTTGCCAACAGTGTCCGCTGACTTGGCCGCACTGACCTCACCAAAAACGCCGTTAAGTCTTCCTCCGGAGGTCCGGCTGTCATAGCTCTCCAGGACACCATGCCCCCCCCCACTGCCCCCCCCTAGAAATATCTGTTCTGTGTCTGTGTGCCAAACCTGTATTGTAATTATAATGTAATTCATTATGTGTAGCCTGCACATGTCACAGTGGATGTGTCCATCCAGGCGTGGCCGGGAGAGCGGCCGGGCGACTGCCCACACCCCCCCGCGTCCTGTGGCGTCCTGCTGCTCCCATTCACACACAAACCTCAACTTTGACACCGATTCTGTTTCCTCTACATTAGCTGATGAAGATATTACTGACGGCCTGACAGCCCCAGCCTGCTATCTGTCCCCCAAGCTGCTGCTTGGGCCACTCAGGATTAAAAGAAAAAAAACACACGCACAAAGCAGTGTAAAGGGAACCACAAATAATCATATTATGTTCTATATACCGGCTCAAAATGAGAGTTTAAGGAGAGGTTCTCATTGAAAGGACCAAGGCTGAAAATGAAGCTCACCAACATGCCTGAGGTGAATCATTCAGATGCAGGTGAGCATAAGACACTGAAGAGTGACCCACTGGTCAGTAGGAAAAATTGCATGTTGGACGACATTTTTTACTGAGCTAGCCTGGTTAGCTAGGAGCAACGAGTTCCTCCCCTGGCAAGGACATTTACTTGTACCAAAGTATGAATTTAAATTGCACATTTGGTAGCTGATTATCAATCGCTTGCGTTTCCTTGCGGACTTTCCGGTGCGACGTTTGTCAATAATGGATAATTAGCAATTAACAAAATGACAATTTTACCGGTGACAGATTTTATGACACAGTTCGGGTCATTTATCAAGTCGTCTACTGGAAAAATAATCTTATATGAGTTGGAGTGTAAACAGCTTGTCAGGATGTAAAGCGCAACAGCGTCACCACCAAGCTGTCGCACTTAAAGGTCGGCTCAGTTCTGTCAGGACTGAAAGGTTTGCCAGGGTGCTAAAAACATATCACTGAACAAAGGCAACCCCTAAAATACACTGAATGTGCACATATACTTTACAAATGGGTCTCATTCAGTGATACCGATCCTTCTTAGGGTTTTTCCTAAGATATGTAGGGCGATCTTGACCAAAAATGGTGCCATCGCCATACTTGTTGGAACAACAAACTGCCAATTAGCGTCTCCCAATTAACGGCTGCCTTGTCGCCCCTCCCTGAGTGGTCGCTGCGGACCAGCGTGCCTGTCTCTCCTGCGAAGCACCTTGAATGCAGAATTAAAGAACGAGTTTCACCTGCCCGTTCCGTCACATGTCAGACTCTAGCGGAAAGCGGTGGCTGATGGGCGCTCAGGGTTAGCGTTTCAGTACACCGGGACTCTAAGGTAACATCTGCTTTATTCGGTCCTGTTCCACCACCTTGTACACTTATCACTGAGCCATATAAAAAGCTGGGTGTATGTACAAGTCTAAGGGTTCATTTCACTCCGAAAGAGGAAACCCATTTGCCCGTGGAACTATCCTCTTCTTTATTGGCTCACAGATCTATTTTATAACTTTTGCATCAGACTATGATTATTAAGAGCTTGCTAAAACATCACAGCAATACACCTTTACCTGTTGATTATTATTCATGGTTTCACACAGACCTGCGAAAAACTATTTTTTGGCAAGATAATGGCTTCCAACAATGCACACGCTGGTGATAGTTTCACACCTTCAATCATCATCCAGATATCTGCACAGTGCTCTGCTCTCCCCACCCACTGCTGGCCAAGAGGGGGCGCTCCACCTGATCTCCACACGCTCGTTCAGAAAGGAAGCTCTTCATGAGAGCAGGCCCGTCTTGTATTGAGTGCCATCGTAGTGGTCCACTAAAAAATGAGCAGGTGTGTAAGCCCTAAAGGGACGATAGCTCGGGCCGCTGATGCCGCGGTAAGTGTGCCTCTGTGCATGAGTAGCAAAATGCGTATCAGGGAGCATCGCCATTAACGGCAAATCGATTTATACCATCACGATATTTATCGATGTGCCAATTCAGAATGAGATGAGACAGTTGAGATTGAAATGTACTCAAAAAAGCCCTCAGTCCTCCAGGGAGCCGTTTCCATGGGTTTGGGGCTCTGAGGCACATTCACAATCATACACACATATAAACAAACATTTTCTTTCAGGCAGAGCACCAAATGCCAGAGCTCTGATATGCTTAATAACAATATTCCTACTGATTTGTGTTTGGACAACAAATACATTTTAAAAAGTGGCTAGAATCACTAGCAGCCATCTCTGTTTCCATTCCGAAGCAACTGCCATACCATCTTTTCTAGCAGACCCTTCTTGTCTTTCATTCCCACTGACCCATCTCCATTTTTCCATTCCTACTGATCATGTCGCTTCCAGCTCCACCCAAAAATCTCAAAAATTCTATTTTCACACTCAACCATCTCAACTTCTATTCCCACCAAACCATCTCATCCTGCATCCCCATTGAACCATCTTGTTTTCACTGACAATTTTGTCTTTTATTCTATACCAACCATCTCTTCTTCCAAACCCACAAAAACATCTCCCTTTCTATTCCCATCCAACCTCAACTTCTATTCCCATCAACCACCTCGTCTTCTATTCCCACCAAACTATCTCACCTTATATTCCAATCCAGCCATCTTGTCTTCTATTCCCACCAAACTGTCTCACCTTATATTCCAATACAGCCATCTTGTCTTCTATTCCCACCAAAACTATCTCACCTTATATTCCAATCCAGCCATCTTGTCTTCTTTTCCCACCAAACTATCTCACCTTATATTCCAATCCAGCCATCTTGTCTTCTATTCCCATCCAACCATCCCATCTTCTATTCCCACCAAAACATCTCAACTTCTATTCCCATCAACCATCTTGTCTTCCATTCCCACCAAAACATTTCATGTTCTATTCCCATCAACCGTCTTGTCTTCTATTCCCACCAAACCATCTCGTCTTCCATTCCCACCAAACCATCTCACCTTCTACTGGTTCTACTACTACAACCATCTTGTCTCCCACTGTCACAGACAATCTTGACTTTTATTTCCACCCAACCATCTCTTCTTCCAAACCCACTCAACCATCTTGCCTTCCATTCCTACACAACCATCTTGGCTTCCATTCCCTTCCAACCATCTCTTCTTCCATTCTCATTGGCCATCTCATCTTCTAATCCCAGCCAACCATCTCAGCTTTCATCCCCACTATTCCATTTTCTATAGCCCCCAGCCCGTCACAACATGGCTGTTTACAGTAAAGTAATTCAGTCACCTCAGACCTTAGCATGCAAAGCCTCTGCAGTGTGAGAGCTTCATCTGTACTGAGACCCCCCCACCCCCATGGGGGGGCACCACACACACAGAGTAAAAATTCCACCAAAGAATTGTGTTTCCCCTTTAAAAAAAATATCCAATTTACCAAGAAAGACCAACACGGCTGTCCTTGGTGTGTGCTGCAATTAGGCATAAGACAATGGCCCATTTGTCTCTTTTGAAACGCAGAGGTAAGAGACGCATCTTTTGAAGTGAGGGTCACTCTATAAAACAAAGTCTTCCTTTGAAAGCTGGATCGCTGTGGCCCTGAGCTCTCTGTGCCACTCTGATGTTCAATAATGAAAAGAAATCGCACAAACTCAGCTAATGCTGACGCTAGAGCACTAATTCTGTGCCTTTGATATGAGACCTCATATCAATTAGAAATTAGCTATTAAAGGACTTTAAATGAATATTAATTTAGCCGCTGCTGGCCATCAAAAATACTCGAGTTTGTAAATGAAGCAGCAGACGTTATTACATTAACTCTTTGCACAGCGAGAAACGGGCAGAGCCGGAGAAACCTTCCCATATTTCATTAAAGAAAATGTAGGTTAAGAGAGTGTTTGGTTTGCATTTTACACTCTGAGAAAGTTTATTTTTTCTGCCAAAAAGCAGCAGAGGCCTACTGGGACCACTTAAAGTTCCTGCCAAGTACTGGCCAAGAGGCACAAAAGCTTTGAAACGCACACACACACAGCGGCCTTTCTCAGAGCCACTCAGTGCAGCCTGAGAGAGCTGTTGGCTTACAGGCCCAGCTTTCTGCAGAAGTGAAATGGGATTAGTCTCTTTGTGAGGCCCACAATGCTGAGGGGAATTAGCGATGGTTGTAGGCACTTAGAGAGGCTCTCACGTTGAAGCTTATCCCAGATTTTGCACAATAATCATTTGAATATCAACAGTGTTTTGCAACTACAGCGCTAATGTATAAACTTCTTGCTTTTAAAAGGTTCAAAATCCCCACAAATGGTACCAGAGAGCTTCACCACTCATTCGGAGCCTAAATCAGGGAAAGATTCTAAATTCTGCTGGTCTTCCATTTTTTAGTTCCAGGTATCAGTCGCAAAACAGGAAGACCTCTTAATAAAACATATCTGTCACTGGTGAAACACATAGAAGACCCACATTCCGAGAGGCAGATTAAACTAGCTTCAGGTTCACAGTAACATTTTGCATTATTAAAAAGAAAAAATAGCTTGCCAATCAGTATACATGGTTTTAATCTACACGTATGATTTTATTATGCAGTAGGTGGTTACATGTGCGTCATCTACAGTTATCAGGCGGATAGTGAGTGTAAACAGCGATTCAGCAAGAGTCATTTACACAGCCTTTAGAAGCAAGTGCACCAAAATCGGGATAGTCTAAGCCTACCCCACACAAAAGTATTGTCCTTGGTTACAATGCGTTCAGTGAGATCAGCGGATTCCTTAAGGGGTCCGGCCTGAATACGAATGACGAGCAAGAAGCTGAGCGTTTGGACGAGGTCGACACTCTGGAGCAAGAGCGGATGGCAAGCTGGGGAATAAAGGAGAAAGTTACACGCGGATTCCATGTAATAAAACAGAACTATAAAAATGTGGCGATGATTACCACAAGAGCAAATACCATTCGAGAAGGGTTTATTTTTGAAAGGTTCTCGGTGGAGACTTTGTCGGGGGCGGGGGGGTCCAGCTAAGGGAGCTGAATAGCACGTTCGATATTGGGGGGGCCAGATTTAAAAGGAGCTGAATTCAGAAAAGCACCACTTGCTGTTTAATTGAGACATTAAGACATGACTGGGCCTGTCCCATCCACTCTAGGCTCACTACGCTCAGTACAGTCCCCCATTGAAGCAGACACAATGAAGCACAAGGCAAATAAACTTACCTCCACGCATGAATGGGACGCTCTGGGGGGGGGGGTTGGGGGGGGTCCCACGGGTGTGAAGAGCAGGCCGCTTTGTAGGCCACATCTCCAGGGTTAGCCGTCAGCTGCCTGTGCGGCTGAAAAGCGCAGTGGCAGAACCCGACAGGCCCCAAGAATAACAAATTGAATCCCATCAAATGAAGATGTCCCATGTAAAGCCGCGGTAGGTCCGGTCCACCTTCGCCGACACGCGGGAACTTTGCTCTTTGGATGGTCCAGTTTTGCCACTCTGCGCCTGAGCCCTCCTGTCTGACCGCGTACACCACCGCTCACATTTTAATTTTTGTTTGATGTGGTTACCCTACAAGTGCAACTAGTCTCCTAAGGTAGGACGCGTTTTTTTTTTGGGGGGGGGGGGGGCATTTCGTAATCATTCCCATTGAAATAATACCTTTGCACAAAAACATAAATCACTGAGTAAATTCTGCAAACTTTGGTCTAGATAAAAAGTAAACTAGATTTTTATGCTCAACTGTTTTTCCTGTTCATGTTTCTAAAAATAAAGCTAAAAAGAAGATTGTATATATGTTGTAACAGCCTGGTCATTATGAAATGTAACCAATGTGACACATCTTTGAAGTTCACTAGCTGGTCTCTGGGAGAATTTGCTCCATGTTTGGTTGCATTACACTGAGCTGACCCTGTGAGTTGCTGCATTTAGCCCAAACCAGACTCCAGCAGAAGGTTTTTATTAATGATAATTATTCATTTACAGCTAACTGACATGCATACATGTACATATATATCCTACCTTTTATGGGGTAAAGGGATTTTCCTGCTTTTAACTGAAATGTGCTACGTTTGGATCTCAGTGGGTAAGTTGGACGACCCGCCAGCCACATTATGCAGGAATACCTCGTTTTTCCTGTCGCAGTTAGTGACACATCGACCCCTGCAGACAGACTCAGAACAACCCCCCCCCAGCACTGTGCAAAGAAGGGCCCCACCGGCAGACATCTGGCTATTGCATGAACAGGTACGGCCAGCCCGCTCTCCCCGTACACGCACTATTGGACGGCATGCACTGAACAGCAAGCGCCTAATAGTAGCTAAAGCAGGGTCATTACGAGCAGGCATTTTACTCTGGTACGACGCGGCCGCGAAATCAACCCGTGAACTTCTCATTACCAGTGACCGCATGGCTGTAACCTGTTCCGAGCCAGAACTACAGGCTTTTCAGTCCAAAGTATCACTTGGGGCTGGTTAGACCATTTTAGCGTCCGTGTTGTAGATGGTGTGGAGTAGGTCTTAGGGAGCGGAACTGTAACAGCAGCTAAGAGTGGTTCTGTAAGTTAACAATGACGCGCCGGGAAATTCTGGAGCTTATGGCGACGGTTACTACATTAATACCCGAGATATATTGCAGGACCGAAGGAGTACTGGAACGGCACCTCTTGGGTGTTACTCGGAGAATCAACGTGCTATTTTGGTCCATATGTAATTAACTTTTTTTTTTCAATTTTCCAAGTGTGTTAAGACCCTAACCACACTTTTCTAGAAAACACAAGAAACCAGACTGGTGGCTTGCAGATTTAACACTATATCTTATTATTATTTTATTTAGATATTTAAAATGTTCACAGTACGAGCTGTTTGTGTTGGCGTGCCGGTTTCACGGTCCTCCTCACAAATAATACAGCTAAGTTTGAGTTTCCGAGCGCCTCTGTAGGGGCCACCGAAAACACGACGGATTAATGATGGAGAGGAAGAGGCAGCTTGGATTCAGGCCGTTTGGTAAAGGGGCGTAGAGCTTATTTTATCACACCTTCTGGATTCAGAGGACCGCCCTCCACCCCCAGCCCTGCACGAGTGCCCCCCGTGGAAGGCACGCCCATCACATTGATGGCGCTGAGCCGTCCCTGATCCCCCCCGGATCTGTGACGACAGATCCGCTGACCTCTGTGGTTCGGGCTGTTTTTCAGTACCAGCCGCTAGATTGAGGCCATCCACTGCCTTTAAGACCAAGCCTTCCTGTGCCCTCTGAGGCGAGCATCTCGCACCACGGACACACGCAGAAACACCCGCTCTGTCCCTATTCAGTACACGCTCCAGTGGGCACAGGAGAGTCTCATTTTAGATACAATTCAGTAAACATCTGACTTTAGAATGGAATGTTTTCACATTGTTAAAAGGATGCCCTACAATGTCATTAAAAGTAAATCTAGGTTACTTCCAGGGTTTTTTTTTTATTTCCATTGCATTGAATGGAAGAATGGAGAACAGTTTCATCAAACAGGTTCTCCTGAAAAACTAGACAGAACAAGAATAAATTAAGTTTATTAAAGTGCCATTAAATTACTAAATTTTGTTCCACCGGCACGAGGGACAAGCTATCACTAATGCTGGACCTTGTTGTTTATATTTGATCAAAAACCTTGCTACACTTAATACGTATTTACCGCAGAAAGTCAAGATATCCAATATATGCTGATTTACGTTATATTTGTGTACATTTTACTACAGAAAAAGCTTATTTTTGCAACAACAAGAAAAAAATGTATTCGCCTATAGTTTAGTTGTGATATAATACTATTTAATTGCTAGATAATCATCATATGTAAATATTGTATAATGAGGAAATTTTTTACGCTCCAAGAATGAAATGCACAGCTAACTCAACCTGCATGAGAAGCAGTATGTGATGTTATTACTCTGTATTAATTTTACAGGCAGTATATTACTGTCTCTGCCCTTCACGTCGCACGGAGACTGTTGTTGAAACAATTACTGTCATTCTGTCCACAGATAATTATTATTATTATTAATAGTCGTGTAAATAATGGTTGGAAACTGCTTGCTGAATTTTCATGCATTAAAAAAAAACCTGAAGAAGTTCAAATCGGCGTCTGTCTGGGGAATGAAACCCGGAGAGTTTGTGTCGGACCAAAACCACTTGCAGCCGTTACACGGAAAAATTTCACCTTTACTTTCACTTTATTTTAATTACCTACCGGTCAGTTCTTCTGCAAATATTTCACTAAGTTACATTTATAAACCGCCCACTTTTCAATTTATTTTTTTGCTAAGTAAAAAAAAAAAAAAAAAACTTTCATGCGTGTTAGGCTCTCTTATCCCACAAGCATCCCGACGTATATCATAGTGTTATTTGGGGTCGTCCAGCAGCAGTGTCGGACCGTATAATAATAATAATAATAATAATAATAATAATAATAATAATAATAATAATAATAATGGAGTACCGTTGGCCGAAGAAGATACATCCATAGAGTTAGAACATGGCATTTTTGAGCCACAACAGCCCATTTTAGTGGACATCTGGATAAGGATATTATTCCGAGAAATTTAACTGAAGCTAAGAACAACACCGACATTTATTACACATTATATGTCTGCATCGTTACCATTTCGACGAATGCTGAGTATATTTTAGTAAGAGGGAAACAAAACAATTGAAATTTATTATAGACTAATCATCGCTTCCATCACAGCATTCAGTGATTAATTTTTATGCGTAAATTGGCTGACTTTTGTGAGGTATTTAATTTTAACTGTGGAACATAAGTTTGAGAAAGAAATAAGAAATTTACTTCACGCATGCACCTTTCCTATTACATGTAACAGAGCCTTAATTAAAATGGATTTGTTACAATACAATTATTTCAGTAGGACGCGGCCAATAGGCGACATTAGCAGCGCTCACTGGACTTTGGTACCGTGCAAAGAGCAAGGGACACACATACTGCCTCCTGTCAAAGCCGACAAGGCGACACACCGGCCAGATGGATCGCTATTCTGGAACAATAACTTAAAATTTAAATGCCTACATATTTATGAATATACTCTTGTACAGCGAGTCCTACGTATTTATGAATATAAACTTGTACAGCGAGTCCTTCAAATTATTTTGCAGAAATGTTTCAATTGCGCACTTATTACTTTGTATATATAAAACTTAATAGGCAACAATTTAAAGACTTAAATACGGAGAGGAACTGAGCCCACAGTTTGCGCCTCAGGGAAACGATTAGCGCTAATTTCTGCTGTGTTTTCCTATAATCTCTAACTATATTAAACGATTTGCGCTGACTAAACACAAAGAATTTGTCCATAAAAGACAAAAAAGAAAAGTAAAAAGCACACGTCTACATAACTAATCAATGGCTGTCTGTCTGAAAGTGATCAGCTTTATAATTGATCTGCCGTACTAACATGTACGTTATCCTGGGTCGCTGACCTCAGCCAGCCCAAATTATTTCCGTTTGCTTAAACTGCAAAAGTACATTTTTTTTATGCATTTTCATATCAAAACTCGCTAATCAATTCATGGACCTGATTTATCTCATTTAAAAAAATCTTATTGGATGTAGACTATTTCTTTTGCTCAGTGCCTGAGCTCAGTGATGTTACTTAAATATTACATTTAAAATAAAATATACGGGCATTACCAGTCGGATCTTAAATTCTACATATGAGATTAATAGATACATAAATTAATGCGAATCATAAAAATTAAAATATGGACACAATAAAAAAAATCAGAAGATGACTAATAAAATTATATATTGGTATACATAGGCTGAAAAAATGAAAATAATAATAAGTCCAGATTATTTCAATGGTTATTTGTTCGTATAATTTTAAATATGTTCTTCAGTGTTATTACTTAGTGTGATTGACCTAGCATTATACCTTAGCATTTTTACGGGTTTCCTTGGAAACAGGAAAAAGAAGGTTAATGTACTATTTGAGATTCGTTGAAAATTAGAAGAAGCACCAATCTGAGTTCTGTCCGTTCTTTTTAGTTTGAGATTTTCAGAATATATTTCCTATGTTATGAAAAGGCCCATTTAATTCAGATATAGCTACAACTTTATTATAATGGTATTCGGGGTGTTTCTCTAATCGTGGTCCGTATTTTTTATTTTATTATTATTTTTTTTTTGGACAGTTAAAGTAAAATGTCACATAACTTATGGAAACGCTATTAAGCCATTAAATGGATGAGAGTTTGCACCTGCTTGTACGTCGGGGTGACATAGAAGCTCTTATAAACGGACGATTAAAATGTAAGGGGCGAGCCGCTCGCGCGCATTATGCCGGACTGAGTGGTGCTCACGCGGGCCGCTCGCGCAGCAGCGCCGGCTGCGTGGCACAAGTGCCCCTCACTCCTAGCTGAGAGATCAGAGCCCGTGGGATTGCATTTTAAATTTAATACCCCAGTCACTTTGGCACATTTCTATTCCTTCGTTTAAATAACAGATGTGGGTATATTATGCTTACGTGTGCGCGTACGGTAAAACTGCGCTCAGAGGAATGTTGTAATGTCAGTAAGTCTGAAAACACCGTTTACGGGTACACTTACCAGCCCGTTCACCTTACACTCTCAAAACGTTTTAGTCTGCGGGCTCTGCAGCTCTTGTCGACATCATGCTCACATTTCTAAAGATTGGTGCATTTAGATTAAGAAAAAAAAAGTCCATTGAGGCACAAGCATTGTGAAAACTGCCATAGTGATCCAAGTGTGAACTGAGAGGCTGTTCTAGTAATTTTAGGGAAGAAGATGGTTTAGTAAAGGTGTGAAATGACCATGTTTCCCTCCCTCAATAAACACCTGGTACCAGCGAAAGCTCACACACCGTCAGACGTGTCTGTCCTGCTCACACGCCGTTACCACAAGCGGGCGATTCGAGCAGCCCCCTGGCTCCTGAGAGTCCTTCCCCTCCTGATTTAGAAGTTGTCTCCTGGCTTTATCCACACGTTATAAAAATGTATCATGCTAATTGCTTTTATGTCTGTCTGTGATGCTGTTGTTTCCCTTTTACTTGCTCAGCTGTTAGATCCTGTGTTAAGCCCTTTGGGAGAAAGCAGACTATTTAAAAATTAGCCGCAGTCAATGGATCTGAACACACTGGGCGTGCAGGCTTATATTCTCTGTTAAAGGTAATGATATCCCCTGCAAACTGCACTAACACCACCCCCCTGCAAATGGATACAGGTGTGAGCTGCACTTCCAAGGCCTGAATTTATTGATTTCAGATCATATTATATAGGTGAACTCGGGAAAAGTATTTGTTTTTTTTTTTTAAGTGCTTGTGAATTCCACCAGCGATGGTGTAAAGAGTGCACAGTCACGTACGGGACGATGCAGACATGAGGCTCAAACTCCAGCACTTAAAAAATACAGCAAAGTGAGACACTCGTCTGGAGAAGTTTCAGGACGTTATCAATGGTGACGACTCAAAAGCAGCTTCAAGGGGCTTCAATGAGAATTAGCATAAATTTGCCACCGGAGGTACGCGGCATATGCTGAAGATAGATAAGAGCCGCTCCTTCACAGATTTGCAGGACGTGGCTCACCGAAAGGGACGTGCATTTCACCAGATTTGATGAGCTGCTCTAAGAGGAAAGTGGGGGCCTTAATTGTGCCATGGGCACCCTACGATCTGCATCTAAGGAGGACAGGGGAGGGCCCGAGAGAGGAATCACAGCACTGCTGTAAGAATCAGCCTCACTCATCTTCACAGTTTAAAATAAATAACAACACACTCCAAAACAGCTGAAGCAGAAGTTTCCAGTGGCCGACATACAGCAGCAAACATTCCCCGCACCTCCTCGAGGGATCGTCAACAAAGAACAAACAGTGTGTTTTTCCCACTTTTTCAGGCATCGTGGCATTTTGTGCTCAGCCCCTTGCCTTCCAAACTCTTCCTTCTTTGTTCTAAAATAATCTCTTTTTTTCTTTTTGCATGTATGTTGCATAAGAAGAGAAGTTCTTGATTTTTAACATGACAATAAAGAATCGTGAATCTGCATGGGTTAGGCTTAGGGTTAGGGCAACAGTCCCTCACTCTTAATCAGAGATTAAAGTAAACATGGTCTCATTCAAATGTATTTTTGCTCCATCAGTACATCTGTTCTTTCGTCTCCCATTCTGCTTATGCAGTTGAGGGATGTTGTTGTAGATCACATTTCATTATGCTTACAGACAATAGTGATGATAAACACGGAACGAACAAATCGCCAACAAATCATGTTTCTACTGAATGAGCTTCAGCCGCTTTACGAGACAGGCGTCCGTTTGAGAGCTGGGGAGCCTTCTCATGTTGGACAGAGCTCCTCGTTTATTTCTGTGCTGGTGTGACGCAGCGGAGGTCATTAGTGGAATGAATCCTCTTTAAAGCATCCCACGAGTCTTAAAGGTTGTGGCTGTGTGTGTGTATCTCGGTGCATGAGGATGGAGGAAGTCATTACTGATTTACGATATTGATTCTTCTCGTGCCGAAAATACGGCCCTTATGAACTTATGGACATTGTGTGTGTGTGTGTGTGTGTGTGTGTGTGTGTGTGTGTGTGTGCGTGCGCACTCGCACGTGTGAAAGCGAAACGGTACAGCGGTGCATTTGATCCAGCTCCAGACGGAGCCTCCAGACTAAACACAGGTGTCTGCATGGTCCAGGTAAGAGTTTGCATACATACCTTGTGAACCAGTTACTTTGACCTTTTCCTGCTCATACCCTCCAGCAACATCTTTTTTTTCTGTCAAAGCTCCATACTGCTTGTTCTCAAAGCCTCCCTGACAGGACAGGATCAGGTTCTGATATATGAAAAGAAGAGAGCTCTCTCGAGAGATTGCGCACAAATCAGCTCAGATAGTGGAATCTCATAAACCTCATTTGTGATCTTTGACAACACAGGTCTCTTTCACAAAGGACTTTTCACTCCCAAAAGCTCAGTCTCCGCCCCATTTCACGCTCCCCAAAAAGAAAAACCCAAGAAAGCCTCTTGTCTCTGGGTTATGAGAGCGTTGTTCTGATGGTTCATTTGTTCAAGGCTATTTAAAATGACTACATTTCATATCTCTCAGGTAGGTTATTAGAACCTGAAATGTTCATTGCTTTTGAAAACTGGCTGAAGATCAGTGTGTCAGTACAAGACAGACAGTAAATTACTTTCTGTGACACCCCCGGACAATCCCCTTTATGGGATAATCTGGTTTATTCTTCAAACTATTGGCTACCAAGTATTAAACAGCAGTTGGTACAGTATATATAATAAGAATGTTTACTTCTAACAGCCAACTTCACCATCCCTTAATGAGTGTGATGACATTTAGCATTCTGCATGAATGGTGGCAGTTGGAAAGGCATCTCCTCCTTCCTATTGGTCTATATTTTACAAATGAGTATACAGAAGTACACCATTGCTGCCCATCCACTGCCCTCATTGGCTGCCAGTGGCTGCCCCCTTCTCCAGCTACATCTCTTATTCTGTAATATTATGCACCTCTCTGCCTTTGTACAAAGCGTCAGCCGGTTGATATTTTCATTTGGTGCTGGCAGGGTAGGGTTGACCTTTGGTCCCACGCGTAACGTTAAGCGCTGCGTTCATGAAAAGCCTTAACGAAGCTGGGGGGGGCCGAGGGGGAGTAGGGGTGCTGTCATCAAAAACGGGGAGGCTGAAGGGTGGAGCTGTGTGATCTTCCCTCAGCCACTTCTCCTGGCCTCTCCATCTCCCAGCACAATGATTGGCAGATGAGGGGGGTCTTTACATTTTGAAGCTTTGTGAGCTACACTTTTCACTGGGGGGTTGGTGGGGGGGGGTGGTAGGAGGTTGCTGCTTAAAAAGTGTCTAATGGATGAGGGAGGAAGCTTCGGAATGTTCTAGATGAAACATTTGGTGGTTACTTCAGATGTTTTGCCCCTTATAGATGCAGCAGCGTTGCACCTTTAAAGACTAATTAAATTTCAGATGTCAAACGCAGGTATTAGACCACATTTGCCGGATGTGAGACGGCATGAGCATAATTCTTCCTGTTCTACTCTAACGGAGGTCAATGGCGAGGCCATGGTCACCAGCACCTAGAACTGCTCTTACATCTTCATCTTCAGTGCAAGTATCCTACTCCACTGACAGAAAGCCACGAAGGAAGAGCTTCTAGCATTGGGAGTGTCAGGGGGATCTCTGGAATCTGGACTGTTAGTGTGAAGCTATGCCACAGAACTGTAATCTTGTTCTGTGAAATAAGAGCAGACTGCTGTCCCATTCAATTAGGCCTTAAAGTCTTAAGTCTCTGTTTGATCGTGACACATTCTAATAATGAAAGGATCGTTTTTACAAGCTTCTGGAACATGGAATTCGGAGTTTTTAAATATTTTAATGAATGCCTTCCTAACCTGTTTTGAAGGCATCGGGGAACAATTTTTAGCCCTCTCAAAATGAGCAATGAGTTGTTTATTATTGAAATCCTCGTGATAGAGAGCTGTAAAATCACAGGAAAGCAATTTGTGTCAAACTCCCTTGAAAAAATGCAACAGTAAAGTCTGATATTCCACAGCTGGACCACGTGAAATGTTTGTTTTTGTTTAATGTGAAATGTTTTGATGAGTTTGACTCAATACTGGGAAACTTAAGTGGGATTCGGAGATTTTCTTCCAGTCTTGTCCATTTCCTCAGAGCCACAGAAGTATGTCGCAAGACTTTGGCAGATAAAAAACACCACTTCCTAATGACATTGTGAACGATGCTAATGTATGTTAATTTCATTAATTACAGACACCTATCTTTCATCCGTACAATTTTGCAGAGAAGCAATTAGAGAGCAATAGGGCAGCGGCGAGAGGCTCGCTGAAAGGCAAACGTGATCAAAGGCGGCGAGGGGAGGCCGTAATTGTGAACTAGGCATCGCCTACGGCCTCGGGCTCTCATTAAAGTCACAAACACTCCATTGATCACCAATTAACCTGATTAGTTACAACTCGGAGGAGAAGCCTTGCATGGTCCTGTCCCTGTCTAGCCTTGAATGGTGCAGTTTTCTGACAACGGGGGCCTCTGTGTTTGAAAAGCTCGCCAAGGGGCCACTGCCACGACTCACTTATGGCCTATCTCACTCATTTATTTGACCAAAGTGAGCCCACTTTTCAAGCCCGGTTCACGCACTACTGAGAATGCATTCGTACCCAGTAAACACTCCTTTGTACGAGAGAGCTTTGAACCACAAAGCCCCAAACGTTTAAGCAGGAATCGATGCCCTACTGTGGTACTTAAGTTTAGCCTTCTGCTGAGATTATTTGGACACATGCATAAAACATACAAAGAACTGGGAGGAATGTGGGTTACAATATGCAAATCAATTGGATTAATCCTCATAGTAACAATATCAATGGCACAAACCCAATATGTATTGCTTAAACTCTTCTGTAGTTCTAGAAATTCAAATAAAACAAATCCTTTTAGTATTTGTTATACAGACTCGTATGCTATTTTCACATTACCAGAGGTCAAACCTGCATGTGTTTTTGTTATTTTCTGGTGTGGAACACCCACAAGGTAAAGGATCTTTCAGCAGCATCATGTAGCTAATGACCTAAAATCACCTCTCAGTAGCTAATTTTCACACAAATCTAGGTCAGACCCCAAACATAATTAAAGGATGCGTCTACTCTAATGGAGCTGGCAATGCTACGTTTCACCCTAGTATATGACTAGCATTTAAGCAGAGTGGAAATTAATTCTATTTCCTATTAGTGATTTATTAATGATTTAATACTACAAAGTCCATTAGTTCATTAGCATTACCACATTATACCATTTTACATTAAAATGCATTTATTTACTCTAAATTTAAATGAAGGTGCAGAACTGTTTTTAAATTTGGCTAAATGAAACCTTTGGATATTCAATCATTAGCATTATTTAGTAATGTAACTGCAGTGCAGTGCACTAGTCTGGTGCAAACCAAAGTCAGTATAGTTTACAAATAGTATTGCTTCTTTCTATTACCATTTTAAATTTAAAAACTACTCATGAAAATCAGAGTTGCCCAACCCCTGACCTTCAACAGCTAAGAAGTGATTGGCTTTTCACCCAGCATCAGCTGTTAATTATTTTATAGAAGCAGTTAATTGGCAGTATGTCCCCCAGAATTGCGTTTCAGCTGTCAGACATCAGCTAATTAATCTGGAAACCGCGATCTAAAGCAGCCTTAGTCCCTGTATTGTGTTATGCCGTTTCCCTCATACATACAGGTTTACGCTGGCATGCTGGAATTCCTTTAAACAGCACATTTACTCTGTGTACTATTCTGTTAAAGCCTTGCGTACCAGAGTACCCAAAGCAATGCTGCAAAGCACTGTCAATGTTTCACTCGTGGTCTCGGAAAGATGCATTTTCTATTAACTAACTGATTTAAAACACACACCATGTCTCTTAGATTAGCAGGTGTACATTAATTAGTTGGCCTGGATATAATTGCATTACTTCTAAAAAGGGAGTATTCAGTACAAAAATGAAAATGTATCAGCTATTATACATTTTTAAGGGTTTTAAAGTGGGTGCTGGGAATAAGTTATATTATTGACACTTTTCTGTTTGCAATTACCTAGTGAACTTCCTCCATCTGTTTGCATTCACTAGAGGCAGAAAATTCTGTGTATAAAAAGAGAGAAAGCCCAACATATGACTGCATCACACATTAATGCACGACAGGCAAAGATTAGGCTTCCAACAGGTACAAATCTGCAGACGTGACCTCAGGTGTAATTCTGTATGATAAATCACACAGCAGGTGTCGGTGCTGACACAAACTGTTAGCACTTAGCGGCTAATGCTTAGCCTGGACCGGGCCATTCACTGAACCATACCTGTGATAATTCGGGGCTGCTGGGATTGTCCTTCAATTGCTTTGTGATATGAGGCTGACGGTCTTTTGGAGCCACGACCTTATGTTTGTTCTACAGGATTTGTCTGCATTCTCCTGCTTCTTTCTTCATAATAAAAGGAGGTATACCACCCAGAAGTCTTCAGGTATTTTTCTAATATAACAAGGAACATTTTGGTTCCTCTCTACTTTCATGTAGCAGGCAAACGGGGCAGGTGATCAGTCTCAAAATGCACCATTTGTGCAGCAATGACTACAGAAAAAGTGTTTGTAATGGTCTGAATGGTATCTAGCTATATGCACATTATAAATGCACATTATATTTACAGATAACACATTTAATGTGCTAACCCCAGCTGCTTCCCAAGCATCTGCTCATAAGATCACAGTCATTTTCTGTCATTAGAATGACCCGTCTGTAATATAAATTCCACTCCACAGAAATCAAGGCTTTAATTACCCCTGCTTCAAACGACCCTATACACGAACATATCAAAATATGGATGCACATTCATAATCATAATTCATAATTTAGTGTGGGAATTTCTATTTCATAGAAACTGCATTCTGGGATGGAACCATTATAACGAGACCTGACGTAAAAATGAAAGGATGTTCAGGATGAAAACGTGATGAAAAGTGAATTTTCTTCCCTTTAAATTAATTTAAATAAAACAATATCCATTCTTTTGTCCATTCATGTGAAACTATTCTCTAGAATATCAAAATCATGTAATGCTTGCTGTTTTTAAACACCTGCTGGTCATTTATGTAGCAGGTACCTTGGGCTGAAGTCAGGTTTTGCACGACGCACTTGTGAATTCCACACCCACCAGTAAATAAGGTCATTAACTAAGTAAAGAAACAGAAATCCAACCTGGAGACCGGATTAGAGCGGCAGGTGCTGTTTCATGTCCGGGTGCGAGGCCCCCGGGGGTGTACATCGCTCGGCGGAGTCTGGGCGTCCACATGGATAATGTTCTTATCAACTCCTCCACTTTGTGAAGATCCGAACCGCAGCTTAAACAGAGACAGGTGGGTTCAGCCAGCTCTCTGTGTCTCTGCAGATTCTGCAGACGAGACTCATTGCAGTGCGCAGGTGTCCAGTTTCATGTGCAAGTAACACTTCCATTCATGGATGTCGAAAGGACTTGGCCCGGACTGAATGAAAGATTACTGTCACAAAAGAAACAGCTAGAGCATATGAGCATGCCTTATTACGGCAGCGCGGTGTTTTCAGGTCCAATCAGCCTGACACACTTGTTCTGCAGTGGCTCTCGTTACTGACACGTCTCATCAGAGATGCTTTATGTCACTTCCTCTGTTTCCAGCGAAATTCAAAAGAAGGTCACAATTAAGCAAGTAATTCAGTTTTTTGCAAGATTCTGAAGACGCGAGAGGAGCGGGACAAAATACGGGACACAAGCAAACGGCAATTTTCGAAACCAATCCCACTTATTTTCGTCTGTGGTTGACAAATCTTGGATGGTGTGCAAAGGGCAGCAGAGGATTAGGACATGCCAGATGCGTCATAAGCCAGCCCTGTCAGCAGTTAGGGCTCCGGGGCGAAATGTTCCACTGGTATCTTCTATAAGACAGGCTACTGCTTCCTGGACAGGATGGAAAACAGATCTGTGTGGCTGGGAGGATGGAATGGGACTTTATACAGCTTTGGGGTCTAAAAAACTGGGAAACAGGAGCTCAGTGGTTAGCACTGATGCTTCCAGCCTGCAGGTTTGGGGGGGTTTGATACCACCTGCACACAGTGCATGTGTTCTCCCATGTCACACTGGTTTCCCCTAGATACTCCAGTTTCCTTCCACAGCCCAAAACATGCAGTTATGCTGAATGCCATCTCTTAATATTGACATTATTAGGCATTTTTTACCTTGTACCAGGTAGAACCCACTGTATTATGTATTAGCTAATACTGTGTAGGACTTACTTTACTAGGTACACTTAGCTAGTACTGTGTAAAACTCACTTTATTAGGTATACTTAGCAAGTACTGTGTAGAACTCACTTTATTAGATACACTTAGCTAGTACTGTGTAGGGCTTACTTTATTAGGTATACTTAGCTAGTACTGTGTAGGACTCACTTTATTAGATACTCTTAGCTAGTACTGTGTAGGACTCACTTTATTAGATACACTTAGCTAGTACTGTGTAGGGCTTACTTTATTAGGTATACTTAGCTAGTACTGTGTAGGACTCACTTTATTAGATACTCTTAGCTAGTACTGTGTAGG
>JAODKM010000008.1:4537431-4547536 GCA_026780845.1 Petrocephalus sullivani | reverse complement strand
AGGACTCACTTTATTAGATACTCTTAGCTAGTACTGTGTAGGACTCACTTTATTAGATACACTTAGCTAGTACTGTGGAGGACCCACTTTATTAAGTATACCTAGGGTGTACTCACACTTGGTCCGGTTGCCTTGTAACATGCTCAAGCACCCCCACTATTCTGCGCTCACCATGCGCTGAATGTGCCGGGCTTGAGCTCGCCTTTGTCAGCACCCCACCAAATGGGAAGAAGGATGCATTGGCATGGCACAGTGGAGTTCATGATTAAAGGCCTTACTTCTTACTTTGTGGTTTATTTTGACTCGTTTTGGGCACAATGGCGCACGGCACTCTAACAGATTAACATTGATTTAACTGTGCTTCGTATATACGAATTTTACCAATTACACTGTATTGCCAAAAGTACTGGGATGTCTGCCTTTACTCATACATGAACTTTAATGACATCCCATTCTTAATACATAGGCCTTAATATGGAGTTGGCCCACCCTTTGCAGCTATAACAGCTCCAACTCTTCTGGGAAGGCTTTTCACAGGGTTTAGGAGTGTGTTTATGGGTCTTTTTGACCATTCTTCCAGAACAACATTTGTGAGGTCAGGCACTGATGTTGGAGGAGAAGGCCTGCCTCGCAGTCTCCACTCTAATTCATCCCAAAGGTGTTCTGTCGGGTTGAGGTCAGGGCTCTGTGCAGGCCAGTCAAGGTCCTCCACATCATACTCACTCATCCATGTCTTTATAGACCTTGCTTTGTGCACTGGCATTCAGTCATGTTGGAACAGGAAGGGGTCATTCCCAAAATGTTCCCACAAAGTAGGGACCAAGAAATTGTCCAAAATGGCTCTGTATGATGAAGCATTAAGAGTTCCTTTCACTGGAACTAAGGGGCCAAGCCCAACCCCGGAAAAACAACCCCACACCAGAATCCCCCCTCCACCAAATCTTACACATGACACAATACAGTCAGGCAGGTAATGTTCTCCTGGCAACCGCCAAACCCCCTGAATTCAATGTTTTGGAGGGGTATCCCAATCCTTTTGGCAATATAGTGTCTCAGAGTTTTTGTGTCGGGGTTGGTGCCCGCCTGATCCTGTCCCGTGAGCCTTATCCCTGTTGCTCATCCTGTTTGGTGTTGCCCTAATGTGTTTTTGTGCCCCCCAGGTGGCTGTGAGGCTCAGTGGACTGAGCATGTGGCTTTGAGGCAGGCATCCCTTTCTGTCATTAGTGTGAGGCCAACCTGAGCCCAGGCTCACCTTTAGTTTAATATTTTAATAGTTGTTATTTTACCCTTTTTACACCTAGTTAGTACTGGTTAGGATTCACTTTATTGGGTATATTTAGCTAGTACCTGGTAGGACTTGCTTTATTGGGTACACCTAGCTAGCACCAGGTAGGGCTAACTGTGCCTTCAGAATCGCATCAGAGATAGATGGGCAGTGCATTCAGAGAAGACTTTCTGCAAACCTTTGCTGTGCCGAGCTGTTAGTATTGCACTCATGACCTTCTTCTGCGCTTTAACGAGTCTGGTCATTCTCCTCTGACCTGTTGTATGAAAGAGGTGTTTTTGGCCATAGAAATGCTGTTGACTGGATGTTTTTGTTCATCACATCATTTTTTTGTGAACTCTAGAGACTGTGGTGTGTGAAAATCCTAGGAGGACGACTGTTTCTAAGATGCTCGAACCACCACATCCGGCACCAACAATGATACCACATTCAAGATTGCCAGAGTCCCGCATTTTAGCCATGCTTGCAAGACAGTACCTGAATACCATCTGTGTGCTGTATGTACTCAGTTGCAGCCACATGATTGGCTGTTTGAAGGAGCAGGTTCCTATTAAACTTCCCTTTGAGTTCATATTCTCTTAAGTGTATCCCTTCAGTCTCACTTACTTTACTCAAACGTTATTAGTATCTATTTCCTTCATCAGCCTTGTGATCTCTTTTTATAGTAAACATGTCTTTCGACTTTCCAGTGTTATTTTGGTGTCTCCTACCATAAAAGCAAGTAGGCAGTACACCTCTCTCCCAAGGGAATGTAATACAATATGCTAAGCAAAATGTATTTAGTCATGAATTATAGATATAACTCAGTATAATGTGTTTTTCAGCTTTTATCACCCTATCACCTTGAGTTTTTACCTCGATCGGTATCTTCAGTTAAGCTCCATGCTAACATTACAGGGCTAATGTTTGTATATCTTAAACTGGCTCACTGTTATTTAATGCCATTCACTGTACACGAGTGGCATCTTACATTATCTCTATGTCTGCTACTTTTTGAAAATTATTGCTTTCTCCGTGTTGGCAGCAAACAAAATCATAAAAAATGTCATGAAGGACTTGAAGGATTTAAATAGTTAAGTAGAAAAGTAATTATTTTTATAAAGTCCTTTTAATCAATGTAGAAAACTTAATTACTAGTTACTTGTAGGCGTCTGGCAATTAGCAGTAAGGAGATAACTTTTGTATTGATCATTTTAGTCTGTTATAAAATACCGTTAATGAAGTGGAGTAAAATGTATGACCCACAAAGACATCAGTTTTTCTTTTTATTATTTTTACTACTAAAGAAACTGTAGCTTGTTTAACTTATAAATAGTAATACCACCTAATGTTCACTTATAGTTATTCAAATGTTTAATTTAAATTTTGATGTAGTGCCTTTTCGAATATAGATGTCAAATCATAAGTTTAGAAGTAAACATGATCAATTAAAATTAATAATAACAGAGAAGACTGATAAATGCAATTAATGTATACTTCATTTAATTTTACAAATTAGAGGGAAAGCAAGGCGCAGCAGTTAGCACTGTCGCCTCATGCCTCTGGATCAGGGTTCGAGTTTCTGCCGGGTTTCCATTTGTGGATTTTGTACTAGCTTCTCCCCGTGTCGCCATGGGGTTTCCTCTGGGTACTCTGGTTTCCCCCCACAGTCCAACAACATCCGGAGGGTAATTAGAGCTACCAAATTGCCCATAGGTGTGTGGGTGTGAGTGAATGGTGTGTGTGTGCCCTGCGATGGGTTGGTGCCCCATCCAGGGGCATTCCCTGCCTTGCGCCCGTAGCCTCCGGACCCCCTCTGACCCCGAATAGAATAGACGATTGCTTAAAATGTATGGAGTGGGGATGGTCAGCATGTTATAAGGAGAAGAACAATTTGATAAAAAGCTCAGTTGAGTCAGGCTCATAGCGGGGACTTCCATCAGCTCATCTATTCAAACAGCACCTGATTTGGCATGTCTGTCTAGGCTGGTTCCAGGGACAGCCAGGTTTTACCACAATGTTTAACCTAGAGCCTTTGAATAAGAGAAACTAATGCAGTGGCTGGCAGCCTGCACTCCGGGTCTGTGACTCTTACTCAACTGGTAAGTTTAGCATAAGACTATACTATGACATTTTTGCACCCCCTCAATTAAAATGTTACCAATAAAAGTGAGGTGAACCTGAATTCAATAGTTATTTTTCTAGCTAATAGTTTTTGCTAAAGAGCAAACTGTTGTTATTACTAAATGAATAAACAAATACTGCACACAGATTCCACTATGAATATTTGCAGAATATCAACATCTTGTTTTGATTGATCTTCTCCCCAAACCTTGGCTTGACCATTTGTGTTGTGGTTTATCTCATTTGCTATCTTTCTATCTTTCCAGCGGATTACTAGTACTGAATATACACACGTGCTGCAGGAAGTGGACTTGAACTGTTCTCTCTTTCAGTGGTGCTGAAGCTTTTTATACCAAACTATTGCAATAACCGTACAACTCTCATGTGCTATATCCTCATTTCTTTTATCCATTTTATTCATATATTTTGTTATGTGGACGTATGTTATATGAATATGTTTTTCATCTGAACTCCAAAGTCTATGTATCTGTGTGTGTGTGTATATATATATATATATATATACATATATATATATTTCCCGTCTCCTGTAGTTCATTATTCAGTTTATATAATGATATAGGGAATAAGATTCTATATTCTTTTATCTTTAAATTTTAATAAGTGACTTTCTTTGGAAAGGGCCTAAGAATAAACATAGCTAATATAAGTATTCATAAATACTCATAATATGAAAAAATCCCCTTTTGGAATATATCTGCTGTCTGAAGTAGCACCAAGCTCCAATATTTATCTGTAGAGTTTTTTCCAGAAAAAAATCAGCCATTATTTGTTTGGGGGTATGAATGGCAAAACAACTTCATTATGAAACATAATGTCACCGTGGCAACTTTCATAGACCCACATTTCTTCTCTGCTATCACCTTCTCTGTCACCCTGATGTCACCATGAATGTGTTCCTCAGTGCCTTGATGTGCCTCTGTCTGCCATATCTTCTACAATAGTGTGTCCAGATCAGGGTGATAGGTCTTCTGGGACTTGCAGTTTAATGCTCAGATCTGGTTCCCATCCAGACAAGTGAACAACCACATTAGCAAATTTATTTGTGTGATAAACTTATCGCAGAGCATGGCAGCAGACATGTTATTATGATGTGTCTTTAAGGTGGCAGTGTGCTAAGCACATTCCGGAAGACTGGAAAAGCACCACACCACTGTTAAACTATGATTTGACTATTACTGCTCAGAAAACTTATGAGAAAGCAGCCAATCAGCAAAGACATGAGACAGACAGCATATGTCTCCATGGTGCCTTAGGGCAGGAGCTCACAGGGTGACATCATTTCTGTGGCTGGTACAGCAAGCCAACTGAGGCGTCCTGCCTGTCGTGAGCATGACTGATCAGGATGGGTCTCGGCATTCAGCAGCACTGTCATCTCTCTGTCTCTCTATCTGTCTCTTGTCTCTCTCCCTCCGTTTTCTGACATGACAGCTGTGTACATCTCCACTGCGAAAGAGGTGAGGAAATAGCTGTCAGTTCACTCCAAGTTTGCTTTGTGTAACACTTTACTTGAGGCCACAGCAATACATAGTAATTCAATTACTACTGAAGAACACATCATAAACAAATGCAGCTGCGACTTAAGCTGTCTTAAGGTCTATAAGACGTGTCACGATTCATTAGTGACGGACAAATCTGAGATCAGTATGTCACGTGATATTCATTACTTGTTCCTTCAATAGTTCCTTAGTAGTTCACTAAGATTAACAAAATTAACAGATATAGTAACAAATATAGTGTTTGCTTGAGATAAAAGATGTGATGATTTATTATTGATGAACAAACATGAGATTTGTTTGTAACTAACACTTAATTTGTCGTTAATTCATCCATAAGTAATAGCATAATCCTCCATTACTTCTGTCACCTCAAGTAAAGTGTTACCTTCCTTTGGAAACTGTAATTCTTATAAAACTGTTTAACAAAAACCCAGGAACAGTAACTGGTGACTCACTGCTGAAAATTTAAATTTGGGACTCAGCAGAAAGTTGTTAAGATACATAAAATTAGGCGTGTTGTGGATTCAGCATCTGGATACCGCCGAGCATCTGTCTGTCCCCCGCTCGTGACAGCTGGATGGCATGGCTATGATCACTCAATAACCAGCACAAAGGCCTTTCTTAATGCTTCGTTCCTTACACACCAATTTCCAGAACTCACTCGCCTTCTTTGAAGGGCTCTGGGAGTAAATCTTGGGTTTTTTTTTTTTTACTGCCTCTGAGAAAATCACTGCAAATCACTGTGAAGCGTCCTGACTCAAACTCGCTTGTAAAAACGTGCTACGCTAATTAAAATTCGATTCATTCATTGATTTATTAGTTGAGTTATTAGTAGCTGATGTAGAATTATTGACATGTAAATAATCAGAACCAGACTTTCGTGGCGTACCTCGTCTTGTTTCCTGTTCTACAAAACATGGCACGCTAGCTCCATTTTTTAATTGGTGTAGGAAGCTGAAATCCTCCAGGCCAGTAAAACACTGTGGCTCCACATGCAGGTGGTACCCAGCCCCTCCCACCTTCTGATCTGCCGTGAAGCCTTCTGATGGAAACCCTTTGCAGAGACCTTCTGCTTCCAGCTCGAAGGCTCCTCTTCACAGGTTGAGGTGACTGAGAAGTGGCTCAGCATCTCACGTGTGGGATCATGAAAGCACAGAATAAAGAACAAGGCCTGTCACGTCTTCTTTAGCTTTCAGATCAATGCATCACTGCCTGTCAATGTACTGAATGTGTGATTAAAATGCTTGGAGTCAAATATTGTATTAAAACCACACAGAGCTTCTGTGGATAATTATTTCAACAGAGCATGCGGGAAAAGTGATGGAAATTATGCTGCCATACTTTCTAGTTTTGACACCTGTAACCTATAGGAATCTCCAGTAAGTGTGTTCATCTACGCCCTCCTATAAAGGGGACCAAAGAAAATACCACAGGTTAATTAGCCAGCGACCGAAAACTGACCCACTTTCTCTGCCTAATGATCTAATGTCTTGGGGAAAAAAAGATTTCATCAGTCACTAACTTTCAAGTCCTTGGATCTCTCTGTGCACATTGCCTTTAAATTCTAATAGCTTTCGGTCTCTCTCTCCACTCCCGGGCTCATATGTGTACATATCAAAGTGCGTTTTGTTCAGGGGCCGTCAGACAGTTCAGACACACTGAGCAGTGCTGCCTGTAGTGACGCCCCTGCACTTAACTGATGAAATGGGACTGAAGGTTATTAAGATGAAAATTTTTCATAAACAGCCCCTAACTTCAAGCACCAGAAGTTTTATTAATGAGATGGATTCATTGTTCCTTTATAATATTATATTTATCTGAAATGCCGTTTACAAAATAATCATGATTATCTGGATGTGTAATATTTGTACATATGTACAGTATGTCTGTTGACGTTAACATACTTGTAACTTGATGTAAATATAATTGTAACTTCATTGCATCATTTTTGAAATGCTGAGTGACACCTAAAGTGAATTTGCAATGGGAGGATCATGGTCTAATAGCTCCTCCGGCTTTTCATGTTCAGGTACTCTGGGAAACTTCACATATTCCGAGTATGAATAACATTCCGTTAACATGCCAGCCTCATTAGAACAATAAAAGTCCATGTAAATGCATGTTGAGGTTACATTCTGGGATGTATTTATGAGAAACAAGATCACTCATGAAGAATAACCGACTGATCACATTAGGTCTGCCTAAGTATTTCCCACTGTTTCTCAGCTACAAGGGTTTTTTTTTTAGATTTGGTGAGATATTTGGTCTCTGCCTGACTTCGTTGTACAGTAATTAAAGGATTAAGAAGCCTTAATTATTACATAGACCTCTGGCCCCAGCAAACGACTGATTTCTCAGTTACATTCATATTCTTAAGTATAAATTTCAACCTTTCAAATTTAGAGACAGTTGATATATATATATATATATATATATGTATATATGTGTGTTTTATTTACTGGAGTTTTACTACAGGAGAGGTTTTTGCATTTCATGAAGGCCAATTTATATCTGGTTCCTTCTTTGTCTCTTTTACATTTAAATGGTCTGTATAAGACGGTTTTATTCCAGGTATGAGTGAATCGTTAAGTGGAATTTGCAGCTTTCCCCAGAACAGCCAGGAGACTCCATTTGCATAAGGTCAGAGCCCAGTGCCTGATGGAAGTTCTACAACATCCCTGTCGCCTAGCAACGCTCCAACGCTCCCGGTCCTCTGCGAAATTGATTGGTTGGTTCCATTCTTCCTTTTCACTCAGGAGCTGACAATAAAATGTCAGCCATCAGCCTGTGCCTGTCACCCAGAAGGTCATCACTGCTCCCCTATGTCTATCAAGTCCAATTAAAAGATGAGTTTTTTTATTTACTTCGGATGGGTGGTAGGGGAGAGGCAGAAAAATGAACCTTTTTAATCAATGGATTAATATTAATAAGAGGCAGAGAGATTGTACAAATGTTAGAAAGATAGAAGGTAATTTATTAATACAAAACAATAGGGTTATTAGCGTACTAATATAGCAAAAACAGACATATAGAGTCACCTTATCTGCTGATTTTAATAAGCTGGAGACATTTATTTCTATAAAATGAAGGATCTTCAGAGCGGAGTGAAAATGAAGCATTGTCCATGTGTCCAAAGCAGGAGTTTGTGGCAGGATCCAGATGCTGGAAACGGGAGTTAATAGTAGGTCAGCTCCGGACAATGGGATTCATCACATGCTCCGTGGCTCCTGGGTTGACTGGGCGGGTCCTGTCTGCCGCACACTTTCATTACCGTCGCACGACGTGACAGCTATGCACAACCATCCGAAGGCTCGGCACTCTATTCACTGCCCTCTCCGAGTCTCATACAGTCCTAAACCTCTAACTGAAGCCTTAGACAAGGACGTTAAAAATCGGGTGTGATTTTGAATGATTCAGAATAACGTAAGCTTATTTATATCACTCTGCTAATGATGAAAACTGTTTTAAAGCTGGTGATTGGAGAATGGATTATTATCCGAGCTGTGTGCTTGCTTCTTTACTTGTAGACCTGTGAGAGTGTGTATACCCACATGCCTTTTTAGAGGATTCACACACAGGTACTGTTATCCAAGTGCTCAGTTATACTATGCACCAAAGACTTTGTGATTTCTTCTATTCACAAACCCATTTCAATTAAAATTAAAAAATCTGGATTTTCTTTAGATAAATTCAGCATGTCAAAATAAAGACATTCCAAAACATTTATACATGCACAAAACTAAAACACCAAAATAAAATAAAATTATAATTACTTTGTGAGATTGCAATGCCACACAAATAGATGGTTACAGTATTGGTTTTAAACACTTGGATATTTAAAATCTGGATGAAGCGTGTCTTGCTTTTATGAACCACTGTTTGCATGTAAATAACAAAGACAGCTCTCTGCTGCTGCCCCTCAAACCCATTTAATATTCTAGCTAAAATCCTACTTGAATATTCTAGAGAGATAGAATATTCTAGTAGATTTGTTGTCTTGCAGTCTGTGGACTGTATGGTTTCATTTCATTTCAAAACCCACTGGATAAAAAATATTCAAAATCTATAACAACCTTAGTTGACATGTACATAAATTAAATAATGTTTGAATTAATTAAATGAAAAAGTTTAACTGTCGGAAATCAGTGTTCTTGAGTGAATCCAGAGTGAATGTTAGCTGCCCACTGCTTCTTCTCATGTGAATCTCCTGCTTCCACCTGCATTTTCAGGTTTAAGGTTCTGTGGGCTGGTTGGCCTCCAGCTGGCATACAGAGAGATAGATCACCCTCATTCACGCCCTCTGGTAAAATGTGGTCCGTAGCTAAATTTACGCGGGTGGGATGCATTTGCCCACTTTTATTCAGAACAGCCGTGGCCAGGACAGGTTGCTAGCTAACGACTCTGATTAATGCACAGGACTGTCTATGTGACATTTATATTTCAGAACATTTACATTTACTAGTATTTAAAGAAATTTTCTTTTTTCATTTAAAAAGGTCACCTTTGAAATGTGCAATTTGTCATGTAATGATCCATTAATAAATGTTAAAGTTCTAAACTAAAATTTTACCATTGCTTTTTAATGTTTTGTTTTTTTTTTGCCCATGCCTGGACACTTATAGACACAGACACACACACACACACACAATATGCACTGTGCGTCCCAGGATAGACTCTTTTTAAGCCTTCACAGGAATGCAGGGTGCAACGCGGACTGAGCTGGGCCACTAATTACCGGGAGGAATTCCTGTTTGTACCAGCCGTTGGCGGTAATCGCCGGCCCTCCTTCGCCTAATCTGCCCGGCGTCTGAGGCGGCCTCTCTTCCCGCTGCCTCTCCCCAGCCGGCGTCTCTCAGCAGCTCCCCATAACCAGTCAGAAAGCGGCCTGTTTGTCAGAAGCCAAGGTCCAGAGGGCATCAGATCGACTTTCGGCTGACAGGAGCCGGCGGAGGGGGACAGCCTTCTGGAGTCGGCCTGTTTTCTGTTTACCCACGGTGACAGTTTTGGCGCGGAGATTCTGCCACGCCAACACGCGGCGGCCGGTGAACCCCGCATGTACCAGGAATGGGGAGGGGTGGGGGGGGGGGGGGGGGGCGCCGTGGGGGTATTTGCTGTGGGGCGGCGGGGGGCGACGGGGGCGGGGGGGGGGTAAGAGGCGGGGTTGTGCGTGTTGGTTTGCGTGCGGGTTCCTGGGGCGGCG
>JAODKM010000008.1:4516471-4531182 GCA_026780845.1 Petrocephalus sullivani | reverse complement strand
ATGCGTTAATATATTTAATCGGATTAATCACGACGCTGGATTAATCCGCGTTAACGCGTCAATTTCGACAGCCCTAATAAGAAATTAAAGTACGGTGATTATGCCTATCGTAATACTCTTGTCATCCTCTCATAATATCGAAGCAGTCGTTTTGTTTTCTACGTATAAAATATATCTGCTTAAAGCGCTTCCTCTACTTCTGTCCAACTGCCTGCCTGTAGCCGCTGCAGGAAAGCAGGGAAGAGTCACCAGTCCAGCCATGACACTTCAGCTAATCTCCTCCACTTCTGCACTTTCTCTGCATTCATAGGAGTTACACATATTTCACATCAGGCAGCTCTTTTCACTACTACTCACATATTTCCTGCCCATTGATGAGCATGAAACCGTCTCAGTGTATATACAGGTATCCTGTTCATATATATATATATATATATATAGCCATAGACCAAATATATAGATATATAAACAAGGTAAAATATGTCGATAAACATTTACATGGTATCCAGTGTGTAGCAGAAGCACTCGATTTTAGTGAGCCAATCGCGTTTACGACATATGGTATCCTTACGACTGCTGTCACTGTTAATAATGCTGAGATGTTTATTCTTACACACGTCATTCTGTTATCTGGCCATTGCCACCGTTTTTGCAATATATTCCAGGCTTTATTAAGTCTCGCAAGCTTCCGGGCACACAGATGTAATGAATGTGAGTTTGGCTGCGTGATACTCCGAGACTCCTCGGAAATAAACGGCTTTTATATATATATATATATATATATATATATATACACACACACGTAGGACTGGCCCTCAACAAAACTCGGTAACTTTTTTTGATCTCAAGCTGAAATGCAAGGTCGTTTTCCAGGAGCGACCTCCGCCCAGCTGACCCCCGACAGCAGCTCGGCCCTCACTTTGCCTCGCAGCTGGCATCTCGCTGCGTAGATTCGCACCTCTGCATAACAGCACAAGTGTTCATTACGCCCGAGCAGAGAGAAACATCCCACAGTCACTAAACATAGATCGACGTGCTTTATCCAGCCCCATGAAGAAGTAGCAGAACATGGGCAGAACAAGGAACCTGCCGCTGCATTTTTCATATATATAAAATATATTATGATTATATCTTCTTCTAAATTGCTCGCCTCCCAATACACTTTATAGCCTAGCGATGCATGTCGAGATTTGGCTAATGTTGCGGATGACGTAGACATATACGGTCTAAAAATAGGGTACGGTTGATTGACGGATATCAAATGACAACACCACCCGACTAATCAATATCGTTTGCCTTGCCTAAAAATAACATCTTTGCTTCAAAAAGACGGATACAATCCAGGCTTTTATTAACAAAGTTTTATCGGTTTGCATGACATTCATTCCGCGATCGCTCATCACTGCGGTTTTAATGATGCTCCAAAAGTTCCCCGGGCACGGGACCGCTCGCCCCCGGCTCCGCGGTCCTTGGCCAGGGCCCTTCTTTCTAGTGGGGCGTCTCCCCTTTTCGGCGTTTTAAAGTACAGAGCGATTGACTCATCGCTTTGGTTAAGTCAAGTACAAATTGTCTTAATGGCCCGTGTGGACTGTTGTCCGTGGAAATATGAAAGAGGAAACTATGAAAGTTCTTTGCACCACAAATCATTACGCTAACACAGCTAAGGGCATGCTTCCACCAACAATCTTGTATTCAAATTATTAATTTACACGCATGTATTATTATTATATCAATAACATTTGTACGTTTGTATATGTAAACAACATAAACTATTTGCTTATTTGTACAATTGAGGAGCTTGACTGCAAAATGGTTTAGTCTGTCGAAGAAATCAACACAATTCGTCTGGCATCCAGGTCGTTAGTTTCAGTTTAATGTAGTTAGAAAATGTGTTTCTAGTTTATATGAAGGGTGCACAAGTGCCTTGCAGATTTACAATAAACGTCCGAATCCAAAGAAACCATGAAAAAAGTGAAACGATCTTGGCTGAATCTCCTGGAAACCGTGACAATACGTGAAATAGAGCCTGGAGACGCCGGGAGGGGGGAACTAGTGTCGTGGCAGAAATTAAGTTGCCTATTATCAGAGCATTAACCATTTCCATGACAAAATCCAGCTTGAAAATGTGATTCATCATCATTTCACTGGGAGACAGAAATTAGAGCCATGCCACAGTCTGAAGGCAGGTCATACGTCCAGCGCGGCGTTTTACAGACGCTTCATTTTGTTTCCTTCAGACCTTTAAGCAGATCGCTTGGTTCTTGTACAGTGCTTCTATGGTGCAGGATTTGGTAGTTTGTTTAATGTTTCTTACTTCAGACTGTAAAAGACCTGGGGCGGGGAATTAACTTGCAAGAAAAAAAAAAACACTGACCAAATACTTTTTTAAAATATATATTAAACTTGCAACAGAAATGGAAAAATGACAGATAAAAGCTCAGCTCATGCAGCTTGCAGCTCAGTTTTCCTTTCACTTGCGCGCACACAAACTCGAGAAAAGGAGACTGTTTATTTTTTAGTAGGCCTTAAATTTATGTGAATGTTACTTTCCCCTCCCACTTTTTAAGATAGTATATGAATAAAGGCCCGCCTTCTTTTGAAATTAGACTACGGGCCCTATCATTAGATCGGATAGCGAGTCTTTATCCAGTGTTTTGCATAATTGCATACCAAAGCCAGAATAGCCACCCCCAAATTTTATGGGTCAGCAAGCATCCACAATTGCTATATTATTGTCCACCAAACTCTAGCCCCACAAACGACAAGAAATGATTTTTAAAATCTTGTTTTCTGAAATTTGATTTCAGGGGAATTGTACATTGATAGATTCCAAACTGACTTATTTATATGCACTGGAATTAAAGGCTGATTATGAATTCTGATGCTGTAATGATTCGTTGGGATCCTCCTCCTATCAGATGACCCATCAAAAAAGCAGCCCCGATTTCTGCGTTTACTTAATTGAGACCTTATTAATTCCCAACACATTTTTTATCTGCTGACTGAATGACTTCGGTCTTCTTCATAGTCTATTGTTTGACTTTAAGGAGATCACATAAATCATTGTGGAGTAGCCCTACGATGTCAGAAGGAAAATGAGGCTGACATCGATTATGTACAATACAGCTATTATTACTGCCTCGTCAGCTGTTCCGTTTTATGTAAATATGTTTTATGTGATTCTCGATTTCCATTATTATTATTATTATTATTATTATTATTATTATGGACATGCATGAAAGTAAAATTATTGTTTTGCAGTCCCTGTAGCCTAAATGTTGACTTCCTTTTTTTTCTTAAAGGGAGTTCACCGGCCAAAAGTATCCCTAAGTTTCGTCCATTTATGTTGTATGCCTTTGTCTGCTGGATCACACATATCTACACTGAAAAGGTGGCACTGAGAATTACCTCCTCGGTCCAGCCGTCTTCCTTTGTAGCGGACAATAACGAAATACGCAGGTTTAATAGAAAAAGGTTTGAAAGGGCGGGTTGGATATTCTTTCGCGGCCATTTGTGCAAAACTTTCTCAGCTTTGCATATTTTCCCCTCGACTTTTAAAATTCTTTTTCACACGGAAAACGCATACGTCTAAAATATGTTTGCAGCAAGAAAAAAATCTTAGTAGCTTACGGAAATCAAGTATTAGGTATTTTTACTCGCAGTGCGCGTTTATCGTTGATGTGTATTCGGTTCAGTAAAGGAATCAAGTTGATCAATATACGACATATAATTTTGGCTCCAAAGTACTATCAGTGAGCAATGTTTTCCCGCTTTAAATAAATGTATTTCATTTATCCTATAATATTTAAATCACGTTTTGTGAGGCGCAGTTACATCCTGCGGGTTTATTTTCATTTCTGTTTTTATGCTGTTCTTGATGCTGATTCTGACGTTGACCACATCGTATAGTCGACTGCCCCGTGAAACATAATCGTACATGCAAACAAATCTAAAACCCATAAGGATTTTCTCACCAGGCTGTGGCTCTAATCAAGAGGCAGCAGGTCTATCATAATATATACCAATATATATGGAAACTCACTCTTTATAGTGTTGTTCATTTCCGGGATATTTTGAGGGAATACCTTAGTTTTATGTTTAACATCATATTTGAGCCTTTTGGATGAAACTTGCCTGTAAACTTGGTCCAGTGTTGCCGCATATATCGATGATATAAAAGAAACCTTTTCAACGTATAGTTATTTTAAAATAATCAGTATTCCAAATATCCCTTTAAAATTATTAAATGCATTCTTATAAAGTTACAGCAGGCCTTATATGAACTGCAACTATAATACGTTGCAATATAGGCAATAAGTAAGCGTACTTATGTCTACTTCGTTTATTTAGTCATTATATCGTATAAAATTGCCAAATAATCATCTTGCAAATACACGTGGCATGTTACTTGTACATACGGTTGTTTAATGCTTCTTAAATTAGAGCGGAGATTAATTTTAAACGGAGTTTTGATCGAAATTCTTTAAGGAGAACATTAGATGTATATGCCTAGTTTAATAAAGGCTGTTATTATAAAAAGTTTTTGTCGGCCGGATTAACATTTCAGATACGTTTCTATAAAGTGGGACGAACGTGTAGAGCGTGTTTGTTTCTACAGACCACCTTAATCACTAGCCTGCCTATGTGTACATTATTCAGCAAGTAAACTTGAAGGAGCTATGCATTGTTTAAATATTTGCAGTAAATAACTGTAACTGTTAAGTATGCTGTGCCTAAAATCGCACGAATAATGGCTTTTCTGCTCATTGCTAATTTTATGTCGCGAAATTACTAATATTAGCCTTAACAACGCAAGGAGTCTTTTCGGGTAACAGCGTGCTGTTTCGTTATTTTAAAAGTTTGCTTTTGGCAAGAACTCATGCGTATATGTGTAACGGCAAAACATATAATCCGAATGCAGAAGATAGTTGGGTTTAAAAACAACTACATATTAAAGAGATAATATGAAATAAAACAAAACGCTATTCGCTTTATTAAAATCACACATTCCAGCACTGGATAATCGTGATGCTTTTTACTTCATCCAATTATTTCAAATTCCAGGCGATTATCAGCACAAAGAATATTGTTAAGTAACTGAAGGTTACTCGGTGTAATTAATTTATGAGAAGCTCTGTAGAACTTAGCTTGAACTTCGAGGAAAGTGTCGCAGTTAACGAGTGCTTTTAGTGTGGACATTTATTGGCATTCTGAAACTGTACTTTTTAAAAGAAAAATCCTCACTGAGACCATAAGTGGGAGGACCCGGTTCTTCTTCAGCTCGCAAGCGTCGCGCGCTCCCGGAAAATAATGGCCGGTTTCTGGATGCAGCACAGCGCCATCTCGCAATTAAAACGAGCAAGTTCAGTTTAAAGGTGCCGCTTTCCTGAAGCGGATAAATGAAAGACGGGGACGCTTCCGGTGCGTAATTAATAACGCGCATCATTCATTGGGACGTTATTCAGTGATATTGGTGATCAGAATGAGTAACTAACAAAGGCAAATGCATTATAACGGACAATGTTTAAAGTATAGAGCTGCTTAAACAGAGTAAAATAAACCATATAAAAGCACAGACAGGCAATTATATTTTATACTAAAATAACTAGAATGACGTGGGCTTTGCCTGTTATTTAGATTAGTCCTACATTGCAATTGTTAAATTAAATTTCGCAAAGTTAAAACGCACTGTAATATTTTCTTTATAGGCATTCAATTGGCAGTGTCCATTAATATCAGGTTTGTAACACTGCAATGCTCAACCTACAGAACGTGTTGCTTATTATTCATATGAACTACGGCACTGGAGATTTAACACCTGCCCACGCCGCCGCTCGAAACACACGCATGCTCAGGTTCACGCACCGCTGCCAGGCTGGGCGGGTGTCCGTCCTGTAACATTACCTGGCCCGTCGTGCGGAGGAGAGGCGAAGTTCGTAACACAGCCGTGTCGTAACTTTACTCTGACACAAACCGCGCTCTCCAGCTGGAGTGGCCTGATAATGATTTCTAGATAAGAAAGGACAACACGCAGGTATCCCTGAGTGGGAGCGCCGGGCCCGCGCGCAGAATGCGCCGGCATCAGAATTAACGGTCAGCCTTCAGTGAAATTAAAGGCACCAAGGCGGTTCCATTCTAGGCAGGCTACTCCAATTTGTAACAACTGATACACTTCATGTATCACCCTTTGCGCGATTTATTTATTGTAAATAACAAACATGTATCACTCTTTTTGTAGTCCATTTGCTAGGCTATTGTTGTTGTTATTGAATCAGTAATTAATAGTAGAATAATTACGAGTGAGGATATATAGGTATATTTAAAGACAAAATAAAATGTTACGAGTGTCGATTCAAATGTTACATCACTTTATATAATGCAAGCGACTTAGGTTGATACTAATACTTTATTTTTCGGCAAATGTCAGTACCCTGAATAAATATTTTTACAGATAATGTTCCACACACTTTACGTACAAGTCCTTACAAACCGCACACTGTGCAATGTGTATTACCCACGAAATAGGTACATAATTATGGTGATTTAGATGGTTTCTGAAAGTTACTTATGTTACGAAGAGTCAGAAACGCCCTCGACTCGGCCCGTTTTATTTGTCATTAATTGTAGGCCTACGTGTTACTCTAAAGTGTGTGTTTAACTACCAACAAAGAAAACGCGTAGTTGTGCCTCCTTTGTACAAAAATATGTTAAATGTCACCAGTGTTCCTGTAGCACGGCCCGTTAATAGAGTTGAACTTTTCGGCTGTGCCCTATTTGCAACATTGAGCCGGCCCGCTCAACGTCATAATATGTCATAATAGTAATAGTAAATAGCAATAGTAAAAGTCATAATAGCTATTTTATTATTAATATTACCATCTATTATTAATCTCGGTGGAAATGCAATGTTTGTATTTATTTAGAGTGTGAGAATGAGTTAAAACGAGGAAAAACACGCTAATCTGCGGTTTCTTTTAATGCCCTTTACGGCCTCCCCTGGTTCCGATGCTCAAGCCGGCGATTAACGTCATATGGCGACAAGCGCAGAGCCTCTCTCTTCCTTTCGGCTTTGTGCTTATACTGGAGTCGCAGGGGATGGCCGTCAGCAGCGGGGCACCCAAGTTTTCGGGAACAGCTGAAGGGCTTTTGATATAGGTCAGCTCAAGAAGTGCAGTACATTGTGTGTGTGTGTGTGTGTGTGTGTGTGTGAGTGTATGTGGGTGTGCGCGCGCGTGAGTGTGTGTGTGTGTGTGAGAGAGAGAGAGAGAGAGAGAGAGAGGTAGCACCCGAGAACTATGAAGCTCGGATTCGCCTGTCACAGAAGGTCACCAATGCAAATTTTAGAGGCGAAAAATGCATTTTCCAGACAGGTAAAAGGTACGCATTTCCTCCACTTTGCTACCATGAAGCCGCCACAAGCACGCCTTCTTCTGTGCTCACTTTCATCAAATATGAAATTCTGCTTATCTGCTTAATTCCAGTTAGTGGTTTCGGAATTAAATATAGTTTTAAATAAATCCATTCTTTTGCAAACAACAGTCAGTATGAAGCAATTTAGCGTGCTTCTTACGAAATATATTAATAATATGGCACGAATATTTGCAGAATCCACAATTTTCCAAACGAATAAGCATGAAGCTGCTTAATTCCGCTCGGCATTTTCAGAGAAACGCTCGCTCCATCAAACATTTCCCGGAAAGCGCTTCGACCCTAAACGGTTACGTCTGTAACCAGAGCCCAATGTAGATTTGATCAAATACAAAAATCATAAATGTTTCTATTTTTAGGAACGTGTACAAGGTTTAGAGGTCTACATTCTGAAAGCGCTTTGAAACAGCTTTGAACTTTTATCTATGTCTTCTATTTTGAATTATATAGAGATTACACGGTAATTATATAGACCTGCTAGTAATTTCGCATAATACATATAATGTATAATATCAAGTGAGAATACGGTCCACGCACGTGCACAAATTATTAACATAGTTACAACGTTTAAAATGCTGCTGAACAACAGGTTGAATGGGTGTGTGTGTGTGTGTGTGTGTGTGTGTGCATGTGTTTGTGTGTCCGTGTGTGTGCGCAAACTACCAACATATAAATCTATAAAGCTTTTTCACCCTTTTTTCCCCAGTTATCTAGACGGGAGTCTCAGAACATAAGATATTCGAGCAGCCCTGTATCAGATTCTGCAGAGCTGAGACGTGTTCGGAAGCCACCGCTCTTCTGTAATACTGTCTGCCGCGGACTGTGACGGCGCGCACCACGTGGCACGGCTCGCCTGCCGCACTTCGCCTTTAAACAGCCGCCCGCCTGCGTCCTTTACGCTGCACCTTTATCCCGGCGGACTATCGGGCGAATTACAGGCGTCAGAACGGCTGAACTGGAAGTACCTGTATCCCTATAGCTTATTTATGAAGCTACTCAAAGCCACAGGGAGGCTTCATGGCTTGCATGACATTATACATAGCCATTATATTACAAATTTAGTGCTTTAATGTTCACTACGGGTATTATTTTAATAGTTAGCGCCCTTCTCCAGCAGCGCTCTCTTACAATCGTCTATTTGCAATCAAGTCTTGAATTCGTTAAGGAATAATTGATGTAGCCTCACATGGGGAGGCGCACTGACTGTGTTCACTGGAAGTTATCCCCCACAAGCTTTCATCCCGTAGTCTCTAATGCTATAGCCACTTACTGGAAAAATCTGGAGGGTATATCTTGCTTAAGGATATTTATTGCGCACAGTGTTGCTCGTACTCACTGGGCACAGGCGCCTATTATAAACTGCAGCGATAAGTTCAGCTTCACTGTGCCAATGTTACATAAGTTCATGTTCAATAAATGCGCCTAGGTAAAACTGGTCTGTCCTCTCGTGACATATGGGTATAAATTGATTCATGAGGACTTTTTAGTATTTAAATGTAATGAAATACTCCAATACATCTCACACTCGCCTCTAACGCACTTGCCTTTTCAGTCCAGCTACAAAGCCGTGTGCCCCTCTGTGAGTCTACGCAGTTTTTTTTTTTAAATGAACTTTGCCATTTCGGTGTCAACCGGCCTCTTTCTTTTGCATTTGCACAGAGAATGTGAGGCTTCTAGGGGAGGAGGAAGGGGGCTTCAAGCAGAGGGGACAGGTTTTTTTTTTTTTTTAATAACGCCTTTATTGACCGATAACAGAAACACAACACATCAAAAAAGACTTGTTAAAGAATATACCATTGTCTTCTGGGTCCCTGTAATTATTGGTTATATCGATACCACAAAGATCATAAATTAGAGGACAGCAGAGACTTCTTTAAGTAAAAGAAAAACAGCGAGATGTAGAGAGATGTGTAACTGGAAAGGCGTATGTAACTCAGCCTTGCCAAAGGAATTCGAATTAGAGAAAACGTACATGTCCGCTTGTGGAATAGCAGCTTACTCCGAGGAACTAAGCAGCGCGGCTCAGCTACAGTGGCTACTTAGGAAAAAGAGACCGTACCACCGTCTTCCTTAATGCAACTTTAACAATAGTCTCCCTGTAAAAATTAGACCATGTCACCCAGTTAACTGTGTTTTAATGGCAACATCAGAATAAATCCGTTTCGCACACACTTCGGTCTTGTGTTTTCCAAACACAAGAAACATGGCACATCTCGTACCGTAATATGTTCATTTGAAAGCATAAGTTAAATTTAAATATAAAACATGAACTGAAAGTTCATTGACATGGCCAGCCTGGGTGAAAAATAAACTTTTAAATACAACGGTACGATAATTTTATGTAAATGATTTATTTAATAGAAGAGTAACAAAAGAGCAATTCAGGTATTTAACATTAGAATACTTGTAGCCTAAAAAATATCTGAGAATTGTTCCAAATTTGAATCATTTCAATGCGCTGTTGCATTTGCACGAAATAATATTTGAATATTTTCCCACGTTTTATTCAGAGTTCAGGATTATTTTTTTTTACAGTAAAGTGTATACCGTTTTACGGAGCATATTTTAAATTTAGAAATCTCAAAATCAAGAAGCTCATTAATTTGTACAAAATTAGTCCACTGTCTTAATGATTTAGAAGGGCTGCATATAACTTCAGTCAGTATTTAACAATACTGCAAACGCAGCTGAAAAATTGAGAGGTAGCAGAAAATAGAAGTATCATATTTTCCATTTACAGAATTGCAGTAGAAATTGGCTAGTAATTATTTGGTGTGTGACTGTGTGTGTGTGTGTGGGGGGGGGAGGGGGTGGGTCTGTGCAAAGTCTTTCTCCCAACCCCTGCAGACTATCCCTTTGTGTTTAAGTTAGCTTGAGGTCCTGGGAGGTCCCGCAGGTGACAGTTCAGTGAATAGCGGGTAGATGGCACAATTTTCTAACATTTAGTGTGTCGAACGCACCGTGCTGGGAGCACCAAGTCAATTTAAAATCACTTTATTCAAAGTAACAAAGATAACAGACAGCCGGTTTACACACATACACATATATACATCTCAATAAAATATCACGGACAAAATTCCATGTACAAAATTACTTTTATACGAGGGGTGATATTTGGATTTATAAGGCCGAAAAGGCAATTACCCACCAATTCCCTTAAAGTTCTGTGGTTTAAAATGATACATAAATTAATCGATGCATCAGCAACGCAAACAAAAGACGCTAATATTACCGCTACTAGTAATGTTGCCCTTTACATGGCTGGTGTCTAATTATAAGCACGCCCAAATATATAATTATTATATTATTATAAATTATTATTATTATGCGCACGACCCAGGAAAGGCTACTCTAAAATTAATGTATTGAATTGAGTAATAATTTATAATAATTTATAATTCACATTTCTAGAATTCATTAATTAACTCTCGATATAGACTGGCTTGTACATGGAATCACTCTTCATATCAGGATAGCCGCTGATCTGCCGCAGACAGATTTTGAACCTGGGCGGACTAGCCTTTAGGAGTCTGTTCGGAGCGCCGAGACCCTCTATTACCCACCCCGTGAAACTAACAAAGCGTGAACATTCGTGGGTTTCGAATACCACGAATAAAAACATTGACTTTGGACTCAAGCTCCTCTCCCTGTAGGGGTCGCCGCGGAGAAGGATAAAATGTCCATTGAATACGGGCCGCTGGGAAGCTGTCTTTTACAAACACACCATGCCAGATGCGGAAAAACGTGATAACGCGATTTTGTTAGTTTAACAGAAATGTAGATATAAATGGACTTAAGCATTATTGAATATTTCCTGTAGGGCCCCATTTATTAACTGCTACTAGATAAATCGATATTACCTCAAACTGAAGACTTCATTTGAGACCAATGAACTTCTTAGCAAATTACAAGCAATTACAAAAAATGACTAGTTCAATAGTTTCCTAAAAAAATGCTTAAACTCTTACTTAAGTATATGTAATAAATGATAATACCGTAATAAAACATTATAATAGGACATTACACCTATTATGTTAATCTTAATTACATTACTAACAAATCATGTATCGATTCGTTTAATAAAATACTGCGTATATAATACATATAATTTGCGATCCAAATACACAAAGACCTTGGCCCACTACGTCTTTTCCTAAGTCGATTTCAAACAGCTTGGTGCACGCAGGCTTCTCGCGCAAATATATGATAATTATTCCATACATTTATTGTTATGATCTACCATTAATTTGCGGCGTGCAGTTTCCGATCAGTACGCGCTGAAATGTATTGGTTCGCAAGCGCGCGTTCGAAAGTGTATTTCCTCCAGGTGGAAATAAAAAAGTGACACTGTACGGAGGCAGAGCTCATTAGTTCGGTGTCCAACGCTAATCAAAGCACAGACGCGCAAATTATAGAGTTCACCCTCAACACACGCTCTGTCAACTAAAATCAACCCTGTGAAGCCATGATCCAAATTACTGCGCAGTAAGTCCGCAGCCAGGTTTATTTCAGGATAAGAGCAAAGACAAATCGTTAATAACCCACCTTATAGTTATATAGGTGATATTGCAACATGCATGACTGATTATTAATCGTTCAGACTAATGATAACAGTGATTGAAAGCGAGACTATTGATGCTACTGCCATTCTTATTGTTGTACCGCGAGGAAAACTGTTACTATAGTTAATGAGGAGCAATACTGAGCAAGGGAACTAAACGTATTTATGCTCCAGAGGACTTTTCACAGTCTACTAAAGTACAGTAAGAGTACTTGAAACGATGTCGTATATTCGAAACAATTATGTCACCGTTTACAACCGCACATCGTTTGCCTTTGTCGTTCGGCTGTACCGACGCCCGATGTTAACTGCTCTGAAATTACTGCGTAATTGGATTTAGTTGACTTTCACCATTAATTACACAAAATAGCAGAACATCACTGGAATCTGATAAATGGAAGAGGGTATCTGAAGGCAGCATTTAGTGCGCCAAATGATAAAACCGCTCCGTGGATCCCCCTCGGTACCAAGGCACGATAGTTCGCATGACACGAAAAAACAACCACAAATGACGAATTGCATGCATGCCACTGAAATGTTTGTGGTAGTTTTGTGGTGTTTATGGTATGTATAACGGCAAAGGATTAGTGTCCAACCTGTCCCAGTTACTGATGATTAATTTCAACTATTTTTTGTAAATTCCGATGTCGGTTGCGTGTTATAATGGAACGTCATTCAGACAGAAATCACAGAAAATGAAAAAACACGGACCCTTCGTACTGCTTACTGACGACAGAAAATTAAAACAATTCAGAAGTACCACTTTCAACATGAGTGGCCACAATACGGCATAAGATGTTTACCACACTTGTGTCTCTGTTTCTGTGGCAAATGTACTCGCAGGTACGCATAACAACAACATACTGTTCCAGGACAGGTCATTAACACTGAGACTCCCTAATATGTTTAAAAACAAGATTATCCGGGGAACACGACTTTTCTGTCGCATGCACTTTTACTGGGGCTCCGCGTCTAGATGGAGGGGTGATCTTTATTGCAATGTGGTTTCTATTACAAAGCACGGCTTTGCTCCGGGGTGCCGTAACTTGCATCGCATTGCAAGACGCCATATTGACTCAGCTAATAGGACACCAAGTAAAATTCCAGCTCAAAGGCATACCTTCACACGCTTGATCTCCCATTACAAACAATCCGAAATACTCATAGATTTGAATGGAGGAATTTAACCGAGGGAGGTAAAGCAGTAGAAAGACTAAAGTAGTAGCGGCGGCTCGTTTTCTAGACGGCACTTGTTCACGCTTTGAGCCCACTGCGTCCCTTCGCTGAAATGCGCACGTAGCTGCATGTCATTGGAATAAAAGCAGAGAGAGAGAGAGTTTTAAGTCAGGCCTGGGAATGTGGTTTCCGCTTCGAGGTTTTTGCATTTGAACGCTGGTGTCACTAGACATAAAATGAAGCATGGGGTGCAGTCACTTTTATTTTTCTCCAACCGGGTCTTAAACTTTAACATATATGCGCTCCAGTCTCGCCGCCTTGGCTTGCCTTCATCTTATATATTTTATTGAAAGAATGCACCAGATACGCAGAGCGAAGCCCAGCGGTCCCAGAGGAAAGCGTGACACACATTGGCGATAAACCTAACACCGACTTCACGTAAACACCATGTCTCAAGGAAACACGCATAATAAAACAGCGAATGCTTTTTCATTTCAAATTCATAAATTATAATTTAATATCAAGAACAAATTTACAGCATTTCTGTTGACAATAAGCTAGCACAAACAAGAATTGTTTTAACTATAAACCTCCACGCACACTCACGTACATTACTTGCAATTAATAATAATCATAATAAAAAAGTATCTATACGTTATCAATACCCTGCAGTAATATATTTTATATATTTATATATAAAAACGTGGGTCAGTCGTTTAAACTGTTCGTTATTACAATCAAGTTGTATCATTCTCTGGTCCATATGTTGCTTCAGAACATGGAAAGATGACTATTAGTCAAATATACAATATGATCCCTTTTTTTCCAATCACAAAATAGGGCCTGGTGTGTCGAAGGGAAGCCTCGGAACAAGTACAAAATTGCAAGCTTTCAACACGCACAAGGCATCTGTTACAGACCAAAAAAAGGAAAGCAAAAACTCAAACCAAGTAACTACCCTTTCCAAACCAATAACTACCCTTTCCAAACCAGCTCACCCTGTTAAGTCTTATTATTGAAAGCTTCATTTCATTTTAAATACAAGGGCTAATGTACTGAATGCGCAGATTATATCTATACAGTGCAAAAAAGACATGAATTTACATTTATATATATATACCAAATGTAAAATAGGCTAGTGACCTGTGGCCATGCATTCACAGTCTAAATACATTTGAAGGAAAAAAAATAGTATGTTTATACATTAAAAACTGAACTTTCGTTGCTACTAGCTAAGTCTGTTACTCAATTTGAAGACATTTCAATTTACCAAAACATGGCAAACACAGATTTTCTTAATCACATATACTTTGTATAAAAGAAACTTGTTAAAAGGAAGTGACCTATATTTACAACAATACTGCTTCTAACCGTTCTTTTGTACGTGAAATACGCGATGATAAGACTGGTGTTTAAAACCTTATAGTATTCCTAAGGTTTTAACACTTAAATAACAAATTAAATAAATTAAGAATGACCAACGCCCCCCCCCCCCCCCCCCCCCCCCCCCCCCCCCCCCCCCCCCTCACCACTATTTTTTTTGTGG
>JAODKM010000008.1:4487025-4516371 GCA_026780845.1 Petrocephalus sullivani | reverse complement strand
CACCCACCTACCCACCCACCCCACACGCTCTTCACAGGCACTTTATGTTGGACATGGATTGGGCGTTAGGAAATGTATTACATTTCAACGTTTTAGGTGAGATAATACACGTTCTAAAAATATTTTGCTCTTACGCGAAAAGTAAATTGACCCTTGAACCCCATTTTTCGTAGATGAAATAACTTTATATTTTCACTAATGATTGGCATCCGAGAGGCCCGCACAAAATAGATAATAAACTTGCATAACGAACCGTTTTCTTACTCCAGTTCATATTTAAACCCGCAAACTTTCACTTAATTTTTATGTCATTTTAAAAGCCCAGATACGTGTTTCTTGATGAAATGTTTACTCCGTGCGTTATAATAAATCAGGTTAATAGTGTCGGACAAACAGAAATCCGTACTTACGTTCGTAATTAGCTAAATGGAGATGGTAGGCTGCAATGCTAACGCTCGGCTAAGTACTCCTGACTCGTAAAAGGGCGTGAGCGCTGCTCTCAAGGAAAGTTTGGGGGAATAATTATGCCAGAGTGCTTGGGCTTTAACTAGTGACATCGACCAGCAATTCATTTTTTGTCTTCACATGCTCATTTTAACGGGCTCATATCTATTTGAGTTACTAAATGAAAATTAAAAACCATTTCTCATAATTCCTCCCCACCTAAGTAAATCATACTTTGCCAGTACGGTAAGTGCACCTGCAGTATTTCTCATTGTGGAAACGCTTCCCCTATATTGCCATGTTTTCAGTTTTAATTCTAGAAGAACATTTTTTCCGTTACATCACTTACTGTTTCATAAAATACCATGGTAATATCAAAACTGTATACTACAGAATCACATAAGCTGGTTTGGAACCAGAGAGAGAATAAATACAAAAAACAGCCAAATGTACACGGACACGGGGCAGGGGCATTTGGAAAAAGATAACCAATTTTACACTTTTCTCCTACAGGTCACCAAATTCCTCTTAATGCACTTTAGAGTTTAATTTCCCTCAAAATGTCGATACCCCAAAAGTATTTCTAACAAAAAAAAGATTAAGTAGCGAATAATTCGGAACAAGAGAGCCTTCAACAGGATTTTAAAAGTTCACATACTGTCTCATTTTTAAAATTCACAGTCATTTCAGAAAATGTCTTTCTGGTGTAAATAAATCTGTGTAACAGCCGTTTTCTTTTTAAAAGAAGCGGTAACTACAGTAGTCTCTGTGTCGTCGTTTTTTTTTTCTTTTTTTTTGCTTTCCTTCTGTTTATTGAATCGGCATGTAAGGCCAGTTAAAACTGCTCCCAGAAAGCAACATATCCCTGATAAGCGTTTCAATTGGCGTTTTACCTACCAAACGGACGAAAAACAACTGCTCTATGACCGAGGAGGAGACGGTGCGGAGGGACGGCAGGCGCAGTAAAAGTTTCCCGAATCGCGTCGGCTGGTTGGGGTACTGGCTCCTGACGTACTCCTCCAGAGCGCACTGCGACTTCTCCTGCAAACTTTCCACGTGGGCCACATCTGAGAGGCCACAAGCGTCTGGAGATGGGAGAAGACAAAAGGCAATTATTAAATCAGGCTCGTGACTTCTTTCTCCAGTGGTGATTCACAAACAAGAAGCACACAGTACAAAACGGGAAGCAAGGGACATTTCTTTTTATATATAATTATGCATGTCGGTGCGCAATCTATTATTATTATTATTATTACTATTTATTATTATTATTTCTCTTAATTCAGCTGTATCCAGTTATTATTTTGTTACGTCTGCAATAACAATAGGGATACGTAGGCCTGATATTTTGAGGCAACTGAACGCCAGCTTATCTCAAATTACTTTAAAGCCTGATTCACATCGAACTTTCAGGTCAGCCGCAGGTTTTTATTTGGAAAACATCTGCAAAGTGTTTTCGTTATAAATACTCAGACACGCCTTTAGATTTGTCTTATTACAACTGAAAACTGTGGAGAAACAAAAGCAACACGTCCACAGTGCAGCCTTAGCGTTCATAAAAATGGCTCTATAATCACTAATAAATATGGCCGTCGCAGATTTGTAAAAAGCCATCTTTACTCATCGCTTGCTTATTATTTCAAAATACTGAAAAAGGAGGGTCCTCAATGCAAAATAATAATAATAATAATAATACTAATAATAACGAGTGTATTTATAACGTTAGTTATTCTTGATCGATTTTAGCCTTGATCGATGCAGGTAATCATAATTAAAAACGCCCATATTCGAAAAGCTGCATACAATGGGATAAACAAAAGAGGTAATTGCAAAAAAAATCTACAGTTACACCCAGATCCATCATCCCTATTGATTGATTATGCTTATGTGCCGCTGCGCCTATTGCAGGCCATTTGAAGCCAGTACAAAGGCAGCTGTGTAAATACGCATTCACATCACATCCATGTTAGTGCACATTAAATATCCTCATCGTCTCATCCTCGACTTGCGCTATATTTTTTACCCATTTAATTCGGTAAAGTAATGAACTGGGAAGTTCATGACCCCACTCTGGAAAATGTCCAAAGAATGTTTTGAATCGCCATTCCATCTTAGCATGACACGGGGAACATTTTCAGTTTTTTTTCCTCAGATGGGGCATTTTTTGATGCACTGATTTCGAGACCTGAAACTGCGGCGAATAATTACAATAGTTAGGTGCAAACGGGACGAGCGCTGTTACAGACACACGCAGGTCGCCCACGGGTGACGCGCCGAGGCGTTGCGTAATTAGGCATCACTTTAATGGGGAGGAAGCGCTCCGGGCCTCGGCGCTTCCTCGCCCCCTGTCTGCTCCAAACATGACATAACTCATATATGACATCCACATAATCACAAATAAAGGGCTAAGGAAGGCTCGCTTACAGGAAAAGTGTATCACTTTCAGTTAGAGTTACTGATGTTGCCTCTTAAAAGAAATTCATAACGGAATTAGGCATATCTCGCATTTTTAAACAGATTCCCATCAGGACTTTTGGAAAAGCCTTGAACTCAGTTATAGTGAACTTAGAACCAATAGAAAATGCCGATTATTCCACGTATAGTTTGATGGTTTAAATCTTCGTAAGTGCCATACTTTTTCAGTTTCAAATGCACATTTTTACACTGACTGGCCGGAGAGCGACGCGCCGTAATTCGGCCGTTCCGTCCGCAGCAGGGGCAGGGACGCCGCGCAGGTACACAAAGCGAGCGCACCGGGCCGTGCCATGGCTTACCGGAGGTAAAAAGCACCACGGCCTTCAAGCAGCTGTACTCGGCCGAGTCGACGTGCAAAGCCTTCAGCTTCTCCACTTGCTCCTGGAAGATCCGAATGTGGTCCATGAAGGCCACCACTCTGTCCGCGGACATGGGCGAGGCGTGAAGGCCAGCGGCCGCCAGTAGCGGCGCCACATGGAGCGGCATGGAGCACTGCGCCGCGTTCAGCACAAACAACTCGCTCCAGGTCAACCTCAGGAGGGCCACCTGGTCCGTGATCTGGAGGTCTGGGAAGAAGGGGATATTCCTGGCCCACTCCACGGCACTGAAAAGCATCCTGGCCGCCAGTTCGCAGATGTTCTCGATGCCCATGATGTTGTTGGGCTGCATGCACTGGCTGCCGTATCGGGACGTCGGGTAGGGCTCCGCTCTCAGAAGGAGAGAGATATATCCGGATAAGTAGGAATGACAGTGCAGAGGGTCCCCGTTTGTCAAGGCGAACTGGCCGTGGTGTGGCTGTGTGGGTGGCATCCGGCCTCTTTGCACTGCTGCAGTAAAGAGAGAAACCTCAGATATTGATGCATGAATACCACTCATTAAAAAAAAGCTCTACATTTCTACCACACAGACAACACACAGGAGTTCAGAGAAAGTAGCTACAGAAACAGACAGACACGCTTACAAACAAGGCTTCCCTTACTGATCCCCACTCCTCCTCCGTTATTATCGGCGCGTACATTAATGGATGAGGCAGAACTGCTTTTAACGATGCAGGAGGAGACAGCAGCAGACAGCCTGGCCGCGCGTCGTAAGCACGCCTGCCATTTGCCGCGATCGGCGATCGCTTTCGCATTAGTGCTGCACTTCTGGGGCTGATGAAGTAGACCGTTTGGTGGGCATTTTAATCAGATTCATGGCATGCACAAAGCACGCTAAGCGGACCTTTCCCGACTAACCCTTAACCTACTTAGCTGCCTATTCATGCAGTTCTGTGTCCTGCAAAAACCGAGGCTGGGATACAATGTAAAGCTGCGCTCTGTCCTACACGACATAAGCGTCTCTTTATGTCTCCGCGTTTTAAAAAATACTGTCATATTTATCAGCACGACTATTGCAGGCTGTAGGTGCCCAGCACTGCTTAAAGTCATAATTTGTGTCGTCTCGGACGTGGCCTCTCCCCAGTCCTTCGTTATGAAAGAGCGACTGCTCGACTTAATGCAATGTATAAGCACGCATAATTCCCCCGTAAAACGCATAACTAAGCGCACAAACGCGATCTGGGCCTACAACAGTACCCCCCGCCCACCCCCAAATATATATATATCATACTGAAAATATACAGTTTAGTGCAAAGCGATTCGTAGACAGACGTTGAAGTACAAACAAAGTGGCTAATGTAGGCGGTGTTTTTGCGTGCGCCGACGGACATCCCGGAGAGGAGCCTTTAGTGGAGGGGAGCCGGGATAATAACAGCAGCCCGGCGGAGAAGCCGATCCTGCTAGAAAGACAACACACGGGCAATCGTTAGGGAAAGATCCCAGTACCTTCCCGCCTCATGCCAACCTTGAGGCATTTTTTGAGACGGCAGTACTGGCACTGATTGCGGTGGTGCTGGTCAATGGGACAGTTCCTGTTGGCCCGGCATGTGTAGGTCAGGTTCCTGCGGACGCTCCGCTTGAAGAAGCTCTTGCAGCCCTCGCATGTGAACTGGCCGTAGTGTTTTCCACTCGACTTGTCCCCGCAGACCACGCACTCGATGTGCTGGGGCTGCTGCTTCTCCGCCGCCTGGCCGGTGTGGTTGGGCGGCGTGGACTGCGCCGTGCTTCCCGGCGGTCCGCCGCCTTGGACGGGCGTTTGCGGGTTGGCCGGAGCGACCTGAGAGGCGGCCAGGCTGAGATGCCCTGGTTGAGGGGTCGGTAGAGATAGCGGTCCTTGAGGGGTCTGAGAAGAGAGGTTGCCCGGGGTCTCGGCCACATCGTCCTGGGAGCCTCTCCACACTGCCATTGCCATATCTATCAGCCAACGTTAAGTAACTTTTATTGTCTTCCGTTTTTGGTATTGTGCTGCTTCAGCTCTCAGCTCGGAGACAGAAAAAAAGGCGTGTATATGTTATTTTTTTTTCTTTATTTCTTTGAATTTCTCCGTCGAATCCCGCGCGAGATAATTTTTTTTTGTAAAATTGCTTAAGCAGAACAGTCTTGGATGTTAAAGGCTGTGTGAAGATGAGGCGAATAGCAGCCGCGGGCTAAGAGGCCAAGTCCAGAGGTGCTCGCAGTCGGCCATTCAGGAAACCCATTGATGAAAAAAATATAATTATAATTATAATAAAAGGAGACGGACGCGAGTGAATCTGACAGCGCCTGACAGAAGGTTTAGCGATGACATGCGCACAAAAAAAGGGAAAAATCAGGTCTTGGATACCGGCGAAGGACGATTTAAGTTCCAGTAGAGCTGCTGAAGATGGATAAACAGTAGTAATAATAACAAGAATTAATAGTGAAAAATATATATACACTGCTGCTTCTTCCTTTCTTGTTTACGAGCACCACACGGTCGTCGCTGGAGTCAAGTATGAAGTCAACTCTCTGGGAAGCGGAGAGCAATGCTTAAACAAAAAAAAAAGGAAAAAAAAACGAAAAGAAAAAAGATCACAACATACAGAACATCCTTATCCTTCGTGCTGGAAAAAAAAAGAAAAAGCGAAGAGGACGGAATCAAAGTGATGGAATATAATTCTGAAAAGGGGGGGAGGTTAGGAACTGATCGCGATTTGCCGGAGCCGGGCTGGCAGCACGCTGTCTCTCTCATCGGCTCGCCCGGCTCTCTATATAGTGAACTTTGACACGACTGCCGCAACTTAGCGCACGTTACCATGGAGATTGCCTTCCATATAAGGAAAACCGACCGTGTTTTGACTGGTCAGCGTACACGGACCGCCCCCTATCGCCGGACCCCATTGGCTGACTGGGCGCTGGAAGCTCCTCGATGCTCTGGGGGGGGGAAAGAGAGCAGGACGCTCCGCGCTGTCTTAAAGACGGTAGTATTAGCGCTGTCGGGCAATGACAGCCCCCTATTCAGCATTTACGCACACACAAATAAAAATGTATACGCTCATTCTCCGTACGTATTTTGTTCTTGTATCCTGTTGTAGCGAAATCTAAATGTAAGACAAAAATGAAACACAATAGAATAGTAAAAGTACGCATAGCATTAAAGATTATGATATAGAAGCAACTTTGGCAATGCCCTTTATGTTCCTTTGCAGGCAACATTTAAATAATTGTTGCTGATGACAAAGCTTCCATTGTTTATTCAAAGTTCAAGTGGCACTTTCAATCTTGACAAAAATATTGTCTTTCTCAGGAAAATATAATGTATGGCCATGTAATAAGTTCTGGAAATTCATTGGTTAGATCTGAAAACGCCAATGATTCCAGAACAATTCAAAATCTGAAAAATAATTAGTAATATTCTCTGTATCACGTGAATGAGACAATGAAATTTATTTATTAAATTATTTTTTTAAACTTATGAGAAAATAATAAAGAAAACTTTTAAAAAGATCAGCCATGAAACATTTCATTGGAAACAGGTTATGTTCTGTTTAGAAATATTTATGCTTTATATAAAATTCTTTTAAATAGCATAGATGAGTCTGTTGTATGGCTGAACGGACTGTGCTACATCAACAGTAATACGCTTGGCTACACACATCTTAATATTATGTGGGCCTGCATTGTACTAATTCGGAACCGTTATCCAGATATTTCAGTAGTTTTTTTAGGTGTATGGGACTTATTATTTTTATTAAATATAAACAAAATTAGGTGCTTTAAAATAAATCCTGCATGTTGGATAATTTCATTAATAAATGCATGTATGATTATGCGTGTCTCAAACTGATGCAATCAAACGAAATTAAAACAAAGCCGCAGAACGTATGCATGTTTCTCAACAAAGTATACATTATGCTGGGTTTGTCCGAGGGTGATTCTTTTTAAAGGTGTGTACTTTAAAATCACGTTAATGAAGAAAAATAATTTTTAAATTGAGTACCACATTTATAAAGTGACCGGCTGCTCGCTGCAAGCCAGAGGCACGTTTTTACTTTTTCCATTTTGACAAATGCCACAGAAATAGCAAAAACTATATCGCTAATTAAAATTCACATTCTTGTTTTAATCAAAAGAACAATAGCAGGGCTGCTTCTTGGTGTCTTGTTAAGTCTGCCAGAGACCAAGTAAAACGTCTTTCACCCAGTTATGTATCTTCTAGCCTCAGTGTTTGCATGTGGAAATAGTGGTACTTGGGAAGTAGGTCCCACTGAGTTCCTGCGGTTTTTCAGACTGTGCAGCCTCTTTCCGTCGGCTTACCGTACTTTGAAAACCACTCGGGGCTGTCAGACCTGGTACACAGCGCAAAAATCAGGGGATCCGCTGTGCAAAAGGGGGGCAAAACCTACCCGGTTAGTATAGCGAGCGATAGTATACTGGTGCCCCCTAGCGTACGGTTACATTTCATCAGCTCGCTTAAATAGACGGTAGTCCTGCACTGCAAGCCGGCTCGAACTCCTCCGGCCGCCAGCCAGTCATTTGCGCCTGCTTTCATCTGATTGACGCTTCGGGGTTTTTTTTTCTAATTGAGTTAGACGTTTCTGAATTACGCGTGTGGGTCCACGCATTATCCTTCCTTCAAGTTGGATATACTGTGTTTCATGTATTTCCGCTCGTGCATAGCCCGGGGGCAATACTTTTCTCGAGTGGTGTTATTTTAAGGCTTTACTTTTGCAGAACGGGCAATGCAGGTATTGTAGGTGTCCTTTTGGATTTTTACTTTTTTTTCTGGTAAGTATGGGGTTGCAATTAATTTTCTAAAAAAATCCTTTGAAATTATGATGGTAGGAAATTATCTGACGGGCAACGTAATGATGATGATTATATACATGTATCTGTGTGTGTGTGTATATATATATATATATATATATATATATATATATATATGTGGGTTTGTGTGTGCGTGCGTGCGTAAGTGTGTGTGCGCGCAAAAATCGGACATGCACAAATATAAATGTTTACACTAATATTACTGCGTCAAGTCTTCAGCCGGGACTGATAACACATAAGAAGTACGAACGTGAATTGAATGGTTTAAGTTGTTGTTTCTGCATTTGAAAATTGCACGGTTTTCCTGCAAAAATAACAGTTCTATAACACCAAGCGGGGACTTGAGGGAGAAGACGGACTGCTTCCCAGCTGCTGGGCGGGGGACTGGCGTCTCGGGACGGACACCTGTCCGTTTATAAGAACCTGCTTTTAACGGTCCTCCAAGGGTTAAGGGGAACCCTTACGTTCAGTTAAAGAAGACCTTTAAAATGAACCGAGATCGAAAAATGCATTCATTATCTCGTCATTGCAGATTGGGATGACGGTAAAAAAAACTCTTACATAACGGACTGCAAAATGTAGAGCAGATATTTCAGAGATAGCCGTTTGTGTTGGCGATTTTCTTAAATTAATTGTTGTTTTTTTACGGATTAGCATTTATGTAAATATATTTCTGGGTATTAATATAAAAATGTTTGTGACCTTAACCACATAAAAGTTTTTAATCTTTCAGTCAAAGTGGGGTTTACCTAAAAACTGCAGGTTTCAGGTGTATATGTACATAGAGGTGTTTCAGCACTGGTCTAGCTGTATATAATGGCATTTGGATGCTTGTTGAAGTCTTCCGGGCATGGATGTGTCTGTTTCAGCTCTAGGTGGATAAGGAAATATTTTTCAGTGTGGATGTGTATAGAGGTATTTCTAGTGTAGATGTCTATAGCGGTATATAGCATGCGTAATTGTATTGAGATACTTAGGTTTTTTTTAGTTCGGATGCATATAGGGATATTATATGTGCATGTGTGCATGGGAATATTTCAGGTGCACACATTTCTTGAGGTGTTTCAGGTTTTTTTTAGATGAGTCAAATTATCAAATATATATATATATTTTTCAGATCAGTGAACATTATGTTTATGCAGTCATAATTATGTAAAGTGTCAGGAAAATGTGTATGTTTTATATTTTTAGCATAAGCCAATATGTCTCCCATGAATTCAAGAACTGTTTCCATGAATATAAGTGACAATTTCATCTACTGTATTGTAAGAACTATTTGGCTTTTGTTTATTTAGTTAAGCAGACACACCACTGAAACCAAAATGTGATATAGTGCAATATCCACATTCTAGTAGCCATTGTTGTGTAAATGATTTGAACGCAGACATTTTTATTACAATGCATAAAGTTAAAAATGTCCTTGTTGTCCCTAATTAGATTAGTTATATTGTTCAAATTATTTTGAAATCAGTTTTCACGTAAAAATTATGTTCATATACTTATATTTACATGTTTTATTTAACATTTGTCTAAAGCGATGGACAAGTGAGGAATATAGTACATTTTGTTAATATTATTAATGTATGGGAGTCAGTGGCTCATAGAGTGCCCATTGCATAAAAAAACAAGCTAAACATGCTAAAAATATGATCTATACATTAAGGCATCCCCAGGGCACTTGAGCACCTGCACACATACACACACAGTCACAAGCATTAGGAATACATGTGAGTTACCTGCTTGACTGGGGAGTTCTTGGATGATTAGAGGGTCAGGAAGAAACCCAGTAGGGAGATCATCGAAACCTCCACACATAGCTGAGGCCAGGATCAGCCCTGCTGCTCTCGACATGCCTGGCTATCCAGCAAACCCACACCATCACCTTACAGTCAGAGGTCTATAAATACAATTCGGCAAGCCAGCACATGCAGGTCTCATGCTCCTTATCTACATGGATCACTGCTCAGCAGAACATTATTCATGCTAAATCGCAGCACAGAAACACACAGATGATGTAAACGATGTGCCTGTAATTTGGATGTAATTCATGCAGGACATACTGTGTAGCCCCCAGCACACTCTTATAGCTCTCAGAAGATGATGGCGACAAAAGTTGTGTTTCTTTTGAGCGCCTTCCTGCGATTTGAGATTTTATGTACATGACCCTTTGGTTTGTGTGTGTATGTGTGTGTGTGTGTGTCTACGGGAGAGAAAAATAGGACTTAAGAAGCTCCATTACAATCAACCTTAGCCTGAACTCTAGCACACTGATTCTCAGCCGGCTTATAATTCACCTTTTATTTTGCAGAGGCCAGTCGCTGTAAGGGCAGTGGGAAATTCAGCAGGACCTTATCGTGGCCTTCAGCTTACCCTCTGAACTACAGATAGAGGCACGGTCCGCCCAGAGTCGCCAACACCCTGCACTGATTGACCCATCCCTCTTCATTATGGAGAATTAAAGACGACCTCCTAAATTAATTTTCAAGAAAAACAAGCAAAAAGAAATGCTTGACAAAATTAAACGTGCCTTCATACACCAAAAACACAAAATGAAATATGTTAAATCGTGAAAGGTATTATAAACAGATACTAAAAGCTAATAATGGAAGTCTGGGATATTTAAAACCATTTCAAATTGAGTTATATGTTTAATTGTTTTATTTTTGTAATGATGATGTAGTTTTCCCTTTTTTTTACTGGAACTGCTTGGGTTTGTGGAAATAACATGGGATGGTGTGTTATTTCATTCGGATATAATGAGTGAACTTCCCAAAAAGAGTATTTACTGTTCTTCGCCCATTCAGCATTCATTGATATCGCTTACAATCAAAGCAAACAGGATTCTGGTTTCGGCCCACAAAGACCCCTGGCTTTCTGCCCAAATACGGTATCATTTGTTCGAAGTTACTTTAAGTTTGGGAGTAGCGTCATGGGCCCCGGGACGGCCGTGGCCAGGGAGCACTCGATGGTGGGATGCTGCTCTGCCCCACGCCATCATCCTGGGGGTCTCCCTGCGGGCTCCTGCTCTTTCAGGTGGCACCTTTCCTGCATCCCCCCCCCACCCACCAAAAAAAAAGTTTGAGCTATTGTTTCCCACCAGCACACCTGTGCAGCTATGTGATATGATCACGCCTGTCAGCTCCAGCTCTGATGCTGGCTGGGATACATATTAGCTGTTCTTATGCACAAACATCCCAAAAACTCCTTCTCTGTCCTTCACAGAATCGCTCAACACCAGTAATTCATGGCCTGTTACTTTACAGTGAAGAAAGTGAAGGACACTAGAGGAGGGCACACCTACCCAGCACACAGTCATGTTCCAGGGAACTTGTAAATAATACACCGTCTATGTTGGCTCATCACTTACGCGAGACGAGCGAAAGCCATCACCCCCCCCCCCCCGCCCCGCTTGTCCGCTCCTGATCCATCTCCATTCTTAGGACGTTTTCGTGCAGCTTAGTGCATGTGAGCATCGTTCGTTTATCGTTACTGCGTGACACGAGAGTGCCTATTATTCTTTGTATTGCAGGAATAGGGTCGTATTCTTCATTTATAATATTATTTATATTATCTTCATGCATAATATTATTATTATTTTTTCATTTTGTAAGAACAAAATTGACCGAAGTGTCATATCCGTGCCGTTTGGTGGCACCTGTCATGCCCTGAGCTTGATGAGCTCCTTGCAGAAGATGTCGTCTCGCCTCGTCTTTGTTTCCGCTGAATTCCCGTGCAGGTGCCGTGCCGTCCTCGCCGTGCTGGGCATCACCCACGTCCCACCAGCAGGGCGGAGCCATCCCCCCTGTTGCCTGTCTTCATAAACGTCTGGCAGAGGTGGAGTGCCTTTCACACCGTGGGTAACCAGGTACCCCACCTTATTCATTTTTGTGGTTCTTTGAAACCGATCATTATTCCACCATATGATGTTCAAATGTATGTTTTGTGGGTTTTTAAATAAATCCCTATATGCAAAGGAAACCTAGTCACATGGGGCTTCATATGAAATCAAATTAAATCACTATGTGAAGTAATAATTTTAGTTCCCAAAAATCAACTTGGTACTTGACAGGTAGCCCTCATGCTTGTAAAACAGCATATTTCTATAGTGCAAAATGGATGCTCTTGGCCAGAGCAGGCCTATATAATAATGCACACACACTTGCCCACACACGTACACGCACACAGACACACACGTACAGACAAACAGATAAATTCAGCTTTTTCAGAGAACCGTCACAGATCCCTAGAACACAAGAGAATGTAAGATAGAACCGGATGGTCACAAGCCAACAAAGCCAGATGGAGGCCGGTTCTGAAAAAAAATTAATTACTGAAAAAGTTTGTAAACACCCACCTACATTTGCCTACATTCCCCAGTAAACCTCCTGACCACAATCCAGAAAGAACAAAATATGGCTGGTGTCACATCCTCAAAACTAGAAAACTGCGCTGACGGGAACTGCTGCTGATGGAACCTACCATCTAGTCACATGTGAGACATCGCAGCGGAGCTGTTGGGTGGTCTCACCCTAAGGTACAGGCGTGCATGGCGAATCTAAAACGTCAGGGAGGCCTTCAACGGAAAATGAGGCCTTCAACGCATTTCCATTTCTGGGTCCAATACTTCTCGCACAGAGACATGCACCTAATCGATAATTAGAAAGACCAGCAAATTAGCAGGACCCCGGTGGTCCAAAATCAACAAGCAATATTCCAGGTCATTAATGTTCAAAATATTAGCGTTAGCTAACTGTCTATTTGTTCGTTTATTTTAGGTAGAAATGCTGATACAGGATTCGATTTGTCTTTTATTAATTGTAAGAGGGTGGCAGGCACGGTGACGTCAGTGAGTTACTTAACCGCTTGGCGCGGCTGCTTTGCGTGATATAAGCTTTTCGCTCTTCTTCTTATCAGCCCATTTGTTAATGATTAATTTATTTGCCGAGAGAATATATTAGGAATGTGTTTTTTTTTTCCTTAAAAACACAAATGTTATATTTTGGTACAGATATACAAAAAAGACAAAGAGCAGATTGTGTCTACAAATGTTATGTAATTGCATGAATGCGAGAATACATTTATTCATGAACCAGACAATTTTTTAACGTCTCGACATTATTGTTGGGATGTGAAGGAGCTATAGGCAGCTCCAGATTTCACGTTTTTGTCGGAAACACGATCTTCCATGTTTGCCTGATGTTCAAGCCCCATATCTGGTCACAGAATCTGCAGAATGCTCGCTAACGTTAACTAACACCGGCCCGCTTTCTGCGGTCTAGACGGCCCATTGTGAAAGACACACTGTAAACGGAGAGGCGCTGAAAGTGGGCACAGCCTCAGAGGATCCTGGGGCGGAGGAAGAGGCTTGAGAAAGGCAGGAGGCCCGTGCTCATTTGTTGACGCGGGCCTCGGGATGTATAGCCGGGCGCCGATTAGCGCAAGCGAAGTCTCCGGCCTCGAAAACAACCCGCATGCCTGAAACAATCTGTTCAGTTGGAAGACTTGCCAGATACGTTTTACTGAAGATCGAGACACATTGGCGAGTTAGAGCCTCTCCCTTTGCATGCCCCCGTCAGCGTCTCCATAACGTGCAGCTAGTGGACACTAGGTGAGTGATGAATGAAGGACGGGCCCCATTTCATCAGTCACTGGTTGTAACTTAATTGTTCCCACATTAGAAAACATTTTCCTCTTTAAAAAGTCTCTGTGTTTTGACATTTAGAAGACTATTGCCAGATGTAGTCAATTTTGCAATTTCATTGTAGTTGGACAAAGCTTTCTTTGAACAAAAAGAAAGACCAAACAAAACAAAAAAGAAACCTCTCATCAGTTGTTAGAACTAAACTCACAGTCGTCAGTTACTTGAATTCTACGGCTAATTGTTATAATCATTAATGAGGGATATTATTTTTGGTGGAAAAAAATATCAAGGCATTGAGTTTGTTCTTTTGAGAAATGGGCTGTAGGTGGCATGGTGTGATGGTCAGGCTCCAGCTGACAGCTTATTCGCTAACCCGGACTTCCAGGTAACGCTGTCTGCTGCCAGTCCAGAGGATGTGCGTTGACTACGGAGCTGATGAAGATCTGTAAATTGAGACAGGAATCGCACGCTTAAAAGCTCGCACTGACAAATCTCCTCGGCGTACGTACCAGAAAATAACATAAATGCAGTTGTTAGAAATGCACGCAACATTTCCGCGGTTGTGTAAGCATGAATCACAGATGTTAAAATAGCAATCATTATAATAAATAATACTAAGTTATGAAGGATTATATTTCTGAAGCAGAAATTGCTTGTAGATGTATATACAGGCTCTGCTTTAAATCAGTTCTGGTCCTGTTATCAAATTTAAGGTCCTCTCTCATAACTGTCAGTCAGAAGTTCATCCTGTGGCACTTAGACTCCAGGCTTGCTTGAGGATGAGGTCTTCTTGAGTTCCCTGGCCCATCCCTTTGTCAAACCGGCATTGTCTTCCTCTTTTTCAGGCCCAATGTCGTCATGAAATAGGTCTGCCTCTTTTTTTCATATTTGTGTCTCATTGTGAGCTGAAGCCAGGCAGTGAGCTGGTGTTAGGTGACATTAAGGCAGGGGACAAAGAATGGCGGGCATCTCTCTGTGGACCTCAGGATGATTGCAGTGACAGCCACCAGAAAACACCTCCCTCAAATAGTAATTTATCTGCTTAGAAAATAAAAATAGGACCCATTGCATCAGTATAATTGACGGGGGGGGCAAAGCCAGACTTTTGCTGTTAGACCAGTACTTCCCAATCCACTCCTCAGGGACCTGCAGATCCTGTTTTTGCTCCCTCCCAGCTCCCTGCCAGTCCAGAGGAAGCAAAAACATGGACCTTCTTGCAGGGAGCGAAAACGTGGGCTGTCTGTGGGTCCCTGAGGACCGGATTGGGAAGCACTGCGTTCCCAATCGTTTCCTTGATCACAAAGAGCATCCTTCTACCGGTGGAGAAGGACGATGACCTGAACCACAAAGCCGTCTGTCTTCTGCAGAATTTCATTTTTTTCTCACTACAAAATGAGAAAGCTATATAATTATTAGTCAATTAATCAACCAATACTTATTTATGAAGACTTAGAGTTCTGTACCTGATACATGTATAACATGTCACTTATTTGGAGGGACACTGCATCTATGGTGGGAAGATTATCTGATGGATTTTTGGTAACACTTTACTTGCAGGGGAAGTAACTTAGTAACTCAGTCACTACTTATGTACAAATAATGAACAAATATATTAAGTTCATAAAATACATGAATCATTATCATTTATTAATGACACAAACATGGGATGAGTATGTAACTAACACTTAGTTAATGTTCAATTAATACATTAGGTAAGAGTGTACTACTATTTTATTATTTGTGCCCCCTTGAGTAGAGTATTACCACATTTTTAATAAATGAGAACTAGTTTGACTTAGATGTGTAATGAGCATTGGGGTAGGCAGTCCGTGGTGACCCGGCATGAACGTCCATCCCGGCGCGCCTTCAAAGGCTTGGCCTCCCGCCCCCCAGCGTCGCGCCAGCTCCGCCTCCATGTCACTGCCGAGTTAATAATAATAACAGAAAAAACTCAGAGTTATTGGTGACGATAAGGCGGAGAAAGAGGCCCTTTGTGCGTGCGATGAAAGGCTCATTGCTCGCTGCAAAGATGCCAGGGTCAACCACGTCAAGAATGTGTGCACCTAATCTTCTGCTGATCTTTATCTGACTGACCCAGGCCAAACTGGAGGTCTGCTGGACGCACAATGAGCCCTTACGATGTCCTGCATGCCAGTGGATGGCCTGATGGAGGCTTCCATATGCACAACGTCTCACCAACATTTAGCTAAATCTATACTTAGCTAATTAATATTTTTGTTATACTTCCGGCAATTTCTAGACCGATCTACAATAAATATGTACAGTACAGCCACAACTGAAATTACAGCATTAAACATGGGCGTGTCACAGAGTGAATAACTTAAGAATTACAATAAAGTACGGTGAGGCTGCGCCCACTTTTTTGAACAAATCACGATGCAGAACGTGGAAAGTAAACGATTCACACTTTCGTACACTGTTTACGTTACAGAGGCTCAGGTTTGAAGATAAATAAGATAAATAAAGCTATATAAGGCGCTATATAAATGTCTGGCAGTGGGTCACTTTTGGGAATTGGACAGGAGCCAGGAACGTCCGAAAGTGGCTCCGGTCCGAGCGCTCCGGGCCCCTGTGCCATCGTGGCCCCATCCCACCCCCAGATCGGGTTACAGCGGGTCACGGCCAGAATCCTCCCGCTTCTGAAAATGGCGATCTCCAGTGGCTATCGGTGGCTTTTAAAAGGTTAAGCAGATAAACGGCTGCTGTCAGGGCCATCATAAAACAAGACAAATTGTAATTTAACAGTCGGGGAAACCCAAGCCGGCCCACTTTCTTCCCGGGGGTCCATACGACACAGATGTTCCCAGGTGTGCCCCCCCCCCCCCCGTACACGCCGACTCACGCAAAGAGCACCGGGTCAGCGCTGCTCCTCCGAGCCCACCTTATCTGAAATCAGATGCTGTGGTCCGCTCCCACTCCCCCGCGGCGAACAAACGCCGATGTGTGGCTGCTTACATCCCCGACAAAGCGCCGATATTCATACCCAGCGGACCTGGATAAAACCTGATATGGTGACATTTGTGTTTGGCACGTCCCTGGGTACTCGACACCGCGATGCCATGCCACTTGGCAGATTATTGGGCTCCTCTTTTAAACACTCGCGCAAACGGAAAATAAAGAACAGCTTAAAAAAACAGAGAGGTAACTTTTTTAATGGGACACCAGGCTATGGGCACCTTCTTTCATAAAAGTGTGCAGCTTTCAGTATGATAGTCATGGGTAACTTAATAAAATAAATTTGCTTCTGGTGTCATCAGTTGCCCTATTTGAAAATAGGTAATTAAGGGCAGATGAAAATAACTTTATAAAAAAAAATCAGGATTGAAGACTGGTTTCCTCTTCACTTAAACACTGAAGAGAGAACAGAGATTCTGACATGATCTGAGACATGTGAAACGGCATGTTGTCTCATGACCTTGCAGACACACAAGAAACATTAGCCAATGAAAATGAGGCAAATTTTAGCCTCAGTTTAATTTCCCCAGCAGCATGAAGCTCCTGCCAGTGGCTGTCAGATTTATACTGAAGTTCAGTTGTCATACTCACATGCATATTAAATTGTCCTCATTGAGTTTAACTTAAATGTTTATTTATTGTGAATTATGCAACCTCTTCTGACAGAAAAAAAAATCATTCCACAAACTGAGCAAATATTTGCTGTGTAGTATGAAAAAACTGCTTTTAGGAATATTTTAAAGCCGGACCGAAAGGTTATTGAAAGGCGATATGATGTGCTTGTGTCATTCTGGACGAGCATGAAACGGGGTGAGAGCTGTGGGAGGAGGTGTGAGCTTTGAATGTGATTATTGCATATTTCTCGGAAAATCCAGCGCGTTTTGAACTCGGGCCTCATTTAGAAACACATACTCATACACACGCACGCATTTAACTCCAGTCAGGCATGAAGGCAACCAACGAACTGAGTCTGTTACATTAAAAGCAAGGAAAGAGCCGTCAGCAAGCGAGGAGGTGAGCTATGTGCCCCCGGCGATGGTGCGACCCCCTGAGCCCTCCGCCGCGACCTCTCCAATAAAGCCCAGCGCGGTAATTCAAGTCAAATGCTGGCAAAGGCTCTGGCAGTTTGGAAGCAGACGTGGGGAATTTCAGAGTCCGGCGAGCGTACACCCTGAACCAGATGTGCGGCTTTCACCACAGAACAGAAGGGGGCAGCTGCAGGTGTGGGTGTCAGCTGGGGCGGACGCCTCGCCAGTCACACTGGGGCTATCTATTGCCTTTTGTTTAACCAGAGCCAGTCAGATGGGATGGATTCATTACTGGAGATGGAGAACACCACCATGAAGACAGACAGTCACTCTGCTCCCTAAGTGCAACCATCACTTAGTCTTAATTTCCACGGGAAAGGCTCCCATTAACAGTTTGACACGGCCGTTACAGGCATCGCTTGGTAATGAAATTATTCAGACCCCGGTCTCAGGAAAAGTGTTGCGCGTGTCGCCAGAAAACGGCAAGCCTGGTCACTCTTTGGGCATTTGAAGGGATGTGGAAGTGTTTTTAAATGAAAGGCGATGTACAGTGGTCAGTACTGCAGCTGCTGTGAGAGGATTCTGGGATGTGTTTTTAAAATTCAGCTGCACCGCGATGGGTCACCTGTGTCACTGGTCACTTCCTGCAGTCACATTGTTAACCAATGTAAACATTTACCGCGTGTAGCACACTTACAGTTTTTGCCACATATGTCTTTGTGATCAAACACAAATGTATTGATTTTTACTATGTCCCTTGAAACATGTAATGCTCTATATTATTATAAATTCTACACCATTAAGCATTTGTATTTAACTTTCTTATTGAAAATATACAAACACTCTTACATGGATTTCTAGAAAAGTCTTTTAAGCAGCACATTGAAATAAACAGGGATGAATGCAATGCACTGGTTTGCATATAACTTGTGCATGTTGTGAAAGTGGGATCTGCAGGCTTTACCACTATGACATGGCTCTTTGTGCTGCACTTGTACACGGTTGTGCAATTCATTCGAAGCGCTAATCCTGAGTTAATGTAGAGTACATGCATTCTCTTGTCTCGCAGACCACTGATCTTGGCAGTGAGGTGTTAACCGGTAAGGAAGGTAAACATGAAAGATATTCGCTTCATTATTTAAACTGTAAGCCTCCAATGTCATGTCAGTCCCTCCGAGCTGTCACATTGCTGACACGCGTACTGATTAAACACAGTAATAGCTGATACACTGATTCCGTCTTATAGTGCACAGGTGTGGCGGGAAGCCTTGGGTGACTCACTCGTGTATTTAAAATGCTTGCAAAAACTTGGTAACCTAACTGTTTTCAAAGAATCATTCAGCTCATTTGCTTGCGAAGAACATGAACGATGTTCAAGGTAATAGATATTATACATGTTAAAGAGCAAGATGTTACATTTCAAAAGTCACATGTGTTTTAATCCAGTAAGGATTAGTGAGAGGAGAAAAGCCTGATTCCAAATACGTGAAAGATATCACACAGCTAGCAGTCAGCCAAACGAAACCATTCTCACGTCTAGGCTTGTTCCGTGTCAGCGAGGGGGGGCTTCTCATGTTTGTTTTGTCTCTCTTTTTGTTGCTTACTAATACAACCTGAAAGGCTTCAGTAAAATATTCTGGGAGATTCGGGCACGAGATGCCGGGGGATTTGGAGGCGGGTGTATTCCCCTGCACCTCTGGCTTGTGCGGCACGCCAGTCTGCTGCTGCGTTCAGCGTTATCTTCAGCTCTGGACCTCTGACATTGACCAAAGCAGGCCAAGAGTCAGCAGTCCTCCAATATCTCACGAAATTAGCTTTTGATTAAAAGGGCAGCCGCAGACTCGGAGGCCTCTCTGTCGCTTCGGCTGTGTGTGGAGTGCGGGGTGCGCGCGCCGTCCCGAAACAGGGGGAGGAGAGGCGTATTAGGCAGACCTGCATTTTCTGTTACATTAGTGGTGTAGTGCTGGGTTACAATATATCTCCTTAATTCCTCTGACAGTCCGATTTGAGAAGAATAACACAATGTGGACAAGGAGGGATAGACTGGGGGTGAAGGGGGTCCCGCTTGTCATAGAGTCTGCGTGGAAACATCTAGAGAGTTTTATACTGCCTTAACAAGGTTTCCCAGCCAAACCTAATTTTTCAACTAGATGTATAAAAAACCTGATTTATCCTAAAACCTTTATGTAACCAGATGTCGAAAATCCCCCTCTTTAGAAATCAAGAACAGACCCATGTCGCCCTGGGATTTGAAAAGTTTTGTAGGAGATGCGATGGGGTCGGAGGGAATCTCAGGCTGGGGGCTTAGGCAGCAGATCCTACAACAGCCGGCGAGTCACCCCCCCGGATCACCTGCCCATTTTCTCAGGGCAGCCCTTTTACCCCTCCCACACTAACGGCACAATTGTCATAGCTAAGGGAATTTCTAGAAGACTAAGTAAAAAAGTTTTCATCCGCTATTCAAGAGTGATCTCAGTGTAAACTTTTAAATATTTTAAATACTCTGAATTGCTTTTATGTGCACTAGTGGATTGTAAGTGTTCAGCTACAGTCCGTCACAGTTTGTCTCACTTATCGGTGATGCCTTTTGGCCTTCAGGAAGGACGCCTCTGATCATCCATTCAGAACACAACGTTTATCTGGAAGGAATCTCCATGTAGCTAATATTGTCCCTCTGAAACGATAACCATTCAAAGTGCAAAAATTCAACAATAAGAACAGAAATAAATGGATTGTATGTGACCAAAATAGTGCTAGTAAGACCTCGACCTTACAAATATGAATAGAATAGATGTTGCGTTGGAATTTTCCACGTGCTGTCAGGCCTCCAGCGTGACGGCCTGCGAGTCCCCTGTTGTAGGAAAGCAAAGCAAACAGTGTTACAGAGAATCAACAACAGATCTCCATGGAAGCAAATGTGCCACATTCCTCCGATGCTGACACAGTCCTTATATAACTACAGGACTATTAAGACGTGTGGCAGAGACATGCATTATTTATAACGTGAGTTTATAGCCCTGAAGTGTAATTTACATTGCATTAACCACATGATTCAAATGTATATAATAAGATTTCCGTCAGTGAACAAAAATATCTAACTATATTACCCGAGCCAGGACTAGTTTTTTTTTCCAGAAACGGTCAGGCATTTGTTTATTGTGTTTAATTTGATTTAATTCTGTTTTTAATATATAACACTATCGAGTATTCCCCAAAGCAATTAACAAACTACCAGCAAAATCATACAAAACAGATTAAATAAACCCGTAGTGTTAACTTTAGACAATTTTAATTATGCATTTAAAAAGGGCTAGCAGACAATGGAGAAGAGGAAATAAAAAGAGCTATCGTATAATAATAATAATAATAATAATAATAATAATAATAATAATAATAGTGTGGGCTGAAATGGGGCGGCACAGTGTCCCCCCCCCCCGAGATCCACCACGGTGCCCACATCACTTTAATGTTGCCCCCCCCCACCTCTTTCTGGCACTAGCAGGTAAGCACGCCACCATGCCATGGCCCCCATGAATCTCAGTTTGTAATGCTACACCTACTTGAGTTCATCGCCACGTCAGGAGCAACCTCGTGAACTTCACGTGCATGCCTCTGCCCCTGCCCCCACTGCCGCCGGGCCAGCCCCCCCGGGCTACCTGCATAGCTGATCTAATACCTGTCATCAGGTGTGCTTTATTGCCATCAGCACCGTCAGACGCCCACGTAGCTCCGGCTTCCCCACAGACGCACGGGGGCCTTTTGGAGCCATTAGCTTCACACTTTGCAAGTCAAGGGTCGCCGTGCTAACACAATCGCTCCTGCACTCTCGCACTTGTTCCTCAACAACCTGGACCCTGCCCACGGTAGCTTAATCATTACTGCGACCGATTTATCTAGCGGCCATCCAGCCAATCATTAATAGGTGTTTATTTTCTTATGACCTCTGCAAATGCCTACCAGGCTTTTGCTCTATAAACGTCAACAGTGTACTGAGGGGTTGGCTGACCTCCTGTAAGCTATGGGCTGTGGTCATGACCTATGAAATCTCTATTTGCTCTGATTAAATCGCAGCTTTGTCCTGGGCTCAGCAGAAGCCACAGAAACAGGACACATAGATGTACATTGTTTTACACCATCCTAAGCCTAAAGTTTCCTGTTATTTATAAAATAATGTAATTTATGCACCTATGGATACATCTTTCTCTCATCCAACGTCTTCCTTCTCACCACCTGGCTCCCAGACGATGGTGAAGTGCTCACACAGGGCCCAGAATGCACCCAAGATGCAAGTGATGAACACCACCTGACCTCATACTGTGGGCCTTTCTGCAGAAGGTCCACTGAGTTACAGACTAGTGAAGGAGGAAGCCAGTGGGGAGACACAGTGGAGAAGAAGGTGGAATGGTGCAGGTGTAACTGAGAACTCAAGAACTCCAGATAAGCATATCCCTGAATGGTCATATAACCCAGCGCTTTCCAACCCGGTCCTCTGAGACCCCCAGTCAGTCCATGTTTTTGCTCCCTCCCAGCTCCCTGCCAGACAGGCCACACTCCGAGAGCTGGGAGAGAGCAAAATCGTGGACCGTCTGGGCATCCCCGAGGACTAGGTTGGGAAAAACTGATATAAACTTCTCTCTCTGTGCGGCTTAAAGAGTACTGGAAGTGAGAGGTTGTATTGCTAACAGGTGTACAATACCTCAGCAGCTCATTTACTGCATTACAAGTGTGTACCATCAAACATTACTACAAGCATAATTATAGGTTTTCCATATGATCGCCTGACACCAGTCACGCCCTACAGCAGTGTCAGCCCAGGGTCCTACTGCCTGCCTCTCTAAGCTGGTTTTCCCTCCAAGATATCTATAATAAATCAGCCCCGATTATAATGCTTTAAAAAGATGCATTTGTAAGTAACCTCTGTCATCAGTTACATGGTAGGCGCACTTTTAGGAAACTGAGCTGTTATGGATGCATTTGAAACAGTAAATTGTTCAGCCCGTTTTATTAATGACAAAAATGTAAAATTATAATGGGTTGCATGAAAATGCATTTTCAGTGTTTCAGTGTTCAGCTTGATTAATAAAACTTATTAATGATATCACTCTGTTTTTCATTATTATTATTTTACTGCTTATTCTTATTTATTCATGTTTTCCTTTTCTTGCTCGTTCTTCTGAGCGTGTTTCTCGCATGTCTGGGTGTAGAACATGCCAATAAAAAGAATGTTAGAAGAAAAACATATGTGTTTGAAGTATATGCTTTAGCTTGCTTTGACGTTTCTGATTGGTTGACTTCCAGGCCTCATTGCCCTATAGACATGTGAGGATACAGATCCATGGCCCAGTGACTGGTGTGTTCATGCATCACCCTGGAGGGCACGGCCGCTACCTGAGCTGCCATCATGAACCCCGCTGCCCAAAGGCGACCATCAGAACGAGGGTCCTGCACCCAACAGCACCCTGTGCTGATACTCTGAATTTGTGTTTCTTCCTTATCAAAGCCCCCACCCCCCCCCAAAAAAAAAATGTATCTCTCTTTTTTTCTGTTTCAGGAACTCAACTAGACTTTGATGGGCCACTGAAGCACGTTTTTCCTCCAGCTTTCCAGTTGTTGATGATGGGGGATGGGGAGTCAGGTGACCAGTGGGGCTGAGCTGATCACTTCCACCTGTCCCTGCCTTCCATGGCCGATCCGGCTTCTTCCTGGGGAACGCCACAGCGCTGACAAGCCTGCCAGCCTGGTCCATTTTGCCCGGCAGGCCCCGCCTCCCTCTGGAGGGGGGGCTCTTTCACTTTTCTTTTCGTGTTTACATCACCCCAGCCATCCATCCCATCCCAACATAGCCTTGCTCGCCCCGACTTCATTTCCTGCCCAGCTCCAAGTCGCATGGCTCTGGTCCTCGCAGACTGTAAGGTGCGGTCATGTGACGCGATCCAGGTGTCACCGTTTGGTTCTGGCAGCGTCCGCGACTGGACGAGGTACTGTGTGATGGAATAGGAATCTGGGCCACGTCCTTTGACCACTTTTTATCCGGAACGTTCCGTCGCCTGTCGCTGGCTTAGCGCGGGCTCTGTGGTGGCACATTTGAGTAATGGCTTCCTTCTTGCTACCAGACCGTGCAGGTTAGTTTTCCAAAGTGTTCCGGACAGCGATGACCGATGGGATGTTTTTAAAATCATGTTTGGCAGATGGAATGCATTAATTTGAGTGAAATGATCCGTGTTCATACACGGATAACAATTTACCATGAGTATGACGTGCTCTGCTTTGTTCGTAGCTTTTTATGTTGCTATAGTACATTATTTTTTGTTCTCCACCTGTTATTTCTGTCCTTGAGAGAGAGAGAGAACGAGGGTCTGGATTGAAGGACAACATTCCCATCCCTTCTGTTCCCACCACAGCAAACATCATGCAAGCATATCTCCAACGCCATTGATTTCCTAATGATTTCACAATGGGAGGTTATCATTCCCCCACAAGCGTATCTCACCAGGTTGCAGTAATTCCACGTTATCAGCTCCGTGCCTCGTTAATGCAAACACCGAGGTCTGTTTGAGTGGAAAAGACCCAGAAACAATGCCGCTTTTGTTCCCCTGTCCCGCCGCTTAAGTGAGCAGGGAGGCAGAGGGGACCTGAGACGGCCCGCGTTTTCGACAGCTCGTTGATGTATGGGACCGGCTTCTGATTGGACGAGAGGACGGCCTCTTCCTCTGGTATTCCAGTGCTAGCTAGTTGAAACAGCAGCTTTGTGTGACGAACAATAGCTTCTGGTCTGACGTCACATTCTTCAGATTTTTCTAATTGTGTCAGTATCCGCATCTGTATGGCAAACACTGCGCAGCAGGCCAAGCTGGAGCGTTATCTGGGGGTCCTGGTAATCGCCCAATTCCGTGATTACCTTTTTCTTAAATGTGCCTTTGATTGGCAGAGAACATTATCTGGTGATGAGGGCCATGGCACGGCTTCAGCAGGACAGACTTGCAAAAAATCAGACATCGTGAGACACAAGCCACTGTCACAGGGAAACGTATGACAGGAAATTAAAGAAGTATATTATTTTACAGATTTTAAAAGCTATTTTGTTACACCGTGGTCCGTATGAGGGCTAAGTTACAGTTTTTAGGCATGAGCCAAATTTCACGTAGATTTCTTTCCCATGAAGCCCGAGTTGCCGAGTAAAATAATCTTGAAGCCGTGCACGGGAATTTCACGGGAAGGATGTAATGAGAATCACACGTGTTGAGACTCACGTTCAGACCATTGCCCATTTTTGGTAGTGATTGCATTTATGTGGTGTTCTGGAAGTAAATGGAAGATGAGGAGGATTATTAAAAGCTGTAACTGAGGATGCAGGCCTGTGAGACCAAGAGAATGTCACAGTAGCTAACCTCACAGTGACACTGGATCTCGAAGCTCGTATCCATGATGCTTAGGGATCATCACAGATTAGCAGCGGATTAGGAATAGCTGCTGTGGTTAAAGGCTGCAGTGAAACCGACTGCTTTTCATGATTCTTACCATCGGGGTTTTCGGGCTACCGTGCCGTCAGCGAGATGTGGTCAGAAAACAGCTGTTTCTGCAAACAGAGGTCAGGCCCCTTCTGTGGTTTCGTTCTTGTTTGGCGATGCCGGCATCTCGTAACGAGCTTCCCCGAGGAGAGCTGCGTGATGTGATATCATACCGAATGGAGATTCCAGTTCCTGTGGGAAATGTCGCATGTTCATGATGCCACTTGCAGAAATAATGATCTTTATTGATTTATGTATTTCACGTATATCAGTTTATGTTTTTCCACATGTCGTCTTATACTGTGGCACTATCTGTATACGCTTACCCAGATAGACGTGCACAGATATTTTATGTGTTTCCATGCTTTTGGAGAGATCCCACTGACTCCCATTTAACTGTAATTAATGATCTCTAAGCCCAAACCACACAAACTGGAAAAAAAAAAAAAATGAATGGAAACTGATGTTGTCCGTGCTCACAGCACACGCACATACACGCACACACATGACACACATGCACCTTCCCCTCGCACCGCTCTGGCGGCAGACCGGACTTCAGGGAAAGTAAGAGCAGCGAGTTTGACTTTGTTGATAGTCTGCAGAGGCTGCGCACACAGACCAGCAGGAACGAGGGCTATCGAGCTGATCCTGCCTCCGCCTCATTAACGTCACGCTTTCTCGGGGCTGTCGAAACATCTCGACGCGTTTCTCGCTGAGCTAGTGCCTCGAAACACACGTTGGGTAAGGAAACGTGTAGGATGTCGATGGAAGTGTCGACGGAAAATGCTGAAAGCTTCTGAAAAAGGGGCGGATCTAGGCAGGTTTGGGAACAGAGCCTAGAGCTCTACCCGGGAATGTGAACTCTGACCCCGAGGGGGGGTGCAGGGGGGCAAGTGGCCAAAGACGGAAATTCATTCCATACCTCAAAATAAATCTACTCCAAAACCACCAAGCTGCTGTACGCTGAACCCTGGTTTGCTAATTACAAGTAAAACAATCATAATCGGGGTAAGCTTTGTAACCTGGAGGACAAAGGGTCTGATTCAGTTGTAATTACAGAATCAATTTTCTGTATTTCCGACAATGATGTAACTTGAGAACAATGTTGTTGTAACGTTCTTCTCTCTCTTTTTTTTCCCCGCAAAGAGTTCATAGTTATTAGACACATAAAAAAGTTAATGGCTTTTTAATGTTCTTCCTCATTGTAAACAGAGGGGTAGACTGACCACACTAAGCTTATTCCGCTTACTCCCTAGCTTCTCTTCTTAACGTTAAACTCGTGCGACTCGGTGCAGCGTCACCCCATCCTTTAGCAGCCCAGGAGACACCTCGCCACGCCGCAGTCTTTCACAGAGAAACGCACTTCGTTTCGCTCCGTGGACCCGGCGGTTGGCTGTCTGGTCTTTTGTACGGACAGTTGGCCTTTATTTTGCCGCGGTATTTAAATGGGGGACTTTTCCATGATTTCTTTCCCCGTTCCCCCCTCCCTCCCTCGTGAGAAACTACAAAGGGCGGTTCTGTGTCTGTTCTCAGCCTGCTGGGAGAGGGAAGGCCTGGCCTTGCCCATTAACACTCAGCTCAGCATGCTGCGTCCCAGCGCTGAGAGCTAATTACCAACATGGGGCTGGCCAGCACCCCTCCGCAGCAAACACAGGCACAGGGCGAGAGGGGCCCCAGGAGGGATTAGGGCCGGACCCAAGGCGCCGGATGAATACATGGACACGGTAAACGGCCGAGACGCTAAAGCGTTTCAAACGGCTCTTCTTTGTCCTTCTTGTGAGTGCCGGAGGAAGACGTGAAAAGTGCATGTGTCTCAGCGCGTCCGTGTATGTCTGTTATGTGCATTTGTGTACATCTCTGTGCACATTTTCTCATAGCGGCGTTTTATAGAATTCTTTTACACGTTAAGGAAAATTATTATACAAATCAATTACCCAATGTCAAACATTCTATTTAGCAAGGACTGATTTGCTTGTTAATATATTAGATATAGTAATTTATGCACACTGCACAGAAATAATTAATATATAAATGACTAATATTATTTTTTTTATATAAAACAACTGTGACATACCCAGTTACTGCAAAAGTAAAAATGTTTCTACATAAATAATAATTGAAGTTAATCAGGATTTAATGAATTATGTTAACTCTTGCTCTAAGAGTTTAAGCTAGTCTCCTGTGCAGTCATGTGTAAAACGCAAACACACGTGTGAGCTGAGCGTGAATGTGAGATCGGCAGATCCTAGGGGCTTGGCCCTGTTCCTCATCTGACTACGAGACCCCACAGTTTGAACCACGGTGGGACCCCACTGCCTCGACAATCTGCCGTTAAAGATCTACACCAGAGCTCTGAGGGACAAGTGTGAATGCTCCAAAGGGCTGGACTTAAAGGGTTCCTTTGTTAAAAATACAAGCGTCCTGCTTTTGGGTGCCCAGTGGAGATCTGCAGGAAGCCCCTTGAAATTGGGTTCAAAGGGTGCGGGATCCCAAGGCGGACATTCACTGCGGCCAGGACGCATTTTATTCTGTCAGGCAGCGTAAAATGCGATAAAAGGCCATTTTAAAATCCCATTGACACATTTTCAACACGTTAACTTTTATGTCATAAACTTCAAACCATCTGATTTCAAGAGCACAAGCAGAAATATGGGGCTTTGTTGCGATCGACCGTCAAAATGTCACCGATACACTAATCTGTGTGATACACGGCAGGCCGGCAGGCCTCGTATCAAAGCCCTCATCTCTACATTAAGAGCAATTCTCCCACCTCCGTCGTGCTGAAATGCAATAAGTCGCCGGCTTTCCGTAGCGTTTAGGTCCAGACAGGCCTGAAAGCGAGGCAGCGGAGACTTACTGAGGGTTGTGCCATAATGACGGCTCTCAGGCATAATTTAGCAAATCAAGGAGAGGGGTTAGGAAAATACGGCCGCAACTCGGAGACCAAACGGACCTCAACACGCCTCATCAGCCACGAATTAGAGCCTTTGATTGTAGGTTAACTACATGCTATTGCTGCAAGAGAAACAGCGACATGTGCAGCCGGGTAACTCTGGGTGAACCTGCGATGGAATTTAAGAGCGGCAGGCAGACGTGAGAGCGTCACCCAGGGATCCTGGGGCGGCCTGGGAAAAGGCAGGAAGAGGACTCTCTGGTCAAGCCGTTTCTTTGAACTGTAGAAGTTTTTTAATAATACTAATTCATGCAGCGGTCAGTCATTAAACTGCTCCCAGATATGACTGTGTAACCGTCATATATCTGGATTGAATTTGCACGTTTTTGGTGGGTGATTGAACATCATTCGGCCAGTGGGGCAGCGATCATAGCTAGCACGCTGGCATACTACATTCCTGTTACGCGGCCCTGAGCCTCGCTAACAGGCGGGTCGGACTCCTAAATATATCTTCCCAAAATGCTTAGCTATTGTGAGGTCAGGAGGAAGGGGGCAGGGCTACCGTTCAATGGCTTCTCACATGAGGTTATTTTTGCCATTCCTAAAATCACCTGTTGCTGCCTTTGAGCAGCATATTCCTGTTATTCCACGCGGCCCCTGGCCAGGATAGAGCTGGCTGTGAGTGGCCACTCCACCATCTAATGACGTCTGATTTACGGATACACTCTATAGTTGTGTGTAAACAAGATTTTAGTGTGTGTGCCTCAAAGCTTTTTTCACACCACAGCAAAAATACAGCAGCCAGGTTGACTGGATACAAATGGAACAAAGTGCATTGATTCGGGGGCTCATTTTCTGCACCATGCCCACTGGGTCCTCGGTGATGTCAGCAAATCCAGCGGTTGATTGGCCACTGTGAGCACGACATCACGGACATGGGAGTGAAGAGTCTAGGTGTCTGGTATCTACAGTGAGTTATATTGGGGGGGAAATTATGTATCTTTTTTTTATATAAATAAAAACAGGCAGCAGTGATCAGACAGGCCCTTCATGCAATGTCCATGTGCTGATCTTCTGAAGGTTTCAGCTCTCATGGCTCTCAGAAAGCAAAGCCCTCGTGGTGTCCATTTCAACAGGTGGACTGCACTAATTGAGTCCTGTAGTGGTGGGGGGGGGACAGCATGAGCAGCCAGCACTCGTCTTTACTGGGGGCAGAGGG
>JAODKM010000008.1:4468745-4480895 GCA_026780845.1 Petrocephalus sullivani | reverse complement strand
GTGAATGGGACAGAGCAGGCGGGCCAGCGCGGGCGGGCCAGTGGCAATCGGGCCAGCAGTGAATGGGCCAGAGCAGGTGGGCCAGCGCGGGCGGGCCAGTGGCAATCGGGCCAGCAGTGAATGGGACAGAGCAGGCGGGCCAGCGCGGGCGGGCCAGTGGCAATCGGGCCAGCAGTGAATGGGCCAGAGCAGGCGGGCCAGTGCGGGCGGGCCAGAGGCAATCGGGCCAGCAATGAATGGGCCAGAGCAGGCGGATCAGCAGCAATCGAGCCAGCAGTGAATGGGCCAGTGGCGGATGGGCCAGAGCAGATGGGCCAGCGGCGATCGGGCCAGTGGAGGATGGGCCAGCATCACTTCTCCCAGCAGCTAAGGCCACGTGATACGGCCAATAAGAAAGGACAGGCGCGCATTTGGGCGCATGTGAGCAGGATAGCGCGGCGCTTACCATGCGCCGCGCATAACGGCATCTGCGCAAAACTCAACAAAATGTGAATCCAAACAAACAAACTTGTAAAAAAGGGAAAAATTTGCCCTTTTGAGCTAAATTAATGTATTTGTAACTAGCTGTTTAGGAGCTTAGCCGCTAATTGTTTATTCAATTTTTTTTTTCAGACGCTTTTAGTATTTCATTAAAGGGAGGCTAGGAATCAAGGCAACATCAGGTCTGGTTGCTCCTCGCGGATCGAAACGCTCTTTAAGGGACACCGAGCGACTGGGCTCAGTTACTCCGCAGCTGCTGACGTTACTGAAATGTTACCGTGAAAAACAGCGGCGGCTATTTCTGTCCATTATCGTGCTTTTCAGGAAGCCGTTGCGCGTCCCTTTTGCACGGACTTCTCTCGAAAAGGACGGCACGCTCTCAGAATTTCTTGCGACATGTCTTCAGTGTTTGGATGATGAACATAAACGGCAGCTCACACACACAGACATGTCTTAAAGGTCTTTTGTTTGCTGAATTATTATCCGTGTAATTTTTAAGAGGACAAATGCGACCACTTGTCAAGCCCCCCTGGTTTGGGTGACCCCCCTCCGGCGCCCCCCCGCTTTTCTTCACCATGCAGGTGTCCAATGCGACTGAGGACAGCGACGGTGTGATCTGAGCTCAGAGCTTGGACTGTAATGGCAGTAATCTACCCACCAGACCTCTGGGTTCCTACATGCATGTTTCACATTGATCCTATTCTGGGTATCCTCACCTTTTACCCTGTGTTTCCTGATATAGGCTGAGCCCATACTGGCTGAGTGGTTAAGGAAGATGGATGGATGGATGGATGGCTGGCTGCACCAGATGCAGGTGCAGGATTTCCAGGAATTTCGGGATTTGTTCGGCTTCCGGTCCCCTGCTTTGTGGTCTCAGGTGAAATGCTCAGCTGGACAGTAAGAAGGAAGATCCCATTTCAGAGTGTGTCTTATCAGATCGAAGTTTTTTTTTTTCTTTTTTAAATAAATAAAGGTTTTATTTTAAACATCCACCCCCGTTGGGGGACCAGCTGCCTGCCCCGGTATTGGAACTGACTCAGAAAAGACCCAAAACGTAAAGTCCAAATGGTGAATTTTATCAGATTCAGGTCTGTCAAAATTCAGGAAACAATTTTTCATGCAGAGAGAAACGTTAACACTTCTAACAGTGATGAATTATCCATGCCGTGCTATTCGAGTAGCTAATTCTGTGTGTTCAGAGAAGTGGAATGTTATTTAGCACAGCCCTGTCCATTTAAAGGAGAGAGAGAGACCTGCTGTAAAGCACAGCCTCCTGTTCAGGGCAGGAGGACCCCGGACCTCTGCTTACCTGCGTGCTGCCAAGTTACACCCGCCCGTTTTGCTCATTCACAAGAAATTATTGTCCACTGAAAAAAAAATAAAATAAAAATCTGTCACGTTGTTATAATTCCAAAAAGGCACCTACACATACAAAGACTCTCACACACACATACCTACCCCAGCCTGTCCGATGGGCAACGGCTGCAAATTGCTGACAGGCAGTTGGGCAGCCAGCCAAAGGCCGTCCTACAGGAAATTGGCATAAGCGGCCAACCACCCATCTCACACGCCGGACTTCCTCTTGCTTTGACTGTCGCCTTTGTCCCCTGATGCTGGAAGCCCCTCCTTGGCTCATCCTGCCCCATCTCTCCCCCTCCCCCCCGGACTGTCCCAGTTTACCTGTCTTTCCCCTGCATCAGTGCTGCTGACATCTCCGCCTCTCTGCAAGTCCCCCGTGGTCCTCAGCTAGCAGTGTGAAACCAGACTGCAGTGTGAGGAGGCCAAGATGACCAGTAACAATAAAATAGACATCGTTATGGGAGATGCCATGATCGCTACTCTACAACCTGCCAAATTAAAAATAAACTTGACAGACAGAATTAAGTCAGCGTGCAAAAGATTGCATTTATCCAGACAGCCGAATCAGGCTCCTAATGTTACACACCAGATGTGCTGATGAGGCATCCCATAATTACGGTGGGGCACCGCCCGCCCCTCAGCAGAGCGTGGCTGCATGTGCTTGCAGCCTCGGCGCCCCGAGCTGAGCTTGCTGGGATACGAGGGGCGTGGGGCCTGGCACCAGCGACTGACCCAGTGACAGATGTTTGTCGGGCTCAGCTCCTTATGACTGGAGCTGGAGGAAAACAGTGACCTCCCCCAACAGCCACTTCCACACTTACAAAGGGGAAATGAAAACAGTGCAGGACAGTGAGGCATATTATCCTCTAACACATTTATGCTTGATTGTCCTGTCCACTGGGCTGAAGGGCAGCCCCCAGATAGGGAGGGTGAGGCATATTTTAATGTGCCCGCTCCCATTATGGGTGTAGCTGAAGTTCTAGTATGTGCAAGTATCTCCTCAGTGCCCTTTCTTAACCATGTGTTCTCTGAAGTGTCATTGTCATGGAGGAACCCAAGTTCGCCTTCGGCCTTTCAGATTTTAAGCAGTACCTGAACCCATTCTGAGCTGTCAAAAGCTTCTTCAAAACCAACAGATAATCTGGTCATTCAAAAACAGCTTGGAAAACAAAGAGGCTGTCTCGCTGATTCAAACGCAGCCTTTTCCTTCCCAGAATCAACTCAGCACCAGCTGCTGGGAGGTGGGGGGGGGGGTACAGAGAGAGAGCAAGCATGGAGGGAGAACAGAGGGGCGCAAGAGCAGATTTGGGGGAGTGAACCATCTTCTGTGCAAAACATCCCAGACCGTCATCTTCAGAGCGTAGAAACGCTCCAGAACAGAGAGGCTGCTACAGGCTCCACTTAATGTACTGCTTGTCTCCGTAATAAATTGATGACCAATAAGCGTAAACAGATGCTAAATAAACATCCATTATTCCATTGAATGTATAGGAGTCTTAAATCTGATTGAAATCCTCTTTTACCCTGTTATCACAAATCACTCTGCGGGGTTCAGCTTCAGAGATTACTGTCAGGATTACTTTGCTAAACGGTTTTATTGGCAACTGCAGAGTTTCTTTTAAGCAATCTTGTTGAAAAGCGGTGCGTGGACGTGTCACGCTCTCCCTCACTTCTTGGGGGGTCTGGATGATGGATCCCTCCGTCTACCTGCTCTGCAGCACATCTGCTCCGAAACCTGCGTGACGATGTGTCCCAAAGCCAGGAAGGGCCATTCAAACACAATGGGGTGACATTGGTCCCGCAGGAATGGAAGCTGCCATGGATGTTAATGAAGACGTCAACATGGCTGGCTTCTGCTGAAGGTTCTAGGCCCAGGGTCAGTCAGACAGTTTAACAACCCACAGGACAAAACAGGGACACTGGAATACCACTGCAGCAAGGTCCAGAGTCGGACACAGCAGAGGAGGTCAGTCTCTCCGTTGGGCAGAGGAGGTCAGGCTATCCTTCCAGCAGAGGAGATTGGGCTCCCTTTCCAGCAGAGGAGGTCAGTCTCTCTGTTAATCAGAGGAGGTTGGGCTCCTTGTCTAGCAGAGGAGGTTGGGCTCCTTGTCTAGCAGAGGAGGTTGGGCTCCTTGTCTAGCAGAGGAGATTTGGCTCCCTGTCCAGCAGAGGTGGTTGGGCTCCTTGTCTAGCAGAGGAGGTTGGGCTCCTTGTCCAGCAGAGGAGGTTGGGCTCCTTGTCCAGGAGAGGAGGTCAGGCTCCTTGTCCAACAGAGAAGGTCAGGCTATCCGTCCAGCAGAGGAGGTTGGGTTCCCTGTTCAGGAGAAGATGTCAGGCTCCCTGTCCCAGTCAAAATAGCCCTTAGCCCTTTAGCCCTTAGCACAGCTCATAGCCTGTTAAGTCCCTCCATACTGCTGCTTTGACTGACGATGAGTACAAGTTTACATTGCCTTCATTTTACCATTTACAGGCACATTGGGTGAAATGAGATCTCAATTCAGGAGAAAGCAATACTAGGCATTTTTTAAACAAATTCCCAAATTTTCCAACCTTTTCCTTTCGTGATTTTGTCTGGCTGTGGTTTTCTGTGGAAATGTGCAGTTTTTCTGACTGGGAAAAATGTAAATGTTAGTTTTAATTCTTTTTTTTTTTGTCTAAAACAGGACAAGCAGAACAATCGGTACACGAGTGCCTGTTCAGACACATTAAAAGTGATGAGGCTCTTTCAACAGGTTCAGCTTAGTTTAACGATTATTATTTCACATGATTAAATTAGTTAAACTCTGCCCCTTTTGGGTAAAGGGTTAAGAGGAACTTGGGAAAGGCCTCGTTCAGTGAGAGGAGAGCTTCGCTCGTTAGGTGCCATACATACAATATACTTAGAAACGAAATATATTTATATTGAACCTCAGATTTTTATATATTTTTAGATCCTGAAAGGAAAGAGACCCTTTAGGACCTGGGGGAGTCTGTCAGTCACTGGAATGCAGAGCAGAGCCAGTAAATTAGGGGCACTAATGAAAAATCTCTGGTGTCCAAAGCGGAGCAATCATCTGGTTAAAATCAACCAATAATTCTGCTAATTTCGCCGGTCCTCAACGCCTCATTTAGGAGAGACGTATATATTCTGGCCTGCACACCTGCATGGGGGCACCTGCACGGGCCCTTTTTACAGGGGCCATAACTGCTTTGAAAGACAACACAGCGTTTCCTTAAAAACACACTGCCGTGCCGGGAGCCCAGAATGGCACCATGATTGTGGTGATTAAACAAAACGACGGCGCTGCTGTTAAAAGGACCAGCAAATGTATGAGGTAAATCTGAAGGGATCAGTCATTGTGACGTGGGCTTTATTTCTGGTATTGGTACCCCTGAATCAGTCAAGCGACCATCTTATTTTAAGGAAAAGGCCAGCCCATAGCAGAAGACCAGTGGCTGACATCCAGCAGTCAGAAGAGTGCTGAGATGTGAGCCGTCAGACTGGAATCATATAAGCGATTTTGATTCAGAAATGCGTGCATGGACCTGCAGCATGCATGTGGAATTGTAAAGGCCGACCTGCGAACCTGCTAACCATCCAATTCCTAAGCGGCCCGGACCCTTATGCTAGTTATTCAACCTTTCAACCCACTAGCCCCCCCCCCCCCACGGTGACCTTTGACCCGTCTCCATTTGCCAGAAACGTGGTGGCCGATTTGATCTCAGGAATCTGCAAGGCATTAGAGAGCAAACGAGGGACCGGGGGGCTTTACAATGGGGGCTAAATCATCTATTAATTCCTTGACACAGTTTAACGAAGCTCAAATGTATCCGCAAGGAAAACAAGCTGCAGAGGACAGCACATGTTTAAAGGAGGCAGGAGAACAGTGGCCTTGATTACGTGCTGATGAATAACCTTCTGTTGCTCAAACGGGAACAGCCGGAGACAGCGAGGACTGTGAGCAAAAGCCTATTCCCAGGCCCAGGCCGTACAGCCAGACATCAGGTGATACTCCTCCAAGCCACTCTCTTCCCTTCCAGGCAAACCTCAGTCGGCCGCACATGACGGGCCCATGGAGGGCTTGATCTGTGCTGGACGGTGTTTCTCTCAGAAGCTCCAGCACATGTGCCCCTGACACTTTTGTTCTTTAGGATATTTACACCCGTAAGCCCCGTTAACGGAGCCAGACGCTCCCCCCCGTTATCTCTGGTTTGCACGCGCATTAAAGATGTACCCTTGTCATCTGACGCATGGCCACCATGGGGACAGTCTGCAAGGCTCCATGTCACAGCGCTGGGATCGGGAGAGGACACGGTGACGTATGCAGTGTGACCTGTGACATCCTGCCACTTGCCATCTAATCACCTAAACCACACACTGACCTGCGTCCCTCACCAGCGCCACTCTGAAAGCCTGAGAGCTTGGCGGTAACTATACCAGAAGCGAATTCAACACACATATGCTAATATTACAACTTTAAACACAGGTGGAGTTATTTATGCCCGTCACAAATCTGGGTGAGCTCATCTTAGATAGTCTGATAGTCTCGGTTTGTTTAAAAACTGGGGCACAACATTTCGCCAGACAAGAAAGGACAAGCCTATATCACACACACGTGTTCAACTAATATGAAAACATTCTAACATGGGTAAATCCCGCATAAACAAGCATCTTGTGGCAACAGATGAAAGGAAATGTGAAAAAAATCTGTGGTTTATTTTAAAAGCCACAGCTAGGTCTGACCACTGCATTGGGCTTAGGTACCAACTGGTCAACCAATGTCATTCAAAAATGAGCAGCTAACTAGCAAAGTGATTGAACCCCTGTCTGTTAGTCATGAACCGGCAAATGTACTTTCCGGGGGAACAAATCACGAACATTAAATATAGCTGAAACGGGCCGCAGCTCGTTAAAAACCTGATTATTATGACGAGCTATTTTTCTGCTAACTGGTAGGCCGTGCTGTTTTGACAGATCCCATGCAATACGTGGGAGAGTTTTGCGCCTTCATGTGCGTGACTGTTGACGGGCGACTGCCAGATCTCGGCCAGTAAGACAGCGGAGTTCCTCACATGTCCGATCTCCTCTGCCACCGGGGGGGACGTCCGGGATGGTGTTTGGTCTGCGGCCCCCTGTTAGGGAGCGAGTCTCAGTGCCGTGTGGAGACACTCGTCACACAGCTCCATTTTGTTCCTCCGGCTGCCATCCATCACAAAGCCCTTTGGAGGGAAATAAGAAAGGACGGCGATCTGGGCCAAGGCCCCTGACCCTCGCAGAGCCAAGGGTCAGACATTTGGCAACTGTGCAGACCCTATGCCTCGACCAGAGGTCCCCTCGACAAAACATCCCGGGGCAAGCGTGGTGAATGGGGCGGGACGGTGGGAAAACGCCGCAGCCATGTCAGGTGTCCATTCCGGGAGACGTGAGGCCGTATCAGCTGACAGCTGGGGTCGGAGGTCACGCTCCGGGGCTGAGGTTCTGGCTTCGTTACAGTAACATCTGTGCGGTCAAAGGCTGCTGGGAGCTGCGGAGTTAATGTCCCAGCGGAGGGCAGGAGATTTTTATACCAAGATGAGTCTTTGGAGATGTAATTATGGAATAGTTAGGGCTAGGGTTTAAAAGAAAAGCTTAAGAGAAAAAAAGACAACAGCCAAAAGAAAGGAGCGTTAGCAGCAGAAAAAGCAGGTTTTAAGGTTTTTGTTAAGAAGTGTGTACCGCCCCTTTTTTGGGGGTCTTTAACTTAATGCCCTAAGCAGTGCCATCTTCAGTGCTTCCTCTGTTTCTCTGTCTCTCTCACGAGATGCTGCTTTAGGGGCTTGCGGCCCAAGACCTCCCAGCGGAGCCCATCCGATAGCCCTCGGTGGAGCAGTTAATCGCCGCTGTAAGATGGTCCATGGGCACTGAGCAGCTGTTCTGCGTGGCCTGAACACAGCCTCTGGGAAGGGGCACCTAATCATCCTCCCACACCCATTAATGGCTCTCCTCATTTTGACACTTAACCCTTATTGATTGATCTGATGTTATTCTTGTGAGACTGAGATCTCTCATCAATAAAACTGACGCTGTCTGCTTCCAGACCGCGCTGGGGACGCTGAAATCAGGCACCTCCACTGGCCAAACTTACCTCTTCTTATTCATGATAAATTGGGACATTTTAGACATTGATATGAGGGAGGAATATGGCAGAATTATGCTGTGTGTATGATTTTTGTTCTGCTTTTATTCATGACATACGATTGATGCTCCTGACTGAAATCAGCATTTTCTGCATTTTCCTCTCGTGTTTTACAGCTCCAGCTACAGGCTGAAGGCGCTTTCTGTTGCCCCACAGCGGACTGCTGTTCGTAGGAGCCAGAAGGCCTCTGGGATGGCCCCGTGAGCCCTGCGGATGGTGTCCCCTTCGCCTTTTCTGGAATCTTCTTTTATTCGGCCTACCCAAACAACAAACACGCAGGCCAATTTTCCAGTACATTAACCTGGGAGATCTTCACTACTGGAAAGTCTGGAGGAGAAGGACAGCGAGGCTCAGTGTAAGATGGATGGGAGGGTCATCCCGGGTTGAGCCTCCTCCCAGTGTCCCGATTGTGCCCGGAACAAAGGCCTTATTGAGTGGGCTGCTTGACATCGGCATCATAAACCAGTACCACTTTCAGAGGGCCAGTTCTTGTCCTTCATTTCTCGGTGGAAGCTTCTAGGCTTGGGCCCCTGGGGGAGCAGCCAGTGGCTGTCACTGGGACACCAAGGCGAGATGGAAGAGTGAGACTCTGGTACTTCGCGGCATTAATGAAGCGCGAGACTCCAAGGGGATGGCTCAAATGGCCAGAAGACACGACGAAAGCACCTGTCCCGGTCTCACCGTATCAAGCCAGCACATTCCTAGACGTGCCAGTTGTGACTGCACATTTGTAACTTGACTTCCCTTCTGAGAAACCAACATCTGCCCAAAATTTTTCAAGCGCTATTGTAATTTCTGGAAACAGTCATAATATAATAATGAAATACTGCCTACCGTTTCATTAATTTCATCTGAGGAGGGTATAGAGTGTAGTCATGAACTCCCATATAACTAACTACTCGCTGCTTGATGACAAATTAAACATGGTGTAGCAGCCTGACAGGTCACTCCTGATGACTGCTTCTTCATTGTCTTTATTGATTTTTGGTGGGTTTCAGACAGGGAATGCAGGTGCATAGTGCCACCTACTGCAGTGGAGTATCTCTGCACTAGGCCCAAGGACTATCATGCTCAGGTACAGATAGTGAAAACTGGATGCCAGAAGAGGCAAGTGCTGTGTCTGACCACTGTACCTGAAAATAGAGGTGTTGTACCTGATCACTATACCCAAACACTGCCAGGCACTGTACACGACCATTGTACCTGAAAACTTTACCTGATCACTGTTTCTGACCACTGTACCTGAACTCCAACAGATGCTGTATCTAAACACTGACAGGTGCTATATCTGAACATGGGTATGTGGTCCACCTGGCCACAGTACCTGAACACTGGCAGGTTCTGGGTCTGATCACCATATCAGAACAATGACAGGCTCTGGGTCTGATCGCTATACCTGAACACTGGCAGATTTTGGGTCTGATCACTATGCCTGAACACCGGCAGGTTTAGAGTCTGACCACTGTACCTGAACACTGACAGGCTCTGGGTCTGATCGCTATACCTGAGCACTGGCAGATTTTGGGTCTGGCCACTGTACCTAAACACTGTTAGGTTTTGGGTCTGACCACTATACCTGAACACGGGCAGGTTTTGGGTCTGACCACTGTACCTGAACACGGTCAGGTTTTGGGTCTGACTACTGTACCTGAACACTGACAGGTTCTAGGTCCGATCACTACTTGAACATTGGCAGGCTCATCACGGATCAATACCTTTTTCCAGCCATGAAGCCACATGCAGCCCTCACGTGTCACAGTCTTCAGCTGCAGGAACGTCGGTGCTCAGTCTAAGTGATGTCACCATAAATGAACGTGGCTTCACCTTTCAGCTAGGAAGTTTGGTAAATGGACCACTGTGGAAGGTGAAGCATCCCAGGAAATCTTTATGGATGACAGTACAATGTAGGGGATGTAATGTAGACGGTCTCTTTGGATGCCATACTGTTTAAACATTTCCTGTCAGCAGTATTTACAGCCTTGCTCGATTTATTTTAGTAACAAATTACACAAACAGCAATAAAGTCTGAATAAATAGAAGTATCTGTGCACTTCGAACTTTCAAGTGGACTTTGTCACAATTAGGACCCAAATGCTAACAAATGAACTCTATTTTTTACATTTCGCTCCTTTCCCTTCATTGATATTATAAATCCTGTTTTGTTTTACTGTTATTGTGGTTTACTCCATGCTTAATTTATATTTTATCAACTTTGTGCATGCAAAGTTATCTGGGGAAAATCACCTGTTTGAGAGGCACCATCTGCAAAAAAATTCCGATTTTTCAGGCCACTGCTGGGAAGCCACTGTGGCAAAGCTTTTAACACGGTGCACCTCTAAGCTCTGCAGACTCCACGCAGAAGCTGGAACATCCATTCTGCCTCTCAGGATATATATCCATCTTTGAAGGAAAACATCTGCATGGAAGCCTTCTGCCATTTTCTTGTATTTGAAATATAAACGGTCACAAACACAATCAGCACTGCCACAGAGCGTCAAAGCGTGACAGACTGTTTACCTCGGGTGACACTGCGGCTCTCGGGGTAGCCTACCTCCAGGTTTAGGGGTTAAAACACCACTGCTGCCCTGTGTGTGTGTCTGTGTGCAGTCTTCACATTCTCCCTGTGATGTGTGTCTTTCCTCTGGGTGCTTTGGCTTTCTCCTGCAGTATCTGTGTGTGCATATATGTGGGTGAGGGCGTGTGTGTCAGCGTGGGTTATGTTTATATTACATTTTGGGGAGCAATTATCCCCACAAAATATTAAAAACCTGCGATTTTTTTCAGTCCTCACTTGGGGAAACTCAATTTTATAAAAATCTACGACTGCAATCAAAAAGCTAACAATGCCTGAATCCTTGTATTTTGTTTGGTTACTTATGATTAAGGTTAGGGCTGGGTTGGGGTTAAGGGTATCATTCTTGGGATTAGGGTTATTCCCATAGAAATGATTGGGCGGTCCCCATTTAGATAGGTACGCAGGTCTGTGTGTGTGTGTGCGCGTGTGTATGTGTGTGTGCCCTGTGATGGACTGACATTCTGCCTGCCTTGTACCTCTCTCTGGGGACAGTCTCCAGGCTTCCCTGGCCCTGAGGCAGGAAGGAGGATGGACGGTTTGATTGCTTACCACACTTTCTAATGAGCATTCATTTTAAAATGTCTTTCATTTCTCTGCAAGTTATGGTCTAACGGCACACCCAGCATATGACAATTAAATATCCATGAATCCCCGAATCCTTGGATTCAAATCCATAAGAACTTGAATGGTGGACTTTGTAGCTGGTGAACTTTGTAGCTTATCTTATAGTGAGGAAACATCTCCCACGACCGACTAAACATTACATGTTGTTTGGACCGGTCTTGAACAAGTTGTTAGTGATGACTGTCAGACCCTGGAAATGTGTCGTAAGAGTAATATTTCCCTGTTAATTTTTGTTCCTTGTCACTTCTTGTATTGCTGTGCAAAGTTAATGGATGATAAGAGATGGACTTGGGGATGTTTAGCAGCTAACACTGTTGCATATTACACAGTCAGCTGCACTTGTGGCTACCCTGGTGGCCTCTGAGATGTTCTAAAGCTATTTTTGAGGCTTTATCCTTCGCCACTCTCTTGCTCTCATTGACTGTACGTTTACTGGCGCAGTGTCTGATGCTAATGTGATGCTCCATTTACAGCTGCTGACCCCTGTGCTCCAGCCAATCAGCCGCATCGGCTTTCCTCTACTTCCTGTTGTGGGCAGATGATAGCTATGAAAGCTAGACAGTGTAAGCCATGGTCCCAGCTGCCCGCCTCTTTGTACGCGAGGTAGGGCAGCACAGCAGGGATGGATTTACTCCTACTTTTCATGCGTACCTGCTGCTGAAGTTTGAATTTGAAATTATTCTGCTGTTTTGTTTCAAATGCCTCTTCAGGCAGGAGATGTTCTAACCCATAGCTTCCCATAAATGTTTTGATATAGCCACTCTACTCCCCCAGATGAACATCTATATGAACCTTGCTTTTATTGTCTGAGGAAAACATTGAGTCAAAAACAAGGTCTTGGGGGGGGGGGGGGGGGGGGGGGGGGGGGGCGAGGCTTTATCGTGGCGCGGCGGGTGCCACCAGGGCGCCGGGGTGCGGGGTTTCTTTGTGGGTTTTTTTTCTTTAGTCTGTAGTGAG
>JAODKM010000008.1:4447119-4458034 GCA_026780845.1 Petrocephalus sullivani | reverse complement strand
CCCGGGGGGGGGAGAGACCACAAACCAACGGAATAAAAACGCCCTGCCCCCCTTAATTTCGCCGGGGAAGGGGGCCCCCCCCCCCCCCCCCCCCAACGCTCTGACATACATCTACATCAGCTCTAATTGAAACCCGACTCTTTGAGAAATTGCCTTTTTAAGTGCAGAGGAAGGTGAAAACAGCCCAGAAACGACAAGGGGGGTGACGGGCGCCCCCCCCGCCTGGGGCGTTGGGGCATCTAGGTGTGGAAGACCAAAATACTCTGTCCACTTAACATGCGAGTGAAGACGAGCTGCGAGCATCGCACCCCTCCTCCACCGCCCCCGCCTTAAGGACGGGGATCTGAGACGGACCACTAATGTTATTAAAACGTAGCGGGGGTAACCGGGGGAAGAAGAACACGCCAAAACAATGATAATAAACCAATCGGGGCTAGGCTGAAGACAATCAGGCTAATTAGCATCGTCTTCTATTGCATGTCTTAAAATTAGAATGAATAAACAAGGTAATCTTGGCGTTCAAGGTCTTTGTGCTGTGAAATAGATCTTTATTTATGCTGTAATTAATAATAAGCATTAATGCACATGCCTGGGGAGAGTGCTGCGTGATTTATGGGTGTGGCATCGTCAGCGTTAATGCCAGCTGAGAGACCCAAACGTAAGGCATATGAATACTAGATAAATACCAAGCATAAGCCTCATCAAGACTAGATGAATACCACATAAATACCAGCTTAACACCAGCTGGTGCTCAGGTGCTGCTCTGGTGTTTTTTTGGGTTATATGATTGTTTTATGATTGTGTTATGTAATATGACTGACTTCAGGTCCTGGCCGTCATAGCACAGGAGCATTTCTAGAGTGTATGGACGCTCGTTATCCTAGGTAATCGATTTGAAAATCTTTCTGCGTGTTTTAAAGAACGAATGATACATATAAATTAAGTGAATATAATCTTCCAGACTAATAAAATGCCATTTAACAACATAGGGATGTAAATAGCTGTGATTTAAAGACACGTAAAGCACATAGTGATGAAAAGGGAGTTGTGTTGTCAACGGATTGCATAAGAATGAGGGAGAACATGAGGGGGAGGAGAGGTGGAGGAAAGATAAGCGAGCGGGATCCCCCTGGGCGCTAGGGGGGCGGCAGTGACCTGTCTTCCAACCCCCCAGGTCATTTTCCCCAGCAGCCCTGTAAAAGCAGTCCAGAGCGAGGTACCTCACACCTGGGATCCATCCTCCAACCTCCCCGAACATACGGGCCTTTTGCGGACAGCCAGCTGATGCTTGTCATTGTGAGCTGCCCTCTTATATTGTGAAGGCCGTTTAATCCATCGGTATCTGCGGGTTCAAATGTTCAAACGGTACGCAAACTCTGCTGAGGAATTTTAAATGAATGTCGGTGCATTTCAGAATGCACAAAAGCAGTGTGAGCTGTCCTGCGAATGAAGGTCCCGCTTTAAAATGATAGTTGTCAGGGTTTGTTAGTGCGTTTAGAGAACAGAATAATACTTCAGTGATGAAGTAAGTGACACCATTTTAACATAGACATCAGAGTGCAACATTTTTAATGAAAAAAACGGGACTCGACTTGGAGCTTAATTTGCACATGTCACGTTTTAAAAGTTCATTGTGAAAAGGCATGTTTAGTTAAGGGACAAAGTCAACTTCCTGCTTGCGCAGGCTTTCCAAGTACAGGTAGAGCAAACCCTCGTGTTGATTCATACCTCACAAGCACGCTGAGATACAATCGTTTCTTCTGCAAACGGACACTAATGTGCAAAACGTCTCTGGAATCAAATATTACGTATAGAACATTTCTATGGAATGTAATAAAAATATACATTTTCATAAGCAACCTTTATATAAAATATGTGCTCATTTATAAATACAGGCAGATTCTCTCCATATGTAACTATGTTACTTTGGCTGAGCTTTGTGTAGAATTGTGAATAGTTTATCCAAGCTGGGGAACTAATGATATCACAGTTTGTGGATGATCTTTATTTGACCATAATACTGTTTTAGCATTTAGTGTGAAATTCTACGTTACACACGTTAAATAACTAACCCTGGATTATTTCAACAGATGTGAGATGGGAAAAAGTCATGGGGTCTTATTGCAGTGAGACTGAAACTTGCTTTTAAAGTGTTGTTTTAATATTGTTTTAATGTTAAACATATTTTACCTATAACCAAAACAGACCCTTAAGATGCATGTTTACGGCCCGTCATCCGCAGTCCAAACGCAGCTGAGCCAAATTTCACAACTTCAAACTAAAGCAAGCTTTTTTTATTTTGTGCTAATGGTGCAATTATCAAGTAACGTGCGATGAAAACTGACGTAGGAATGAACAAATGTAAACAAGCCACCTGTCTAGTTATCTGAGATCTGTTCCTTCCATAATTTGCTAGTTAGCCTCCACATTAGCCATAACTACTGCACCACCATGCTAACCTGATGACAGCAAGTGTTTACCAGACTAAAGCCATTTTCACACATGAACTCGTCCAGAGAATCTGGTCCGGAGATTTTGCGGAGTTGCCTTTTCACACATATGGCACATGAGATTGTCCTTGTCAGATGCATTCACACCTGCTAGAGCTAATCCGCTTGGTTCAGATGAGGATTGGCGGTTGAGTTGAGTTGCAGGAGGAAGGACATAACGCAAAAAGTAGGCCGTGGAAATCAGAAATGGTGTTTTATTTGCAGCAGTACTGATTGCAGTTCCCGAATCCTGTCGTTTCCCCCTTCAGCCATGAGTGTGTGGACCTTCTTCTTTGCCACCCTCGTATAATTGTGTTCTTACGTTTTAGCACCTGTCGCATGATACCCACGTCATCGATACGCCCACTCACTCCTGGTGAATTCTCCAGAATTCTCCCTGCTCCATTCACACATGGGGGTCAATTGGAAATGACCCAGACTTTATACTTAGGAGCTAACAGAGTAAAATCTGTTTAATGCCCACTATGACTGATTTGGACATTTGTGTTGACAGCCCCTTTGGGTAACTATCTAGAAAAGTTCAGGGTGGCAGCCCATGTCTGAATGGGGCTTAAATGTGAAGATCAGAGATGAGTCTGCCTGGTTGGGACCCGGAATGTTCTCATCAGTTCCACATCAAACAATACAGTGGTCAAAATGGCAGCCAAAACCTGCTACCCCCATTGGCCACTGTCTCGCTCAGCAAATCATCCTCAGGTGAAAAAGTCAGCTTTGCTGTGTGTTTCTGGTATCCTGTGTGAAGAGTGTCTCTCTCGCTAACACATCAGTGAACAGCTGAGGACCTAACAGCAGGAAAGTCTAAGGTTCTTCTGAGAATCTCTCCAGGGTAGGTTTCTTAAAAGCACAGCTGCTAACATTGTTAGCAACTTATATAGTTGCAACCATGCAACGGAACAGTTCCAGCTAATGGAAACTTTTGGGAAACGTACACAAGGTCTGGAGGGTGAACAGGGTCACGTGACGTGCGGATTTGCTGGGGAGCGACAGGTTAGCCAGGGTGGGATCACTAAACGTGAACAACAAAGGAGCCATTTAAAAAAAAAATAAACAGCAACAGACATGTGGTTCTGAGACCAGTGAAACCAAAACAGACACAGGTGTGATATAAATCTCAGGGCTGGTATCAAGAACATACTGGTTTAGACATTTGGGCAAGAAAGATGGGCAGGTGGAATGGAATGGAGTCGTCCCTCCCACCTGCCAAGTCCGAGGTCACGTCCTTGGAAATCCCATCAGCGTTCGTGATATGCAGTGTTAAGCAAACATCATTGCATGCCCTCTCCTGTAACTCTGCGAGGTGAAGCCATCTGCATTTTCCTTCCTATTTGCTTTCTAGGAACACTTTCATCCAAGGCCAATATCGACCGCAACCCATACTTACGGCGCAATGTTTGTCTCACTTCAGATTTAGGTCTCCCCAAATTCGGGGTCAGCAGTCTCTGTTCATTAGCCTGACGCCACTGCCTATCCAAATTCATATGAATGAAAATGAGGGTGGCCCTTTAAGATATATATATATATCTACATATATCTATATCTATATATATATATATCTATAATAGCTTTTCTGTTTTGAAATACGCTAGATGTTCTTTTGACAAAACGTGGCAAGAACCAGCGGTTTGCTGTAACGAAATCATGGCGATTTTCTTAACCTCGGAAACCTTGCTTGCTGTTTGAAATGCCCCTGCACAGTCGAGACGTGCGTCTCTGCATGTCGAGTGAACACAAATAATGACACGCCCTAAACACTGACCTCTGGCTTCTTATTCGTCTAAAACCTCATTGCTTACACATCAAGATCCGGCAGTGTATACAGATGGCGAGGTGTGTGATAGACTGACCCTTTTCAGCTCCTCTTAAAGCTCAAAACAAGATAGCCGCCAGCCGTGGTTACCTGCTGCTGGGGTCACCAACCTCATTCCTGAAGGTATATATGACACGCAGCATTTCATGGTCATGGAGAATATCGCATGGCATCGTCAGTATCGACGATGCTACATGATCATTTATCGTTGAGTTCTCTCTCTGGGAGGATTGCGCCTGTCCGCTGTTGTTTCACATCTGTCATTCTGCACCGAACATAACTATACCTGTTAAGATCTGTATACACGCACAGGTCCAGATTTAGATTTTTTTTCAGGACATGTGACCAAATTCCAGAACGATCTTAAATAATCAAAACTGGTCTGTCAAAGAAACATCCTGAATGTCTGACGTGAATATATAAACACAATGGATAAAATTGATGCCATCTATTTTTTAATATTACTTAAACAATTTTTAATACCTGCATGCATTGATTATCCAGGCTTTTCCAAATGTAAGAAACTGCAGCAATAAAACGCAGAAAGGCAGACAGTATATATATATACACAAATATAAACAATATAAAATGATCTGCTTCTCCATGTAATGCTGCTGATAAACAAGAATAGAGCTGGAATCTTCAGAGAAACGACCATAACCTGGTTGGATTTTCACTTGACCTACTTTGATTTCTACTTAAATGTGTTTTTAATAATCTCATAGTGATTGTGCTGGACCTGAGTGTGACCCCACATTTTTCATTACAGGCAACGCATAATGTTTTGTATAATTTTATAATATCTCTTTCTTTTAATTAATGTCTGTGTTTTTGTTTTTCCTGAAATTAACATCAGGAATTGAGTGTAATTCGCATGAATATACTACATCATAAAAAAAACATTTATAAAATATGGTAAAAGCAGTATTGTTCCCTTCCAAAGAAAATTATTACAATGTTTTATTGCTTCCTTTGGCAGAAAGGCTTGGATGTTCTCCGTAAAATGTGTTTCTTTTCCAGTCTGTAGGATAAATATCTGGAAAAGATAGGAATTGCCCAAACAGCCGTGACAGTGCCGAGGATCTTGGAAACGTTGATGGAGCAGCTTCATTATAGGGTTAGAAAAAGTCAGCATAGGACAGGGACTCACGAATTGACTGTTGATTAAAAAGCCTTAGAAAACCCCCAAGTGCGATGATGCATATGAATGCCGTATTCTCCTCCACAGTCAGTGATCTGCAAAACAGGAAGCAGGAAGTCTTTTGTGTTTTTTTTTTCAACACCTTAGGAATCATAACCATAATTTAATTGCTTATAATTTGGAGTGAGTATTCTTATGAGCACCAAGGAAGCCTGTCGCCATACCCACCCACAGCTCCGTCTGGGTGCGAATGCTGGGGGCAGCTCAGGGGGGCCGAAAGGACAATCGAAAAGATTTAAATTTCAGCAGCATTATTACTTTCATCAATCACAGCTTCGCTGTCATTCTTTTGCTGCTGCTTTGCTAGAGATCCATTATACGCCCCATTTAGCCGCAGCCATATTAGGCCATATGTTTTCCTGGCTGACCAAATAAGACTTAAGAGATAAAACAATTTACTGTTCATTATGAGCTATGTCACTGGAATCAACCCATTAGCCTGCGCTAACTGACCTAGGTGGCGAATCCATGCTTCAGAAGATTGGGCAGGGTAGATATTTATATAGTAATAAACTGTAAGAGATATTTTAGTTGCATTGTTTTCTGATTTATTTTCTGGCTGATGTGAACTTCCCCGCCTTCTTGATCTGCGCGACATTCTGAGAATCGTCTGTGATGAAATCAGCAGTGACAGAATAATCATGGTAGAATCATCACAGTGGAATCATGGGAATCAGCTAAGGGATGCCCCACTGAGCCTAGAGCATCACTAAAGGGAAAACGGGGAGTGATTTTTCCCTTTAATGCCATTAGGGGCCGAGTCCCCACTAAGAGCGGCCGGTTGGGGTCGCCCGCGTTGAAGGGAGTTCGCTTTTACTGTAATGCCCCTGTGCTTCTGAATACCGGGCGTGGAAGAGTTAGCAGGGAGGAAACGGCAACACCTAATTTACATTTTGATCAGTGTTGAGTCAGACGGCCACCGATGGGTTTTGAACATGTAATCAGTGGCAGAATCAGCAGTTTGGCAGCCACTGGAAGTATTATAAGGTACAGAAACATCGGGCTTTGACAGCGATTAGACCTCTGGCCATGTCAGGCGGTATCAGGCACACATGAGAATTGCCATGGAATTCTGCGTAAACCGTAAGTATTCGGGAACAATTCCTGGACCGCAATGGAGAAGAGCACTGGCACCGGATTCCCTGGTTTTCCTATCTGATCCCGGACAAGAAAGACCCCACTGCAGCAGAAGGAACCCTGGCCAGGACGGGCCCGGCGTCTGCAGCCACATGCCACTCCCGGCACGTCTCCAGCTCCACTCCACTAACCCGTGCCGGCCAACAGACAGGGACCCCTGTGCCGTCCAGGCAATCTTGTGCCCCGGGCCGCTTTGCAGTCCATGATTTGCATCCCGCGGCCCCCACGGCGCCCCTGGGCCCACACAGGCGAAGGCCTCAGAGGTCCCTGTCCCAGTGTGTTCCGACATGCGCTGCGGAACACCCTGCCTGATAAGAGAAACTCGTCTGTGCTGCTCAGGTACAGGCATTGAGGACGTTCCAGTGTCCCAGATACTGTATAGGGTAGATATTATGGGTACATACATATTTTTTTCATGGAGTATGGATCGTGTTACTGGTTTAGCTGTTGAAAAATCCCTTGGAATGCTTTAAATAGCATCTCCTGCCACAGCGAATCTCAGTCTGGGAATCAAGCGTACGACTTATCAAGCATGATGATCACGGGATTAAACTACTATGGGACCTCATTTAGGCACGTTACCATTTAAATGTGCACATTGCCAGTGGACTGAATCCCCCTTAATAGCCATCCAGTGGAATAAGGACCCTCCACAAGAGTATTTTTATGGTATCTTTTATTTTTTTTTTTAACTTCTCCGGGTGCAGAAAATTTTGCTGAGCTCACGTAATTGAAACCCCTCTTTGTGGGAGTACATCATAGACTGCCGAGGATCATTTTTTCCAGACACACTTTTCAGAGCTGATATTTAATGATACCGAAGACATATATCTGTATATATCACACACAGGGCTCACATGCGATGATGTCCGACCGTCCGGCATTCAGGGAAGAGCTTGAGCACAGTGGAGCGAGGGGCTGAGCTGGAGAACACTGGGCCACAGGGCAGCCTGGCCTTTGCGACTGTGAGCCTCTGCTTAATTGCCCATATTATACCCAAAGTTAATTGGTTCTTTAACTCCAGGTAGTTACTAAATATTTAGCTGGATTAGAACCTCGGCTCCTCCTTAATGGCGCGTGAAATGAAAGGCGGATAGTGAAAATAAAACCGGTGATATTCAAGGGTGATGTGGGAGGTGGGGCATCCGCACTGACGCTTAATGGATCTGGGGAGATGAGCATGGTAGTCGCTCAGCACCGCGCACAGCCGGCCGGCAACACGCACGGCCCCGCGCTCGCCCAGCGCCTGCGCTAATTCGCCGCCGGCGTGGAAGCTAAGAACACACAGCCGCGCACTATTAATAACGTGGCCGGGGTGGTTATCTTAGCCCAACACATTCCGGCTTAATGGTGTGACTCGAGAGGCAGGGGCCTGGCTAAGCACTGCTGTACGGGGCCGTGCCCGCACAACGGGCCAGACCTTTGCCGCGTCTGGCTCCACATTTTCCCTCCATATTCTCTTGGCATGACAAACACAGCGAATGTCAGGATTTCCAACACCTTTCCTGAAGAGAACGTGGCGCTTACTGGCAGACAGGATACATTTTCCAGACAGACTTACACTTTTATTTCAGCTTTCAGCTACAGTTCACTACAGTTCAGATTTTGCTTTTCCTGTCATGACAGAAGACTGGACACCCCGTCTGGAGGTCTTTTTCTCTAACTTTCATGTTTTATGGCATCCTTTGGGTGTGATGTACATTTATTAACCAAACTGGTTAAGTATTTTTAAGCAATATTTTGTGTAGGTCATAAAAATCTTGGCAAAAATTACTATCATTTTATAACATGTGTGATTGTGTGATACCATATTAGGGGTGGACATGAAAATACACCAGATGGTAGCACTGAGGTTTTCTCCAACACACACAAGCACACGTATGACCAACATTAATTTCGTGTCCTTTGACCCTGTAGAACTTGCCGGGTGACACCCTGAAGACCCAAAGAGTGGAGAAGGACTGATGATGATGTAGAGATGTAGATTTCTCCTCCACGCAGATGCCATCCTCTTTCCAGAGGAGCCATCTAGCCTCTAGGTAAACAGACACCCCCAAGGTGCTTTTCAGACCAGACGTATGACATGTAGTTCTAAGGGGAATGGAGAAAGCAGTGTGACTTTGGGAAAGTGCACTCACAGGAACACAGTCTTAATAAATTGCCTCCCCTCATTAGTAATACTTTTAATGGACTAACATCCATGAGAAACTGAAAACCTTACCTTTACAAAGGTTTCCTAGCAACACGCCTGGACAGTATAATCCTGATATTGCAATATCACGCATGCTGTAGCCTGCAAGCGATTCATTTGTAAGAGTGTATTACCTGTGCTTACTGGTCTGTGGTAAAGTGCACTGCATTGTACCGTATTGTTAAAGGGTAGTGACAGGAAAATAAAACTAGGACTTCCCTCTCTCCCGATGACAATAGGAGGACACAGACAGGGGCGTCATTTACTACCGTTGGAACAAAAGAAGTGAAAGGCACTTTGTGAAACAGCGCTGTGCCAACATGGCCCAATAAAACCGCGAGTGTGCCCTCACACCCTCGCTCCGGCCTTGTGTCTCACCGGCACTCGGGGTCATTTCCACCCCGCCAGCGGGAAATGCTTGTTTGCGTGCTCATGTTTGTTTTTCAGAACTGAGGCTCGCAGAGAGGTGTTTCACTCCGGGATTGTACATCAAGAAGAAAACTCTTCCAGAAGACACGGCCGGGACCTTGGCAGCTCCGGGGAGGAGCTGTGGCTCTGACTGCGCTTCGTGCTGGAGACCAGCAGACAGGGGCAGTGCAGGATGACACCGTGGGGGGGGCTGCACACGATAAATATTCAGCTAACGATGTCGGCCCCTGATAACCGAGGTGTCATTGGGGGTTATCAGCTGCCCTGTCAAATTAGGATATTTTTTGTTATCGCGGTTAATCTTTTATCTGTTTGGCTCGCGGCCACTCACAGAAGCCACAGTGTGAGCGTGATTGTCCCCGTAGTCGGGGAAATCGATCGTCCGACATTACGGTTCTGTCTGAGAAACGAACGGTCGAGCCTCTTTTGGTCTGGAACGCTTCTCTCTATAAATGTCAGTCTTGCGGATGCGCGGCTCTCAGATATAACGGGAAACGCAGAAAAGGCGAAATGACGCTTCCCTCTGCAGGTTCATTTAGGGCCGAAAAATACTAGAAAGGCGACTGGCACCACCTCGAAAACCCCCTGTCTTCTTCAGCGAGCAGAGGAATAATTAATGTAACACTCTGGCTGAATTAAAAGTATTACATGCTGTGGGTTTACACACAGGGCCTCAGATTTATGTCCCCCTGTTTCCTCACCAATTAGGCCAGCAGTCCTTTTGGAAAGAAGCTTTTAGATTAATCATATTATCTGTAGCCTCTGAGACGAGCTGCCCCTGACCCCCTTTCCATAAGAATCCATTATCTTAAACTATCACAGTAATCCTGGCTTTCCAGTGGGGGGGAGCTGGGGGGCTGGATGGAGGAATCAAGCACTAATAGATCTCAAATAAGATTAATCTATGATCTGAGTGCCGATTACACGGGGACCTGCCCTTGAACGCTCCAGTGTGACCTTGAGGTTCACGTACAGCCAGATACGGCAATTAGGCCAAAAGTCCTGCAGGGGGCTCACCTGTGTGTCAGGTGGCCAAGCCTGGTCAGCGATTGGGCAAGGGTGGTCGGGACCTCCAATCGGGAGGCTTGTTCCCCTACTTTGACCCTCCCCCTGCACATATTTCATTTATATATCATCACTGTTGTGATCCTTCATAAAAGTGCACTATCCACAAGGGCCATTCAGAGGAAATTCATACATAGAAAAAAACCCCAAACAATCATGGGGACCAGAAAATTGAAGAATGGGGGAATGAGGGGGGCTATTTACATCTGTTCAGTGAATCCTACACTAGTGAAATATGAAGTACTAACTACACTGTCCTTCATATATTTATCTTACAAAAGGGCTATGTGAATGTATAATCCAGTTACACCTGAAGAAAGACGGCTTCTATTTCACTGGTCAACAAATTTCTACTTTCTTTTTGTTTCACAAATTAAAATAGGTAACTCTTGTACAGTAATGTTTGTGGTGCATTCAAATATCTAAATAGAATTTACCTAACACGCAAGGATTTTGAGTGACACACAATTAAACCTTATGCTATATGTGTGTTTAGAATATATGTGCATGTTGCAAGTGACTCATCTGAAAGGTAGAAGTGTACGATTTTCTGCTGTACTTGGCCTCAGAAACAT
>JAODKM010000008.1:4415292-4433507 GCA_026780845.1 Petrocephalus sullivani | reverse complement strand
CCCCCCCCCCCCCCTTAGCGGCAGCTTTGAGTTAGGATGACAGGAGCTGACAGCCCGATATCTCCGGACACTGTGAAAACCCGAAGCTAACAGCCGGCTGGGCTGCTTCATTTAAAAGAACGACACGTTTAATCCCTTCTAGAATTCACACTATTAGCCAAATGGCCGGTGATCAGGTAACAGCCCCCCCCCTCCCAGCACCGCGTGTGTCCAGGGCGGGTGGCCGGGGGTGCCAGAGTGCTTTTAAGCTTATTGCATTTAAGAGCCACTTCGTGAATTTTATTTTATCACAGCAGTTTGTGGGAATCATTGCTCATGAATATGTAAGCCAAATGTAGGGCCTTAGCACTTAAAATGGTCTTACGAGATTCAGAAGCCATTTTTGTTAAACTTTTAAATAAGGATATTAAGTGTTAACACCGAAAGATAGTTTAAACATTGGAACACTTTACAGTTATAAAGTTTCATAACACCAACTTTGGGAGTTAAATAGCGAACAGACATAATAACGTAAAACCTGAAGAAGTCACTCCTGTTAAATCTATTTAAAAAGCAAACCACTTTTCCTCGCCGAACGTCGCCGGAAATAAGCACCAGCTCCATGCCCGGCATCAGTTACGCATCTTGTTTTATTTAAAAAAAAATGGCTCATCTTTTTATAGCCAAGAGGAGGTCCTGACCGTGTCTGTCAGAGCTGATCTGATGTGGCGGTTCTGTCCCGGTGGATAGTCCGCCTCTCTGGGACAGTTTAAAACACGACGGAGGGCCACACATAACCAGCGGCATGACGGTAAGCGCGCAGCAGAGACACCTTACTTCATTCAGAATCAGAATACCATTTTAATGGACCAAGAGTGGGTCATGAGTTGACTCCATCGCCATGGTGATGGCGTGGCTCTGATTGGGCCGTGCCCTGTTGTAGGATCACTATGGAAATGCAGCACATGACTTCCGAGAGGGATGCAGGCTGAGAGCTTGGGCGAGCCTTTCATTCTGCCTGAGGAGTTTCCTGCAGTCGATAAGAAATTACTGATTTTGCGTTTTCCCTTTCCCCCAGAGAGCTGCGAGGCGACAGATGAATGTCCTGTTTATTTTTGTTCTGCTTTTGTGAGAGGGCTGTTTGGAACGACATCAGCAGTTAAAATCGACAGAGCTACACACAGCAACAAACTTTCTGTGACATGATGCCACCACAAAGCAGACAATGGTACAGGAAACTCACTAACATAAATGATATTATTTTAAAAAAGGGCGTGTTTCATATTTCAACACCTGCAATCCTGTAATTTTTATAATTTCCTTCGCTCAATTAATTTGCTTATTCAGTCAACTATTCTGGGATGTCAACAGGGCTAAATGCTGTCAGAATTGTTTTCTTCCTCGTCCCTATGTATCTGTCTGGAATAAGCTCCACCAGTCCCCCCCCCTGCATCTCTCTGGGGGTCTAAGGGGCCGACAAGCCGGGCCACCCCAAACCAGCCTGGAGGGGGGAGCTGGCGGACACCAAGGGCCAAAGCGATATGCATGTTAAGGAGCGAACAAGCGGCTTAGAAGACGGAGAACTGAGGCTCCTCAGTGTCTCTGCTTCTTTGGAAGGAAGCGATGGTCAGCCAAAGCGTGGATGTGGCACCTTTTCTCCATCCTGCTGTCTACAGCACCCCCCGCTCCAATCCGGGCTCTGTTCCAGCTGGGCAGGGTAAAAAGGACAGTGGCGTGCCACTGACCCGTGGCAAGTCCTCACGCGCGTTACTACCACAGCAAAGTAAATCACGCGCCCATCTCTCAGACAGCGGCCTAGCCCAGTGGGTACAACTGACTACGAAAGCCCCGATTTCACACGCAAAACGGAATTTGTTACGATCCTCTGATGCTCCTGCGCCACTCATGGCGATAAATGCCATTTCATTCTCTCTCCTTTTTCATTAATCACCGCGAGTTGAATAAAGCATGTCAGTTAATATGGAAGGTTAGGAAAAAGTCCTCGCCTTCTGAGTGCGTCATGTTGTGCATGGCAGGACAGGCTCTGCCCTCAGTGCGCAGTGCCCAGTGTTTGCTAACACAAAGAGTCTCCTGCATTCGCTCCCCGGATTTAGCATTTCGCAGTAATCTTTGTTGTAATGAAAAGTATTTTGACACAAGCTGGCTGTTATTAGTTATGTGTTAAGGATTGCTATAGATGGGGAGTAGTATTAATAATTTTATTATTTAGTGCTAGTCTCCGGGAGCCCCCTCCGTGATATATTGCCCGTCTTTTAGCAGGAAAGCACACAGGAGGGTGCAGAATGGTATTTTAAGCATGCGTTGTGTGTAGCAGATGACGGCGGAGCGAAAAGACTTAACAAGTAATCAATCACACATAACTGCACCGGGAAAGGAGACAAGGAACAAGGGTAAGGAGCTGGAGTACAGCTGTGCGCTTTCCTTTTGAGGAACAGGAAGTCAGCAGTGACTCCCAAATCCTGAAGGCCGGGGGTCAGCGCTCTCTGCTGGAGGCTCCTCTTTCTCTTCCCTCTCTGCGCCGGCATCTTTGATTCTAATCGCATCCTGAGACAGATGTTCGGAGTCATTGTCTGAGCGCCGTCCCCAGCTGTGATGTCTGTGTATCCGCACTGTTCCGATCTCTAAGAAAATCTCGGCAGCTTTCCTGCGGCCCGGCATTTCGTATCTCTTCCGTGCTTTTCCTGCGCGTGTTTGCATTTCCGCGTCAGAGCGGGGCATCCCACACTGGATCAAATGATGCACAAACTTGAGACGTTTTTCATATTACCGACAAAACCTCGCGACTGTCTGGGACTACGACGGAACTCGAGCCATCTGTCTGTCTCAGAGCGTGAACAAAGGCGGCTTTCCTGACCAATTGGAGAGTGAGCCAGAAGCTCCACTCTGCTCGCATTCTCTGCGATATTCTGTCTGCTGTTTTCCATAGACTGATTATCAGACAGAAATTTCAGAATGAAAATTGGGCAGAAAAGGACAAAAGGACAATTGGACAGAAAAGGATTCTGGGATATGAAGTGGTGCTAAGTCGGCATTAGCCTAAAGTTCATGGACCTAACGCACTGCATAGTACCTCCTTGAATGGAAGCGTGTTTTGAATGCCCTCTCCGTCCCGACAGAGCCCACTTGGATTCATTTACCATGAAACATCCCCATTTAGTATCAAAACCCAGGAGTAAAATAAGTGTCATGCAAATAGGAGGGAAATGCATTCTTTTTTTTCTGATGTCTGCTGGATGCCGTGGATAACGGCAACTTTTTCAGGTGGTATCTTATACTGAGTGACAGGTTGAAGGGACTGGTTACTGCTGCCTTATTAAAATGTCAGGCACACATGGACCGGTGCTGTAATGTACACCAGTAAAGCTGAAAAATAATTCTATCAGCTGTCAGCCATATCCCATTTCCACCGCGTGGTTAAAGGTTACATTAAATTATGAACGCTGTCGAACATTCCCCGTTTGCAGCCGGTACATAACCATATTACCGTGGAAACGGGCGGAAACGGCCATGGCCGCCGTGAACCGCTGAGACGTCGCTGGGCCCCGGCCGCCAAATAAAGTCCTCCAGCGGGCTGCCAGTCCAGGGCCTCGCCAAGAATGGGCGTCTCCCGGCGGGGGCAACCCCGGCTCCCCCGAATGACTCCCAGCTTATTAAAGCACGCAGGACACCGTTTGAGGAGCCATGAACCCCAGACTCTCCGAAGACCTGCCTATAGAGACCAAAACAATACCAGGCAGTCCAAATAATGGGGCAGACCGGGAAGAAGCTTTGCTGGAATGTACCAATAGAAGCTAGCTGGGGACCATTTTAGGTCCGACAAAAGAAAGATTTCTTTACACGAGCCGGAGGTGCAGAATAAGCTTCCTAGCAGAGTTGGAGGAGCAGTCCCAATTTAGTGAGCACTATACAACATCAAAAACACCTATTGTAGGTGCCAGGCAGCCAAAGAAGCCAACCAACAGAAGGGTCTCGCAATTGTGATATTACACATCCTCAGTTCTCAGTCGCACCCTTAAGACCATCAATTATCCTGTTAACTCCACAGACTCGTGTCATGTGGAGCCATTAGGGGTTTCTGGGTCACCCACAGCATCTCGCTCGTGCATTATAAACACGAGGGGAGGAAGCAGGCCTTTAACTCTCTGTTTTACGAGCTTGCCGGTGGGTTGCTTGGCTATCCAGCTTGTGAAGTGAGCAGAACTCTCCTAATGATTTTTAACTAACATAAAGGCTGCAAGACATCACAGAATTTCAGCATAGCTAATCTGGAGTCACATTTACATTTGAACATGTCAATGTGTAACCTGCTTGATGGAGCCAATCTAATGTTGTCATTTGCATACTATGCCTGCATATATGTCTGTGTTTTCCTCTCTGTGCTGGGAATTGCCATAGAAATGATTCCATCTTAGCTCCATGATAGTGGCATCGCTCCCCCTGGTGGACAATAAAGAAATTACCTCCTTAATCTGAAATTGGATGAATGATAGCAAGGTTAAGAGTTTGTAGCTTTTAGACAATACGCAAATTAAATGGTTATTTTTTGCGAGGCCTTTGTGCTGCTGAAATCGATATGTGGTACACTTGCTATTAATAACCTGATTTGTACGTACTTTTACTGTAACTAGGCCACGCTGGGATAATGTAATATGGTTAAAGTATTAGAGTCTGTGGTGGCAGCTCCTGTCAGTAAAGATTAAAACAAACGCCGATGGATTCAGCATTTTATTGCGTAATAAACACATCGAGATACAAATGCGTTTAGTATAATTTCAGTACTGTACTTACACATTTTCACATTCAGCCGCTTTTGAAGTCAGCATTTCCTGAATCCATTTTGCGTTTTTCCAAAAAATAATTTCAGGGCTGCCGACCCTCACGCAAGAAATCTTACGGCAAATCTGTATCATTCCATTACAAACGTAAAATTAGCTACAACAAAGGCGGGGTAGTTTGCAAACCCTACAGACTATTTACAAGGTAATGACACTGCTACATGCATGTAAATACGTGTGCAAACTTGTCTCGAACTGCAAAACTAGCGCCAGCCAGCTGACCGAAGTTGCCAACCCTGAAAATACGAAATATTAAAATCTGCATCGACAACATCTGTAAGGATAACGACGCGATAATCGCATATCCAGCAAACGTCGGTAGTAACTTTGTCCCTGAAATCAGATCATGAGAGTTGTTTTAAAAAACCTGTTTAATGTTACCGATCCCGTTGGTCTGTTGATGTCAGTTTTTTTTATTTAATTTCTCTTTTTCACAGTTTTCATTGTTCGCCTTGTAAATGAACAGGTGACCTGGACAGGAGACTCATTTCACATTTTGCCCGAGGAAAGAGCTGTAAATTACCACCGTTACTGGTACAAACTCTCTTTTCTCAAGTGTATCAGCACAGACTAAAATAATCATCATCATTATTGTAATTATTATTATTATTACTGAAGAATATCCAATTGAAATTTTTTCCTTGCATTTTCATGTGTATATTTTTATATATTTATATATTTGGATCACTTAAAAAATGGATTTAAGGCAGACATAGAAAGGCCTTCACAACAAGCTTATGTCAAGCTGACAGTCGTAACAATAAACAGTATGCAGTATAAACAGTGTATATATATATATATATATATATATAGATATATATATACACAAAAAAGAGAGACCCCTTACAATGTCTGAAACTCTTACAATGTCTCAAAACAGTGCTATAGGGCTTCTCACATGAATGGGATTTTAAATGTCACAAGGTCAATAAAGGCTTAAGTTCCTCACTGAAAAAGATTAGGAGAGTAAATGTTGGTTTGGCACCGCGTGCAGAGATGTGCTGCGTACAGCAGGAACATAAAAACGTGGCCGCTAACCGGCTGAATCGCCAGCGAGGGCCGAGACGTGAAAAACGAGCGCGGGGAAATGCAGCAGCCCTGCCAGGCTGGCCGGGGACGGTGGGCGCGTCCTCTCTGCACCGCACGCTGCCCTGCGAGGGATTAGGAGCCTGAACTGCAAGGTCCTGACCCGAAAGGCTAGGAGCCAAGCCGTAACCCAACCCGGTGCCAGGTGTGTGCCTTGGGGTCAGAGGGGTGAGGAGGCATGCGGTGGCAGGATCTCCCAGAGCATAACGCGGCTCCGGTTAGCCATCTTCTGTCCATTCGAAAGGGGTGGCGCCCCATGATAGCGCCCCCTGTAGGTGCAGACACATGACTGGCAGGCATGCACGCTTATATATACACATTTATAATTCATTAACGTCGGAGCAGGGTGGAGGTCACTGCTTCCCACGATCCCCCAGCACCGGTCTCACATTCCCAGGGCTGCCAGTTCTCAGGTTCAGAAGCTGTCTGGGAGCACCGACATCCGCAGGCCCTGGACAGACCTCTTGGATTAAGGGGGCGGGGAGGGGGTAAAAATTATCAAAAGTATCAAAATAGACTTTTAAAAAGTTAATTTGCATTGTATTGGCTGCAGCAGAACAGTAATTAAATTAAATGGAGAATCGAAATGTAGAGTTCTAACTTTGGTAAACATTCACTGATGGGGGTACCATTAACCCAAGACTACATCCACGCAGTTCTGCCCCCTCCCTAACAACACTGATCGATGAATCGGTTGCTTTCTGTTTTCGGTAATTGTCTAGTTGATTGAATGAATTTGTGAGCATTTGCGTGTGTAGCAGCTAATTGCTATCCAGCTGTCTCCAGTGAGTGTGTGCTGTCAAATACAAGCAAGTGCAACTGCTGGATCTTAACAAGAGCCTGGTCCTGAGGTCCTGAGATTTGCTTTGCTATTAATTGTTGTTATTTACATCAGGAGCCCTGCCATTTTTATGATCTAGTCCTTTTTGGACCTGAGATGTCCAGCTGTGCAATGTACTTGCATATACAGAGCTTCAGGGTTAATTAACCCGTGTTGGGTACCGTGTACATCCACAGAGGAAAGCACTGGTATTGAATTGGTGCTGATTTTAAGTGGATTCAGGGTAACTATCCAGTGACAGTGAAAACACGATTCTGTGAGACAGGTTAGCGTGGTGGCGAGGCGTGTCCGATAGCGTCCGTGTTAAAAGACACCGGATTTGGGGGTCTGTGACCCCCCCCCCCCCCCCCCCGGCTCCTCCTCAGTGTATGACTTCATTAGGGAAGGAAATGGAAGTTCATACAAAATCCATTGTCTTTCTACGGCCCCACCAAATACGCATAAATAATTTACGACACACCTGCCTTTACGATGCCTAATGTGGCCCAGTTTGTGAGCACAGCTATTAAATTAAATTATTGCTAGTTGTCCTGTGTAATTATGAAAATGCACCTAATTATGCTTATTTTATTTTGACATTTAAATTCTCACCGCTCACCCTAAATGTTATATTTGGTCATTTTCTTATCTTGTCATACTATATTCTAATTGCAGAGGCCTAACGTTGTCTCATTATTAACAGTGTAGCTTGGACTGCAGGGTTAAATTATAGCCTAGTACAGCCTCCACTCGAAGCACCCGTCATTTTCCGCGAGTAATTATCCACGTTTTTCATCGGCTAAATCAGAGCTAGCTTGGTATAATTACCGTGTGGCTTCGTACTCATTACAAAGTCATTCAGAAGTACAGTAACTGTATTGCGGAGGGTATTAAGAACAGCTCTGTTTGTAATTATCTAAGGAACATTAAAAATGCTGTGGCGAGGTTTCGCGGCCCTCCCAAACTCCAGAGCGGGCTGGTGCGCTGTAGCACGGGTGTCTTCCTGCATTGTTCCCCTCCCAGCTGGAATGGACTGGTTTTACAGGATCACCTGATAAATAGTTTCAGTGGTGGTGTGCGGGTGAGGGACCAGGTCTGGGTAAAGAAACCTTTGTAAGGATTCAGTCATTGTGTTTGGCGTGCATACAGGTGTATGTTTTGCACTGTGTCATATGGCACTTGTAATCATTTTAAGTCCTTAAACTACTATAAGTGTCCGTTTCCACCCCCCGCCATTCAAAGTCATAGCAGACAGTTTCTAATCAGAGCAGAACGTCCTGAGCTTTCTCCTGTGGTTTTGTTATACCATGCATTGTAAAAAAAAAAACTGTGACGTAGAGATCGAGTATAAATGTTCTATCAGACACTTGACTTTCCCTTCTGATCGGGTTCTTCATCACTTTTCTGTTGGGCTGTTTCTTCGCTGTAGATTCCAATCGATTTAATACAGCTGGGTACTAAGACCATAATCCCAGTGTTGACTCTGAGCATAATACCTTCACATTTGGTGTAGCTGTAGTGTGCAGTCTGGTTGATTCCTCTAATCTCTCCCATTCAGAAAATCTGTTACGCCGTCCTCGCGCGTTCGGGCCCCGCGGTCGGATCGGGGCGGCTGCGAGAGGACGACTCGGCCCCCTGAGCGGCCCCCCGTCCGTGCCCGGGCCGAGTGCCACTGCGACTTCCCGCGCGTGACAGGTAGAGGGAGCCGTCACGGAAGCGATAACTGCCTGTCGGGGGGAAAGGTAAGCCGCAGATAAGCACAGCGCCATCTGAGCTGGCATATGCAGGCGCCGGGCGCCACTCCGCTGGCTGTGATTCGACACTGACGGTAGCCGTGTCTCCCAGAGGATTGTGGGACCTGCTGGTCCTAATCCTACCGTTTACACATGGCGGGATGAGGACAGGCACCAACAATTAAAACAGTTTTCTTAAACCACATGCGATCCATCAGCAGAATCCCTCAATGTTCTTTTCCACAAGCGGGAAAGGAGGGTAACATTTTAATGTAAAGTAGGAATTAATAATAAGTGTGGGTGGGGGGTGGGCAGAGGCTCAGAGCCACTTTTACTGTTGTTTCAGGAACCGGCTGATATGTTTTCGTTTAAAACCACGGATCTAACACACGGTGGGGCCTGGTTGGGGGAGCTGACTGTGTTTCGGGTTTAGTAGTGTGTGCCGCCTCTGGCGAGAACCTCATTTTTAGAACATTTAGGCTTAGGATCGAACATTTTGTAAAGCATTAAGCTACCGCTACAGACAAGCAAGCAATTGGATCATTTAGAGCAAAGGAAGATGGGAGATGGTGTAGGGAGAGCATGGTGAAGCGGGGGACCGCGCTGACACAGTGGGGGTGGAAGGGGCGGAGGGGGGGGTGTTTGGACAGCCATGTGTGGGGTCCCGGAGGAACTGAAACGTGATTTATTGAAAATCCCACACAGCGACTTCCTTTCAGCCGGGTCGCCGGGTAGAAACATGAGGAGGAAGGACTCGGGGGCGGTGGCGGCCGGCGCGGGATTCCCCCCGAACCAGCTCCCGATTTCACGGCACATTTGCAGCAGAAACGCGCCTGTCTCGGTGTGTAAAGGCACCCGGAGGACGGCCAGCGGGGCGGCGCTCTGGATTAGGCCTGCTCATCAGTTTATCATTCATCAGTCAGCGGGGGAGGGGAGGCGGGCGAGTCGCTAATTCTGAGAGCGGCGCCTCCCTTTGTAGAGCAGGATTAATGAGAGTCCTGAAAGAATCTGATGAGTTTAAAGCTGCAGATGAGAGTGAGGTGAAGAGCCGCCAGATCAGAACAGGGCTGCCATTATGGATTCCCATAAATCAACGGTGCCTTTAGCAGGGCGCATCTCACACGCCATCTGGACTTTAACCTTCTCTCTCCCTCTCTCTCTCTCTCTCTCTCTCTCTCTCCCTCGTAATTGGGAGGATATGGAGTCCGACCTCTTCACGGATAATGTAGCACACACACGCGGACGCAATAAAAAGGCCCACTGTTGGTTTTGGAGCCCGATATTGCTGGGAAAGGGGGCTGAAGGCTCAGCGGGGGGGGGTTTTGGCAGGAAGCGGGCGCGCTCATGAAGTGGCGAGCGTCCTCATCTCCGAGAGGAGCCTCCATGTTCGTCCCGCGGCTCCGCCAATGAGCCGCCTCATCTCCTCCCTGGTCATGTGACACGCCGGGGAGGAAACCCCCTCTCTGCCAGGGGTAGGAATACAGGAGTCGCTGGGCCAGGCTAGCTCTGAGGGGGGTGCAGGCCTCGTGAGGGTGGGCCGGCAATGTATTCAGCACACAGGCTACAGCTTAACGCTGCTAACTGGGCAAATCAGAGGCATTCATCACAGGGAACACGGCCCAACAGTGTCATCATGTGGAGGATGCTGGGTAATCACTCATGTTGGGCAGAGACCTGTGCAGGAAAATAGGAACTTTGCACACGCACGGTTCAGCTAAGCAGCAGGCTTCACTGCCTGACCCCCTTGTTACCTCCATCTCACCCCCTTCCAGTCGAAACGGGTGTCCAGCCATACGGATAAAGCTGTTAACCCCCGTTAGTGATGAGTGTATTGTGAAGAATTGTTGGTGTTTGGATTTTGGGTTCCTTCATTACGTTTTCATTTATATCATCTATATAGCTGCCCAGGAGAGCTGCAGCCCAAACTCCCATGGAGCTTGAACCAGCAATGTGCATTTTATGTGCGTGAATCATCCATGATTGATGTGTTTTATTGAACCATTATGCAGAATAACAATTTACAAGTTTACTTGAATGTCAAGAATGTGCCACCACCCCGAATCGGCACCACTGCTGAATCGGCCCCATTATGGGGTCATTAAAATCATTAATTTACCCTATCTTTAGCCGATGTTTTTCATGGTTGAAAACTAAAGCCGGTATCCAGTTAAAAACCCCATATCTCTGTCATTTCCATATTAATTATACATTCGGTAAGGAAGTGTATACATTCTTCAGCTTCAGGAAACATAATTAGATTAATGATCAGTTTATCACAAGACACTACATAGACAATTGCAGTTAATTAAAAAAACGTGTAATATGCATAATAATGATAATAAACCTGACAAGAAAAATTAGAAACAAAGTGTAATGGCATGTCAGATGTGAGGCTGTCCGTGCAGCACATTTTAACAGCAATTTCGGGGGTATCATATAACTAAATAATTTTTGTGATATTGTTATTTTGGAAAACGGCAGTATAATATAACTAAATGATTTCATTATAGTACGACACATGCCTATGATCAATGCTTGTGTTACGAAGCCGTGTTCCATATGCGGGGAAGTACTCAGGTGAAAAGTGCGTTAACGTTTAAAATAGTTAAACCCCTCCTGTGTAAATGTTTTTGCTCTCCTCAGCTGAAGAGTACGTGATTTCACTCTAAGCGGCCTTTCTGTATTCCGCCACACCGCCTGGAGTTCATTTCTGACATTAGCACCCAGCGTGGGAAAGCAGGGGAAGAGGCTGAGGAATGGGGGCGGCGGACAGGATCGATCAGGCCGGGAGACGAGCTGAAAGGGTCGCTCGCTCACTGACATCAGTCCCTGGCCGCGGGGAGACCAGCTGAGCTATTTGTCGGCTGTTAACCTTTAAGCTTAAGTGTATTTGTTAGCGATAACAGGCTGACCAGGGCGGCTCACAGACGTCGTCGCCGGATGGTAGCTAAAGGCAGCTGGGCCTCGCCGGGGGTATATGAGGCACCTGGCTGACGGAGGCGTGGCCCACTTTCTCGGCATAATAGCGTAAGCAGCTGGAATTGGGTTTGCTATAGCTTCTGCTGTTTCAGTGGGATGGTGTTTACAGCAGGTATTCCTGGATGACAGAATCTGACCTCTGAGACACCAAGAAAAGATTGATAGGCTGAACCCGTACTGCTCTCCCTTGTCTTCATGTCTTTTTCTGCAATGCCTCTACTGACTGAAAGGGGGCGTCCATTTTTTTTTTTTATGGCTTCATATAGTCATCCAGTGCCCAGGTCACCCTTCTCATAACTAGGGAACGGAACGCCTGAGAGAAGCCATTCATCACCGTGAAGGGGCCTGCCGTTGCGAGGGCCCTCAGTGCACTATCTGGGCAGGGGGGCGGGGTCCTGGTGTCGCTGATCCCCGCTAACCTTCGCTATTAGCCGGCCGTGGGGGGGAGGCACCACGGGACCCCGGAGTGCCTGTGTGAGAGCGCGACATTGAAGCATGAAAGAGCTGCTGGTCGTGACACTTTGCGCTCGGGATTAACAAGTCCTTCTTCATCGCTGCCGTCGGCCGCGGCCCTGCTCTGCCCGAGAATCGCACTGCAGCTACCTCTTCAGTCAGACGCCATCTGATTCGCTGTTCATTTCTGTTTATCTATAAACTTTAATCCATGGCTTATCACACAGTAAAGGTAGGAGCCACTGATTACTTCATTAACAGATGTCTTGGTGCTGCAGTAACAATCGCAACGGCATCATACCAGGACTTTCCCTGTACACCTTTCTTGCTTGTTATGCTTTGTATACCAGTGCAGCATTGTGGGTCATGCTCTCGCTAAATGGCCACCATAGCTTTCAGCTTAATCTTGCATAAATACACTAACGTACATAATCTCAGGTCATCTTCGGGGGTTCCAGGCTGGAGATGGTCCTGGTATTTTTAGCCGCCTAAACAAACAAAGCCCCTATGCCAATTTGTGGGGGGGGGTGTACTGACATCCCCCCCCAACGTGATCTCTCAGCCACCCCCTTCCTTTTCCCGCCCTGTTTACCGGGACCAAACCCAGGTCCGAGCTGTAGGACAGGCACTGCCCCCCTATGGAGGGCCCCCATTTCACATGTTAATGTTCAATCCCTGAAAATATTTCACATATCTATACTTATTTATACATGATGCATCTCACATCTTACACTGATCAGTACTCATATCCATATACCTTTTCTTGTTTATATATACCTGCAAATTCCTCATATATTCTCGTTTGTATGTTGCCCTGTTGCACCTTACTGTCTATTATCTATTGTCATTAATGTATATTTGTACCTACTGTCTATTGTACCTTGCTTTACAGGCTGCCCTTTCTGGTTAGATGCTAAACTGCATTTGGTTAACGTTAATGTTGAATCCAATCTAACCTAATCGAAAATCTGTGAATAATTTTCCGAAGAAAGAGATAAGGAATAAAACAGATCTTGTCCAGGGCTGGCACAAAGACTGGTTAGTTGCAGAGTAGGTAACAGACCAGGCACCGAAGGGACAGAGAGCTGCACCTCTGACCGGCTTGTGGTGCGTGACAGAGGCCTTGCAGCTGCCGCGTAGCACGGGGCTAACGAGGGTTTGTTCTGCAGGAAACTGGCACCGCGCTTTCAGCGGAAATCCTCCCATTGATGGCGGTTTAACGATGGCGATTATCTCCGTCGTGTAAGGATATTCCAGGCGCTTGCACAAATTTTCTAAGGGATTTAGTTCTGGTTATTGGTCTGGCCGAGGATGACGAGCGATTAATTTGCGCTTTGGCCGAAGAGCCGGCTAACTCCGCAACGTGTGATTACCAGCGTTTCAATCCTGCTAGACACGTTTTCCTTGAGCTACTGTGGAGTTCCTCGCTTAGAGGAGACACAGTGAAGCGCGTTAACCCCAACTCTAACCCCAACCCTGTCATGCCGACTTATGAAATCACCCCAGTCCTACTGTGGAGGGGTGGGGGTAAATCAGAGTACCCTGAGAAACATGGGGAGGATGTTACAAGGTCTAAACCCACAACACCAAGGCCAAGGGCATATCAGTGCCTGCTGTGCTGGTGTGCAGTTCAGAGCAATCCCACAATGCACTTCTTTATTCTGTTTTTTTTTTTTTTTTTTTTTTTAGTTTGTTTGAAAACCCAACTGATCTCACATCTTTCCATCTGAAAGCTGCTCTCAGTACAACATCGGACAGCAGAACATAGTCCTGCTGAATCCCGTGTCCTCTGATGTCAACCTGTCATATTAATATTCCGAGGACACTGAATATGGCTATTTCCTTTATCGTATACGCCCTACTTCATAACGTTGATGTTTGGGAAAGTTTACTCCAGTGGAGAACTGATTCACCATCAAAGAGAGCGGGTCGCGCTCTTAGCAGGGGCCGGTCAGAGGCGAGGCCGAGGGCAGCCGGGAGAGCCGGACATCGACTCCGCTGCCAGATTCACATAGCCTGCTCGTCCAGCTGCTGGACACCCACAGAGTCGCTCTCTGCCAGACTCTTGACTTACAAATCGCTGCGTCGGGCTTGTTATGGTTTGAGGACTCTTTCAGACAGACAGAGGAAACAGGCCGCACTTTCCTACCCACCGTGTCTCGCCGCGCGCCTCGTCTCTGGCTCACAGTCAGCGCGCCTCTCCTTCTGCCCTGTCGCTGGGCTGCTCCCATCATCAATAACCCCTTTTATCCTGCACACCCCCACCCCCATCTTTTGATGTCTACTTGGGTGAATTTCAAATTACTGACTTGGAGAAAAATTTAAAAGAGATGTTGGGAACAGAAGCCATCAGTGCTTCTGCTTAACTCCTGTTTTTAATATACAGCATGGGACAGATGGTCAAGGATATTTCACCGTGAGCGTGAGAAGGGCTGTTAATAGGGAACGGGCCAAATCCAGCCCTTTTTTTGGGTAAATGTGTAGAAAGACTCTGTGGGGGGTGTATAAGTTGACAAGGGCTCCCCCATCACTTCAAGGAAAAACAAACATAGAAACATCTGCTAACTTGAACATCTTCTGGTAGCTTCTGGGCATTTTATTTCTGGCAGGCTCTTCCCAGCGACAAGCTTCTTCATCACTGTCCGAAAGCTTCATCCTGCTGTCAGCTTCACCTTGCATTTTTAAACAGACACCCCTTAAGGTAATTCAGTATTTTTGCTCGGCTTTCTAACAAAACACCTCGTTTTCACAGTGATATGCTCATCCTCATTGATTAATAGAAACCTGGGCTGACTTTGTCCATTTCAGTGGGTGGGGTCACCCCTCCAGGGTTTGGGGTGCGAATCCCAGCATGTTCTGTGTGCGTGGGGTTTGCGTGATTTTCCCTGTGTTTATGTTTCAAAGTTTCAAAACAGCCCTATAGTGCCTCGTGATAGACTGGCACCCAATCCAGGGGCACCCCAGCCTAGTGCCTGTGATGGACTGACTCACCATCCAGGGGCACCCCAGCCTATTGCCCTGTGATGGACTGGCACCCATCCAGGGGCACCCCAGCCTAGCGTCTTGTGATGGATTGGCACCTGATCCAGGGGCACCCCAGCCTATTGCCCTGTGATGGACTGGCACCCATCCAGGGGCACCCCAGCCTAGCATCTTGTGATAGATTGGCACCTGATCCAGAGGCACCCCAGCCTAGTGCCCTGTGATGGACTGGCACCCATCCAGGGGCACCCCAGCCTAGGGTCTTGTGATGGATTGGCACCTGATCCAGGGCCCCCCCAGCCTAGTGCCCTGTGATGGACTGGCACCCATCCAGGGGCCCCCCAGCCTAGTGTCTGTGATGGACTGGCACCCATCCAGGGCCCCCCCAGCCTAGTGCCCTGTGATGGACCGGCACCCATCCAGGGCCCCCCCAGCCTAGTGCCCTGTGATGAACTGGCTCCCCATCCAGGGCCCCCCCAGCCTAGTGCCCTGTGATGGACCGGCACCCATCCAGGCCCCCCCAGCCTAGTGCCCTGTGCTGCCTGGGACGGGCACCAGGCTCACTCACAGCTCACGACGCTGTACCGAATAAGTGGTTTGGCGATGAATGGATGGAACTTTAAATGAACTTAAATAATTAAATAACAGTGTTTGCATGCTAAATAATTAAATAACAATGTTTGCATGTTGTCTATACTCCATCAAGCTAGGAATGTGCATTTCTTCACTTGTATGCCTGTAGTAGCAGTCCCATCAGGAAGCATCAGGCTGAAACCCTCTCCAGAGGGACTTCTTGCCCACAACAACACAAAGGACATGCGTGAAGGCAGTAGCCTTCAGAGTTACGCTTCCGGAAAGTGCCACCTGTCCCAGAACGTTACGCCCGTGTCTTACGAGCGCCCCGGGCCAGATAGGCAGCAGCGTGGCTCGCGTCACTGTCGCGGAGCGCTCTCTTCTCGTTATTGTGTCAGTGTCCGTCTCGGTCTTCTGATACCTCACCGCTTTTATTTATTTTCCATTTTTTTAAATGTATGAATAGACAGAACACCTTCTGTTACCAGGAGCGCGGGTTTCAGAAGTGAAAGGAGGCTCCATTAAATGACATCCGGCCCCCCTTTCAGAAAGTAGGTGTTCTAAGCAAACACCCCTTTCTTCCCCTTCCATTCATGTCCAAGTAAAAGCTTTTCTCTTTTTTCCTGGTGTCCTCAATAAGATTTCTGAAGACCACCGGTTTCGTGGGGTCAGGGGGTGCCCACAACCTGCTTCATTAATCTCCCGTTTCCTCCGGCTGCCTATGAGTCGACGTTATTTGAGCCTGACTTTCTAAATAGCGGTTTTCAGGTGTGCTGACCTGTCTCAGCCAGAGCCAATCAAGGGCCACCTGGGAAAAAAGCCTCTTTTTATTGGCTTTGTGAAAACACGGATCACTCTGTGGACCGACACCATGACCTTGGAAGATGCTTGTCTGCTCTCGGAAAGCTACTACCTGGTCCCTTGAAGCTGCTCGGCACTCACCTCCCGCCCGCAGTGTTTTGCTGCTTATAATGTCAGGTATGCTTCCAAAGACCCGCCATGAGATACAGAACAGCAGAATATGTATATGTATACAGATGGACCCACAGTGCCAGGGTATTATCATACAGGAAAAAGAGCTAACGGGCCACACTTGCAAACTCCTCACACGTTCTCCGGAGAATAAGAGACTTAATCCTTAAGTCTGCTCCTGATGGGAACCTACAGATACATGTACGGGCTGGAGATTATGGCTTTTTCCTTACCATACACTTCAGCTGTCACGGGAATACTCAGAATCAAGAGAAACCGTAATCCCGCCTCAGAAGTTTGGAGCTTAACGTAGTAAATGTCTCTATTCACTGACACGGGGAATCCAAAACCACGTCCAACACTCTTCTTTCAAAAGGCTCAGTACTACATGCTTAAATCTTTAGCAAAGTAGATCTTCTAACCAGTTAAGTATAGAAGTGCCACTTTTATATGATTACCTCGCTATCTGTTTCTGGACCAGCCTGAGTGGGTTAATCCCTCTGTAACAGGACGTGCATCTTTATATCTGAGTGTCTCGGGGAGGGAACAAAAATGAGTCACAGTGAGAATTTTATTTGGTGATTTTGCGGAGCACTGAAGTGGCCAGTTACAGACGAGGAGATCTCCGTCCATGGGATTTCATGGAGAGCGGCGTCACTTCTGTTGGCTGACAGGTAAAGCTTATGCTCTCAAACTGGCAAACTGGCAGGCCACATTCACCCAAAGCTCCTCTCACTCGTACAGGGGCCTCGCTGGTCTTGCTGAAGTGGGACATGACCGCAAGCATGTACAGGGGCCTCACTGGTCTTGCTGAAGCAGGACATGACTGCTAGCATGTACAGGGGCCTTGCTGGTCCTGCAGAAGCGGGACATGACCGCTAGCGTGTACAGGGGCCTCGCTGGTCTTGCTGAAGTGGGGCATGACCGCTAGCGTGTACAGGGGCCTTGCTGATCTTGCTGAAGCGGGACATGACCGCTAGCGTGTACAGGGGCCTCACTGGTCTTGCTGAAGCAGGACATGACTGCTAGCTTGTACAGGGGCCTTGCTGGTCCTGCTGAAGTGGGACATGACCGCTAGCGTGTACAGGGGCCTTGCTGATCTTGCTGAAGCAGGACATGACCGCTAGCGTGTACAGGGGCCTTGCTGGTCTTGCTGAAGTGGGGCATGACCGCTAGCGTGTACAGGGGCCTTGCTGATCCCGTGAAGCGGGGCATGACCGCTAGCGTGTACAGGGGCCTTGCTGATCCCGCTGAAGCGGGACATTACCGCTAGCGTGTACAGGGGCCTCGCTGGTCCTGCTGAAGTGGGACATGACCGCTAGCGTGTACAGGGGCCTCGCTGGTCTTGCTGAAGCAGGACATGACTGCTAGCATGTACAGGGGCCTTGCTGGTCTTGCTGAAACAGGACATGACCGCTAGCATGTACAGGGCCCTCGCTGATCCCTCGAAGTGGGACATGACCGCTAGCGTGTACAGGGGCCTCGCTGATCCCCCGAAGCGGGGCATGACCGCTAGTGTGTACAGCGGCCTCGCTGATCCCGTGAAGCAGGGCATGACCGCTAGCATGTACAGGGGCCTCGCTGATCCCCCGAAGCGGGGCATGACCGCTAGCGTGTACAGGGGCCTTGCTGATCCCGTGAAGCGGGGCATGACCGCTAGCGTGTACAGGGGCCTTGCTGATCCCACTGAAGCAGGACATGACCGCTAGCGTGTACAGGGGCCTTGCTGATCCCGTGAAGCGGGGCATGACCGCTAGCGTGTACAGGGGCCTTGCTGATCCC
>JAODKM010000008.1:4400523-4410967 GCA_026780845.1 Petrocephalus sullivani | reverse complement strand
GGGGGGCTGTTCACGCCAGGATCTTCTGATGGTAGATAAACACGTGGACACACTGAAAGTTACTGCGGCTGGCACGCAGCAGGAGCCATGCTCGGGCTGACCCGACACTGTTCCGCACGCCGCCCATCACCGCTCACACTCTCATACCCCACTCTCACATCGCCCACTATTCCCTGATTAACTTCCTCTGCCGGCCGTCTCCCCTAACAGAAAAGGAGAGCATCACTTTACTTCTCCCTAACAAGGAGGCCCCTCTGGCTGCTCCACTCACACTATATCTCTGCCTTTTCCCAAGGAGACTATTAGCATCTTTCGGTTCATCTACAGAACATCTTCAGAGCACGTCTGCCGAGATACCATTTACAGGCGCGTCCCCTGGGAGCCTCCCCGGTCAGGCTGCAGAACGCATCATCCGGGCCTCTTACGTCCTATAAAGAGCACGAGCCAAAACATTGTTTTCTAGACGAGACAATAAACGGACTTCAGAGGTTATTACGGCTGGTCCTGGTGCCCGCTTCCAGAGTAATTATTCACTATACAGAAAGAGTTCAGCCATTTTAGGAGTTCACACTTTTTTTTGTTTTTTAATGGGTGTCTCTGAAGCATTTAATCTTTTTAAAAATGCCAAGCAGAACCCAATACTTAATAGGCGGCTTCAGTAGCCGGTGTTTTTATTGGCCGCGGTGATTCTTATCAAGTTGAATTCTAACAATTCCTGTGAGCTGTTTATTTCATTATTCGTTTTTTTATATTTATTTAGAGAATTTTTGGGAAGAAAAGTTGGGAAGTCTCTGAACGGGCTTTAAAATGGCAGACAGCAACAGATAACGTGACAGTTACCAGCAAAATGATTTTCCGCCGATCTGAAGCTTTGATATATAATCGGCTGCTGCACCATGTGCTGCGAAAGGTGACTTTCCCTGACTGCAGCATTTTAATGAGGATTATTAGGCAGCCCTTTTTGCGAAGACTGGTAGTGATTCGTGTTGAGATCTTAGGATCTCAAACCGTGCCCCAAACTGGCCCATTGCTTCCTGGCTATTTCTCAGTCACTTTATGTTGTAAATAATCATCTAACGCCAATACAGAATGTGTCCTGATACTAAATCACACAATTAGATCCATCAATTAGTCTGAATCGGGCTCCCTTGTTGGGACTGCTGAATCGGTGCTCTGCTTTTGATAGGCAGTTTGTCCCGGAAAGGCCAGTAAACAATTTAATTGACATTGCTGTTGGCAGTCACGGCATACCGCCAGCCTACGATTCTTTTCAAGAGGAAAAATACATAAGAGAGCCTCTATTTTTATCCCGCCTTGACATCAGAGGTGGCTCATCTCTGCAGCTAAGCATTAGCACAAGGTAACATAACCGTGTCCTTAATTTCGGTCCAGCCGAAGGCGTTCTCGGCGGAAGGGACGTCTCTGCGCTATTTCCCATGTATGTGTTTCTTCCGCTCTCCCCCGACGATTCAAACAGCAACAACAAAGTGGAGGCTGGTGCCGCGACAGCGAGGTGACATCTGTCACGGGGCGGCGCATATGGCGCGTCCCCCAATGGCCGGCGTCCTACTTTAGCATTCAGAAGGAGGAATGTGCTCCCAATTAATCGCACACTCTCTTATTAGGCTCCGTCTGGGGAGCAGAATCACAGTAATACCTGCTCGCCTTTCATTAGGAATTTTTATGCTGTTTTCAGAAGTTGACAAGATCCTGGGAGCAGAATAAAGAGGAGACTTTTTTTAGGGAAGCTAATAACTGACTCTCAAAAAAACTAAGACCTGTCTATGACCAATAATCACTGACTCTCAGACTGACTCAGACCTGTCTATGACCTATAACCACTGACTCTCAGACTGACTAGGACCTCTCTATAGCCAATAACCTCTGACTCTCAGACCAATTAAGACCTGTCTATGACCAGTAACCACTGACTCTCAGACCAATTAAGACCTGTCTATGACCAGTAACCACTGACTCTCAGACCGACTAAGACCTGTCTATGACCAATAACCACTGACTCTCAGACCACCTAAGACCTGTCTATGACCAATAACTTCTGACTCTCAGACTAAGACCTGTCTATGACCGTGTACATTGAGACGGGGTGAGGGGAACGTAGCGTGGTTGTGGGGGTGGGGGCTGACATTTGCTAGTGTAAACCTGCTGAACTACCTGAATTAATGTTTTACAGTGGGAGGTGTGGTGTTAGGATCATGGACTGAGACACATTAGCTGGGACTGGAGGCCACAAAGATTTTGTGGGAGGAATAGATCTTCTCATTCTCTTTGCCACCTGATATCTGCAGGTCCTAATGGAAGAGCAACGTTTCCACAATGGGGAGAGAAGAGGCCCTGAAGAGCCTCATCCGCGCTGCTTCTCAGAGGTGACATGAACCCCATACAACGACAGAGGTACAGACATTATTCAAGAAGGAACGTGCCCCCTCCTGGTCAGCAACCAAGGAGATGATCAATGGATTCAGTCAGGGGGGACATTCAAGCAGGAAATTGCTACTTTTTTGCCTCAGTGTTTTTCCAAGAGTAAATATCAAGCTCATGGTCCAGCAGGGCCATATATAACAACCCAAGAGGACTTTCTAGAAGTAAACCTGTAAAAATGAAGCCTGGTGGATTGGGCTGGCAGCTCTGTGGTCAGCACACAGTAGGTAGAGTGTTAGCAGGACCAGTCCGATCACCTGAAAAACGTCAGATGACACGAATGTTTTGATTAAAGGAAGATGCTGTCAAACCCAGTGCTGTAATATTGGACACAAAACTCCAGAATATCCCATCATACTTTGATAATCACATGAAATCTTAAAATTGCTTTTTCTTCGAAGAGACGAAGAAGAATATCCTTATTGTCATTTTTGCAGCAAGATTTTTATGCTTCCCACATAAATAATTTTATGCTTCCCAGATAAATTTGAAAATAAAATAGAAAGCTGTATATACAATATATGTACAGTATCAAGTTCAACTGTGAATCAAAGTGCAGTAGTGCAGTCATATATTGTTATCGTATATATTGAGTAGAAAAGTCCAAGTAATGTATAATTTAATATTGGCTTTACAATTATAATAATAATAATAACCACCATCATTATAAGCAGGTGTGTTCAAGTGCAGCAGGACGAGGCTATGTGGCAGAAGGAGACACTGGGACTGGCTCCGCTCCACCCTGCCCCGCCTGGCCCTGCCCCACCCCGCCTGGCCCTGCTCCACCTCGCCTGGCTTCGCTCCACCTCGCCCGACCCCGCCCAGGTCCGTCACGCTGTTGCACGCCTGCATCTGACAGTGGAGGTGCTTTTTGTGCTCGCCTGAGCTGTGGGTATTACTGGGTAATTAGGGAGCGTGCGGTAGAGCCCCCGGCTGCGCTTCCTGACGGCCTCATCCATTTCCCACACGGCCCGGAAGATCGCCAGAGCCTTGCGTCCAATTAAGGGATGCTGACATCTATTTGTCACAGAACGGAGGCAGACCACAGAGACTTTAGTGTTTGTTTTATCATAATTGCCATGCAAATCATCGCAAATGAGAACTGGCACGAGGATGAAGATATCGGTGAGCGGGGTGGCATTTCTGCGAAGCAGACCACAGGCGGGAGTCTGATGACAGCGCCGGGAGGCGTATCTCACATCATGGGCGGGAGAGGACCACGAGAGGGCCAGCAGGTCTGGAAAAAGACCTCATGATGTTTGAGTTGCTGTCTCAATCCATACCCAAGTTCCTCTCCGAGACTATTTAAACCACATATGATCCAGCAACATGATTTTTCTAATAAGCACTACGGAAGAAGCTCTTCATAAGGTTAGTGCCACCTGCTCCATGCAGATTACTGTGGTCTGCAGAAGTGAGCCCACATTTAGCACAAGGTGACTTGGCATCTGGACTAAAACACCAGAGAGATTTCACCAAAATTCAAGGCTTCTTATTCACATGAATTAGGTTATGCAGTTTTTCCATTGTTTTCACATTTTTAGTCAAAAACTTTCAAGGCAGATATACTTATTTAGAAATTAATTTCAGTACAAAGCATTTTAAAATTATAAGCATCTTCACAGTTCTACAAATTGAGTCATCGTAATGATACCACACAATGATAAATAAATGATTTTGATGGTTAGTATGTTGTGGCTTCTATGACAGAGAAGTGAACTGTTTTTCAGGTGAAAGAGGAATTTTCAGTTTTTTTATATTTCAAGGACATGCAACCAACCATGATATTCCATAACGTCCTAAACTAAGCAAAGTCATGTTTGTGATTTTAAGTGTAAAATCTTTTTTCTTTGTTGGTCACCCTGGAACATCCATTACCAGCAGGCGCTTCCAAAACCGGGTCACGGTGTCCATCCTGAGCAGCGTGATATACAAGAGGAATGACTCCACACGCCAAACAGTCATCAGCCACAGGGCACGAGCCTCAGAGGGAGGGGCCAGCCTCAATTCCGCAGACATGGAGCTCTGAGGCATTCTCATATGGGCCTAAATAATATTTCTGAGGAGGTCTGAACACTGAAGCGCTGCTCTGCACCCTGCCAGTGGGGTCGCTCTATCGACCATGTCAGCTCGAGGACGACATGCCACGCAGGAGGGTACTGCTGTTGGGGAGTAGCCCAGTTACTGTCCTGACAGTCAAAGACCAGCCACTGGCAATAGAGCAGCTGGCAGCGATAACAGGGAAACATCTCTCCTTTTCCCAGTTGTACCCCAGATTAGCCTCTAGGGGCAGTGTGCGCATTACAGAGTTGTAGGGCAACTGCAGATTTCACATTGACACAAACTGTGACGTTAATGGCCCATGATTTCTCAGGCTTCCTGAAACACCGTGCCTGATGCGGACTGTGTCATTAATGGCCTGTGATTTCTTAGGCTTCCCAAAACACCGTACTTTCTGCCGACTGTGTTGTTCACGCCCTGTGATTTCTCAGGCTTCCCAAAACACCATACCTGACACCGACTGTATCTTTAACACCCTGTGATTTCTCAGGCTTCCCAAAACTTCGTACCTGACGTGAACTTTGTCGTTAGCGGCCTGTGATTTCTCTGGCTTCCCAAAACTCCGTACCTGACGTGGACTTTGTCGTTAGCGGCCTGTGATTTCTCTGGCTTCCTGAAGCTGCTTACCCAATACACACTTTACGAATGCTAAAAGTGCTAAAAGTTTGTAAGACAACAAGGAAACAATCCATATGTAAATAAAACAATATTCCTTAAAAACGTCTTCAGTGACACCCCAGCACTTAAAAATGAATCTGTTCTCGTGCTGAACTCCCCTGCACAGCCTTCCTGTCCTTATCGTACCCTGCCACACGGCTTGGACATCACCCCCTCTTCCTGGATCGCCGCCCCTTATGAAGGGTAGATGTAGAGGTAGAGGCAGGGTGATCCAGAGAGCCTCAGGTGAGCCCTAGGAGGGACGCCCATTTGCCGTAAGCTGCTTACTTCCATATTAGGGTTAAGCACTTCCTGTTTGTACCTCTTTAGTACTTAGTAACTCTCGCTTCTGTGGAGGCATGAATGAAAGCAGATTCACACTGCTGCCAAATACCATCCGCAAATAAGCAGTGTGAGATACTAGTCCTTACACCAATGTTGGGCTGACTGCTCCGGGCAACATCAGACTCATAAATTAAGAGCAGCCTCAGGGCTGACCTGCGTGGCTGTGCATTGATTATGTCCAGCGATTTTTCTTAAGTGTTTCTGAGAGCTAAAAGGGCCATTCCATAAGATTAATGTGCTGTAATTAATCCACTAAATACTATGGCCATTTTGACTTAATGCTGTGAAAGGCTTTATGTTGTAAATAGGTTTAAAATTAAACTAACTAAAGAAATGTGTTTTACAATGTAAATTACTAGCTTATAATTTATATGTGCACTACCTTTTAAGAAGGTCCCATGAATGGTAGCTTAAGTGCACTATATCCAGTGTCATCGCTGATGGACCTTCAGCCCCCCTCGATGGTAAAACATGGTATTACACTTGTTCAAGTTCACGTTTACTGTCAGAATTACTGAGTGCATTGAGATGCTCAGGCACACACCTTCTGCGGGTAAGTTTGTTAGCAGTGTCAGATAATAACAACAAGAGGAACAGTAAGTAACACAAACAAGAAGTACCGATAACACCATAACAATCACAAAACAAAGGGGTGATGATACAGCATGGAGCTGATCAGAAGATAATTTGAAGGCATTGTTATATTTTAATATTAGCAGCTGTTGTGTAGTTTTCCAGCTTAGGGGTAGAAATGGTAATCATCTTACAGCTAAGCAAAATCCACAAAAAGGTGAAGGTTCCTAGCTACAACATAGCTATGTATTAACTGTAATTAATCGTAAATTAGCCTCAACAGAGTGAAAACATCGCTCTTCAGCCCAGTGTCCCAAATTGTCCAGTTGGGCACTTAGACACCATGCCCAATGTCATCCTAGATTTCAAATGACATTCTTCACAAAATTAGCAAATTGCATTTGAAAAAAAAACACACACACAGTCTGTTATGATCTATGCTTCATTCGTACTCAACATGACTGACACCGGTGGAAATAGAAAACTTGGCATTAAATTCAGCCCATAAGAATGAAGCAACGCTTTAAAAACCAACTTCAGAACAGAAACTAGAAACTTCCCTGCATACTTTATGTGTCATTTTTTTATCTTGTCTGTTAGAGCGGTTGTTGTTGCTGTCAGGAAATGTACTGTTTTTCCTTTTGTGGAAATCGGTAGGACTATAATTCTGCTATATACTGCAAAAGCAGCTCATTAAGCCGAAATGTGAGTCTGCAGCGGGAAGCAGATCTTACACTGGGTCCTGCTAGGACCCTGAGACTCCCTCGTACAACCCTCTCACGTGCAGATATTGAGAATTGAGATAATTGTGATTCTTTGTGAAAATGGCTACAACTTCTGGTTGGTGGAAACACAAGTTAGATCTCCAGGTGGGCCAAACCAGTTATGGTCGTAGTCTGGGGACTCAGTTTTAATGAAGGGGTCGTCCCTTTCTGCAGATGACTAATTAATCTCGATTTGCAGCGTTGTAAAGTGAAATGGACCGGCATGTCGGCACCAGTTCAGGCGTGCGCTGATACCTCATTGGCTGTGACGAAGCCGCTCTTTCTGATAACACGCGGACACGCATGCGGCAGTTTCCCATCATGTTTTCGGACGTTTTCACAGGCTGACGGCCTTCAGTGCATAAATCAATCTCAGTGTCACACTCGGTCACTGGGCTTCTGTCCCAGACGCTTCAGTTAAATGGGTTAATTATAAGGAGCCGGGAAAAGAAGGATGTGAAACGGAGGTAAATATGATAAAAAACACGGGAAACTGAGGATGGCCGTGCGTCCGGGCGGGCTGCCGTCGCACAGATCCTTCTGACCCGTGTGGGTCTGGTGGCCCTTCTCTGAACTGGCCCACAAATGTTCTCAGTCAGCAGGGTGAGCGATCAGGCCTGTAAGATGGACAACTAGGAAGTCCACCGCACCCATCCTGCAGGGCAGCGGGAAGCAGCTGTGCCGAGATCTGCCTGCAGCACGGCGCTGAACTCGGCCTGCGAGGAAACCGCCCCTTTCATCCTCTCTGCTCGCTCAGGGCTAAGCAACTCCTCTGCCACCTGGGCTTGATGAGAAGGGTGCTGTCGGGAGGTGTCAGACGGGCAGACGAGAGGCGCGAGGCAACCTGCTCTCCTGCCAAAGCCCGAGAGTCACCCACATTGTCATGGCATTCAGAGGTAAATGCTGCTCTGACCTCCTGCTAGACAGTGTGTCCACCTTGCTTTGTCTGAGTGACACGTACGTCTCAGGATGTCACCTTCCTCTTTTCAGCGGAGAAGAACGAGGGGCCCTTCAGTTGTTGTTATCTATTTAATTCATCTGCAGACCTGCACGGGTCACCAGCCGTAAAACCCCGCTTGGTATTTATACTAACGAGTTAAATTAGTTAATGTAAACAGGGTGATTCGCAGGTCTGGTTACAGATACAGTACCTACAGGTGTGTCGATGTCAGAGTCAAATCCACAAACACACTGACGATATTACAGCGGATAGCTAACATGTGCGGGATGTGATTATACTGAAGTACACCTTTCTAATGAAGACGTTCCCTGTAAAAGCAGACTTAACTATCGCCCGGTGTTTACCTACCACACAAAGAGCAGCGAGATCCGTCTCCATCACAACTTGATGTGATGGCTGGAGATTCCCTCCTTTATCACCTTACAGCACACTCTCTCAGATCTGGCGAGGTAAGGGGTCTCGCTTTGAAGTTGCACGCTCATTCATATTTAATTCGAGTGCCGCATTTGGTGGAAATCAGCGTGACCCTCGAAGACTCCAGAGAACATTATCAGCTTTGCTTCAAAGCACTTGCTTGTAGTAAATGTAGAACATCAGCACTCAAGGTGACTTTCTGTGTTCACCAAGCCTCAAAATATGTTAAAAAATGTTTTTTTTTTTTTCAAACGCAGCCCAGAGCATGGAAATGGGCGCCCCACCACACTTCCACATCTCCAGACACCCAGGAGAAGATTCTGTTTGTTTTTGCCAGGACGTGGGCTGTGATCCACGTCTGAATGCTCCTCACATATGTCACAACGATGCTGCAAGCTTTATTACGCTGTGTGTTTGTGTGCTCGCCTTTTACACCACGGAGGCAGGGAAGAAGCTGAAACAAATATGTTAATGCCTCATATTTCCGCCCCTGTGGGATTAGTTAGTTACCTAGAAATCTCCCCAAGTCTCTCGGCAGTTTCAGCATCTGGTAAAATTCGGAGGTCAGATGTGTCATGGGGACTACATTTGTATCGGAAAAAAAAGTCACTGTCTTGTGATTACAAATACAGGCCCACTGGTGGAGCTCTCATTATTATATACCTACCAGCCAGAGTAACATCACCCCTATCCCCCAGATCCTATAGGGAATGGCAAACTGTGTGTGTGTGGGTTTGCATAGATCACGTTTGAGGACAAAACAGTGTCCTCAAAATGTATTTAAAACTGAATTATTTCCCTACCTTTGGGGACATATTTTCAGGTCCCCATTTAGATAAAAATATGTTTATATAAAAATCTGTGAATGCAATCAAAAAACTAAAAATGCTAGAAGTCTTTGTATTTGTGATGGTTACTAAAGATTAAGGTTAGGGCTGGGTGGGGCTGAAGGGTGTCGTGACTGGGATTAGAGTTTTTCCCATAGAAATGAATAGAAGGCCCCCATTTAGTCTGTGTGTGTGTGTGTGCTAGCACACTCATATTCTAATTCACAAAGACTGTAAACCCTGAACGTCTGCAGTCTGCAATTTTTTTTTTGGAAAAAGTTCCAAAAGTTTGTGCTCGTTAACTGTCATATGCATTTGAGTTTTGCTGGGATGGAGCGAGAGTGTGTGTACAGAGAATATAAACACACACAATCAGAGGTAAACTGCCTCATGCAGAGTCACGGTGACTCATTTACTGGCTGCTGGAGTCCTCCATACATCAGCCCAGGTGGACGTCCAGGAGACCTCCTCAGGGACGTCAGCATCTTCTGACAGCCGTCAGTCCATAGTGGATCAAAAGATGAGACGCAGGGAGATTAATACGGAAGGAAAGTGGGGCTGGGGAGAGTGACAGGGAGAGCACACCCACGTCGTGGAGCAAGGTGAAGTTCACCGGCCCTGTGATACCCCCCATGGTGGTACGAACCACAGGTGTCATTATGAGGGATCATAAGAGGGGGGCGTGCAACTGGGATAGAATAAACCATCAAAGCACAAAGGCGGCTCAAGGAAGGACAAGTGAAAAACAAACATGAAGGGGAACGTCTCCCCAGCGCTCTATGAGCCCCCTAAATCCGCGGCTCGTCTCTGCGTGGTCTCGCGTACTCATCAAAGGAGAGGATGAGGGAGGTTAAGCAGATATAGCTAATGGGCTAACAGACGCAGCGAACAGAAAGGGCTAACAAATATGGCTAACGGACTCAGCTAACAGGCACAACTAACAGGACAGCTAACAGATTAACAGGCACAGCTAATAGGCATTTCTAACACGCACAGCTAACAGACACAGCTAACAGGCATAGCTAACAGGCATAGCTAACACGCACAGCTAACAGGCATAGCTAACAGACACAGCTAACACGCACAGCTAACAGGCATAGCTAACAGACACAGCTAACAGGCATAGCTAACACGCACAGCTAACAGGCATAGCTAACAGGCACAGATAACAGACACGGCAAACAGGCATAGTGACAAGCATAGCTAACACGCACAGCTAACAGACACGGCTAACAGGCATAGCTAACACGCACAGCTAACAGACACAGTTAACAGGCATAGCTAACAGGCACAGATAACAGACACGGCAAACAGGCATAGTGACAGGCATAGCTAACACGCACAGCTAACAGACACGGCTAACAGGCATAGCTAACACGCACAGCTAACAGACACAGTTAACA
>JAODKM010000008.1:4359782-4371563 GCA_026780845.1 Petrocephalus sullivani | reverse complement strand
TAATAGGTTTCCTGCTAGTTGGTTGTTAGGTAGATGCCTTGGTTTGTGATGACAGAACCGCCCCTGCTCACTGCCCACCATCAGCACCCTCCCACTTAGGTGTGTGTCATGGGGCTGATTCCACCACAGGGATAAAATAAGGTGTGGTTCTCCTGGCAGTGACGTTGTGGTGATTTTTAGCTCAGGGATTAAATCTATCAGTGTCTGTCATTTATGACCGTTTCTCTCAACCCAGTCCTCAGGGAACTGTGAGGGAACAAAGACATGAACCATCTGGGGCTCCCCGAGGACCAGGGTGAGAATCTGAGAGGTTTATTGTCCAGAAGAAAATGGATTTTATAGACAGGATTTAATAAGGCTGACTTCATGGTACGTTTAACCTTGTCAGTGTAAGTAAATGGGGGGTCGCGTCCCCGAGTCGCTCAGAGTGGCGTAAGTCTGCGTATCGCTGTTTGTCCCCATTATTATTATCCCCATTGTTGGTTTTAATCTAAAAAAGATATTGACTCATATTCTGCAGGATCAAACTTGAGATGAGAATTGCCGTGCAATGCCGCCAGACCTTCATTAGACCATTCTGCACACAGTAGTTTAGGTAATGCATGGCAATTGCTTGCAATTACCGTTCAGAGAAATTACATGAGCAGGATGGATTTCAAGTGCATTGCAAAATTAGTTTAAATTTGCTCCAGCAATTACAAGTAATGCCTGGTAATCTCTAGGTCTATGGGAAAGTGAATTGCAGTGAGAGCACCCCATTCTCCCTGTAGGAATCACCCCCCCATTTCACAAAAAAAAACCTGATGAGGCTGTGAGCTGTGGACCTAAAGCCGTGAAACTGCCCCCATCTTTTTGAGGGGCTGGATTCCGACTGTGGTCTGATTGGGACAAGAGGGAGCAGGATGGGGGCCCGTGAGCCTGGCCCGTGGCAGGTAAGGACCCCTCTGGGTCAGCGACATAAGGGCGCTGCATCAGACCGACAGGTCCATTTAGGGATTGGTCTCATTGGAAGAGCAGCACTGTGCATCACGTCCACCTGCGGGGGGGCATGGAGCGGGGACAGGGGTCAGGGCAGCAGCCCACCCCACCCAAACTCCGGCGCCTTCCGTGTGTCATCCGCGGGACGGGGGCCAGCTCCCCTTTCCGTTTTATAATTTCATTTATTCCCTTTAACCATTTCTAGTGGTCTTTGAAAAACTGCAGCGTGCAAACAGACAGCGATAAGCTCAATTTCCATTAAAGGGAGAGTCTTTATCTCCGCAGTCAGGAAATTTACTTGAATATAAGTAAATAAGCATCGGTCCTTGTTGCAGTATATGATACGTGACATGTGCCAATAGCCCCGGTGAGGGAAGGAGTGGATGGTAATAGGAGGCTTAGAGTTTACAGTCCTCTCCATGACTGCATTACTCCTCTGTGGGTAAGATTCTCCCCAGAATCCCACTGGGAATCATTTTCTCCCAAGCTGTGCTATTCCACGGCCTGCTATCTGGAGAGTTAGCAGAATGCAGCAGTATCTAACCAGGCAGGGATGGGGTCACTGCTCACTATAATCACCCCATTGCATTAACTGCAGTCTTCCTATTCAGAAAGGCGCTCTCAGATACTGCCTTCAAATATTTATCCTTCCTCAGCATTGCCTTTTAATTATGGTAATGTTCCTGGCTTCAGTCATGCAGTTATTTATGCTATTGAATGCATCTTGTGCTGACAGACTGGCTGTATCCCCGCAGACCTGCTGAAAGAACACCTCTAGTCCCTGGGTGGTGCTTTCAGTCAATATCATGGTGACTTCTGGTGTACATTTTGATGAAAATCCAGTTTGTACCATGGAAATTTAAAAACATAGCCTAATAAAACAGAAATGTACTTGTGTTAAAAATTAAGCCTGTATGAGTATTTTCTGTGTTGCTTTGTACAAGTGGGTCTCTTTAGATGTGCTACTTGGGTAAAGGCACCTTCTGTACTCGCTCGTCCTATCCAGGCACAAAGCAGGGAAATCTTCAGGATGGGGCATCAACCCATCACAGGGTACACGCACAAGCATTTTGGCAGCTCTACCTCACCTCAGCATGTTTTGGTAGTGCGAGGTACGAGACCAAGCATCATACGGAAACCCCACGCTGACACACACTGAGCCATGGCAGAGACTCGAACCCCAGTCCTGAAAGCCTAAGGAAGCAGTCCTACCCACGCTGCCACCACACCACACCACACCACACCACCCACTGTGTAAGCTGGTCAAGGTAATGCAGCTTATTTCTTTAGACCAGTGGCAAGCCGCATGTAATCAGTTTGGCTGTTCTTAATAAAACGTCCTTGACGTGGGGGGGAAACTCGGCACAGGGCTAATTAAATCATTTTTGATACATCTGCTTTGAACATCGTTTCCTATGGTCTCCCCCATAAGAGAATTGAGTCAGGAATTGTCAGCTTATAACTTACAGACGTCTTGCCTACTGCATTCTGGGTATATCAAATTTCCCCCTGGGATCAATAAAGTCCGTCTGTCTACACTGACAGTATTGGGAGGTATTCTGTGATATGGAGAAAATGATTAATATTCACTATATGAGCCAATATTTTGACTTCTGAATTTATTATAATGTTTATTATTAACGCTTGCTTGTTAGATTGTACGACTGGTTGGTAATTTGCATGTTTTTATCCTGCTATATTAGAGCACAGATCAATTAAAAAAGTGTATAACTCAACATGAGAACACACAGAGACTACAAATTACTGAGCAGCTAATTAATTAGAATTAATAAAGTACCATTTGAGAGCTAGCGCCCACAGTTTACACAGATGCGATCAGAAAGATAATTGGTCCCTCACTTACAGTGTTTCTGGTAATTGCTGATTTTCGTCCACAGAGATTACTGTATATCACTGAGTGAAATGCGGCCGTGTGTTTCTGTCAGTGACTGTTCTACAGGTTGGCCGTAACCCCAGCATTAACTCTAACCCTTCCCACCAGCTCCATTTAAGCAAACATTGTGATTTCCTCTCAGATATTAATAGTTCTGCATGTGTGTTTCATGTCACAACCACTGTACCATCTATGGGAGAGACACTGCTTTTACCCTCCTGACCCTCGCTAGGAGCCATAAATCCAGCTATAATTAAAGGATGGAGTGCCCCACAAGTATTGCTGGATCCAGCTGTGATTCTGCACACTAATGAACTCATATCTCCGCTCCCTGTGCTCAACTATAGGAGGATGCTCAGTCCTGGGCCGGCTGCGGTTGCCATAGAGACAGCAGCTTAGGTAGACGGGCAAACGAGGATAAGCACAGCTGTGGGAATCGGGCGTCTGCTGTATTCTCCGGCATGCCCTGATGTGTTCCCGGACCCTGATGAGTTGCGAGAGTGAGTGTAATTTTTTCGAATGCGGTGACCCTGGAGTTCATAGCCATAACATTGGCTTGAATTCCTCATCAGCAAGGTACTCCAATTAAAATTATACCGCTGCAATTTGGGCCAAAGTCTACATCTGAAAATGGGTCTCTGCTTCTTTTAAATCAAGGAGCAGAGCGTAATTGTGGAAAATGGCTGGAGGAATTTAAGCTAAACGCTTTGGTGGCTGGCTACTGCCTCATACAGTATGTTACCCTGGTCGGCAGTGAAGCACGCTGTTTTTAAAGCTCTAAGGAAACTCCGATGATACTGAAGGAGTGAGACGCTTTCCTATAACTGGTCCAAATCTTTCCAACCATCCGCCAGGCATTTCTCCTGATTAATTATGTCTCGCAGGACATAAAAAATGCTAGGGGTGAAACAATTCATCAATCCTAAGCGATATATCGATCGTTAAGGCCACGATACGATTTGATCAATTCAGTTATCGAGTGACAAGTATCGAGTCATATTCAACAAAAATTGATCTTAGTAGAGAGCAGAGACTAGTACATTACAACAGATTTCACATTTTCACATTTTGGTACACCTGTGTTTCTACACTTTCAGGGAGTTAGTTATTCATATCCGAAAATACTTATTGTTGTTAGTTTAAGTATAAATACAAGACAGAATGTTTTTTGTGCAGGCATTTTTTGTGTTTTGAGATGTGCAGTTTTATTCTGTTAAAAATCTTAAACAAATATTTAAATATTTTGTTTTCAAATAAATTCCACAAAAACTGTTTATTTTTCACTGTTGAAAATATTGATCTTGTACTACCGAATCGTAACATTTCAAATATCACCAGGTATCGAATCGCTGCCTTGCCAAATCAAATCAAATTGTGACAAAGCTTATGGTTTACACCCTTAACAAATACAGCCATTTGCAGCTGTGGGGGAATAAATGTATGGATGTATGAGCATGCGCGCATTTAAAAGCCCGTTTAACACGTCCAGTAATGCAGGGATGATGGGTGACAGCTGGGGGCCGGAAGCCTTTTGAAATCTCAGGTTACAATATCTGCAAAAAAACAAAAACTGAGGTTATAAGTTATGAAAGTTGCGAGGTTATGTATAAGCTAAAGATAAAACATGGTTTCATACATATGTCCTTTATACATATGATTTTGCTATGTGCATATATTTGAATTACAGAGGATGATTCCAGATCAGAAATCTTATTTTAACATCTGAACACTAAAGTACTAGCTAGCTGCCTCAGAATAAGCAGCCAGTAAGGTTTCATTTCCCAGCCGAGTCACTGCACGACATCAGATATCCACTGGACACTGTAAGCCACATTTTTGACACAGTATATTCCAGTGCTGGGTTGAACCCAGTCAGACGGCTCAACACCTAGGTATAGTAAGGAAACTATGCTTATAAAGTATAAAATGCAGCTGCACAGCTGATCTTTACTGGCAGCGCTGACATTTTTAGCAACAGTTATCTGAAATCCTTGCCTGTGTTAATGTTTCATGTAAAAAAAATCATAGGGCAACTCCTGCACTGATGCGGTGAAGGTTATGCAGCAAATCGTGAAATATCTAAGGAGGCATTGAGGATGTCCCACAGTGTGATGAGAACCTCTTATTTTGACGTTGTGGGGATCCCACAAGGGGAAATTCAGTTCTATAAAATCTGTGGCTACAATCAAAAGACTAAAAATGTCTTGTACTTTGTTTAGTTACTTATGGCTAAAGTAAGAGCTGGGGGGCGCAGGGGGTTAAAGTTGTCATTGTTGGGATTAGGGATTTTCCCATAGAACTGAATGGACGGTCCCCACAAAGATTTCAAAACAAATGAGCATGTGTGTGGCGAAACTGAGCATAGGCTGATGGGAGAATCTCCCGGCTGCACGGACCGTGGCAGGCCTGGGGGGGGGCATGGGGGTGAGACCAAAGTTGTATTTATTCCTGAAATGTATATGACTGTGTTCACTTTAAAACACAATTCTTCAAAACACAAAACAAAGTCTTAGCATAACACACACATCCAACAGAAGATATTATTTGTATTGTGTATAATAACCAGAGTAAGAATCAAAACCCTGAATAAATGTGTAGGTGTAAGCACTGGGGTACATGGCGCCTTCGGAGGTAGGGGCTTGTCTCTGGTGCCCTCCTGCAGGAGGAGCCAGTCATTCCCGTAACAGCGTCGTGCGTCTCGGCAATGAGCAAAGCTCCTTCCCACAGTTCCCAGCTCCGGTCCGTAACAGGACCCTGCATGTGTCACCTCATGTCCCATCCCTGTCCCTCAGTCCCATGTCACTTGTCTCACCTGCCCAGTTCAATCCTTACGCATGTCTGGGACCAGTGAAATTGTGCTGTGTGTCATTTCTTTCTGTATGTACTCTGTGCTCAACAGTCCCTGTGTTTTTTTTCCTCAGTTTTTTTCCTTTTCAGTTCATTCTTCTGTTTCATTAACTCCCACTTAACACTGTTGTTATAAAAGGGGCCACACTGGATCTGGTCTGGCTGTCCCCATCACTTACTGTTCTGGTTCGGTGTGACCAGACCCCTTTGAATTACCTTTCAGATGGTGACAGAGTGGATGTCGGACAGAGCCCTTCAAAGTCGTCACGTCTGGATGGACGCTGAGCTTTTTCTCCATGCATCTTCTATCATGGCGTTTCATGCATTTTTGGGAGACGTGATATTGTGGAAATATTTCATGATGTCAGCCGTGAATGCTCAAATTTGAATTGGCATTTCTGTCCTTCCGCAAACTCGTCAGAAGGACTAGCAGACGCATTCCTCCCTGCTTCAGACACCGTATGGCTGGTCTGCTAAACAGAATCATGAGGTGGCCGCTGCTCCAGCTGTCTGGGCTGCCTCCCAGGGATGCATCCGGACTGATCCCCCGGGTCTGTGGGAGGAGCCAGCGGCAAGCTGGCTTTGGGCCCTCAGTGTTTGGCGTGTCCCGCGTTCATTTGACAGAGGCCTAACCCTTTCTGTGAGCAAATGAGTAACTCTGTCTTTGGGCATCATGACAGCTTTTAATTAACCCATCAATTAATCTGCTAGGTTGGTGAACATGGGAGGAATAATCTAAAGTAAGAGTAAAGCAAACGTTTAATCTTTCATTACCACTATTGGCGTATATTTGTTTCGTGTTGACATTGTTTCCATACTGGACAAAGAGACCTGACTCCGGTTGAGAGACAGAACATGCGTCCGGACCTCGGCAGTGAGCCCGCCCCCATTTCAGCTCCTTCAGTCTTTCAGTGGAAGTCAGCCCTGCTTGACTGCTGGTACCTGTCCAGGCAGTCCGATTTTGCTCTATGTGTGCTTTGGCTCCGTACCTCACACTGAGATGTTCACCATTACCCAGCATGCCTCTGGCTCAGGGTGCCTGGCAGCTGAGAGATGACCCCTGTTTTCATGTTCAGGACATCAGAGAGGAACCAGTGAACAGAGAGGTAATGGGTGTTTCCAATGGTCGCCGGCATTAACCCCCCCCCAAAATCCCATCTGAATCCCTTATGTACAACAGTTGGGGGGAATGTTTCACACACTGGAAGTTCTTTACAACACCTGATCTGATCTGGACATTCCCACACCTTTTCTCATGGAGCAGGAGGCAGGCATGAGCAGCTGTTCCTTCAGCATCTCACCATTCCTCGTGTTCTTCTCACCTGCGTCTTCCAGAAAGTAGCAGATCCAGTTTAATTATTCATAAGGGGACACCTGATGTTGTTTTTATGTGGGAGTTTGTTTGGATGGATGGAGGATGTCAGTATAGAGTGACACTGACATTCTGCAGGTTCTCCCAGCATGAAGAGTGATGGAGATCAGTCACGCGTGTGCCAAGGAGGCTGGCAGCATAGGGTCCTGCAGAGATTGTGAGAAACTGATCGACCGACAGGACGGCACCTTTCGGTGTCCATCAACCGCTTGGCTAATAGTGAGTAACTGTGTGTCCGACTTGGGGTTGCCATGGTGAGGCGCTGATTGCTCACAGAGAGTTCCAATGAAAGGAATGACTTGGACTGTCCTCTCAGATGCCTGCTGGCAGGGACGGCTGTGTGATCAATGTCATTGATAGTGTGAAGGTGACAAGTGGCCCAGAGGACAGCAGAGGGGCGCATGTAGCTCATGTGGGACGTTAAAAGAAATCAACCTCAGTATCTTCTTAAGACCCAATGTCTTAGGAAGGTTCTAATTTTCCTGAAACGTCGAAAGGAGGAGGTGAGAGTTTATTTGCAACATCCCTCCATCTTCTAACCATTTATCCTGGTCAGGGTTATGGCTATTTTTGAGCATCTGACGGTTTCCTGAATATACACGCTGAAATTCCTGATTTTGCTGCCTCTACGCCTGTGGGCTTTCCCATCCCCCACTCTGAAGTCTGCAGCTGGATTTGCACAGCCCGCGCAGGTCAGAAAGGGAGCTCAGCACCGTCCCTGTGCGCCGCCAGGAATCTAAAACAGGACCGGAGGAGCATGCGGGACGAGCGCGGCACTGGGGACCCGAGCGGTCCAGCTGCGGCCCCCTAAACGGGCCTTTCTGCCTTTATCATGATGTTCCTCCTGCTGCTGGATCACACAGCTCTAGCAAACAAACACGTTCTCGACGCGTCTGTGGCGAGTATCGGCGACCTTCTACATCTACTCTATGTGCTATTCTCACCATTTAACGAAATGTCACGCTGAATGAAATCATCGATAACATAGCCGTATGAGATTAGCAAACGGGCGTGTCCTTCTAACGTCATTTCACGATGCGTTTTTGTCCTTCTGCTTCTGTAACAACCTGCAGCTGATAATTACAAGCTTATTGAAATGATATTTAGTGGAACAGCATGTTATTCATTCCAGGGATGGGATTAATGTGATTTCCTGTCCAAAAAGAGAAGAGCCAATGTGACCTATAGTGAGAAACAGCTGGTCTGTTCATTTGCAGGGATCTGCACAAAACTGATATAATGCAGTGAAACCGGAGTGAAAGCAGAGTGAAAGCAGAGTGAAAGCAGATTGAGGCCAAAGGGAAACCGGACTGAGGCCGGATGCCATTCTGAAAAACGCTGGGACCATGGGCTGTAGAAGAGGGACGATATAGGAATGGCGTTTTACTGTTGGGTGCTGTTTATGGCTGTGAAATTTTAAGTCATTTTCGTACACCCCAGAGGGGAGACAACATACCTGCAGAGCTCGGCTATCTGGAAACGGCAAACCTTCCTGGTGAAAAAGTCATCTTTCCCCACGGGTACTGCTCTAATCTATTCCGTAAAGTAATGGGTTATCAGGGAGCCGCTTGGTGCTGAGCCTGAATGAGGTGCACGCCTGTCTCAGACCCTTTCTGTCTCCCTGCATGATTAGCATATTGTTCTCTCCATTCCCCAGACTCGTCATGATAACACAGGCGGCGGATTTGCAAACAATATGTCCCGGTCTGTCAGACATAATGTGCGGCGTGACAGGAACGAGCTCCTCTCTGTTCACCACACTGCGGTTATTTGCATGAAAAATGGAGCCATTTGCATTTAAATGTATCGCCTTTAATGATCATTTTTACAGTATAAAAACGAGGCAGCGGTCTACTTTAGACGCACAAGAATAAGACTGCAGAGCTCCTTGTAGAGTCGCCTGTACAGCACTCTGTCTGGCGTCTTAAGCGTAAAGCGTGCAGGTACTACTCCCTCTCCCACACAGTTATGGCTCCCGGTGCGCTTGGTATTCAGCTCGGTGTCCTTGGCCTCCGCTGCTTTCCTTTGCTCACGCTGTAATTGGAGTCCTAGAACATAATAACAGGAGTTAAGGCGCACGGCGCTGACACAGAGCGCCGGTAACAGCAGCGGGGGGAGGGGATGTTAAAATTCGGAATACATATCCCTGGTGCAGCACCCATGAGCAACCAGAGGTCACCCTGTCTGTCTGGTGGGGCGTGTGGAGATGGAGCCAGAGGCTGTGCTGTTAGCCTGGTAGTGTGAGGGCAGGGAGGGCAGGGGGGGCAGGGGGGGGGGCAGAGCGGCAGGCTGCGGTACGTCCTCGCTGCCGCCCTCGCTCCGTCCACGTCCGGACGCCGCCCCTCTCTGCGCTGCTGTGCACATGTGCCTTTATGAGCCTGTATGATCCCCCTCTCGCCTGCTCTCTGTTCTCCCGATCAGCCCCAGGATCTGAGACCCATTAACGCCGCGGGTCGCTGTGCGGAGCCATGCGACTTACGGCGCGTGTTAGGATTCTGTCTTCCTCCCCATTTTTAATGGGCGTGGCAGTGCTGTTGACGGAGTCCGACTACGTTTCAGTCAAAGCTAAGAAGCAAACGGCAAATGAAACATTCAGCCCGGATCAGACTTTTTCATTTTATAAACAGGTTGAGCTGAAAAAGGGCATTTGCATTAACACTACATTTTACATTTACATTTATTTCATTTAGCAGACGCTTTTGTCCAAAGCAACATACAAGCAAGGCAAATAATACATTAAAGACAAGAGCAGCTAGGATGAGCTTCCAATCAATGCCCAGGTACAAGTGTAAGCAGAAGTGGATTAAGACACGCAGTAGCTATATAACATTGTCCAATTAAATCAAGAACCTAATAAAACTACAAATCCATGAGGAGAAAGTCCAACATTATGTGAGTTTGGGGAACTTAAAGTGGCATCAGGGTAACAGAGGTGTTCCAGGAACACATGGGCCTTGGGGCCTTTCTTGAAGCCGGAGATGATCGGATGTGGTTTGGCAGCTTATTGCACCATCAGGGATCCACACATAAGAAACGTCTGGAGTGAGACTTCTCACATGGCGAGAAGCCTTGGTCTGCTGATTGAAAACAAGGCCTTTCCCACACGCACAAGGAGGATTATTTTGACGGGTGGTCACGCTCTGCGTGCTCGCACCCCAGTCCTGCTCTGTGGTAAACCTTGACCTGGGTCGTGCCCGGTACCCAGCACTGGCACGCATGACCAAGCACAGAGCTGTCTATCCTGGCCTCGTTGCAGCCCTGAGCTCTGGTGCGTGACAGTGACCTGGCTTGCAGGTGTGAATCTGACAGGTGATTCTCCCTGTCAGAGTGTCGTGCCTAAAGATCTACTATTTAAGTGGTCTTGCTGTTTTTCATGCTCAGTAAAGACCTTACCGGTAATTACATCACTACATCATTACATCACTACATCATTACATCACGGTCAGCAACCACATTACCTTTTATGGTCCAATCACCTTCAGCAGTCACATTATCTCCATTAGCTACGTCAACTTCTGAGGTCACATTACCTTTAATGGTCATGTCACCTTATGCAAATGACCTTCAGTGGCTTCCACGTCTTTGATCTGTAAAAATTTCAGGCTAATAGAAATTACTCTGTTTGATGTTTACACACAAGTGTGTAAAAAGAATCGGCATGTTAGTCTGGCGCCATGACTTCTGTCTGGCATATTTTGCAGCGTTTAGAATGACTCAGAACGGCGCTGGGTTTGTTTGTCTGCTTCGGGGTTAGGCTGGTCTCACCTCCGCAGGCATCAGAGCCAACAAGCACGCCGTTCCCGCACTCTGATCACTTGTTTTTTGAGGGTGTTACTAATGATCTCGTTTAACAGATATCGTGTCTCTGCAGTAATCGGACGTACGGCGAGCATCACTCATCTCCCAGAGGAGAGGGATGCGAGCTGTGTGCCTGGCAGCTTATTAGATTAGTAATTACTGAACTGGTCATGCGAGCTTTGGCCCACAGTGTAAATTTGGGGGGACTGACTTATAGACTTTTCCTGCCCTCCCCAGGTGTTGAGCTGCATTAATGTCCTTACCTGGCAGTGGAATCAGATTTTCCCCAAGATGGCGCCGGTACACACACGTCTCAAACTGTTGCCCTGACGACCTGCAGAGTCCGTCTCCCTGGCTGTGAGGGATGATGCTTTATTTATACGATGTATAAGTATCACACGTTTGCATCATTTGAGGACAAAAGACCTGATGAATGTTTCTGTTTGCCAAATCATTAATATGCAGCATATTTATGTAATCATTATGAAAATGTGCGGAGAATTGTGAGTGGGTAATGATTCACCTCGGCACTGTTGACTCTAACTGATGCACCCCTTTTTCGCTGATTGATTTCTTATTCTGTCCTGCTTTGTACCTCCTCCAGATGATACCAGCATGTTAGCCAGTGAGTGTATGTCTTCCTGACAGGTCCATTCAGTGTGTGTGTGTGTGTGGACATATTTATATTGCGTTGTGGGGACCCAATGTCCCCACAGTGTGATAAAAACAGGTTATTTTCTACCTTGTGGGGACATTTTTTTGTCTGAAATCAAAAGACTAAAAATACCAAAACTCTCATATTTTATTGTGTTACTTATGGTTAAGGTTAGGGCTGGGTAGGGGTTAAGGGTGTTATAGTTGGGATCAGGGTTATGCCCATAGGAATGAATGG
>JAODKM010000008.1:4335853-4345947 GCA_026780845.1 Petrocephalus sullivani | reverse complement strand
AAATCACCCAACCCTGCTCACTGAAATCACCCAACCCCACTCAGTGAAGTTACCTTATCCCACTCAGTGAAATCACCTTATCCCACTCACTAACTGGCTTGACTCCTAATGTACATTTATAAAGATAAATCATGAGCTGCATGAAAAACTGTGCTCCAGTCTTTCACTCAATGAGTTAGCACTGCTCTTTGTCTGTAATTAAACCATTACTGTGGGTACTGCAGGGGACAAACCTTTGATTAGGGGGGTGTGATGAGGCAAACTGCCAGTTCCAGTTTTTATTAGAGCTGAGCTCTCACTCAGTCCATGGACAGCAGTCACAGATTGTGGCCCCGTTTGCCTGGACTCCCATTGCACTTTGGAGGGATGCCTTCACTTTCACTATCGCTTCCCATCAGATTCGGAGCACCGGAGATTATCGTTTGTAGAGAAGACATAAATGCCTAGAGAGAGACAGACGGGGTGTTAGCAACTGAAGCAGCTCATGCTTGGATCAGTATGAACATTGTCTTCAGTGGTAGAAGCTATCGATGCTTTAGAAGAAGATTTGGGGTAGAAAGACAGCGGTGACCAGCAGAAAGAGGGACCCAAGCAGAGATGCCTGCTGAGGTCTTTAAAGAAAGATGTTTTATTTCAAGTATATGCACTAAAATCATTAAAACAAACATGTATACTAATGATTATATCTCTCTCTTAAAACAGATAACCATCATATTCAAGAACTTCCAGGAATGTATAGACCAGAAGATGTACCACGCAGAGACGGACGAGCTTCCCGCGGCTTTCGCCGACGGCTCCAAGAACGGAGGCGAGCGGCACGGGGCTGGCGCCTTGGCTGTCGTGGAGAAGGTTCCAGGTCAACAGGTGGAGATCCAGGCCCGGTACATCGGCACCACCGTCGTGGTCCGGCAGGTAGGCCGCTACCTGACCTTTGCGGTGCGGATGCCGGCGGAGGTGGTGAATTCCATGGAGGAGAGGGACGAGCAGGAGCTGTACCTCTGCCGGGACGGCTGTCCGCTCAGCCAGCGCATCGGCTTCGACGCCGCCGCGCTCCCGGCCGCCGATGGCAACGCCCCTGCCGGCAAGGCCGCCTTCTCCCACACGTCAGCCACAGCCTTGTGTAAGGAGCACCTCCCCGTGGAAGATCTCTACTACCAGTCCTGCGTCTTCGACCTCCTCACGTCTGGAGACGTCAGCTTCACTATGGCGGCTTATTACGCTCTCGAGGACGCGAAGGCGCTCCATTCGGACAAGAGCAAACATCACATATTTGGAAACGCGTGGGAAGCGGACAGCTCTGCGCCCGGAATCCACACCGTCCATTCCCTTTTTTCTGTTGCCCTCCTGGGGTTTGTCTGCTGCATTTAGATCTGACCCACATGTCCATAGTCATTCACCTCCATTGCCCTCCCTTCTGCCCCCTGTGGTCCCTCTCCCCCCATCGTATCTCCGCTGGTCCAGTGCCACATTCAGCCATCGCTGGAGTCTTCAAGCACGGTCCTGCAGTCCAGCTCATCGGGTTAGCTATGGGCGCATCATCATTTCACAGCCACACATGACCTTCAGCTGATGTTCTCGAGAGCTTCATTTACTACTAGTCTACTGTTACATTCCTTTTTTTTTCTGAAGGGCCACCGTTCTGGTGTGGGTCCCCAGAGGACAGAGGAGGGGCCCCAGATTTGTTCTGCGGTGCCATTCCATTTAAAAAAGGAAAGCATGATGTTTCTCTCAAGCGGTGAGGATCAGGGAGATCCTGCAGAAGGGCGACAGGCTTTGTAAATCCGCAGCGTTCAGCTTTTCCGGCTCATTAATATTTTGTGTGTGTTGTGACTTAATAATGTTATTGTGATTATTATTTATTAGATGGACAGTGTGCCCATGATCTGTTCATATTACAGAAACAACTCTCCCAGGGTATTAAAGTTTATAATATGTCAAGTCAGAAGTGATTTAATTTTCAGGACTATTTATATGTAATTACTATGAGTAATGAACAACAGTATCGTTTTGTCTATCAGCAGCAATACCGAGCCCTGGCTCTGTGCGGGGCTGAGGTTGCTCTTTAACCCTGAGCTGGAGATTTCAGTATGGGCAGACCGTTAATTGTGGTGAGCGGAACCTGAGTCTGAAACCGTGCACCTGGCCATGGTGTTGGACTCGCTGGGGATTGCGTGTCTCTGTGGACCAATGGATTCCTGGGACAAAAGCTTCCTGGCAGTAGAACTGTTTCCAGATAACTAAGCCTGGGCCCGAGGGAGGCCTGTAGGCATTGGGTTTGTCCTAAATGGATGTTCTGATGGTGCAGGGAACCTAAAGGGACCGTGAAATAGGGCAGATGGAAGCTCTCTGATTTTAATGGAGGTGACTAATTTCACACTCTGGTTAGCCTCAGCTCTACCCAGGGGGGGGGGGGGGTTGCACAGGTCATGATGTCGGTCTTCTCCATGACTGTCTTTCTCATGTCATAGAGGCACAACACAAGACTGATTTCATCAGCTCTTACTAACAGAAACGCACTGAAGGTCATTTAAGCTACGCTGCTGATCCGGGTTTTTTTCCTGGCCCACGTCTCTCTTCCCGTCGAAGCTGCCAAAGCTCTTGTCCTCGGCTGGCGGGCGGATTCCTGAAGAACAACATGCGCTTGTAGGCGCGAGCCACTTTACATAACTTAGAGCATCTGGGGAAAAAATGGCAGCATCCCGTCGATTAATTAGGAGCGCGGCAGGAACACAGTGCGGGTCTGCTGGCCAAGGATTGGGGAAGGGGGTCCAACACGACTAACCTTGAACCTGCTATGATTATGCACTGTCCACAAATGTCCTTATAAAACCTGCGCTTGTACAAAAGGCCAAGAGCAATGCATTATTGTTAGCCTGTTCTTTTGAGTTTTCATATGAGGGGTGAGGAGGTAAGTATTATTTTCTTAAGTATCAAATTGTGGAAATATGAATGTTGCAGGCCCACACGGTGCCAGAGAGGCTGTTGTTGGATTCTGGGTAGTGCACCATAATAATAACATGCTCCGGTCGGCCCTGCTTTGGCTATGTGTGCGGCTTAAGGAGACCGGAATGACCTTCCTACCTGTGAGTAAAAGGGCAGGTGAGGCCATATGCACAGGTTTGCCTCTCACCGAACAGGGAAAACAGAATGGAGAAACCAGAATGGAGAAACCGTGGGCTTCAAGTCACTCTTACTCTACAAAAGCACTTTATGTTTCACTAGGGAAAGTGGCATAACACGAACAAGATCAGATGTTTGTTTGGTGACACCTGATCGTACTGTACGTTATTTATTGTGAACCCGTTTGTTTTTTATGCTGACAGTGTGCGATGTAGTATGATATGCCAGTTGTCTTCAAATCATCACCTTCTAGCTATATTGTCGCATATCAAATATTAAAGAGTGATTATTATACTGTAAGCTGTGAAAATTCAGTATTGATTTATAAGGTCAACTGGTTGATGTTCCTTAGCTGTTTATGGGGGGGGAGGTTAGCTGCCGTATAACAGTTTGCACAGATTGGACTCGTATTCATGTTTGTGCATTTTTCCTGTAAGCTTGTGTATTTCAGCACTAAGTATCTCCATTTATGTAATGACAGTTGGGAATTTTGACATGTACATAAAATTCATAGATTAAAAAAATGTCACATACACAAATCCAGTGCTGTTTAAGTAATCTGTGTCATCTGAAATTCTAGTGTGTAATGCTTTAAATGTGTAACATACAAAGCTACTCTTTTGGAGAAATAACAGTTTCTGATAGGAATGTATAATCACTGTGTACAGTCTGGTTCCGTTTTTACGTCACATTGTGGAAAGGTTTAACTTGAAGGAGTAAAGTTTGTCATACAGTCATGAAACGGCCTGTTTCTTTATATCATACAGTCTGCCTGCAAATGTTATGGAGCTACGGAATTTACAGGTGGCAACAAAAGCAGCAGAATGCCAATAATGAATTATGTCAATATTACAAACCAAGCCCTGTTTGGGTCTTTAAAATAAGGAGTATTTAACTAGTCAGTGTCATGTGCCAGTGGTTTATGGAGGGTGTTTCGCGACAATATTCAATAAATAAATATATTTAAATGATTATTTTAAATAAAAGTGTCATATATATGATTATTTATAAATGTGTCATTTTAATTAAATTAAGTGATACCAGCAACATTAAAAGTATCTGTCAAAGACACCCATCAAATCCAGTGGGCGGGCTCTAAACAAAACCGAACATCTGATTGGTTACATTGCAAACAAAGTCAAGGCAGATCGATCTAAAAATCTCATTTATAATCGCATTTTGTCTGTTTTGTACAGGGGCTGTATACATCATAGCTTCCCAAAATGATACTGTAAATAATAAATCATTTAGATGACATTTGTTTATTGAATATTGTCACAAAACACCGTCCACAGTGATTAGGTTACATGCGGGGAACAAGGCTTGATTTAACTAATTTAATTTAAACTACATTTCACATTGTTTCAATATGTCGGCGAAGGTGATAACTACATAAGTGAGCCCATCGTTTGTGTGACTAACAAAATATGGCGGGGACAATACGCCACCTAGTGGCCCTTACTCATAATTACCACTCTCCTCTGAAAGTGGACGCCAGATAAAAGGAAGCCTACGCCTGATCATAATCTGCAAAGCTTAAAAGTGAGCTTGTGTTGGTGTTCAATGTGGAATCTCTCCCCGCATGCTTTTTAAAATCTACTTTTAATAGCACCCGGTTTGCGCTGGTTTACTTTGCCGGTTATGTTGATTCACCATAAATTAATGAACTGAATTTAACAAGGTTGACCAGATAATCCATGTCATCCCGGACACTTTGAGCTAGGACAGGATTTGCAAACTACCATTTCAAGCAAAAGGATGTTAATGCGAAATGGCTGGATGAGTCTTTGAATCAAGGAAACAAACCAGTCAAAGCACAAGAAGAACTGAACTATTTAGCCGAGCACAGGAGCCTTTCGGGTTTAAAGTAGTTTGTAAAAACTGAAGTAGCTCAAAGCGTCCGGGATGACATCTGGTCACCCTAATTTAACTGTACCTTAATTTGCATGTGTTCCTATAATTATCAGCATGATTAGACACAGCAGCTAAATCCGTCTTAAGACGCACGACCACTTTAGTTCTGTCATATGAGTACTGCATGGGCTTTAATGCATAAATTCTCCGTCAACACCCTAAACCTGCAGCATTAGAATAAACACAACGATTTGCTATATACTGGTTTCTATCCTCATCCGTACATGGGAAATAACGCGCTAACATGCAGCCCGAAGCTGGTTCATCCTCTCCGTCCCCAGTACCGTCCTATTCTAATCCATGTTTATTTGCAGCAGATCCGGGTCCGGGTTTAGCTGGATTAACACGCCCTTTTATTAACAATCCGCCCAAATGAAGCCGCTGGGGAGGGGAGGTCGCGCCGGGGGGGGGGGGACCGGCGGAGCTCCGCAAAGACCCGGAGCGGACCGCAGTCATATGACTGTGCGGTGGCCGGAGAGCGAGTGGCCGTGGCAGGTGCATGGGGGATGCGCTCGGTGCCCCGGGGCGGCTCGTAAGTGACCATTTAAACCCGGATCGTATTGCGAATTAAGTGACATGGTCGCCGTATAGGTTACAAGCTCCGCAGAGCGAATCGCGTCTAAAATGCGGCTGCCGCTGCGTTCCTGCCTGGCGCTGGCGTCTGCGCTGGCGTTTGCGCTGGCTGCGGCTGCGCACGGAGAGCTGCGCACCCTGGCGGTCCCGAGCGGGCGGCCGAACCGGACGGCGAGCGGCGCGGAGCCGCAGCGGCCGCGGAACGGCACGGGCGGCGCGCCAGGCGTCGGAGCGCACGTCCCCGCCTTCGCGGGGGAGCTGGCCGCGCTCAGGGCTGTCGGCGGCATCGTCTGCGTCTCCGCCGTCCTCCTCATCACCTGCCTGCTCCTGAAGGCTTACAGGTAACGGGCCCCTTATGCTCCCCTGCATGGTGCCTCCTGTCACGCAGGTCCGAGCCCACCCCCGGGTCCGGGACCGCAGGCTGCCCCCGCGCTACAGACATATAAAATACTCTGCGGCAATTTCATCTGGCAGATCTGCATTTCCTGCTTCAGTTAAATTGTAGTTAAATTATAGCCTAGTTTAACTTGGTAAATAAAAAATAGAGGCGATATGTATAATCACTGAGTACATCTGGTAAAGCAGATTTCTGGAAGGTATTGGATGCTCTATGGCAGTGTTTCCCACTCCGGTCCTCCGGAACCCCCAGCCAGTCCATGCTTTTGCTCCCTCCACGCTCCCTACCAGACAGTCCACACTTTTGCTCCAGGGAGCTGGGAGGCAGCCAAAACCTGGTCTGTCTGTGGGTCTGGGAGGACCGGATTGGGAAACGCTGCTTTATCGTTTTAAAAAGGGGAGCTTTCAACCGGGTTTACTGGCTTTGAATATGGTCTCTATGGTGAGACTGTGGATGCTTCCTTTTGTCTGAAGGTCTGGGAGGAAGGCTGGGAAAACACGGCGGTATGACATCATCACCACGCCGGGGGAGCGGATCGAGATGGCGCCTTTAAATGAGGAGAATGAGGATGAGGAGGACTCGACCCTCTTCGATATCAAGTACAGGTGGGCGGCCACCCCCGCCTCCATCAGGCCAGCGATGGGCTAGTAATATCTCCGATGCTAAGGGGGATTATGCGGTCTCATTTCAGTAAGGCATTGCTGCTCAAATGACCTTTTCTTATGCTGCAGTTTTCCTGGGAGACACTAATAGTCAGACTGTTTAGGAAATTCAGAATGTGCCTTTAGATGATCAGATGCGATGTCAGTAAAAGTGGCTGCAAATGAGTGACTGAAATGTGGGGAAGCCCAGGTTGTTTGTCTAATGCGGAATACTCTGGGTTATCCCGCTCTGGAGTTGGGACCCGCAAGTATAAAGCTAAGACGAGATTAGTTCTGTAGGCAGTACTGTTTTCACTCAAGTATTGAAAGGTCACCATAATAACTGGATTTTGATCATGCTTTTACACTATTTAGAAAACAAGGTGTGTGTGTGTGTGTGTGTGTGTGTGTGTAGACTGGTAGAATTTTTGGTAGATTTTCTGCATTTCAGTGTTGAATAACTGGTACATAGGTGGGACCTGTAATGCTTAAAACAACCCCAACTTAATAGCTGTACAATTTCAATTCATCATTAGCTAGTTTCAGTTCTCCTATTACAAACATAACCCGATAATTAAACTGCCCCCACAGGTTGACACATAATTTGTGCTGTGGATGTTGCTAAAGGTTCTTTTCAATCGAGCCTTTTTTCATCTCTAATCTGAGGTCTTCCAGTTAACCTCATTCTAATCATCACAGAGAACTCAAAGAAATGTACAAATGTTCAAATCTTAGCTTGTGTAAGTATGTCTGCCTCTCTGATACTAAGGAGGTCTCCTCGATTACAGTTTGCAGTGCTTGACTGATTTTATTTTTTTCCCCTGCCAGGTGAAGACCACCCTAACACTGGATATAGTATGTACAGTCTATGTACAGTCTATGTACAGTCTATGTACAGTTACATGACTGTTACCACCAGGAATGGGGGAAAAGGACAGTCGGATTCTTCAGTTTGCCTGTTCCTTTCTCTCTTATTTTAGTCTCTAGACTCCTGGAGACATCTCACAGATCTTCAGAGGAATCGTTACGTTTTCTTGCGCAGATAATGCAGTACTGCCAGTCTCGGCGCTGTTGATGTGGGTGATCCACTGGATTTACTATTTATAGGTCCATCAGTGTGTGTAGTGTAATCTTAATTAAATGCTGTCAATCAGTTACTACTAAGTCAGGGTGTTTTAGAGAGGAATTAAGTTTCCCTACGGCCAGAATACTTTGTGTAACAATAACTATAATCTTCAGAAGTCATACTTGTTAACGCTTCTTATTTTCATTGTACGTTTGTTTTTTTTACCTTTAGAACTTCATAAACCAGAAAGACTGATCCTTCACTAGCCATGACCTCTTCTACCGGTGTGACATTCTGTAATATTCCCGAGATCCTGTGCAGAAACTTTGCCATTCCACCGGCCTTTTGGCCACCATAGATCCAGGAACCTCTTGCTAGTAAATATTCACTAGTCACCCGTCTCAGCTTGAAAAGTATTTCTTTACCAAAACACAGAGTGCTTGCAACGTGCAAAGTTGCCATTTTGATTCATTGATTAATTTTTTACTGGACAGATGAGTCCGGCTGCCTAATTATAGTTAGTCTGATTTTGAATGTTACACGTGGAATGCATGCAATCCTGTCTCGAACATGGGAAACAATATCGTATAACTACACTACAAATATCCAGCCTTTTTATGAAGTATTGTACAGATGGTAGCCCCCGGGAATGCAGGTGTAAGAGTATTAGGCTAATAAAATCTATAACTCTGCACTGTGACATTAGTACTGCGTAATCATACTTCCCCCGCTGTCTTGGGGCATCTCTCAGCATGCGTTGACTGTTCATTTGATCTCACATACCCATTTTAAATCATCTTCCATGGCCGAAGATGAATTCCGGTACTAAAATCAGAAGTACAGAGGATGGTAAAAATCACTGGATGTCTTTCTCGCACTGCGATGGAAAGGAGGCACCGGTTGCATCCTCGCCAAACGAGACAGTCCCATGATTGTCCCAAGTTCGCTCATGAGTGGCAAGTTGGCAAGACCAGACCACAAGTACAATCTTTGTGTTCTGGGTATCGACAAACAGCCTCGGAGTGTGGCTGAGGAGGAGGTTGGATGCAGCCTGTGATCAATCCTAAGGGAGTTAAAGTGGTTTCACTGTTGGGCCCCTGAGCGAGGCCCCAAACCCCGAATTTCTTGAGGAATTAGCTGACCCTCTTTTCCCAGAAGTCTGCGTCCTCTTCATCACGGGACTGAAATTTCAGGATTTCTCCAATGTTTAGTTCCGGTGTCAGTTTGCCATCTCGGCTGCTTATTGCATTCAGTAGACTGACATTAAATAATCATCCTCCAGACAGGCGGAAATCAACTTTCACACACTAACTGTGTCAGAACGATGTTTTTCACCCTGCACGATCAGCCCATAAGAGACAGGGTCAGGCTTAGGGAGCGTATAACTTTGCCGGTGCCTCCAAGTTCTTAATCCCCTCTATAATTAGTTTGGCACTCAAGTTCGCAGCCCTCTTATCTCTGCTGGGCTGCCACTTTGCTGCCTGTCAGTTTGATTCCAGAGCAGCTTGCATGTGTCTCTCTGCCATTCCCGAGGCTGATTTAGACCTGTACCCCGGAGGGATGCCATGTTCTCTCTCTCTATGTGTTGTCGGCTGACAGGTTCAGTCTAAACGGCACGTGGTCCAGGTCTCGCTCGTTTATGGCACGTCCGTCGTAACCTACTGCGGCTTCCATAAGCAAAAGAAGGAAGGTAACGCGCCATGCTCATGCTCATTAGCTAACGTGGCAGCAGCTGCTAGTCGCATGCGATATTGCGACCGAGGCAGCAGTTGGTGGCGTTTTGCACGTGTCCTCCGGTGTACAGCATTAAGCCTGCACTTCTGTGTGCAACAATAGTGCGATGAACGAGAGGCGAGATCAGGCCGCTAAGCGCTAACGTGCCATTGATGCTTCATCTCCGCTGGTGCCGGTGAGCCTATAGGGCCAAAATCGTCAGCATTGGGGGAGGCGCTATCCCACAATGCCTCACGGTTAAAGGAGGGCACTCTACGCCCGCTTTCTGACACCTTTTCCCGTTTACACAGCTGTGTCTACCTGGAGTAGCACAAGGCCTTTCTCAGGGCACCTTATCAGCTCTCCCCTGGGTGTGGCGGGGGCAAACTTCGAGGCCTCTAGCCTGGCTGTGTTTCTATTTCGACACTGGTGTGCAAACAGGCACCGTAATCATATATAACAGAACATTTAATCGTACAGATTTTTGTAAGTAAAATGCAACGAGTGTTGAAGCCAGCCAAAGACGTGTAATACAACATTATTGATGAGATGCCGCCCCCCCCCCCCCCCCCCCCCCTCCGCCCGGGGGGGGGGGCGTTCCTTGTTTCTCTGCCACGGCTGTGCTGCTTGTCAGTGGTGGTATGGGGCCTGTGGCGATCGCGCTCCCTCA
>JAODKM010000008.1:4296848-4310793 GCA_026780845.1 Petrocephalus sullivani | reverse complement strand
GGGCCCCACGGGCCCCCTGCACCCCAAGGGCCCCTGGGCAGCGGCCCCGCTGGCCCGGTCCGTAATCCGTCCCTGCTAATTTCATAGGTAGATGCTCAACCCGGAAAACATTATGTTAATTTGGGCTATGAGATGCTTACAGCGACTGCTGGTACAGAGGGCCATAATTGGGAGTTCGGAAACACTTTGGAGGATTTCCAAAAAAAAGACACGAGCGCGGGAGAGAGAGAGTAGTTGATAAGACAAAGACTGTCTGTCGGCTCTGATACACCAAAGTCGGATATGTTGCTGGAAACACATTCAACGTGCAAATTCTTCTGAGACAGCATCTGAGTGTGTACAGCCGGGGTCCCAGATCTGAGAGTGTGTACAGCTGGGGTCCCAGATCTGAGAGTGTGTACAACCGGGGTCCCAGATCTGAGAGTGTGTACAACCGGGGTCCCAGATCTGAGAGTGTGTACAGCTGGGGTCCCAGATCTGAGAGTGTGTACAATCGGGGTCCCATATCTGAGAGTGTGTACAACCAGGGTAAGGCAGAAGCAGCCTCTGCAAGTTAGTCTCCGGGTGGCATTTAAGGTGCCTTTTCCAGGAAACTCAGACCGGGCTAAAAAATAATTATGGCTATAGGGCTGTTTATAACCACAAATATCTGAGCATACCCCGTAGAAGAGAACACAGGATTCGGGTGGGATTTAGTTCATTGTGATTATAATGATGTCATATTTTAAATTTTCTTTCGCAACACTTTTCTTGAGGGGGCACAAATAAATAATGTAGTACTCTGTTAAATTATCTATTAATTATCCAAAAAAAGACAGAAAACAGGGCAATAATGACATTTTGGTCATTATGTCTTACTTTATTTAGAAAAATGAAAATATGTGTAAATGTATTTTACCGGCCTCAGGGCCTGGATTACATTAAAACTATTTATAGTTTCCCGACAGCCAGACTCCAGCAGGGCTCAGCCACACTCAGCAAGGTGACTGACTCTCATTTCCCCCAGTTAGCCTTGGAGAAGTGAAGTCCAGCTGGGTTTCAGTCATTACCACAGATTAAACCCTATTTACGGAAAAATACACCTAGACAAGAAAGTCAACATCTCAAACAGCCTGTCCATGGAGAACCAAAGCGAAGCCAATGGCAGAACGGAAAAAGCTTACGGAGCTGCGTCTGATGTTCAGTTAGTCATGATTTCTCTGACTTTGCAGGTTTGGTCCCCCTGCGGAGTTTTTGGGGAGTGGCAGGCACTGCAGGATTTAAATGTGGCCATGATAATAAACAGGAGGAGAATAAGGAGGGTTAGGGCACCTATTTTAGGAGGGATTCCCCAGGACAAAACACTCATCTTTTAGTTCCAAATATAAAGAAAACCTTGGAGTCAAATTAGGGGGAGGGAGCTTTCTTCCCCTGCCACACATCTGTTCCGCTGACTAGTAGTGCTGGTTGGTGTCACGGAGATCAGCTCACATTACAGGACTAGGACATACCACTACCATCACTGCCACTAGATACCACACCTATTAGCCACTAATAAACACTATTTTGCTGGGACGCCCCTCCAAATCATTAAATTCAGGTGTTCCAAACACTTCCATGGCCACAGATGTATAAAATCAAGCACCTAGGCATGCAGACTGCTTTTACAAACATTTGTGAAAGAATGGGTCACTCTCAGGAGCTCAGTAAATTCAAGCGTGGTACCATGATAGGATGCCACCTGTGCAATAAGTCCATTCGTGCAGTTTCCTCACTACTAAATATTCCATGGTCAGCTGTTGTGGTACTATAACAAAGTAGTAGACCACATAAAATCACAGCGGGGACAGCACATGCTGAGGCTGTGCATAAGTCGTCAACTTTCTGCAGAGTCAATAGCTACAGACCTCAAAACTTCATGTGGTCTTCAGATTAGCTCAAGAACAGTGTGTAGAGAGCTTCATGGAATGGGTTTCCATGGCCACCACTGGACTCGAGAGCAGTAGAGACGTGCCCTCTGGAGTAAAAAATCACGCTTCTCTGTCTGGCAATCTGACGGACGAGTCTGGGTTTGGCGGTTGCCAGGAGAACAGTACCTGCCTGACTGCACTGTGCCTAGTGTCAGGTTTGATAAAGGGGGTGTTATGGTTTGGGGTTGTTCTTCAGGGGTTAGGCTTGGCTTCAGCATACAAAGCCATTTTGGACATTTCATGCTCCCAACTTTATGGTAACAGTTTGGGAATGACCCCTTCCTGTTCCAACATGACTGCACACCAGTGCACAAAGCAAGGTCTATAAAGACATGGATGAGCGAGTTTTGTGTGGAGGAACTTGACTAGTCTGCACAGAGCCCTGACCTCAACCCAATAGAACACCTTTGGGATGACTTAGAGTGGAGAGAGATGTCAGATGCCAGAGATGTCCAACATCAGTGCCTGACCTCACAAATACTCTCCTGGAAGAATAGTCAAAAATTCCCATAAACCTTGTGGAAAGCCTTCCCAGAAGAGTTGGAGCTGTTATAGTTTCAAAGGGTGGGCCAACTCCATATTAAGGCCTATGTGTTAAAATGGGATGTCATTAAAGTTCATGTGTATGTACTGTAAAGGCAGGTCTGCCTCCCAATACTTTTGCAATATAGTGTATATTTATATATATTTTACCTGAGACATACAGATTCCTGTTGGCTGGGGTGTTGGCACCATGACATAACCCCATCAGTATTTAATTTGGATTCATTCCGACCCCCAGTTCCTAGAGCTTTGTTTTTAGATTATAAAATTGTGTCCCCCACAACCCCCCCAGTATCAAAATCTCTCCTACGCCATTGCCTGTTGGGGTCTCTGTAAATTTCCTGTGTAAGTAACAGTATTGACATTCAGCCACAAGAGGGCGCATTCTGCACAGCATCATGGCTTACAAACGCTTGAGACAGCAGAAAACACGCATCACATGGCAGAGGAAAACAGGAGCTGCTGAATAGTCCCTTCGTCAGTGTGGTTGATACAAACAGAGAAAGGACTGCGTACTGCGACTCACACCAAAGGAAAACAAATAGCTGATTTGTTTATCGATTTTGGAATCTCGCACACTTTGCTAGAGTACAGGTACCTTTTACGTGCAATTACTCATGTCCCATATAATAACCAAATAAATGCAAATAAATTACAGATAGACCAAGAGAGCAGAGTCTGGCTGCCTGACATGGGCCGACACAGACTGAGATTACGGGGATGCAAGCTCAGCCCTGAATAAGGAGAAGGTACAGCGACAGACGTCCCTCTGCAGAGAGAGCAGCTAATGGGGCCGGGTGCCATGTGACCAGAGTGCAGCTATCCCCAACCCGAACCCCTAACCCAAACCCGGAGACACCCGAGGTCACCGAGGCCTCACCTGGCCACGTCACACCCATGTTTCTGCGGTGTGTCTCACATACAGACACTTATGTAGCCGAATGACACGAGAGCTTTCAAAGCCAGCGTGACAACAGCACCACAACAAAATGATGCCAAAGTACACACAGAAACTTAATCAATAGTCTAACCCCAGAGCTAAGTCTCGTGGCCTGACAGAGGGGCTCACTGCCCCTAATCATTACCCTAACCCATCAGAGCACCCCCACCGGAAGGCCATAATCGTAACCCTAACCCATCAGAACCCCCCCCCCCCTAAAGAAGGCCAGGCACCAGCCAGGTACAGCGGATGTTGCCCACAGCTGCTAATTAACAACCAGGACTGGAAAATGTGACTCACACCAGCGCATTTCCAGAAGCGGCTTCCTGCACTCTGCTGGAGCCGCCCGTCCCCATTCTGCGGTAAATGGCCTAAGTAAGATGCTGTAGTCATTGCTGGGATGTGGTTTTCTGCCGGCCAGTAATGAACCATTAAGGAATAAACACAGCACACTGGTTGGTGGCCGCTGGGGTGCGGCGCTGCGGGATTGGACAGTCTGACTCTGCCTGCACGCTCGACACCTCTCACGGCTGCATTCTGATTCCCTGCTGGAGCTCAGGCAGACCCACCGCACTGCTGCCTGACGAGGCCGGGGAGCACCATTTCCCCACTGATCTGGGACAATCCGGAAAGGAGGCACATCCCTGGCGTCCTCCGCTGTCAGAGACAGCCAGCCCTCCCTCTCAGAGCAGCCATTTCAGTCCGCCGTCCGGAGAGCGTGACAGCCAGCCAGAGATGTCCAGGTGTGCTATCTTTAGAGCCATCCCCTCCACAGGTATCTCCTGGGACGGGCAGATGTGGCTCTGTCCTCAGGCCTACAGGTGGAGGACAGGCCTCAGTCGCCGGCTGGAGGTGCCCCAGACAGCTGCTGTCCAGCATCTCATCATCACGTTGTTTCCGAGACCCCGGGGAGGATCTCCACACTCCCCATCAGCAGCCTACAGGGACCAGCAGCCTGTATCATAAAGCAGGACTTCTTGCTTAGCCGGAAAACTTGTCGGATTTACGGTAGTCTGTGCTAAATGTAAGTGAACGAAGATAAAGTCCATTTAAACGGGGGCCTTAAATCTGACAAATTATTTGGCTAGGCAAGAAATCCTGCTCTGTGATACAGGCCAGACCAGCTCTGTGATCGAGGCCACAAAAAGGCTCTTACTGCTTTGGAAAACAAGCAATGTGTTTGATGGTGACCTTCAAGGAAGGAGTGTTCTTTTTCGTGAGGCGCCCCTCGTCAGACTACCTTAAAAGACAGAGGCCATGCCTGTATAAAATCCACATTTCTTTCGCCTGCCTCCACTTGCCTGTCACAGAGCATATGTGCTCCTTGTATCTCCTGTGTTTCTCTTACGCCCCCTGAAACATCCTATATATTAAGCTCTCTGCACTACATCCTGCCTCTAATTAAATCAGGCAGCTAGACTCTGCTCTCTTTGTCTCTCTGTAATTTGTTTAGAGACCAGTGGGAAAGGATCCTATCACCGTGATTCATAACTTAGTTTTTTAATGATATTAATTAAGCAAGGGCTGCTTCCATGGTCCCCGTTGCATCATGGGTAAAAAAGACCAGCTCATGTCTGATAGCAAATCAATCGGATCAGTTGTATGCCAAAAATTCAAGGCCTTCACCATTAAACGGTCAAAAACCTCACTACTCAGTGGTAGTTCATCAGTGCAATATTTCAAATAACAGTGACCTTGCACTTTGACGCTTTAACTGCAGTTACCCATCACAACCGAACAGGATTTGAAGAATTAAACTCCTTCGCTGTTGTGTGTTTATTTCTCCCCTACCGTAAACTTCAGAGTATAAGCTACCCTGTGAATGTCAATGGAATGCGCACATTTGGGAGGCAAAGGCATGATTTATAATGGCTGTTTAATGGGGGAAATTGTGGGTTTATTGAAACTGCGTGTGACTGAAATACTGCTGTCACCACACTTAGCCCTGACCTCCAGGAACATTCCTTCAATAAATCAAAGCACGAGGATCTTTTGGTGTTCATCTCCAGGTGATAGATCTCTGTCTAACACAGTGTTTCTCCACCCGGTCTTCAGGGCATCCAGAGAGTCCACATTTCCCTCCCTCGCAGCTCCCTGGCAGAGAGCAAAAATGTGAACTGTCTGGGGGGGTCCTGTGGACCAGATTGGGAGACATTGGAGTAGCAGACCCATTTTCCACAATACTGGTGCAAACATAGGTCACAATGCAGAGGTGAAATAACCTCGCTCATCCTTGCCCTGTTCTTTTGACATGTGAATGATCATTATGGACTTGAACAGAACAGAGATGCAGCATTGTAAAAAGACCTGCTTGAACTACCTCAAGGGAGTACTGAAATATGACTGAAACATCAGGACACCACTCAAAACATCAACACCAAAACATATGTTTTGAACCCCTCTGAACTGTGATTACTGGGCTGCTGCTGCATTGGATGACCTGAGGCAGACTGGCAGCACGTATAGACAAACATGCCTTCCACCATGACGTAAAACTCGAGAATGTGTAAAACATGCAGCATAGCAGCGCAACCTGAGAAATGAGTAAGACAACACACACAGATTAATGCTAAAAGTGTCACTATTCAGCAGTCTCTTATGTAACTATGCTGTTACACATCTCGATACCACACTGCAGTCACTGAATGCTCATTATCAGAGTAAAAGATCCAGGCGATCCAGTGATCCTGTGACATCCAGTGATCCTGCGACATCCGGTGATCCTGTGGCATCCAGTGATCCTGTGGCATCCAGTGATCCTGTGCCCATAACTTTGAACCAGTAAAAAAATATTCCTACAATAAATATGAGGTAAGTGCAGAGTGACCGAAAATCACCCAGAGTGAAGCTGTGCCTGTCTCCTGAGGACCTCGTGGCACTTTCCTCCCCGCCATGCTGCACAGGACCAGGATATCAGCAATTACTTCAACCAGAAGAAAGACGCCAGCAGGTGGCGCCAACACCGAGTTGCAGCTGAGACTCCCCTGACTGCTCGGCCAGCAGGGGTCAGAGGAGCAGAACTCGAAGGTGACACCAACCGTTTACACGCTCTGGCACTGCGGCAGCTGTCTCAATCAGGAAGGACCAGCAAATCCGAAGCGGCCGAAGCCGGCTTTCAGAAGCAGATGGACTTGGCGGGATAGAGGAGTGGTCGGGTGCCCGTAGCATGCTGCGCACCTTTGGCTTCCCGTGCTGGAAAGAGCCCAAATTTAGCACGGGTGCCAAGGCACAGAGCCACTGGCCATAGGTGTGACAGTGGGCCTGTGCGTGGACTGAACTGCTACTAACACACAGCAAAACAGCCACCATAAATGAGTACAAACCCCACACCTTAGGGGCGTATGATGGATCAGCGACTGGCTGTACACTTTTTGGTAGATGGAGGTGCTCCAATGCGCCAGCTTATGTGGGCTTTGCATGTTCTTCAGCTGTCAATGTGGGTTTTCAGCAAGATAAATCTAAATCACACCACAACAGCACTAACACCCCGCGTAATGCTAAAGCTCTGATAGCGCCACACCCACCCTTAGCCCGTCCCACGCCCGTCCCACGCCTGTCCCACGCCTGTCCCATGCCAGTCCCCATGCCCACGCCTGCCCCCACGCCAGTCCCACGCCCACCCTCACTCCCATCCCTAGCCAGTCTCACACCCACCCTTACGCCTGTCCCATGCCAGTCCCCATGCCCACGCCCATCCACACTCGTGACCCACGCCAGTCCCCATGCCCACCCTTATGCCCATCCCACGCCTGTCCCACTCCCACCCTTACGCCCGTCCCATGCCCATCCCACGCCAGTCCCTACACCTGCCCCCATGCCAGTTCCCACACCCACCCATGTGCATCCGGGGTCTACCCGAATTCACATGCCCTCTAAAATACTACTGCAGGTTCCCTGGCCTGGAACATGATCTAGTGTGAGTCACTCAATCAGCAGCTCCATCTGGACTAATTAATTAAGAGCTCCGCCTCAATGCAAGCCAGGCCAATATACACAGGGGGTCCCTGGGGCCAGGACCGGAGACCCCCTCCACCACCTCATCTTATAATGTACCTCATCATATATGAGTCAGACAGACACACACAAACACATGCACACACAATCACACTAAGGGAATTTTAGAGACACCGACTGTAAAGCTATATTTAAACTGATGTTATCAGCATTTGATTGGATTTGCCTGCTGCTGTGATTGGAATAGATGTGAATAGTGGTCATTGAGAACACCAGGCATGTTCAATCAAACACTATGCAGGTGATTCACCTTAGGACAGGTTAAACCATTTGTCTCAGCAGAAATATGAAGCTTCACATGTTTCTAAGGATAAAAACATCTAGATAAAGCCAAAGGGTATTGTTACTTATACCAACTTTAAATCTGAGGGCATAGTACAGAACTGCATGATAATAATGTGATAAAATCTGAAACAAACCCACTGGACGATGCCTAATTGAATACATGGAAATCCAGATGTCTGCGGCACCATGCAGGGAATCTTATAACTGCACACATCAGCCAAAAATAACACTGGTCTGCTTGTGTGAACTATATTTAATACCCTTAAGTCCAAGGAGACAGAGTGTGCTGGGGCCTAGTTTTAGGTATTGCCTGTGATGTTTCATCTCTACTCTGTCAGGCTCAAATCTCAGGATGCCAGTGCCTTTACAGAGATAAAAAGATGGTGAATTTGGGGGGGGGGGGTTACTTTCTGTAATGTAGCTGCCTCCCTCTCTCCTCCTGTGCCCCATAGATGTGGGGGGGTTGACTTCAGGTGACCAGATCCCAGCACTTCTGGCCGAGGTTCATGAGAATGTCAGGGAAATATCCGGCCGCTGCTGTCGTCCCTGGCCACAGGTCCCATTGCTATCAGAGTCCTACGCTCGCCACCCGGCATTAGGACGGGATTAAAAGTGCCGGGAAGCAACGAGAGAAATACTTACACTTCGGGAGGATCAGCACGGGTCTGGAGAGTGAGGATGAAAGCGGGGTTATGCTATGGGTGTATAACTAACAAGAAGGAGAACTGATGCACATTCAAATCAGGCCCCGTGTCTCACGCGGAAAGGCTCCATCTGTATCCAGGAAAGGCCTTCCTGCTCCATACGCCCATCAGGAAGTACACTTACCTGGATGCAAAACAGATGGCCATAACATTATTGCAAATGAACCCACATTATTCAGAAAATACCGTAACCACATCAAAAGACACATGAGTCCATCAAGGACAAGTCAATGACAGAAGTGATACAGAAAAATGCACTTGTGTTCATGACAGGGATTAGCAGGGTTTCAAAAAAAGTTTCAGAAAGTTTTATTTCTTTAAATGTATTTGATATGGTACATATCACCTCCCAGAAGTTAGGTCACCTTCTCTTCCTGCCCCATATTCTCTCTGGATGCACCATTATAGGGAGTGCGACCGCCCTATGGAGACGTGGCTTGACAGGGACACAGAGTGGGTCGTGCACTGACAGAACAAGCAAGAGCAGCCGGGACGGCCCCAAACCAGCAGCTTCTCTTTCAGGACAGATGGAGGTCAGTAAATTTGCCAACAGAGCACGGCTGCTTTACTCTGGCATATTTATACACATCTGTAAGCCGGACGGATCAAATTATAGGGCACTCTGAAAGCTGACGCGGCGATTAGAGCACGCTAAACAGATTCCTTGCGGAAATGCATGTAAGTTAATAAACAGCTGGTCATTTATGTGAGCATTGCGTGGCCCAGCGCTAAGCCATCACAGAACAGATCCACTTTCCTTTAAATCAACAACTGAAGTCCCCCGACACTTACTGAGAAATCACACATTTGCATATGAATAGCTACCACATGCGGTCTATCAATAACAGCAGTTATTAAAACTGCAGGGGGCGTGCTGTACAACACGATGGGAGGGTCCGATAACGTCACTTACCCAGAATGCCATGCGCACTCTTCCAAAGAGCCTCTGAAGTTCACTCACCTAAGTAGAGGGACGAGTCCTTCCTGCGCACATGGTCGTCGATGTAGGACACCCCCAGCGGCTGCACTGGCGTGGCCCCGATTCCCAGCAGCACCTGGGCCCCGATCAGCAGCAGGTACATCATGCTGGTGTTGGCTCTGTTCCCACAGGCGTAGCCATCCCAGCCCTCCGTCCAGGGGGACGAAGCATTGGAACAAAGGTCCCGGCCCTCCTCGGCCCTCCACGACTCGCCAGCCTCATACCGGTACTGGTGGCTGAGGAACTCGGGTAGGGCTGACAGTAGGGCGCCCAGTGCCATGACCATGCCTCCACAGCCAATGAGCCGCGGCCGGTGGGCCCGGGCCCCAAAGTAGCTAACGAATAGGATGAGCAGCAGGTTGCCGATCTCGAAGCTGCTGGCGATGACACCCACATCGGCGCTCTGCAGGTTAAATCGCCGCTCCAGGGTGGTCAAGACGCTCAGCTGAAAGACAGCGGGGAAGAGGTACTCAGGGAAGCAGCCGAAAGCAGGGAGCGTGCTGGGAATAACCACGGCACGGCACGGCACGGCACAGCACGGCAGACAGGAAGTGACATCAGTGCCTGAGCCAGGTAAGGGGAACCTGGGGGGCTGAGGGGGGGAGCATGTGAAACTAGGAATGCACTACCTGCAATGACAGCATGTCAACCGCAGAATCTACCAGCAGAAAGGCAGCTTTGCTGCAGTGGGGGTGGGGTTTTAGCCCAGGCCCCACTCATCGCGGTGTGGTGTAAACACACCAGCTGGAGGCCGCTGGATTCACGCCTTCCCCCAGCCGGTACAGGTCCCATTTCCAGGGCTTCTATCAGGACGCACTAATGGGGCTCTGCGGACTCCCAGAGGGTTACTGCACTTTAAAGCCACGCAGTGCAAATCCGTCCACATTCTGGTGGATCCGTGGAATGCTCTCCGTCTCCCGGAACCATAACCATTAACGTGACCATTATGTGACAGCTACAGAGGGTCATAATGATACTTCAGCGAGTCATTTCCGAAAATCTGCTACTGCATTATTTTTCAAAAGGCAGACTTTCATTTCCAGGCATGGGAGCTGCTTCCTATAAGTTCTGACACTATCACACTTAATACTGAAATTCAGACCATGGCATTCTGATCCCCGATGTCTTCTTCATCTACATTATTGCTGTCTTATTAAAATGTAATACACAAATGTACTGAATGAATCTGTGTTTATACTGATAGCAGGACACCATGAAGGCACTTGTTTACGCAAAAGTCATGGGCTCAGGGTTAGCTTTCAGCAAGGAACACAATGAGCTTACCTGCTTACCAGAACAGTTTTTGTTTATAATGTAGGAATCAACAGGAACAACCAGAGCAAAGCCACCCACACACACAGAACACGCTAACTTCACACCAACACAGCTGGGGCTGTTTATAAAGCCACCCAACACATAGAACATACTAACCTCACACAGACACAGTTGGAGTTATCCTTAAAGCCACCCAACACACAGAACGTACTAACCTCACATGGACACAAGTGGGGTTATCCTTAAAGCCACCCAACACACAGAACATACTAACCTCCCAGTGACACAGGTGAAGTTATCCTTAAAGCCACCCAACACACAGAACATGCTAATTTCTAGCGCCGTGCACAGATTTTTCAAGGGGGAGGTGCTTGAATTGTGTTGTCCCCCTAAGTAAATTTTGCTTAATCGTCAGTTATCGAAAAGGGGGCATTTAGAAACTCAAAAGGGGGGAGCATAAGAGGCTGGCAACTCCCCGCCCTCACTGGATGGGGTCAGATTTAAACCCATATACCCAGAGGTTTGATGTCACAGTGCTACCCAATGCCACAGTCATTACAATTATGATAAATTAGATACTCATCTAATTTAAATATTCATATTTACAATTTTTTTCCTCATTAAAAACTCTTGTCAGTTTCTGTTAAATTATGTTCCTTTATTATGCATGAATCTTGTTGATTAAAATGACGAAACGAAAGAGCGACCTCTACCCAAACTCCACAGAAGGATCTGCTTCACGTCTGTACACAGTGTAGTTTCTGAAAAGCACCATTTGGCATTTCCTCATTTAGCTAATGTCAGGCCATGAGGAGTGAGGGACTCGCAGACAGACAGAGCTCTGTTAGCCCTGACAGATAGCGGAGGTACAGATGTATAACGGTACTCCTTCAAGGAAAACGGCCTCCTCCCAGTCAACACCGCCAGGGTCGCCATCAGCGAGAGCCCCCCATGCTGTGCTCAGGCCAGAGCCTCTAGGTGGTGCTGCATGGCCTCCACCCTATACCCATCGTGCATTCGCAGCCTCGTTCACAGGGTAACTCCCACTATACTATTACTGTACGATATGGCCCACGATTCCAGATTGTTTCCAGTCCAGCCACACTGGAGTCTGAGGCCTTCGCCACAAAAGAAAAAGGTTTCTCCCAGTGAACACAGAGCGCCCCCTAAAGACGACAGCCGGATCTGCCAGGAACCCAGAGTTCATGTCCGCTAGGAATTTTAGAGGGACAGCTGCAAGACTTTAAACACTCCAGCTATACAGGCACCGGGTGAATTTCCATATTTTTAGAAATTAAAGGACCATATATTATAACATTTACATTGTCCGTTTTGACAGGAATAAAATGGATTGTCATTGACCACATCTATGCCGACTCAGGACCTGATAATACTCTAATAAACAGTGTCACAAACCAGGCCGCCAGTGATCCCTCTTCACAATCCCCCTTAAGGTTCAGTCCTAATCAAAGGGCCTCCTCTCATTCCGCTTCATACCGCGTTCTTACGCTTAAAATAGATACTGGCTCTGATTACTATTAACACCTAATATGGGTCTTAATTTTACACTTTGAGAAGTTCATGACTTTTGATAAATGATAAAAACTTGATAAATGAATCACAAAAAAATATGGCTGGTGGCCATAAGAAGTTCTGACATCACTTACAGACAGCTGAAAAATCTGTATTTAATACCTATTCTATCAAATGTATTACAAATCTGTTCATCGCCTACGAATACATTTCATTTCTCAGTCCCATTCTGGATTCCCCAAAGCTTGGTACAAGATTATCACCTGCCCTATAATCCTGAGAAGTTATCGCTGCTGTACACCTTCTCAGGTAGTTTGGTTCCGGGTGGGGGGGGCGGATGCTCGATGTTCTTAAAACTAGTGATGTAGGACCTGCAGTTCAACCATGTAGCTCAGGCCTCAGGTTTCGAAGAATCATGTCTGAGGATTACGAAATGGTCAGTTACTGTCGCACCAACTCCCCTCAACCTATAGGGGGCAGAGACAGGAAGCCATCTGTAAAAGGCATTGAAAGGTCACAGCCACCTGCTACCTGCTGTCAGGACCATGCAAATGGCCAGTGATCCAGGTACAGACCAACCTTCTCGGTTTGATTTCAGGAAGCACCCAAACTAGAAATTTGCAAACCAAACATAACCACTGGATGCAAGCATCTACCACAGAGCATCTGCAGGTTCAGGCTTAGATTTAAGGCTTTAATGCCACTAAAAACTACATTTAAGGGCAGCTTCACAGATTACTTTAGGTTGTAGGTTTCACTTTATGCTCACCTGGCATATGGGATTCCACAGCTTTGACTTACACTCTGCCAAATTTGAAGAACTTCTTGCACAGTGTTTAAACAAGCCATATAGTCACTATCTGTGACACTGCAATACAAAGGTGAAGCACCACAAAGGCAAACTTCATCAAAACTGAGTTTTGATTGACATCAGGCTCCATTTTATTTCCTGACAAAATATCTTAGCCAAACTACACTCAGTTGTGGAGAAAACACTATGGTTTTCGTTGAATATGCACTTTCCAGTAGCGAAAACTGGTATGTATAATGTACCTACAGGCTAGGTTAGTAATGGCGGCGTAATGGACGATCCATGTTGCAGCTTACAAAAAAAAACAATATAAGGGAGTTAATTGAAGGCCAACTCTAAATTAATAAACAGATAAAAAAAAAAGGAACCACAAGGGGTTTAACACAGGCAGGTAGAACACAAGAGCTAAAGCAGGGAGCAACACAGGGAGAAACACATGGGAACAACTGCAGCGCATACAGGGAGCAACTGCAGCGTATACAGGGAGCAACTGCAGTGCATACAGGGAGCAACTGCAGCGCATCAGGGAGCAACTGCAGTGCATACAGGGAGCAACTGCAGTGCATACAGGGAGCAACTGCAGCGCATCAGGGAGCAACTGCAGCGTATACAGGGAGCAACTGCAGTGCATACAGGGAGCAACTGTAGCGCATACAGGGAGCAACTGCAGTGCATACAGGGAGCAACAGCAGCGCAAACTAGGAGCAACTGCAGTGCATACAGGAAGCAACTGCCTTGCATACAGGAAGCAACTGCAGCGCATACAGGGAGCAACTACAGCGCATACAGGGAGCAACTGCAGTACATACAGGGAGCAACTGCAGTGCATACAGGGAGCAACTGCCTTGCATACAGGAAGCAACTGCAGCGCATACAGGGAGCAACTACAGCGCATACAGGGAGCAACTGCAG
>JAODKM010000008.1:4265683-4283127 GCA_026780845.1 Petrocephalus sullivani | reverse complement strand
GGATTTTATCAAATATGAAGCAATGTGTGACCCAGTACAACAGAGGAAACTCCCTTACGATAAAAAGGACGCTTTTTAAAGAGTTGGTAATATATGCTACAACTTTCAGAAATGCTCTACATTGAAATGTTCCTTTGGTAGCGAATATCAGTAATCAGTGTAGAGAGCCGTAAGACAGCGTTTTTTGTTTTGTTGTTTCTTCCTCAATTCCACAACTTAATTGCTTGAGTAGTAAAGACACTAATAGTAAGTTACCCTTTCATTAGATGCAAAGCCAGAAGAGTGATGATAGTATGCATTACAGAAGATGCAAGGCGCAAAACCATTTCAAATCGGTAAATATATCTCATATAAGATTCTGGCGAGTACAAGTAATGTCAACGCAAAACCTTTGCACGCGGAGAAATTAAGGCACGCCCCCTTGTGGTGGATCGTAGTGTACTGTAGCTGTTCCTCGGTAGCAGATTTCAGCACCAGAACGTACTGTGTCCCGTTTATCGCTAATATGACTAGGAGCTTGGCATCATGATTATACCGGTGGTAGTATTTATGTTTTTCATTGAATGTTTTATTATTTTACTATGCTTTATTTATTTACTTACTGAGGTCACAGCGCAAAAGTAAATGCTGTCCCGTTTTGTAATATTGTAGCTTACCTTAGCATGTGCAAACTTTCCCTTCGGTATTTAAGCTTTTTTAAAATCAGCATTCACAAGTGAGATGTTACTCTCCATTTTACCTAGCAGTGTCAAACAGCCAAACGATTAATCACGTCTTTTCCAGCTTTGTGGTCACACTGCCACCTACTGACGAATTTATACACGCAGTTAATACTAAATCTAAAGCACTGAGCTGTAGTTCACTGACCAGTAAATCTGCCTCAACACCTTAAAATACCATCAGGGTTATATGATGCTCTTGTTAAGTGTGCATGACCTTCCGAGGAGGACGTTAGAAGCAGCCCATGTCCTACCCTTAATGTCCTACAGTCCCATATGGGAACTTGAGTGGGTAAGGCAGGTCCCACTGGTTTACTCACATCCAGCCTGGGTTGCCATCCTGGATCTGTGCACTTATCAGCTCCTCTGGGATGGACTTGGCTCCAGCTGAAGGGGCAGAGGGTTGCTCCCCCGCCCCCCCAAGGGACCTTGCTGGCAGGCCTGCTTATAAAACTCCTTCTTACTACACTCTGACCAGTAGTTTTGAACTTGTTTGAAGCTGATGTCATTAAGGAGAAACATGCATACGGTGGTATAGCGACTAAATATTACTTTAAGAGTTCACAATTAAAAAAAATAATTTTTTTAAGACTTGAAAAAAAGCGTGGGATGTTTGCATGCACTCTGTAAAAGCAGTGGAATGGGAGGCATTCAGTACATGCACAGCAGTGGTGGTATATCTGCTGGGAATCCATTTTCCTCAAACCCAGAATTATAATCATATGGGACTAATAGAACAAGTGTTTCTTTTGTATTGAAATTAATGCAGTATTTTAAGGACGCCAAACTAGGCCTAATAAGCAGAAAATTAAATGATATGTTATTATTCGGTAAGATCCTTTTAAGGGGTGAGATGATTCTTACATGTGACCAGAATGACGCCTCAGGATTTTATGAGGTCCCAATGAGAAGCTTGTTAGTTTTGCAAGGCTGACAGACAGGGTGATGTAATATCATGACCTCTTTCCTGGGAATATGTGGCTTAGCAGGCCGCACATTAACATATATCCTATCCTAGATATCCTAAATCCCGAGAAAGGTCACCCCCTGGGATTAGCCCCTTACCTTGTCATGCTGAAGTCAGGGAGCTGTGATTTCCTCTTGAAATGTTGCCGTGGTACATTTCTCTGGTACATTACTCTGGCAGCCATGCTGCTTCTTATCAATCTCACATTATTTCCTGGACACGTCTTCCCAATATGAACCCTGAAATTCATAAGTGTCTCCATTCATGCATCATCCCACTGGGGCCAAATATCCCCATCTTGTGGACTGAGGCTGAACCTCTCGATTTGGATAAGAGTGAACTAATGGGCTTCTGTGCACTAATCTTGGAGGGAGAATGAACAAGCTGGAGGATTTACAGGCCGAGGAGACGGACACCATTAGAGAAGCTTCAGATATGCACACTGTAGGTTAATTGCAGATGCGTTTTGTGCAGCAGGGGAGTACAGAATAAAAATAGCTAAGCGTTTGAAGAGGAATTCACTTAGAACCGCATTTCCCCCGAATCAGGGGTCATAAATTTTAATAGGCAGGAAATGAGTTTGTACGGCATTCAGCGTTTCATGCCCTAATCCTTATGTGTCCTGCACAGCAAATCCAGGGATTTTCACCACAGTGCTCTAGCTGTTTTCCTCTGTACTAGACACTAAAACATATGGACTCTCAGAGCATACTTATCGTGTGGTCACCTTCACCTCAAAGTCGTCCATCGTATACAGCATGAGCTCCCCCTGACAGTGAGAAGGGGCCTCGTTTTTCTACGTGTGAGGACGCGACAGGACAGTTTAACTCGGGTCTCAGTGACCCAGAGTGGATTCGTGTTCAGGTTCCCATGACGATCTAAACAAATATTCAGCGGGTTTCAGTCACAGAGAGACGTTAAACAGAATGCGTCACTTCCAGGACAGAGGCACCCGGTGCAGAATGAGACCACTATGTATTCCATGCTCTCCTGTTTGACTGCTCCAGGCATCTACTGCCCTTGAACCAGGAGAACTGGCTGGTGTCGGAGGTCAAAGCCAATAACAAATTGTTTTGTCATTGATTGAAAAGAAGAACTGTACCTGTCACTTCAATATAAAGAGCAGAATACAGAAAAGAAAATAAGCAGAAAAGAGTGCGTCTAGACCTGGCAGCGCGGGGTCTGCTTGGTTCAGCCTTCATCTTTTGGATATCCAGTGGCCAGATGGAGCTCATATATTGGTGTTTAACCGGGAGATTATTTTAACTGGCTCTTATTTTGGCATTATTTTGGCTGTTGTTTTGGAAGGCATTATTTGGGAGCTGAAAAGGCCACTGTGCACTTTTTGGGCAAGAGACCCAAAGTGTTTGTGCGGTAAATGGCCTGGCAGGCAGTGACCAGCCCATGGCAGGGAAGGCAGCCAAGGGAAAGAGTCCTTATGGTGTAAATGCATAGAATGGCAGTGCATAGTGGCGTGTCAGAGTCATGTTAGCGTATCAGGCGATCACGGCAGAAAAGGTACCCATGTCCACACACAACACAGCGTAAAGGCTTTTGGGAAATTCTGGCGAGGAGTAGGCCCTAAAACTGTACGGTTACATAGTTAGTTCTCATCATGTTGTCATTATGAAAATTCTTGCTGGAACACACCAGCACGGGAGAGGTGAGAGATGAAGTACAGCCCAACCAGAACCAGCACGGGAGAGGTGAGAGATGAAGTACAGCCCAACCAGAACCAGCACGGGAGAGGTGGCAGATGAAGTACAGCCCAATCAGGGAACTCAGTGACACTGACTAGCTGCAACACCAATTCACCAAACACCAAACAGCGCCAACAAGCTTGCTGTGCTTCAGGTTTAACTCACTGCGGCACAGTAACCCACAGTAACCCCCCCCCACTCCCCACCACCACTATAATGGTCAAATTTAATTTTCAACCATAATGAAGAAGGTGAGCATATTCCAAATAAAATGTCTGCATGTTCAACACTAAAAGCAGCACTGATTCAGGAAGCTGATGCAGCACGGCTTCTGATTGGTCACTGCTCAGCAGCTCCATTACCCGCTGATGGTGATAATCATTCCATCCATATCTTAAGACATCTTTACAAAAGAAAGCGAAAGCCGCAATGTTCCTTCACAAGCTTGTTTCCATGGCCTAAATCTTGCACACACTCCCCGGCAGCTGCTGTGCCTCTGTGCTTGCAGTCATTAAGGGGAGCGGTGCGTGTGGAAATCTCACCTCACAAGGCCACTTGTGGTTTTGTTGTTAGGCCCTCGGAAACAGCATGCCCCGGGGCGGTCTGCACTGCCCTTTCCTTGGACACCTCGCTGTCACGGTTCTGTTCTTCAAAAACAATGCAAACGCGAGACCGGGTGACTGTCACATGGCTCACCTTTGCTAAGGTGACTCCTTTGGGTAAAAAGATGCCCGTTAACTCACAATCTGCAGTTTCAAAGCATTTAAGGCTAACTGCTCTCATCATGGTATTTACGTAAAGGGGTGTGAAGCATGGAAATGCCCCTTTTAATGGAGCACAGACTGATGTGGTCACACCAAAGTGTGTCCTTTCAGTTCAGCTTATCTGCAAACACTGCACATACAGAAAGCCTGTTCCCAGCATCTAATCCTTCAGGACGCTCACTTTTGAATGTGTTTTACACAGGTGTACACATCCTAAATCACGCACCAGTGCTTTTCAGGCAACACCATCTCCAAAGAAGAGACTGTCATGCAGACTACCCAAAAGGAAAAGAACAACCTTTTCAATACACAATTATGTTTCCACTTTGTACAGAACTGTTATTGACATAGTTATGCAACGTATAATCTTCCATTTTTCTGTGCTCAGTCACATCTGCTGGTGGTGGTCCATTTGGAAGGAAACAAAAGTAAAAATAAAAATATTTATTGTTATTACTTGAAAAATCATGTTTTCAGATTAGGCATCTGCTTTGTTTATGTTTTCATTTGGCTAAACAATGGGAACAACATGCGAAATTGATCAAATGCGAATTCCCCTCTTTTATTTAGCGTAATTTTGTGTATTTCAATTTTTTTATGTTTTTATTCATGTGTTTTGTATTCTGCTATGTTAAGTGACCTTGGGCGCTGAAAATAAAATGTATTATTATTATTATTATTATTATTAAATACAATTCTGCATAAATTATTATCTGCGTATATATAGCTATGTGACGAATTATACATTATAAGGTAATATAACCTACAGTTACATTTTAGGCTTCCGACTTCCATCCGGTCACTTTATTTTGCATTTTCTTTATAATCTGTGTAAAATAGCCCGTGAATTTAACGCTGCGTAAGGGGATTGTTAAGGTTAATTCTCCCAACCCTAAACTCTCCTAAAGGTAAAAACCAAAAGTTTTCATCAATATATTATTAAAAACGAAAAGAAATAGTGAAGCTGACTTATTTTACATACAGATTGTCATTACTAAAATGTAAAAATATTGCATTTGTACACATATTCCTCTGTAGGTAGGCGTTAAAATATCCGATTTACATAAAAAATACTGCTATTAGAGTATAAGTGTTGCACGGAACCTTCCAAACCCCTTTGTTTTTATTCTATCATGGGATTTTACACAGAGGTTGAGCTACATAATGTACCACATTAAAAATATTGGTTTATGCTCTGTATGCAGTTGCGTCTAAGTCATAAATACTTCACAGAAATGGAACCCGGGGGATTTCTTTCACAAAAGGAGATGAGAGGCGAACAGACAAGGGCTCTCCAGACAATGCAGATGTGTTATAGTTATCTGCGTGTCTGCAGGACAGTATAAAGGACGGCGCGGGAGCGACCGGCCCGGAGCCGCCCGCGGGTCCCAGAAGCTCCGGCGAGCGCAGCACGTACGCTGCATCTCCTCATGCTCTCCTTCTCCTGACAGTACTTAAAAAATTAATATCTGACTTGACGATAAACCGGAAAATCAACTGATCGAGGTGGAGCAACCGTTTATTAATCGCACATTGTATTTGGAACTACACTGACCTCTGCATGATTTTCCTCCGTAAGAAGAAAAGGAACGGAGCTTTTAACACTAATGAGGTCTTGGGCACGCGCTGACCAGCGCCCTCCGGATACTTCGGAAGCTGCTCCTGCACAGAGAATTGCTTCAGGTGAGCATGCTTAAAACCTCTCTTCAGACTTTGGATTACGGTGATTGTTTCAAAAGAACTGGCAGGTCAGTTGGGTATATTTACTATATACTATATTTACGGCGCCCGCAGCCCATCATTAATAACGACTGTAAGTGGAACACATAGCTTAATATCACACTGGCGGTGTATTCCATAGCAGACAGATATGTCGGGGTACGGCGTCAGTTAGGGGATGGAGATGTATCCTACGGGAGTGATCCAGGGTATAAAGAGCTGCGATTCCTTTTAGTGTCATGCTGTAAACCACGCTGAAAATACCAGCTTTACCAGCCTGATTAAGCTGGTTGAACAATGCATCAGAGTTGACCAGCTTTTGCATGATGGTTTAGCTGGTCATACCAGCTTATGCTGGAAATTCTAGCTCGTTAAGCTAAAAAACCAGCATGACCTTCTTGATATGCTGACCACACCAGTACGACCAACTGGTGATCCAACTAGTTAAACCATCAAACAGCAGCACGAGCTGGGACATGACCACCGTAGACTCATCACTAGTGCCATCCCGTCTCTTTGACTGTCTCTTACCTCCAATTACTGAAATACTCGGTTTTATAAGAAACTTTTTTAGTTGCCCCCTTTTTTTTTTGCTTTCTTAAAGGGACCGCGTTGAACATAGAGAAATCCCTGCTCACTGGTTAACAGTTGCGCTGGTTAACAATTTCTTTAAAATAACGTCATAAACAGTACTTCTGCTTTGCGTTTGCAGCCGTCTGTGCCGGGTAAATTTCGGCAAACTTCTGCTAGACAGGTCGCCTCTGGAGTCCAGGTGTTACAGCCCATCATGTAAAGGAAGGCGCGCTTTTGTAAGACCAAGAGGCGCGTGTGAGGAGCGCAGCCTGTCCCTCGGTATGCCGCTAACTAAACAAGCTGGGAGTTTCTGCTCTGGTAAGGCTACGAGATGTTTCAGCCAAAATAATAATAATATGTTTTGTAATCCTTGTCCTATGGCTCTCCTACAAAAGTACTTTACTTTAACCCTAAAAGGAAATGCTACAAAGCTGCATACCGTTATGTTTTTGCAGGTGCATACCGTTATTCCTCACACTCCTCGCAACCTCCTATCCTGCGGTTATATTGCGGCCCAACTCCGCCCCAATGGTGATTTGATAAACACCAACCAGAAATGAATGGCACCTTCGATGGACCCGAGATTTTTCCAGCAAGGAGGGAATTTGAGCTTAATCTCAGCAGTGGGCTGCCAAATCCTTCGCTCAATAGGAGTGCAGAGGAAGACATTCTCCAGCTCCCCACCTTCTCTACTGCTGCCAAGGTCAGGGTGATCATCACCTTCCTTCTCTGTGGCATCTCGGCCGCCTGCAATGTCGCCGTGCTCTGGGCCGCCAGCGTCCACAAGCAGCGGAAGTCGCACGTCCGGACGCTGATAGTGAACCTGACCGCGGCCGACCTCCTGGTCACCTTCATCGTGATGCCGCTGGACGCCGTCTGGAACATAACCGTCCAGTGGCTGGCTGGAGACATGGCCTGCAGGATGCTGATGTTCCTGAAGCTCTTAGCCATGTACTCCTCTGCTTTTGTGACAGTGGTTATCAGCTTGGACCGGCAGGCTGCCATCCTAAACCCTCTGGCCATTAACGAGGCGAGAAGGAAAAGCAGAGTGATGCTCACCGTGGCCTGGGCGATGAGCGTGCTCCTATCGGTACCTCAGGTAAAGATCTGGGCAACATGAGCAGATGCAGGCACACAGTGACTCACTTTGGGCAGCTGCTTATGAAAAGGGGAGGCATGGATGGATGGATGGATAGGTGGGTGGATGGATGGATGGATGGATGGATGGATAGGTGGATGGATGGATGGATGGATGGATAGGTGGATGGATGGATAGGTGGATGGATGGATGAATGGATGGATAGGTGGATGGATGGATGGATGGATAGGTGGATGGATGGATAGGTGGATGGATGGATGAATGGATAGGTGGATAGATGTTGTGATGAGATTCCGACTTTATTTAAAATTCATTTACTTTGGGGGAGAGGTGCGTGTGATAAACTTTGTTTAAATATGTGCCACAGAACATGGTGAATAAGCTGTAGTTCTCAAAGCTCAGCTCAGCAGACAGTTAAACTCACTCATGGGGAGGAAAACTTAAGGACAAAAGGATTGCAGATCTAGAAGCCTTTCTTCTTATCAGCGGTCTCGACGTGGTAGCCCAGCTCTAGATTATGATACATTTTACTGATGTTAGTTTAAGCTTCACAGAAAAACACAACCAAAAAATATGGATCTTTGCTCAGAACAATGTAACTACCACACCCCATTACAGCCCATCATGCGATGGCAGAGTGGAGTGGCCCGTCAGGTGACACTGCTTACATGTGTTGTGGTATTTTTCAGATGTTCCTGTTTCACAAGGTGACCATCACCGCTCCTCAGACCTTTACTCAGTGCACAACCCGTGGGAGCTTTTCCCGACACTGGCAGGAGACCCTGTACAACATGTGCACCTTTGTCTGCCTGTTCCTCCTTCCTCTAGCCATCATGATCTTCTGCTACACAAGGATCTTGATGGAGATCTCCAGGCGAATGACCAAGGGATACTGTAAGGCAACGCCAAGGTCCTAGTGCACCCCAGGCTCGTGTCTGTGGCACCTTAGATAAGACTCTCTGAGAGCCAGGCCCAGAGTGAACCAGTTATTCTGTGGAAAATGCTTTGTGCATGTGAAAAAGTAAAGGCAGATCATTAAGCATCATGTTTAGTTCATCAATTAAAATCTAATAATCAGATCAAACGAAACATGTTTATATTTAAAAGAGTTTGGATCCATTTTCCTGAAAGTACTGTATAATGTCTATTGCAGTATCTTCCAAGGAGATTCATCTCCGCCGCTCAAAGAACAACATACCGAAAGCCAGGATGCGGACTCTGAAGATGAGCATCGCCATAGTGACGTCCTTCATCATCTGCTGGACGCCTTACTACCTGCTGGGGCTGTGGTACTGGTTTTCCCCCGATGGCCTGGAGGAGGCTGTCTCCCATTCCCTCACACACATGCTCTTCATCTTCGGGCTCTTCAACGCCTGCCTGGACCCCATCACCTATGGCCTCTTCAGCATCTATTTCCACAGGGGGCTGAGGAGGTACCGGCAGAGAGCCTCCGTCTTAGCCGACTCGGAGAACCCCACCGTCACCAGTTCCTTCCGCTGCTCCTCCGCCTCCTCGTTTCCTCTGAGACGGCTGACTGCCCGCGCCCAGGCTGGACGGGGGCCCGCGCCCGGCAGGCACAGCAGGATGGGAAGACCTGTCAGTGCAGCAGCTTTCTCACCATGTGCCACAGCTGGGAGCCGGGGACCAGTCAGCTCCATCTTGATAACATGACATGATGCACTTTCACTGTTTTCCTGGCCAGCAATTGTTATGGTTATTACTCATGTTAAGGCTTTCATCGTAATTACCAAAATGATACCTTTGTGTGACGGCTAACAGCTCCAGAATTGTGTATGAACCTCCTATGCTCCTTTGCTCTATGGATATGTTTTTGAGTTTATTCTTAAGCTGACAATCAGGAGTGTCACCGTCCGATTACGCACTGCTGTGTGTCCGTCATGTTCAGTTCTATGAACCAGTTGAACAGACTGATTTTAATGCTGACATCTCAGGCATGTTCAGCTTCTCTTCTGTCCACACTCTCTTTCCGGCAAATCGCTGTTTTGGTGTTTTACAATCTCAGGGGAATGTTGCTTCTGGAGCTCTGAAGTCTAAACGTAAACTAAACTATTAAAATGGAAAAACTCTCCCATTAATAACACTTTCTAAGTGTGGTGTATTTTACCATTAACAAGCTGTAATTACTTGGACAAGCACTTACCGGAATCTGGAGTCATCTCTGCCACACTGTCGCGTATTACCGTGTTTTTCTATTAAACTATCCCGCCGTGAGGCTGATCGGTTGTGTTCTCCCTCACACAGATATATGGATGTTGTCATGCCTCTGGCTCAGCTGTCAAAATAAATTCCGACACTCGCTGCGTCTCTGACATCAGTGATTCGGGAATCGGTAATGAGCCTGAACACCAGGCCGGATGAGAGGAATCGGTGCTGATGCGGTTGCTATGGCACCAGCACCCAGGCGGCAGAGGCCCGGCGGGACTCCGCCTTCCTCAGGTGACCTTTCAGCCGTGCCTGTCACCTCTAGATCAAGGGAGACAATCAGCAAGTCATAATCAGATATCACTGGCTCAGACTAGAGCTGCCTATAGAAGATGAACTATAGGCATTATTAATGGAAACAGAAACAACAAAATCACTTAATATGTGGATACATGGAATGTGTCCCACTTACTCACAAAGCAGTACATATTTATCTCACCGGGAGAGTTTCTGAAATCCCCCCGTTTAAATGTAAATACTGAAATTGGCTTACACTGACTTGCTGTATACATGTCCTGCAGCACCCATAACCCTGCGAGGACAGTCCTTCATTTTAGTGGACCTCATCTGCACCGAAAATGTTCACAAAAAACATCAGAGGAGAAGAATAAAAGAGGCACTGTACTGAATCAACATTCTTAAGTATAAATATTCAACAAAATACCGAATGCAGAACAGCAAAGCAAAACCTCTTAAAAAGCACAAACACATATACAGAATAGCTGGGAGTAACTAAATCAACTGACTCAGATTGAGTCAAATCAGCATTAGTTAAAATTAAGACAACGCCAGCATCTTAAGATGGATAAGATACATGTTTATTCAGAAGCAGTGTGCTATGTAACCGAGCTCCAGGCTCAGAGAGAGAAAGATCATTTCTGTTCAAGAGCTGCCTTCGGAGACTCGCGTGAACACACCTGCACACACCTGCACACACCTGCACACACCTGCACATGGCCCCTATCTGGCCCTGCTAGAGGAAAACCTGCGTTTGGGATAACATGCTAGTTCTGGATTACAACCTTCTGTCATCACATGTGGCATCTCCAGTGAGACGTCGAACTTTACATCAGCTGCAATTCCCTCTGTTGGAGAGGTAAATAATATGACATGTCATACAATTCAACTTATTTTTTATATAACAGCTTTCACAAGTCAGCCCAAGGAGCTTCATATGGGTGTACTGTGATACATCCCTGCATCATTCACACAGAGTAATTCAAAAACAGGGAGAATGGGAGACAGAGAGAGAGAAAAGAAAGAAAGAAAGACAGACAGAAAGAAAAAGAAACTCAGATGACAACTCGTGAATCAAAAACTCGCACGTAGGGAGAAAAACCCCCCGTGCACGCTAGCATTATAGAAAAATAAAAATTCAAAAAGATATCCATACGGTGGCGATAACACTCACATTCTTGCTCCTGTGCCTGTTGTAACCAAGGTCCTTTGATTAGAGTAAAACATAAAGTCACCAGCAGGTCCAGAAAGTACAAATCCAGACCAAGATTTTGTTTCAACCAACCAGTTGCGCATAAAGAGTCACAGTCACAGAGTGCTCAACTAGTTGGTTGAAATAAAACTGAAATTTACACCACTGGTCAACAGGTCAGTGCTTTGCTGCTGTTTGGACTGAACAGACACAAGACAGTGCAGCGAGGAAATCAGTGTCAGGGCCTCAGATCTTCAAGCCCTCATTCAGGCGTCTTGGACGGAGATGTGCATGGAGTCAGGTGGAGGCTGTGTGGGAAGTCGCAGTAACTCCAACAAAGGCGACTGTGCACCACATACTGTACTTGCCATAAAGTGCCAGCTAGCACCTTTCGGCTCGTCAAGAGGGCACCGAAACGCTACTGGCAAGCAGGAGGGGTTCACTTTAACAAAGGTTCATGAGGACAGGGGAAATTTGAATCCCTTACAATTTTTTTTTTATATCAGACTTATTGTAACAAAGAAAATGATGTGTGAAAGGCCATGTATGTTGGTGGCTAATGAAGAATTATAAACGCTTGTGTTCGGGTCACAGGAGAGGAGCGCCATGTTCAGACACAGCGGTAAGCCTTCGGCTGAGCAGCTCCCTCACTGCAGGAACAGTGCTTTCAGCAGCAGCTACTCCACAAATAATTAATTGTCCCAAGAGCGCAGAGTGCTTCCAGTCTGACGCAATAACAACGGCTGGGAGACAGGAGATGGTGGATCCCTCGGGACACGTTTCTGAGCGATGACTCCCCCGAGGCTCATACTGTATCTTCTTTGGTATAGGGTCCATTAGACTGGGGAGGGTCATACTGCCTGTGTTCATAGACAAGGTCACAGTATACACTAAAACCAACAAAAAAAACAGATCACATGACCATCATACACAGAGCTCACAACGTCACGCCACGCCTCAGCAAACACATAAATGCTGTCGTCCGTGTGGGCCTGTCACTTGCAGCTATTTACAGCAAAATACAGCTCAGATAAGACGTAAGTTTTCATGTAAGTAAATGCTACAAAAAGCATATTAGCATTCAACCTCTAGAAGAGAGGAATAATTATTCAAACTGCTATTTACTAATTCATTCTGTACAGGCAGACATTCATGTCTTCATTCATGCAGAAAAGGGCGATTCCTGCTGAGCTGGTGGCTGACTTGGGCCCTGTCAGTCTTTCTGGTCCAGCCTTTTGCTTTTATTGGAGACTCTTTAGCAGAAACAAACAAATCATGGGACAGTCTTCCCAACGAGGCCATTCACCTGAAGGCTTTCCCAGGGGTGTGAAATCTCCCTGACCGCGAGCTCTCAGAGGGCAAAGCTCCCAGGCACCTGCAAAATCCAAAGGAAACACGGAGCAAAGGAAAATTCCAGACCATATTCAATGAAACAATAAGCTTTAGTGCCGGATACAGTGCAAATTTTTCCAAGAACAAAACAACCAGCAACAGAAGCATGAGTAGACATCAGCTACAGAGCACAATAAAAGCACAATTTTCATTACAGGTTGGATCCGAGATTTATTCAAGCAGCTAATGTCCACTTTCGCTTCGGTTCATATCTAAAAATGCTCACTGGCTGCTGTTCCTTCCTTCTCCTCCCAAACCATTTCTACAGTGTTTAGGTCAGGTGGCCAGGTCATGTGATGCAACACTTCCCTTTGTAGGCGACTTGGCATGTCCAAACTTGATTGGTACTGTAGTTTAGTCCCTCACATAGATGGTGAAGATGATGCACCCTAAAGGAGTCCACACCCTTTGACTGACATCTTTCCAACACGTGGAACAGCCAGGATATGTGAGCAGGTGTTTCATCAGAGGTCCTCCTGAACCATCCGCATATTAAACCAGACAGTTGCTGTTTCAGGGCATCCTGGTGTCATACAGGGCTGTTTTTCCCTTGAAGGAGCGTGTGACTGTCCAGGCTTAGGGGTCAACTGCTCCCATGCGGGTCATCGCCCATCGCTCCCTGGAACCTTCACTCTGCGGCTCTCGTTTGTTATGCGGGCCTCAGGACTCTGAGTAATGGCTGGTTCACATGGCAACATGGCTGAAAAGGCCCCTTTTAGGTAACGTGTGAGAAACAAACCATCATGTAACAAAGCCACAAAAACAATAACCATCCCTTACCAATACTCAAGTTGCTCTGCAGAAGGGCAATGCACTTGAGTAACACACTTGACAGAAGCATCCTGGATGCAGTGTATTTAAGATCAACCAGTTTCAGCCAATAATCGTAAAGTGGAAGCAGATCGGATTGACTCTACTTTATATGAGTGATAAAATCAAGACGCCATTTAAAAGAAAACACAGCACCCACTAATAGCTTTCAGGAATATGATCGCTCTGATTGGAGGGTCTTCTGAAGGATGAGTCTCTCACATATACTGACAGGTGATGGGGGGCAGCTGGCTTTGGACCACCAGTGCTTCATCCCCTCTTTTAAGTCCCACGGGAGATCATTCTCCTCCATTATCATTGTCCTTTTTGTAAATTGCTAATTCTCTTCATAAACAATGGACATTAAAAATGAGAGTCATGAAGCAATTATTGTAATTACACAAGTAAAAATTAGCATCAGATCTGAATGACAAGTACAAAGGCTCAAAGAATAACCAGATGGAGGTTTATATAAAAAAGCGGAAAGTGAAGCATTAGATGATTAAAATAGACTCATTGTAGTCCCTTCCCTGTCAGTGAAGATGGCATTCACTCACAGTAATAAAATCCATCCATAGGACTCTCGAATGTCACTCAAGGGGTCCAATAACAGTCATGTGCTAAAGCTTGTGATGCCAATGAACGGTGGAGTCACCAGTGCACAGGGAGGACACCAGGAAGTCAGGCCAGTGAAACAAAGTATTGCATGAAAGTGCGAGGCAGGACTATGTGGCTGCTAGTAACCAGCATGAAAGCCATTTGAGGGTCAGAGGCGACATTTCAGGGTCAGAGGTGGTCATTATCATCCCCCATGTCTAACTGGTGGCTTCTCTCCTGCCTCTTCACCACCTTAGCTACTGTGTGGTGAGTGTACTGGTACAGAATGGCTGCCGTCACATCATCCAGGTGGGGGCCACACAGTGGTGGTGGGTGAAGTGGCTCCCTATTGATTCTGGGAAGCACGTTGGGTCTTGAAAAATTATATATAAATGCACTTTTCATTCATTCATTCATTCATAACAGAGGTTGCGGAGATGCAATGCCTGCACCATAGGCTATGGACCGGGGCTGTCCGGAGGTGATCCATTACCCTCCACTCTGCCCAAGACAACGCCAGCATCTTATCTGGCACACAGGGACGTCAGCTCCTCTGGGTGCCTCTGGTTACTCCCTGAAGCAGGAACATTGCTCTGCTGTAGCTGAATCCAGCTCTGACTAATAGCCGCACGTCTGTCCTCTAGAGTTAGCGCCCTGTACAGACACATGCAAAGCAAACGTCTGTCAAACATCCATTACCATTCCAACACCAGTAATATCATCATCATCAGCACCACTAGGCTATAGGCAGCTTGAGGTACAGTGCCTAGCTGTGCCTCTACTTCAAAGACTAAAGGTCCCTTTAGTAACCAAACTATCCAATATGCACTCTCTAATCAAATTCTATTTCATATCGCCGCTGTGCGATGAAAAGCACTTCTCCAAAAGAACATCATTTCATGAATGTGGGAAAAAAAAATGTTTCCCAATAACTACCTTACAAAAATAAACCTAAAACAATGTAAAGACACCCTTCGCACCACAAACTGAAACCTACCATTATGCAGCCATCAGTGAACATTTTAATGTTTTAAATGGACTTATTGTCAGCGAGGCAAGTAAGTTAATGTCAACAAGATATAAACTAATCTTGCTTTATATTCACAATTAACAGCGATGTTAGATGCTATCGACCAATCACTGCTAAGCTGTTAGAAGTAGTAATGTGTAGTAATGTAAAGTATCCATAGAAACGACTACCATGACTATAGATGTTAATTGGTACACACATAAATATAAGTTAAACAGATGATTTCATGAATAATATTTTCATTGGCCAATTAGATGTCAAACACTATCAGTAGACAGAGGAGAACGACTGTGTACCATCTATAGTGAACAGTCACAATCGTCAAAAAGTGAAGATACGTGGTTTTCATCACACAGTGACTGTATAAAATATTAATGTACCTGATAAGGACAGGAATTTCCCCCAAAAGACCTGCAAAATCCCAGCAGTCTTACAAAATGTAGTTGAGACATTGGCTCTAAGGTCAGGTATCTCCATGTAATGTATTCTAATGGTTGTTCCGCTCACACCCCAGAAGGATATTTATAAAAGACGGTACAGAACGGTTTGGCATGCACCCAGTGGCCCGACAGACTAACCTCTCTTTTAAGTACTGATTACACATGTCCTCCAAAATCCATGGCTTCCATGACGCCTCTTGCTGAACCTCCGAAGCAGAGTACGGACCGAGGCTGAAAACATAAAGAGAGCTTCCAGATCCTTCCTCGCCCTGATCTTCATCAGGACAGAGATATCTGTCAGCTGGAAGAGGAAAGGCTCATTTCAGTCTGAATGTGTTAAATTAAAAAACAGATACACACACGGCCCTGGAAGTGTGAGTGCGAGTGCGAGTGCGAGTGCGAGTGTGAGTGTGAGCGCGAGCGCGAGCGCGAGTGCGAGTGTGAGTGCGAGTGTGAGTGTGAGCGCAAGTGCGAGTGTGAGTGCGAGTGCGAGTGTGAGCGCGAGTGCGAGTGTGAGTGTGAGTGTGAGCGCAAGTGCGAGTGCGAGTGCGAGTGTGAGTGTGAGTGCATTCCTAACTGCTGTGCTGCCGAAGTGCACAGCTAAAGAAGAAAACATGCAGGCAGAAGTCATTTTCACGGAACCATCCACGTTTTCTGTGTGAAAACCAAAGGCAGCCCTGCTGGGTTTTATGCAAACTGGCTCTGCGGTTCAAAACTGAGTCCATCCATCCATTTTCTGAAATCTCTTGTCCTATTCAGGATCACAGGGGGTCCAGAGCCTATCCAGAAGGCTATGGGCAGGGAACAACCCAGGATGGGACACCAACATCGCAGGGCACACACTCACACACACACACACACACACACACAAGCATACCTATGGGAAATTTGGTAACTCCAATTAACCTATGCATGTTTTGTACTGTGGAGGAAAACCAGGGCGCCCAGAGAAAACACCACAACGACACTGGGAGAACATGCAATCTCCACATACCTGGGATTCGAGCGGACACTGGAACACTGGCCCCACCAGTGGGAGGCAACTGTGCTAACCACTGCACCACTGCGCCACCCAAGAATTCTTAAAGTTTCCATGAAACAGAAATCGAGCCTTGCCGTGCACATTCATACGTATGCTGGAAAAAGGCTCACTGGAATAAACCAAACTGCAATCAGGCAAACTGAAAAATGGCCCATTTTACACTGTACCTCGAACAAACAGGTTCTGGTTCACTGGATCCAGGGTATATACTGGGCTCCATGGAGTTGCAAGACAGTGGGAAGGTGGCAGGACCAAGGTGGCCTCAACTGTGCCATCGTAGGTGTCCAACAGGACGATGGTGCCACTTCCGTACATGAGAAGAACCTGTGAGAGACACAGTGTAAGGATCACCCTTCTACTGTCACAGGCCGGTCCGAGGAAATCCTGTCTATGTCAGAGCAGCCACGCCCCGCCGGGTGAGCCCACTGCTAAGACCCGCCCACTGGTGGATGCTGACAGCCGCTCAGTGTCTGACTCTGGCTGTTGCCCTTGCGTTTTGCACTTTTCATTAAAACCTGATTATTCAGAGCTGACCTACGCCAATGCCCTTCCGTCTGTGCCTCACACCACCTGGAGATGCTTTGACAACAGGAATGCTTATTAGACAACAACGTTCATGAATGCATGGAAATGTAATTCATTTTCAGTAACCCCAGAATCTTTACGGTAACAATCATCTGTCTTGGCCATCAGGGGGTGTTCACACTCTCACACATACAAATTCACACATGCACTACATATGCCTTCATGACGCAGCACAAAACATCCTTAATTCTCACACTAACCACGATTATGAGGGTATTTATAGTGCATTATAGATGAGTGCTTCATGAAGAACTCATAGACTATACAGCAGGTTTTATCCTGTTGCCATCAGGGCACTGAATGACAGTTAATTTGTGTTTTTTTTCCTCCTACATTTCACCTCAGTTCTACTTCA
>JAODKM010000008.1:4244131-4260032 GCA_026780845.1 Petrocephalus sullivani | reverse complement strand
AAGATTTAGGAAAGTTAAGATGATAGAAGAGATTCAAATAGAACAGTAGAGTAATAAAATAAAATTATATATATATATATATATATATATATATACATACATATATATATATGTATATATATATATACAAATTACTACTGGGACTTCGGACTTCCTGATCCTGTTTTCTCAATTATGTGTCACTGTGGATGAAAGTTTGCCAAATCTAAATCATATAGGAAACAAAACACAGTGGGACAAGACATAACAAATATTTCAGTGGTTATGATGGTGGCTTGGCTGTCTTTGTGAGAGCCAATACAATTTTGTCTCAGAATCAGGATGAAGAGGGTAACTTTATCATAGCTCTTAAAAAATGAGTAAAAATGCTGTAATGTGGCATATGGAGCAGATGCTAACGTGTAGCCCAGAGGAGGTTTAATGCCAAACAGGGTTCAGAGCAAGTTCTGTATAAGTGGAATCTCGATGAATAAAAAAATAGGTTGCCCGAAATTACATCACTAAAGCCGGATCTGAAGTGTCCCAATATACCATTTCTTTCTGGAAGTAAAACTGCTTGAGAAATGAAGGGCAGAATATTCCTTCTATCTTTCACCTGCTTAATTTGATCAGTGACACTGGGAGCTTATCCCAGGCAGCACACGGCACACACACACACACACACACACACACACACACACACACACACCATCATGCACTGTGGGAAATTTAAGATGCCACTTAACCTGACTATATGCCTTTGGGCCACACGAGGACACCTGTGTGAAACAGGGGGGATATGCCAACTCCACACACACAGCAAGGTGTTGGGGCAACAGTCAGGGGTGTAGCTGGAAAATCCTAGAGTCACCGTGTTAGACTGTGAGAGGGGGTGGATTGTTTTGGACCCCCCTGAATCTGCCAGGGTCTCCATGGCCCTCCAGCGCTCCTGGCAACAATCCAGCTCACATTTCCAGATAAATCAAGATTCAGTTATCAATTATTGTCATCACTTGCCCTGAACAGTGAGAGAACTGAATGAAAAAGGAATGTGAATATAATGATATAAAAATGGGGGAAATATATGATTTTCATTATAACCATATGTCCATTTATACAGGTATAATAATTTTAAATGTATAGATGGTATCCAGTAATGCAATATCCACCCATCATCCATCATCCGTCCATCCAACTATCCATCCATCCATCATCCATCCATCCATCCACCCATCAAACTATCCATCCATCCATCCATCTCCATTCAGCTTCTTCTGCTGAGTTATGTAGTGGTTGATACAATAACTTAACTACAATGATGGAACAGAAATGAACATTGCCATTGTGTACCCAGGACAGGATCAGTATTAAAGGATGCTGTTCTAAAGAGATCTACAGTCGAGATCAAATTAGCCCGGCATTTTTGCTGGGGCTACAATTGTTGCGACATCTTAACACATGTGTTTCTGTTGAAAGTCATGAAAATGTGCTGCTCAGAGGTCTTAGGGGCACAGACGCAACGAGCGATTAACTAACCCTCCCCGATGTTAATAAATGATTGACATTGTAATAAAAAGGAGGTAGAAAAATATCGGTATATTACATTTTGTCCCGTTGCCATGACAAAACCTCGGTCTGAGGTTTATTGAGAGTGCTGTCCTTTAGAATTTCAGAAACACTGGGTGTCTGATATAAACTGTGCTTCTGGACGCTTTGTAAGGTATTTGATTATTCCCAGTGGGGGTTTACTTCAATTAACTGAAAAGCCTCTAAATTAAATATTTCAGAATGCCCCTCTAACAGCCATGAGACACGTTATTTCATCGCTGTCGACATTCGCCAAACCATGACATCTTAGGGGTGTGACCGTCATGCATTGATACAATGTAATGTTGTGATAATGCGCTATATAAATAAAATTGCATTGCATTGCATGCTTCCTCCTGCACCGCTATTGCGCATAACTGACTTGGTACAAACACGTGTTGATTCCCCCATGCGAGCAAACCATAGTCTTTCTCCCACGGCTTTTAATTTGTGGTTATTTTCTTTCGACGTTTGTACACACCCCCCACACGGGGGCGATGGAGCACGACATACCCTACTTCGGGATAGACACCTAGGACTTTCTGGTGGCAAGACTTTTTACCCGAGATGTACTTTATTATTGCCACGTATGGAGAAACGTTGTACATAAGATACACCGTTAAGCATTAAACGTTATCACAACCGCTGATCTACAAGCAGCCTTCAGCTAGTTTACAAGCGATGCACATAAACACAGGCCAACATTTTTTTTCTTTTCTTACAAATCATGAATGAATACGGTATGAAATACTGACTACGAAAGTGTTGAATGTTACACATATAACATGATGCGGAATCAAAGAAGAGCTAAAACTCATAACATGCAGCGCGTATCTGGACTAAATACGGATATACTGAAAATAAAATTTCCCATTTGACTGAATTATATGAATAGTCTAACACCGCAAGTTGCCTTCGAGTTTGGAAACAGACTTCCAGCACATCAGTTCCCTGATCTCAGCATTACGCGATAAAAAATCCGGGAAGGGCTGCGGGCAGGTAGAGACTTGTAAAGAAGCCGGAAACTGAACTTCTGCCTATTCTTATAGGCCGTCTCACCCATCAATTATATGACGTATGGGCAGGGCGGGGGGAGAAGTGGGCAGGTGTGCGGCAATCTAAGTAAAAGTTTTCTGGTGGCGAGCTTTTCACCGAAAACTCCGTATTTTGTCATTGGGACGTATGGAAAAATGGGGCTAACTGAAGCATTCTACATTTTCGCAGGTAATACTGCTGTAATTCTTGATCGGGGACTAGTGCCACACCCAGGGTGAAGGTGATCGAAACCGAGATTCTTCTTTTGTAGGCCTATTGCAAGGGAAAATTGAGTCTGGGGGGCAATTTTATATATATCATACATTTTAGCGTTTTTTGGCGACTGAAACGTTTTGATAGCATGTCATATATTAAGGCTCTAGTACTCCAGAATTTCCGAGCGCTTGGGTGGGGTTCCTATGTAATGAATTCATTGGAATGATCCATAGTTTATAACATAATACAAAAGTAACAAGTTATTGTCGTTCGCGCTTTGCGCTTGGTAACTGACTGTGGAGGGTTAGGATGAGTCGATCGTCGTGATTCTAACCCTACTACACTCTAAGGTGTGTGCTATAACCCAGCAGGTATGTAATCCGGCGTGGAGCCCCTTAAAACGTGCGGTAAATGGCAGAAACTAAACATAAATGATCTACTAGCCGCGTTCAGCCAGTTTATAGGTGATACGTGCATATATACATCCCGGACACTTTGAGCTAGGACAGGATTTGCAAACTACCATTTCAATCAAAAGGACCTGGATGTTAATGCGAAACGGCTGGATGAGTCTTTCAATCAAGGAAACAAACCAGTCAAAGCACAAGAAGAACTGAACTATTTAGCCAAACACAGGAGCCTTTCGCGTTTAAAGTAATTTGTAAAACCCGAAGTAGCTCAAAGTGTTCAGGATGGCATGGATTATCTGGTCACCCAATTAATGTGACTTAACTCAGCTTTTTCATGTTTATTCCCTTGCTGTTATATCTATATAACAGCCAGCTAAATCTGCACATCCTGAAGATTTAAAGCCGTTAGTAGGAGGCAATGCACAGAAAAGACCCTTATTGTCAGAAACATTAAATATACCTTATGTTTTGTCAAAGGCAAATGTGCATATGTCTTTTTAATGGGATCTAATTGCAAAAATATACAACAATTTCACTCCAGACAATTAAATGCGTCATTGAATATCTTTGTTGAGAAACTGAGAGCATTTCACAAAAAAATAACAAAAGGAAGCCAAACAAATCAACAAAAAGCACTTTCATAAGTTTTTTTCCCCCATATATGAAAAGACAACAAATAAAATGAACAGATACAGCAAAGACAGCAGAGATGCAAAGGGAAAATCATCCCAGAAAACTGTATCACTTCTCAGCTCAATAACAGTTACTTTTGCATCAGAAAAGTAGGAACACATTACAAATCCATCTGGAGACACGGTGATATCACAATGACTCTTTTCCTGAAAGCCACAAAGTCATACAAGGAATTGTGCATTTGTAAAATGCAATTGAGAGAAAACACATTTCATCAAGCATGTGTTCTGTTTAATGTTCAATGTTTTCATTTGGCTATTACCCAGTATAACCCCAGTCTCTCAGAGAAGGCACCTACTGGACACTAACACCTGTCTCACATAAACTGTAGCATGCATATAAACAGCAGCATTCGGGACCCTATAAATGTCAGGTTTTTGTGCTGGGAGACAAGCCTTGCAAGTCTCGATTCCAAATTTGTGGCTTTAAAATACCAATTCACCTCACATGGGGTCAATTGGACTTTCCATCCAGTGTTACACAAGCATCAAATATTTCAGCTGTTTGCTGGACAACAGATGTTCTCATTTCCATCAGCTGCATTACCAAGCTTTCACATAACGAAGGCCAGATATTGTTTCAGATAAGGATCAAAGTTTGATCTATACTAGTCATCACCGCAGCTGTGTGCTGATTGACGTAAGTCTATTTATAACTTCATTAGTCTATTCGGGTGATTTTAATTAGAGAAAATCTGTTGCATGGATGCAAGGCAATCAAATTAGTTCAACATCTTCAAAATAAAACACAAAAAAACGAAACGGAACTGTCACAAACAAGAGGAGATGTACTGCTAAATTATACAGGGGAATTCACAGAAAAACACACAGATAATCGAACAAAACAAACATTTCCCCAGTACCATAAACAGGCTGTTTTCAGGCTGTCCCAGAAAAACAGTCATTCATCACGTTACCTTAAACTTACTTGCATGAGCTGAAAACCACAGGATCAGTTTAAAAGGAGCAACTGCAGGGGGGAGTTCACACTAAGGGTCTAGAAACCCCTAACATTCCAGAGAGGTGGAAACTCGCTTGCAGCTATGCTCATCATGGGGTGGAGGATTTTCCATGGCAACCACAAGACAGCTGTGGGGTAGAGTATAGAAGTGGCAAGGAAAAATGCACTTGAATTCAGGGATTCCTTGAAACAAAAAATATATAACAACAACAACAACAACAATAACTTATTAAATATCAAACAATATATATATCACCTAAAAATCATAAGCTTGAGTAACAAAGACCACACAGTATGTTACAAGTATAATAAGGCTACACATTTTACACCTTCTCTGTAAAAATAAATTAAAACAAAGACAAAGGGAATATATTAAAAACACAAATACTATTGTTGATTGAGTAGGAAGTTGCATTTAAGAAAAGTAGAGTACATTTTAAGGCTTGGTTAAAAAGCAGTCTGGCAGATGGCACTGAATTGGGTAATTATAAAGTATGTTACGTGGCCCCTGTTTTTAAAAGCATATCGACCATTTTATTAAGTAGCACTCGCAGCAAAAGGCTCAGTACTCAACACTATGAGAATATTTACTATCCTACTTTGGCAATTATATTACAGTTTTTATTTCAAATATTGTTTCTCCACCTGAGAGAGTCCAATGGGTGTAAAGAGCTTCACATCTTCTGTGCCACTCGGACGGTGTGCTATGCCCAGCTGAGACCTGGGAGGCTTTACACCTTCACTTATATGGAATATTTGAAAATATGTTCCATATATGGAAACCACAACCTAAAACACTCCTAACATTACCATTGAGTGTGTAGTTACAGTCACCATAGTGATACCATTTTCCTCCACAAACCAGCAAAATGCAGAGGGTAGAAAGCAGGGGCATACGAGAAAGGGATTGGATGATGGAGGTGAAGGTGTACAAGAAAGACAGAAGACTGGAGTGAGGAGGAAGGCGAGACGCAAAGATGGACAAAGACCGAATTCTGATACTTTGGCCTCAAAGCTACATAGAAAAAGTTTCCTAAATTCAGTGGCCTGTAGGCTAGCAGGGTTGGAGTTAAAACAGACAAAAAAAATTACAACAAATTTATCAGTAGTTTGTGATTCTTCAAATGAGCAAAGACTCAGCTGTAGAAGAAATAAATTTGCAACACTACTCGGTGCTGGCAAACAGAGTCGCTCCATCACAAAGAGAAACCGTCTGAACAACAACTTTACGCTGGCCTTATATTCCAACAGGGGACATACACACTGCAAGCATGTAATCCTCTAGAAGCTTCATAATACATGAGAACTCTTGCTGGCTTTGGACAAATAACATTGGGAGAAGCCCAATGCACCAGGGTACCAGATTCTACACACCACAAATACCATTTCTTCTTCAATTCTCACCAACAGCTGAGAATCATACAAGTACAGGTTGGAACATGGTCAAGGACCTGAATGAGCCCAACTATGGTGCATAAGACACAAAGGACAGCATTTAGACACAGAAATTCCAGCAGCAACAAAGAATGGCAGATGCTTCCAAAGTATCATTCATTATGCTTAATATCAAGCAGTGGCTAAGCTATAATTAAAGCTATATTTCCTCTGATCCAGGCCTTCGTCCCACACAAAGGGTAGTACCCAGCCCGTTGGATGTGTGAAGGAAGGTCAGAAACATCCTCCTCCACAGGAAACCACACCCCTGAAGAGCACCTTCCCACATCTCGAACACCAACGTCATTGTTTAGGTACCAAACTGCACCATGGCGTGGGTTTCAATCATTTAGCGATGAGGCCAGTTCCCTGTCAGCAGCTTTTTACCTGCAAGAATCAGGTGAAGTTTGTTTCTACCCAAACAAGGACTCTGATTGGTCAGTCAGGTGATAATTACAGATGATTGGCCAACACTGGTTTAAATGTTTTGATTATTCAGATAGTGTGGAGCCGCAGCTATAGTAACCAGAATCACATGGCATTAAAGTAATCTGTCCTTAATCACTCCTCATATCTGTATTTTGACTCCTTGGGAAACCTCGAAATTGGAGACAGATGTAGATGCTCTCTACCTCCTCACTTTGCTCGACGGCGAATTTCCCTGATGAGTCTTTGGCTTCACTGAAACCGTTATTCTATGAAATTTCTGCATGACAGAATCCAACACAATAACATCGTCATGGCGTACGTTGAAAAAGAGAAATATAAAGCTCATTCAGAGTGAGTCCATATTGAATTAGACCGATTATGGAAACTGTTCCTTCAGCTAGCCTGGACACGCGGATATGGAGCATGGCCGGGGAGATACGTATGGAGCCTCTGGAGGACAAGGGCGAGACGGCTTCACTCCGGTGTTGTTTGGGCCATGCGCCACAGGGGGGCGCCGTGAGGGCTGAGGTCTCGCAGTAGTTGACGCCTCTGAGAGAGGCTCGCCATGACTGCAGTTATGGAGGCATCTGGGCGCGGTCGTAGTCCTGGATGAGGCCTTTGATGTGTGCCAGTTTCTGATGCAGATACTCACAGCGTTTCTTCTCCTCCCGATACCCCGGGCATTTCTGCAGAGGGGAGCAGACAGCCGGCAAACCCGAGATCAGATCAGATACCTTTCGAATGCAGATCTGCCGGCCGAGAGCACCTGTGTCCCTAAACATCAGGGGAACCTTCTTGCAGCAGATGTGGCTCTGAATTCTGTTCCCTTACCTTTTTATACTTCTGATATTTTTCCAGTATTTGCTCCTCCATAACCTGAAAGATTCCAGATACAGTGGCGTTGAGATCACCAGAGTCACAGTCATATTCCAACTATACGCATAACGTTACCATCGCTGGGCGATCAGGGTGCGTACCTTGTACTCCTGTGTTCCAGGAGACAGCGTCTTTATTTTGGAACCCAGACGAACGAACATCTCGATGACGCTTCCGATCCTGGAATGTAAGCTCCTGTACTCGTCGTACTCTGCGCAGAAGTCCTCCTTGTACTTCTGACGCTGCTGAAGGCCAGTGATGGCGTGGTATTTCCTGAGAAGGGGGTCATATCACCACTCACTCTTAGCTGATTTGTATCTGGTTTATGAGTAACAGGTGTGTTTCTTAACTCGGCCTTAAGGGGGCGCTATTGTTAAATAAAATACTGGATTTAAGGAAATGTGTGTGTGCTTGCTGATAAGAAACTGTAACATAACACCTCTGTGGACTGACTGATGCGATAAGCACACCCCCAGCTTGTCCAGCTGTGTGCTAAATGTGCTCCTATATATAACACGCTTTTCACAGGTGAGACGGGCCCTCGTTTCACTCACAGTAAGTAGTCGGGCAGCTCCTCCGTCGCAGTGGGGCTTGCAGGCGCATGCACGCTCCCGTGGCCTGCAAAGAGAGGCTCATAGGTCAGTGAGTGACAAGGGGCCGCCCAGGTCCACCAGAGACTGACTGATAACAGCCCCTAGGACTTGTAGGGAGGGGGTCCACAGCGAGCAGCTGCACAGTGGTTACTCAATCAATAATCAGCAGAGTTCGGGGGGGTCATTTCCCACTGGCTGAGCAAGGTAAAGGAGAGACTCCGCTGTACTGCTGATATAAAGGAGATTAGGGTGTTAGGCTCTGGGGGTGCATGTATATTTTTATGTAGGGTGCACAAAATAACAGGAAGACTTTAATCTGCTAACTGTTTAGAAACAAAGCTACATAACGGCTGTGCGTTACACCACAGAAGTGGCTTCACGAGGCAAGTAAGTCGAAGGCGCATTGTCACGAGCACTGTTAAATTATTTAAGGGTTATTGAGAAAGAACCCCCAAATCATGACAGCATGCGTCAAACATGGACGGCATCAGCACAAAGCGAGACTCGGCTTGCTGACAGGGACGGATGTGCCACAGGAGTGCAGCTTCAAAAATCACTGAGCTTACACACTACTGCATATCCCCACGCTTGCCCACCTGTTCGGAGCCCCGCCCCTCACCTCCCACCGATGCACGCCGCTCGTTTTCCGCCCCGGCCACCCTCCACTCCTCCTTTTCTCGTTCCTTCTCCTTCTGCTTCTTGGACCTCCTCCTCTTGTACTGCTGGACGCTGGCGGGGGAGCTGTCACCCCCCGGCTCGAGCCCCAGGCTCTCCGGGCGAGGCTCGGCCTTGCTGGAGGGGGCGGGGCCTCCGTGGCCCCCAGTGGCAGGCGCCGGGTCACCGGACAGATGCCGAGGGCGGAAACTCTGCTCCAGGACTCTGGGCTTTTTGAGAGCCTGGTTCTCCGGCGGATCAGACGGCACTGGGCGTTTCTGAGCAGGGTGCAGAAAAAACCCTCAGTGATGACTCTCGGGATTCGTGTGCGAAATAGCGACTGAGGGGCACCCGGCTGGGGGAGTTGCTCCTCATCAGAAACCTCTTTTATTGTGCTTTGCCGATTGATTCTTTGTTCTTCCCCGAGATGTTTCCTAAACACCATAACGGTGACCGGCAAACTCCCAAGAGTCTGTGGTACGAGTGATTAGGTTAGAAGGAGCAAAGCAATGTTCTGCATGTTCTGCAGGGAGAACAGGCAAGAAGATCATGGCAAATGCCGGTAATTTACCACGGCTGGGCTCTTGACAGGACTGAGATGAGAAGGGGATTCGCCTAAGCTTCTCGGGAACGGGGCAGTTGCCGGAAAGCTCTTTGCCTGGTTACTGCCGACTGCTGGCTGCAATTTCCTGAAAAATCAGAGAGGAAAGGCACTCATGTTGCGGTTTGAAGCGACAACTGGCTGATCTGTGTCCCGTGCCAGTACCTTGCTGGTGAAAAGCTGTCATTACACCCAAAAAAAGCCCATCCCCACAGACATGCACAGTGCAGCGGGTAGCAGGGACACGTCGCGGCTGTGGGCTTCTCCCGTGTCCCAAGCGGAGCCCCGCGGTAAACAATGGGGCCAGAGGCTGCCCCCCTTGTGCTGCAGACAGCTGCCGCCCATCTCCTTCCTGCAGGTCCTTCCTCAGATACACTGCAGTTTTCTCAGGAAGGGAAATCGCTGTTTTCTAACCTACATTCTCCCTCTGCACAGCCGAATCCGAGCCTCTTAGCTGCTGGGCATTCCTGAGGAGGCTTTAGGAATCTCTGCTGCCTTTGCATCGTGGCATTACCTTCCAGGGCAGGATTCCTGTGTCCTGATATGGCCCCAGCTCTCAGTGCTGGATTCCCACATTTCTGTCCACACCTGTTTGGACTGGATGGCCTTTCCATACACGACTGGTATCTCCACAGGTACCATTCACCTCGCCCGTATAACTAACATTTCTCATGCCGCACCGTGGAGCTGGATAAATCCAGCATAATGGTGCTTCCTTTTAAAATAGTCAGGAAGGGAAGGTATGTGAAACATCAGCTTGAGTGTTTTTGATGTGAAATTTCAGAAAGAAATGACCCTGCCAGTAAGGTCAGAGTCTGCTGGGAAAAAGGATCCCTGGCACTGGTGTGATCCCTGGCCCTGCTGTGATGGGACTGACATACTCAGGATAAATGTAAAAAACACGGTTTATTGCAAGAAGCCATTTCTATATGGAGCTGGTCACACAGTGGTCTGATCATGCCTTGATCTGACTATGCCATGACCCGGTCATGCTGTGATCCGGTCACACAGTAGTCTGGCCATGACGTGTCCCGGTCATGCCGTGACCCGATCACACAGTGGTCCGTCCATGACGTAACCTGGTCATGCCGTGACCCGGTCACACAGTGGTCCGTCCATGACACAACCCGGTCATGCCGTGACCCGGTCACACAGTGGTCCGTCCATGACACAACCCGGTCATGCCATGACCCAGTCACACAGCGGTCCGGCCATGACATGACCCGGTCACACAGTGGTCCGGCCATGACGCGACCCGGTCATGCTGTTATCATCCCATGCCGTGATCTGACGATGCCCACCTTGCCAGCAGCTTGTAAACAAACCTCCTCTCTTCCTCCTGGTAGCCGGGCCAGTCCCTCTGAACCTGCTGGTACATATCATCCTTCAGGGTGAAGCTCTGGTCCCTGGGATTCTGCTTGGCGACCTGTGGTATTCAGAGGAGGCACCACTGTCTCCACCTGCTACAGAGCTACACCCTTGACAAGTCTTATGCGAGAAGCACTGTTCAATATCATGACACTTCTTGGAGGGAGGCTGGCTGGAGTGGCCTGAGACAGATTAGCACCCTCCGTCATCCAGGATACATATCATTGTCAGCACACGCTCTGCGTTTCCTGGCTATCAGTGTGCGCGCCTCTCCATGGCTGCTCCTACCTCCTCCAGAAGTGGGACCAGCTCGGCCTTGTCCCTGGGGCTGGCCCTCTCCCGCTCTAGCCACAGAAGCAGCTCCGGCTTCCTGTAAGGCTTTAAGGCGAGGAGGTGGATAAGGCGCTCCCGCAGAGGCCTGTGTACCGCCACCCCCGTGGTGCCACTGGGGCAGCTCCTCTTGTAGGTGGGGGAGAGCTTGCTGCAGCCCTCCGGGCCTAAAGCCTGGCCCGCCTTCTTCTGAATCTTCACACATTTGCCTGAAAACAGGAGCACAAACTGCCACTCTTAGAAGCCTCTCGGGAAACTGAAGTACCATTCAGGGAGACCATCAGTCAGATATGCAGAAGAATTTACTGCAAGTCATTTGGTGACAGCGAGGAGCCAGGGGGTTGGACTGGGGAAGCCCTCGGCTGGCTAAGCAGAATGCCCGCGCAGAATCATGGTCTTTAATGCGGTGGAAGGCCGGCAGCCTGGGGGAAGGCCTCTGTCTTCCTACATGCTTAGAGAACCACTGCTCTTAGTGTATAGGCTTAAGGTACAGATTCACAGGAGTCGAGATAACACAGCCACAGGTCTCCTGAACACAAGCACCCCCTGAACACACACCCAGCACAGGTGAGAGCACGACAGGAGGCAAACAAAGCATTCACATTTAAAAAAAACTGCTAGTTCCTTCTGTGCCAAATGCTTTTAGTGATGGTGTATCAAAGACTGCAGGATCACATTCCATACGCAGTACGGCAGCATAAACATTTTTTAAATGATTCCTAAAACCTTCATTTATTCATTCACTCTCTCTTTTGGAACCAGGAGCAGTGCTACCTGCACAGAAAGTGCACATAGACAGCTGTGATCTCACTTCAGGGCACAGTCTGACAAAAAGAACCAAGGCTCTCGTGCAACAAAGCGAGCTTCACTCACACTCACATCATTTCACTTACATCTGTAATATTCATAACTTAGTAAATCACTGTAAATGTGTGCATGTGTGAAGTCATTTCTCAGGGGGTCTTAAAATAGAGGATGAAGTGAAATTTGCCTCCATGGTGAAAGTTGGTTTTGTTTTGCTGCAAATCCCTTATGGCAAAACTAAATTAACAGCGATACAATTTTCATTAAGTCTGTCCCTATGGGAGCCGATGGTAACGAAGCCTCTTTCAGAGTGACTCACAAATTGGGTCTGAAGCCTCCGGTTCACTGCAGGCAAGTGATCACACAGCTTCTAGGCATGTCAAGACATCCAGGCCAAACAAAGACACACTTAACAGTGCATTTCTGTTCCAAACATTTCTAAAACTAGTAGGGGCAGAGGAGTTTTTTTTTTTTCGCCTGGCAGCTGCATGATTGAGCATGTCGCACATCTCCTACAGGCTTGCTGCCTTACAATTACCTGACGCTCCTTAACTCCAGGGTGGTTCTTAAGCGCATTACGCTGTGCCCGTGTGAAAGTCGGTGTGAAATCAGACTGGGCGACATGCTGGGGTTGTGAACCGAGAAAACAGGGCCCATTATGCGAGCAGGCCTCATGCTTCATGAAAAGGTCGAGCGCCTTAGACATCATTATGTTATTTTTATCATTCTCAAGAGCTTTCATAACGCGTAAACCATCTTATCGGTTATCATACGAACAGTTAAACTGCCCCCTCCCTCTGCCGCTGGCAAACGCGATATCAGGACGCCGATCTACCGGGCAACTGGGACGGGGTACATGGGAAGTGTGCAAGAAGGAGAAGCAGAAGATGCTTAGCAAAGGCTGCTGGGAGTCGCACACAGAATGACCTCATAGCTTCAGCTGGGAAACAGTAAGTCCAATACAAGGAGTTGTGGTGACTAGAGAGGTGTGACCCCGCAGAAACGTGCCTTGGTATGGAGGCTCTGGCTTGATCTCGATGGCCGAACGGCCCAAGATGTCCTTCTCCACCTGTGACATGCGCTCCCGCGTCACCTTGTAGGAGTCGTCTGTGGCACACACCGTGATCTTGTCCTGAATACTGCCCCGGCACTCCAGCTCTTCTCGGCCCTCGCTGTGGAGCGAAGGGGAGGATGAGGAGGAGAATGAGAAGAAGGAGGAGATGTGGAGAAGGATAAGACAAAGGATGAGTAGGAAAAAGAATGAGGAAAAGGTGAAAATGGGTACAAATTTGAAGGAAGGTCATAGTAAGAACCTGCGTGACACAAGCTTCCAGGACACCACAGAAATGTTGAAAATTCTGCTGCAGTTCATATTTATTGTCCGTTTTTCTGAGGCACGTCAAACATTTTTCATTCACACAACACAAGTGCTAGAAAAAAACAAGTAATTGACAGAGCCCACCCTTACGGAAATTCACTATGGTTTCCTATGGTTATTTGGAATTTGGGTGTGGGTTTTTACAGTAACCATGGTTTTACTATGGCACCTCACGGTAATAATGATTACTAAGCTCCTACCCATAGTATTACCATGCTTTAGTTATAGCACTTCATGCTAACTGTGGTACTACTATGGTTTACGTATAGCACTGCATGGTAACTGCAGTGAAACCATGATAAAACCATAGACATAAACTCATGGTTACTCAAAAAACCATAGTAAACCATGGTTTATTTTCCTAAAGGCACCTACACTATAGCGGTCTACTGAAAATCCACAAACACCTACATGTCATTTTAAAAAGAAAGATACAGCCACTAAAATATGTAAGTGTTCTGTGACACTGCCACCAAAGGTCCGACACATTACATTACGACTGTTACATTCAAGTTGAGAGGAACATCAGAGAACTTCCAAGCTCTGATCTTCATCCTGGATCTAGACCTAATTAAGCAATTTCGGCTTGAATTGGCTCCAGAAATGTGGGAAATTGCAGACAACAGCTGCATTTACTAATATGACATGGAGATACTGAAGAACAAAGGGACCGATCTCTGTTCCTTCTTGTTCTCCTTCCTGTAAGAGGATCTCGGAGGTGAGGGAGAGATTCCACTGCTTTTTCTGTTCACACGCTTCCCCAGGCGGGGCTGCAGAGCCTCGGGTCCGGCCGGGCCCACCTGCGCCGACCCAGCCCACTCCCTGTTAACCCCATGTGCGCTGAAGTCGACCCAAAGGGCTTCCTGCCTCAACACAGGAAGTGGTGCAGCCCAAGACCGAAACACAGGCTCCGCGATGCTATCACTGTGACACACACAGCGAGGCTTTCAGAGCGTGACACAAGCACATTATAGTCTCAATGCCCTTGGCCATACTCTGGTTAGTCTTTGAGCTCGTTTGGGGTGGAAAAATAAATAATAACGAAGAGTTGAGAGCTTGTGAAAGCGGCAGGAAGAGTCAGAGAAAGCTGAGCTGAACACAGCGGGGCCTGTTCATGCCCACCGTAGCACCTACTCTAAAGTCTACTCTAAAATTTATAAGGCGACTGCCGCGGGCTCAAAAGTCCCAGCCCCGGACTTTCCCTTTAATCCCTTATTGACAATTATAGCTGCTCCCAGGCCCAGTAAATGGAGAATGAACAGAATGGACAAGTCCAGACATTAAAGGGGAAGGCAAACATGGGCAGGAAAATGTACCATCTGTAGATACTGCCAGCATCTGTGCCTTAACCTTGGCCGTAGATGGCTATAAGAGGAAGCAGGTGACAGTTAAACCTGGATCTGCCCAGTGTTTATAACCTGTCACCATCCACCAGCTGCAGCAACGATGCACTTTGTCCTGCGTCAATGGAATCCAACAAGTAATAATAAAAATCACAGTGTGACCTCATCAGCAGCTAGTCCAGAACATTCCATGCTGGCCCCTCATTCTGGGTCGTAACCCGTCTTTATGGCTCCGATTCCCTGTTCCTCTAACTACTCTCCGGCGGCGAGCCTCGAAACGTCGTTTCAGATCGTCGACTTAAATGAGCATAAGAAATGTAGGTAAGCGCAGGGCTCCATGGGTACTAAGCAATTTTCATTTCGTTCATGCAGAGGCCTGAGCTCTACAGAATGTAGTTAAATACCAGTTTAACCATCCAGGGCAGCGTTTTCCCAATCTGGTCCTCGGGAACCCCCAGTCAGTCCATGTTTCTGCTCTCTCCGAGCTCCCTGCCAGACAGCCAACGGCCACTCCCATAGGACCGGACTGGGAAACGCCCACCTACGCTCTGTCCAATCAAGCATGACATGAAAGCCCACTGAATTGCATCCTGAGCGAATGAGGTACTCACCTGGACACATACTGCCGGATGCAGTCTAAGCTCGCCTGTGGCTTGTCTTTGCTGTCACTGGACAAACAGAAGGAGAAAACACGCAGTGCTTCCTGGGAATCGGGGGACAGGGCTGGGATCTTGATGTACTGTTGGAGAAACAAATTCCCAAAATGAGTGGCTTACAGAACTGAGGAGTCTCTGCTGCCCGAACGATTGCTGGTCCAGGCCCAAGCCGATGACCCTGAGCGAAGCTCGGGGCTCGTCGTAAACATATCCCATCATCAGTGTCTGCTGCCTGACATCCTCACCTTATCCCAGCTCCCAGCAACGTCAACACAATGTAACGTGGAGGCCCCAGGTCTGAGGGTGTTTCAGGAGCACCCCTCTGCACCCCCCCACTCCCCATGCTCATCACACACACCTCTTTAAGCTCAGTTTTACCTATTAATCCAATCCCCTCTCACATTACATTACATTACATTACAGCATGATGTCTCCTTGATTTGCTAGGCCATTTACAGTCTCCATCCCTCAGTGGAACACACACACACACACACACACACACACACACACACGCATACCATGTATACCTATCTTTATGGGGACACTCAATTCATT
>JAODKM010000008.1:4232284-4242513 GCA_026780845.1 Petrocephalus sullivani | reverse complement strand
CTGGACCGGGCGCGCGACGGTGAAGCTGGGATGTGAGCAGGCAGGGGGGGGGGCGGGGGGAGGGTGGGGGGGGGGGGGGGGGGGCGGGGCGGGGGGCGGGTCTGGCAAATTTAAGTGTGACTTCAGGGTCCCAAAATCCAGTGGCTGACTCATACACATCACCGACGTCACCAGCTCATTCCACACCGAGCTGGGAAGGAGCAATTCACTCCGAAGCATAGGGGTGCTCTGCTTACAGGCAGCAGTCATTTATACAGAACCCCCCCCATAAGAATGCAAATGGTACAGTCCAGAGAGGCACCAATCCAATATCTGGGATCGGTATCGGCCATACGTTACCAATTCACGCCCCACACTTGCTTATTTTGTTTTCGGCATACTGTTAAAAGACAGCTCCTGTTTCTCGCTGAAAAAAAGATCTCTGCTAGTCCGGACACTCCCAAACCTAAAGCAGAGCCTCCTTCTACGGCAGCAGGTAGCTAAAAATGGACAAAACCAAGAACAGGGAAATGAAACCGCATTCCTCCAAGCTGTGGTACACGACCTGGGGGAACCGGTCTGTTATTCCCAGCAGAGGCAAGAGTAAGACAATATGGATTCTAACATCATTAGCCATATGTACAACTACAGCCCAGAGTCCTCAGCCGCGTGATGTTATCACCCAGAACGTGCAGATGCTGGCTCAGAGGTGCTCACACTCAGCGCAGCGATGTGACATCTGTGTCACAGACAGTGATGAATCCAGCTCACCTCTACAACGACGTCGGTGAAGCAGTGACTCATCTGGACCACATCTGCTAAAAATGGCAGCCAAATGGAGGCCTTTTAAATCTCACATGTGGGTGAGCCTGTAGGGGGCATTGAGGTCACGTGACCATGAAGAAGATTCTCACGAGACTGTACAAATCCAGTCTGGGATACGTCACAATCTGAATGGGACTTGGAGGCTGAATAACCCAGCTTGAGTCCTGCTGGGGAAGGAAGCTGCTCTCCCTGTACTGGTCCTAATGCTCCTGCTGTGAGTGAAGAGGAGCCACCCTGGCTGAAGCTCCCCCTAGAGGCAGGGGAGCTGGCGTGCAGCCTGAGTTACAGCTCTGTGTTCAGTTCATTCAGAAGTATTAGTGCTAGGCAGGGCATGCTGAGAAGAGGCCCCATCTTGCAAGAATGGATACAGTGATTATTAGTGCCAAAAAGCACTGAGAACGTGCTGTGCATTTCACCATGAGCGAGGCATGTCACAGCACACGAGGATAGCAAGGCTGTAACCAGGCCCCTTTCCTTCCAGGTGCCCTGGACGGGGCACAAGCGCAGACTTCCAAACTCTCCCGGAACTTTCGGGAGAAGTATGTATATGTATACTGGTGTGTACATATTACACACACACACACATACATACATACATACATACATATATATATATATATATACACACACACGCGGTATCGGGCCTGTGGCGGTGATGACATTGCGCAAGGCATCATGGGTCTTTTTTGTTACCTCCCGGATGCCCCCCATCTGCCTCCCTGAAATCAAAATCCCTCAGGTGGGATGTCTGCGAACGCCCTTCATGCGACAGAAGCCGACTGACGGCTTTTCACAGGACGCCGGGAGAAAACAAAAGAGATGCTTTTGTGCAAACGCAGTTTGTGATTTTCGACTGAAAATGTCAAAACGAAAACAGCGAGAGGATTAAGAGTCTCCACAGCCCCTGAACGGCTGGAGGTGGAGAACTGAGACCTGTTTGGGCAGAAATTTAATCCCCCTACAAGATTACTCTTCCCCGTGTGCCGTGCTGAGCTCACGCTTCGTGTAAGCACAGGGGGCACAGTGTGTAACTGTGTGTGTGCGTCTCTGCACAGCCCTACTCTAATCACCCACGGCGAGACGCCGACACAGCTTCTGATCAACGGGCCGCACCCCTCCCTACCCCCCCAGAGCACGCCGACCCCCGACAAACATGACGCAGATCGCACGCGGAGCGTGAAACATCAGGTGCTACAGAAGGGACAGCACGAGAATCAGACGCGGCATCGCGGTGACAAACGTCCGGAGGGACAGAGGAGCGTCACGCCGACGGGGAAGCTACAGAGCTGCAGGCAGGCAGACAAGCCAGCAAACGGTTATTCAAACATCCCCCCCCCAGGCACCTCCCCCCGTGCTGGCTCCGCCCCCCCCACGCTAATTCCCAGCTTCCTGCTCTGTCTTTATTACTCCAGATGTCACTTAACTCATTAACCCCCCAGCCTCCTTTGTTCGGGGGCCATTTGCATTTAAATGGCGAGCCGTCAGCGTGGTTATGACGAGGGGCGGGGCGTCTCCGCTGGTGGGGGCCCCTGCTGTAACATGGGGGGGCTTTCGCTGCTTTAACCTGAATGCGGGGCTGAATATGAGACACATCACGCTCTGTCTCAGGGGGTAACTTGTTCTGTAACCTCCTCATACTTCCTTTTACTGCTTTGCCATAGCAAAGCACCCGTCACATGACTTGACCCCTGACCTCTGATGTCTTGGGAGTGACATCACTGCAGAAGGCAGGCTTTGTGCCTTTAACACTCTCTTTTTCGTTCTTTTTCCTTTAAAACGCTTTGGGAAAACAGCTAGCTCGCTGCTTTCGTGTATTTCCTAGTTTAACTATGAATAGCCCTTCCAGTCTCTATACTGGTGACTAGCAATAAAAGTACGAGAAGCAATGACAGGAATGGGTCTACACACGATAACTAACAGAGGAACTATAAAAGACATAATTCTAAATCAATTTTAAAAAGCAGTGAAGAATATAGAGCTACAAACAATAATGGACAAAAAAAAAAAAAAACAACAGCCACGAGGCATTAGTCTTTGGTTCCCTGAAAATGAGACACCATGCGCTTTCACCCTGAGATTAATGATCCTGGCATAAGTTAAAGACCACGTGTAATCAGCTGTAATTTGAACACATCCTGTTCCACCTCTGTCAGAGATTCTACCTGGAGTTGGCTCACAATTATAAGCCTCATTATAAATAATTATATATATATATATATATATATCACTTTAAATAAGCAATAACAGAAGTTATGGTTAGGAAAAACTGGTTTTTGTTGATCCCCCCCTCCCAAAAAACACCAAGCTAAAGTTTCAGGCCCCTGCTGCAGTCTCAAAGCCATCTTGTGCTGCCCTATGAATGGTGTTTTCGCGCAGCACACAGGGACGCGGCGGCCAGGAGGACGGAAGACGCAGATGGGAAGGCGCCAGCTTCCATTACTGCACTGTAGTGAATGTTTTTACAGGAGGAAATTAAGCGGAGATGTACCTGAACACACTGGGGCGTGTTTAATGATTTAATACCTCTTAACACACACAGACAGGGGCTCTCTGCTCACGCAGACCACGCCACGGCGGAAGGGGCTTATTTCAAACGTACTCAAGTCTCTGATAATGATCGCCACGGACTATGGGCTCTCTCATTTGCAAGCTATTCCCTCCATTAACGCTGCCAGAAGATTCTATAATCCCTCTGCAGTGACAGCAAGCTGAGCTCTCATACGTAACGACACCCAGAACAAACATTCCGGGGCATTTTGGAAGGAATTGCCGAACTAGCAGGAGAAAACCTCTGCTGCTCAGACATTCCGGGTCGTTCCCCAGTGATCGTGTTTCCGATTTCTGACTGATGCTGATTTTCGAGCAACGACTCGCCCGTTTCTCCTGCAGGGGACCCGATAAACTTTAAATTAGTCACACTGGCTCCAGCAGGGATGGTCTCTCTCAGGACAGCGGGGCATGGCGGGACGGATGGGGGACAGACAGCGGGGCATGGGGGGGGGCGGACGGCGGCTTTTGTGCTCCGCGTCCCCTCACCCGCTATTGTCATTGTAATGAGGGGCGCTCAGGAAGCGGGCAGCACACGTGCAAAGCAGGCATGGAGCGCCTGGAATAGGAGGCACGCAGCCAGCACCCCCAACTCTCCCCCCACACGCGTCGCATGGGGGCCCCCAGGTGTCACCCAGGAGTCGGCCACGTGCCGTCCACCTACGCCTGGGAATATTTTCATTTCACTTTAATTTCTTTTTCATTTTGCCTTTCAGTTTAAGATCTGCCCCCCCCCAGCCCCCCCTCTCACCCTCTTCTTCTACATTAACGCATTACTGTTTTCACTCATTTATTAAGGCTTTTGGGAGCCTTTCACTGGCTCTATATGTGCTGAGGGAGGGGTAGTGGGGGGGACATGAAAAACATTCAGCCAAACCCCTGGTCAGAACCAGAAAGGAGGGGCATGGATACCCTGGTCCCTCCAGTTCGTAAAAAATACCAAGGGGGACCCCAAAGTGGCATTTTGTCCGGAGGCCCGGCATTTATAGCTGCCCCCCTGAACATTTAGAGAGATTCTGACCTCCCTGAAGAGGGGCAGAGGGTTCCATGCAGGGTGCTGCTCCAAAGGACCCCATTCAGCTGAGTACCGGCACAAAGCACAGGCTTTCTCTTTTATACCTGATGTATCTCAGGACTACTACTTACTCAAGGGTAAGGAATCGATTCTCTGTCAATAATCATTGTAATCGTTACTCTTATTGCCTCCTGGCAAATGTATAGATGGCATTCCTCCAGAAGCTTCTGTCGCGGTGGTCGGGCTTCCTGAAGGTATGCTACGCTTACTGAGTCCATCCATCATTCCTGTGAAACTGAGTCCATCCGTCTTGCTGCCAGCTGCCGACTTCCTCTGTAGCCTTCAGCTTTTCCAAGAATTAAGTTCTTCTCCCAATGTGCTGGATGTTCTTGTAATGTGTCCAAAAAAAAAAGAGCAGCTTCAAATTGGTCAGTCAAGCTTCGTGAGAAAATTCAGGCTGGATCTGGTCAAGAATCCACTTGCTGGTTTAAAGGTGTCGGGAGGATGCCAGATTCGTATTTTGTTCTTCGATCCTAGAGATATATCAGTACTTTTGAGGATATTTTCTGGGTATTTCAGAGGAGTTCAGCAACAGGCCAGGTGTCAGTCAGCAGCAACATTCTTAACCTTTTATTTTTGATGAGCGTTACCAGGAGACAGAATTCATCTATAAAAATCTATGTCATATAGTCATATAACCATAAACATATTAATAATGGATAACGATTATATTAAAATTATTTTTTTCTGAAAAGCAAACTATCCCTGCTTGGATCCGGACTGATGATTTAATGACTGTTAAATGTATGTTGATACAACTTCATCTCCATCGCTAACAAACGCCAAACAAAACGAGTCTACACAAAGTAACCGCGACCCGTTAGGCAGGACGTCATCCCCTGCCGGGAGGTCAGCGACGAGCACTGAACATGGCCTAGCTGTGAAATTCCCGGCCCGGTGACGTCATAAACACGGAAACGCAAAAGCAAGCAGGCCTCTGCTGCCGGGCCCACGGAGAGTGCAGCTAATCTCAGTCATTGGACTCATTATTCTTCTAGGCAAGTCATACTTCACACACTTGCTGAGTCATGCCCCGCCTACCGAATGCCACCGTTATCCAGTCGCCACATTCGGGTCCTTGTGCCCGCGCCCCTGCGGGCTGCCGTGTCTGAGCCAAAGTCGGGCTCCGTCTTCGCCCCCCCCCCCCCACCTCCCAAAGCGGCCCATCAGCAGGCCAGACGAAAGCAGCAGCTGACAGCCCACAGCAAGGAACCAGCTTCAGAAATGAAAGTGCCCACCCTCCCCCTCCCCATAAAATCCTGCTGAGCAGCCAGGAAAGAGTTTATGGGAAGCCCCCGCCTCATTACGTCCTCTGTGGAAGATGAACGTGACCGCTGGCCCCACTGGAGAGGCCGCCACTGGGTTACAGGCCTGAATTCCAGTAGGCTGTCACCTTACTGGGGGCAGAATGAGGCCCGGCCAGTCTGACACTGCCCAAAACAGCGGCTTAGTCTGATCCCTGTCAAGTGGGGAGGAGGCCAAGGTGGGGGGGGGGGGGGCACTCCCATTCACCATAAATGATTTCAACACTGAACTTATCCAACTAACACACACTGCACATACTGAACTTATCCAACTAAAACACTGCACATCATAAAAACTCATATGCATTTGCTATATAATATTGAATAAATCTGTACACTGTCATCTGCCAAAATCCTTTATTAATCTTTATTAATTAATGGACAGGGATAATTGACAAAGGAGCAGCGTCTACCGTCCATAAGCGACACTCTGGTTTGTCCAGATACACTGTTGACGGGGAAGGAGGAGTAGATCCTCCTACATAAGAGGGTAGAGAGGACTAAAAACTCCTCACATCCCAGCCCCCAATCCCTGCCGCCCCCTTCCATCACCCCCTAATCAAACAAAGGCTCCCCATTTGCCAGTCTGACCCAGTGACCCAACGGGAAGGTGGAGCGAATACAGTGTCCATTCTAAGGTCGGCGCGGCGGTACACAGGCTGCCGTTTGTGCAGCAGGCCGACTCACCCGCTCTGCTGCTGTCTCTAGGGCTGCTTCCCATGTCTAGGAGCAGGAGAGCAAACCAGGCAGCCGCCCCCCTGCACAGTGACATGCGAGGGGGGCCCACCCTTTGCCGACCTCTGAGGCCAGCTCAGGCTAAGATGGATGCTAATTAAAGATTGAGAGTTTCTCTTAATGGGAAATATTCAAAAAACTTAATTCTGGATAGAAATGAGGGGAGAATAGTATACTACAAATATAAGCAGAGTAAGCATTAAAAAAAAACAATAAAAGTGAAGAGTGTTTGCGAGACGAAAATCTCTTACCCCTTGGCTCTCCTTAAAACAAATAGCCGGCTGATTCGAGAAGGAGCTCTGAAAACCAAGGAGAAGGAGAAGTTAGTTACCGCCTACGAATGAACAGAGCCAACTCAGACTCCCTAATCTAAACAAAGGGAAAAGCCACAGGCTTTAAACGCGGCTTGTTTGATCAAGGTGTCGTTCGTGGCATATTGACAGGCAGATTACCGGCCACCGGTGACGCATCGGTGGCATTTTTCAGGGCGTCATGAAAGTCGGGGTGGCCGCAGCGATACGGAGTGACAGACGATCGGGGGCCGAGGACAAGCCAGGACAAGCCAAAGCAGGAAAGTTTACAGAGTTTATGAATGCGATTCAATCGGATATTTACACGTGCAGCTCTAAAGGAAAAACTCGGGAAAAAAGCCCGACAAACAACATCGAATGTATTGGTTTTAATTTTACGGATTAACATAATGTCCACATCTAGATCTGCATTAATGGTTGGAGACACCTGACAACCCAAGGTAATGACATCTTGAAAGATCACAGTAATAAAAAGCATAAACAAAAAAACTTAGTAACTATAAGGACAATATTGTACTGCAATTATCCTTCAGCACTGATATGCATCTAATGGGCGGCAGAGAGTTGCACGCATAAAAAAAAGCATAGTGGCAGTGAATTAAAGGTCTTATTCTGCGGGTAACGGGGTAAGAGGACAGAGGCACAGCTTCCAAAAAGCAGAACAATGGCGAAGGCGCACAGGAGCCGGCGGGCAGGGGCGCGTCGGGGGCGCCCGGGGGCTGGGCGCATTCAGCGATCAGCCGCTCCAGCTGGCGTCTGGAGCTCCGGCAGGGCGGCCGATCGCGCTGTTAGGGAATTTAAGCAAGAAACGGTCTGCATCTGGGGGTGGCTGTTAATTCGCTTCTCACCCGCGGGTCCCCGAACACTGCTTTGATTGTACATGCCCATGTCAGAAGCTTAAAGATGTATCCGCTCCGCTTATTAAGGGCTGCCAAGACATGTGGAAGTTATATAGGGGGATGCATAGCCTAAATAGCGACGCGGGGGACATGCTAACGAGAAGGATTCCCATCAGTGTCCCGTCCACCAGGGTTCCGCACCAGAATTAACGGGCGAGCATCCCCCGGAGCCAGGGGCCGGCAAGTGCGGACGCTGTAACAGCAGCCACTTTACGGGCAGACGGCATAACTGATAAAAAGGTTACATTACTCATCGCAGACACACTCCGGGGAAAAAGCCACGTCTGTCGGATTATTTTCTCTTGTTTCATTCTTAGGTCATTAATGTAAAGAGAGCCGAGGACAGTCCAAAAGTTCCGTGGATGATTTAAGGATGAAAGCCGCGTCTGCAGACGCTATTAAAGTTGCCGGCTGCCTTGTTCCTGCGATATCAAACAGGGTTTCGAACCCGGGACCATTGGAGAGCTCCGCAAGTTACTGTTCGCCTAGTCGCATAGGAAGAGCGCTTAGCCTGTTACCTAATCCTCGTTATGGTCACTTACAGAGGTGTCAATTTCAGGTCCAGAAAGTAAAAATCCAGACCAGGATTTTGTTTCAACCAACTAGTTGAGCCCTCTGTGACTGTGATTCTTTATGCTCAACTGATTAGTTGAAACAAAATCCTGGTCTGGATTTTTACTTTCTGGACCTGAAATTGACACCTCCTAGGAAGAGCGCGACAATGAGACACACTACCCCTCCTTGGGACACAGCCTCATGGGGAGGGGGGACCTGTGGGCCAGCAGGAATCGTCACCACCTCTCAGAAGGGTGGTGTCTCTACAGATACTGGGGGCAGGGCTCTACCCGCCAGTGACACAGTGCCTACGGCAGAACGGAGGCTGGGAGATGTGGGCTGTGGGCTTTATTACCCTGGGGAAGTGGAGACGGCCAATTAGAGAGACTTTCCACTGCTCTGCTAGATCAGAAAATACGACTAATCATGGCTGGCTTCCCCTCATTCAGATTCCAGGAAGTTACCGCTACAAGGATGGCTTTTCATCCCAAGCTGCAATCTTAATTTAGTCTCGGTGCAGGCGATTGCAGTATATATAAGAGAAGATCAGTGCTGATGAGCCCGAGATGCCAATTACAGGTGTAGCAGGTAAGGAGGTAAGGAAATAGATTGTAGCACCTCTGTTTGTAAGCAATACCCAGGAAACACAAGCCATAATCAAATTCTCCATCTCAGCCAAAATAATAACCATCAAAGGGACAGAAGTGGCAAAGTATGTGAACCTGGAATTGAACTCAAGATGAAAGGCCTGATTTAATCCTTAAAGGGCTGGTAATCAGTCAAAGTGCAAAGGGGGTATGACCCCCAGGTCATGACTGACGTCTCCCCAGCCACGGGCAGGTCGGCGGTCTCAGAGGCACACGGCTGATCGCTCTCTTCTGCCCGGCTGACTTTGAAACTGAGAGCCTTGGAAAACAAGGTGCCATTTTCTCTCAGACACCCGGCGGGGGGGGGGTGAACAAAGTAGGGAGGGTGTTGGCGTGGCCCGCTGCTCCTGTTCAAACTCTCACTCAGACCCGGGGGCTGTTCCAGCAACGCTGGGACCCCAGATTACCCACCTCCACGAGCCAGGGCTGCGGTGGGTGTCTGTGCACGCTGCACAGTGTACATAGTGCAGTCCTCCTCACCTGCCACACATGGATCGTTACGAGTCTTGGGATCTCCTATTCATGTGACATATCCAGCTGAATAAATGTTTAACACTTTAGGCCCGAACAATAAAGCGTTATTAGACCAAAATTATTTCTTAATTTTTTTGCTGCATTGGTCATGGTGGGTTAATATATATGTAAAATTCTCAGAGCTACCAGTATTTATACTGGTTGTTTTTAATTTTATTTGTCACATACAGTTAATCTACTGGTTGTTTCAAATGTGATATATACTGAAATTATGCAAACAAATTAATCAAGTAATGATTTTTGTTATTAAAGCAAAATTTTCAATATTTTTACTAAATTAAGCAAGCGTCCCAAGACTTTCTGTGAGAATTGTACTGTATATACAAACATATCTAGCACAATACCTTTAGGTAGGAAAGAATTCATGGCATTTAGTGAAAAATCAATCATACTTTAATGTATATGCGCCATCTGTGCCATGTTTTAATTCATTTGCACTCTTTGGGTATTTTATTTTGAACCACACTACACTTGCATTCTGCAGTACGTGCTGTGGCGGCTAAGACTGCAGTCATGCTGTGGCGGCTAAGACTGCAGTACGTGCTGTGGCAGCTAAGACTGCAGTCATGCTGTGGCGGCTAAGACTGCAGTCCTGCTGTGGCGGCTAAGACTGCAGTACGTGCTGTGGCGGCTAAGACTGTGGCGGCTAAGACTGCAGTACGTGCTGTGGCGGCTAAGACTGCAGTCCTGCTGTGGCGGCTAAGACTGCAGTCCTGCTGTGGCGGCTAAGACTGCAGTACGTGCTGTGGCGGCTAAGACTGCAGTACGTGCTGTGGCGGCTAAGACTGCAGTCATGCTGTGGCGGCTAAGACTGCAGT
>JAODKM010000008.1:4209422-4225222 GCA_026780845.1 Petrocephalus sullivani | reverse complement strand
CATCCTTAGTTGTAAAATGTACAAACGGTTATTAGTGACCATTATTAACAGATGCGATCGCGCATCCTTAGTTGTAAAATGTACAAACGGTTATTAATGACCATTATTAACAGATGCGATCGCGCATCCTTAGTTGTAAAATGTACAAACGGTTATTAGTGACCATTATTAACAGATGTGATCGCGCATCCTTAGTTGTAAAATGTACAAACGGTTATTAGTGAGCATTATTAACAGATGCGATCGCGCATCCTTTCCTCTAGGTGCTCAAAGTCGCTCTAGTTATTCAGAGGGTCTCCTTCACTTTACACTGACACCGTAGCTGGAGACCGGGAGCTTATAACCACCTCCAGCTAGGAGAAGACTCATCGCACCATAGCCGAGCCTCTAGCCGCCGTCCAGACAAATCTCTTACAAATAATCCTAAATTATCACTGGGTCAGTGGTCCCATTCCGCTTTCTTTTGCCACCAATGAAAGCCAGGAAATTTGTATGCCGTTAGACCCAACAGAATTATGGGTAACTCCTCCTGAATGCCCATTGGTTGATGGCAGTTATAGAAATGCATTATCTTGTCACATGATGGGTGACTAAGAAGCTTACAGGCAATCAGGCAGATTAGATTTTGCTCCTCTAATCTAGAAGATTATTGTCACACAAGCCTGCCGACTACAACAGCCCTGGAGAGAAGTGCATCTCATTCAAGGCAATATTTCATCTCCTGCATTGTCTTCTTAATTATTATGGGATATACAATGATAAGGACAAGCACTGCCGGACAGGAGTCCGGTTGATCTCCTGTAGCTACCGTATACTGGCAGAACCCAGCCAGTTCATGCAAGGATTTGGTCCATCCTGGTAAATTCATTTCGATGCTGGTTGTGTATGATTTAGAAAACTACTGCAGGCTGGCAGCTGTAAGGATGGGTGACTAATGCTCTCAGCAGGCAGGACAACTGCTTTCAGTGGACGAAGACTCATTGTTTTTTTTGCAGAGAAGCTCCTGGGCGTCTGTCCTTCTGGAATCCCTCTATATACCCCCGCAGATAGTAAACTTTGGGTGTTAGCATGGAAATGCAGGAGGAGCCTCTGTCATCGGAATCGGGGGAGAGCCTGGGCAGGTTGGGAGGGCCAAAGGAGGCCTGTGCTGACATGGGAATCCTGGGGACTCCCGCGGTACGTAATCGCGTCTCAAGTTGCCGGCCAAGGGGCACACGGAGGGGAAGGGAGGAGGAGAGTGGGGGCGGCAGCCATGAGGAGGACGGCGGAGATGTCAGCGGAGAAGCGGTGGACAGCGGGGGGCCGATGAGAGCGCCAGGCCCCGGGAAAACGGTCCGCTTTCAGATACCGCTAGAGGTGGACAAACAAAGCGAAGAGAGCTTGTTTCCGGACTGGCACCCTGAAGAATGGACGACCTCCATCTTTGAAGAGTTATTCTACTCAGAAGACTGGGTGGACATTACAGGTACACCACTCAACTAGCCAGGCGTAGCCAAACACGGCCATATCTACATCTCAAATGGATCTGATATGATTTACAATGCAGTGTGCAGTCATTAGCCATGTAGCAGAGATATACTCTTATTAAAAGGAACGTAAGGAATATTAGCCACATGCCACCGAAAAAAAAAGAACAAAACTAATGAGCTCCTGGCTTGTGGCCAGGAGCTCATTAGCAATGCAAGGGGTTTGTTTTATACTTCCTGAAGACAGCCAGTGATTGGCTACTACAGTCTGAGTCACCTTACATACCAGTCAGCTCATTTAGCCTCAACAATGAATGGGTTAGCCCCCACCCTCACTCATGTCCATCTGCAGATGATGGACTGCTGAGGAAGAAGCTTCTACAACAGGGCCTTCAGCAGCAGCCCGGGCCTGTCTGGGGACAGGAGGTCACCGTGAAGCTGCAGGGCATCCTGGAGGACAGAACCATAGTGGAGAAGGACTCCAAACTCATGTTTGTCATCGGGGAAGGAGATGTCCACCAGGTGAGGCGTGAAGCTACCTGTGCAAGGTCTAGTGGGGCAGACGGTGGAGAAATAGTGCAGGAAAGTTTAATTGCAGCATGTAATGGTAGTTTAATTACAGCACGTAATGCCAGCTTAGTTACAGCATATAATGATGGCTCAATTGCAGTGTGTGTCGCTGGTTTAATTATGGCATGCAATGACAGGTTAATTACAGTAGGTAATGCTAGTGTAATTACAGTGAGTTGGTGTTCTGTGACAGGCGTTTCTGCTCCGTTAGTGTACTGACCTTTAAAGCCGTGTAAACAGTCTCAGGTGGGTGACTGAGGAGTCTCCCAGAGCCAGGACCTTGTCACATATCTGCATCCCCTCATCGGCCTGTCAGAAAAGCCACAGCCTTTTTCACTTTTTGGTTCATACTCCTCACTTTAGTTGCGGAAACGACGGGCCTCTTCACCTCCAGTTAGACGTGCATGAGATCCCGCACACTTCCCACCCAGCGTCACGGGTCTAAGTGGCCTTTATTGGTGTCACAGTCATGTCTGGAGAAAGCGCCCCCGTTTAGAGGCAAGGGAAGTGTAATGCAAACAGCAGGGTGACTCAGCCTCCCGAAGTTAAAAATACTGGCAACATTCAGGTTACTGAGGTCATTCGGTTCTCCTAAGTGATTTCAGTGCGATTCACAGGGCTGATTCCAGTTCTTCTCATTTTCTCAAACAGATCAGTGGTAGCGATTAGCCTGTGATATTTACACAGGTCTCACCGTGTTGAATGAGTAAGCTCCCTCTTTGACACAGGGCTTGGAGCGATGTGCCATGTCAATGCATCTGGAGGAAATCACACTTCTACTCACCGACTCCCAGTACGCTTACGGACTGCAGGGAAGGTATGGTGGCTAATGGTGGGGGCCAATGGTGACGTCAGAGGGCCGAAATACAGTCATGAAATACAACTGCTGTATTCATTGTACATTTTTAAATGTTTTTCCAAAGATGCGTGTGTGAGAGTTGTCAGACGTTGTTTTAATGGATTTCATGAGTAAGCTTCTAAAATGTAGGAGGCAGCGTGATCTTTAACATATGGTTTGTTCGGACATCAGATTCAGCTTATTGAATTGTCATTACTATGTTAGAAATGAATTAGCCCCATGATTATTGGGCATCACTACCCATTACGGTCATCTCAGATCCAAGCTGTGTTCTGTGTGTGTTGTTCTGCTCTCTCAGCGGAATGCAGCTGACTTGCATGTGGTGATTTGGTGGAATACAGTGTTATAAGGTGTCTGCGTGCTTGACTGGCATGGTGTGTATGACAGGGGCGTGCCACCTGTGTTTACCTGTCCCTGACTTTTGGATAGGTCCCTGTCTGCCTAGTAGGATAGAGCATCACTGTGTGGACTGGGGCCCCATATCACTCTCTCCCACAAATCAAAGCAGGCGGCCCATAATGCACGATTGGTGCTGCTGATTAGGCCTCTGTGGTCCCCTCCTCCCCCCACCGCGCCACAGACACAGTCTCACCCCTGGGGGGGGTCGCCCCATCTTGCTGTGCCACTTTTTAAAAGGCTGACGGACGAGCTGCTGGGAGCTACAGGAGCCAGCTGGCAGCAGAAGGAGGAGCCAGGCCTGATGCCAGGGAGTTACTGCTGATGTATTGCTGGATATTAAAACCCGCAACTGTGTAAATGGGTCAGAGATCCAGTATAATCCCCTTATAAAGTAACCACATTCGAAATGTAACAACAACAACAACAATAACAAAATAATAATAATAAGAAGAAGAATCATAATCATCATTACAATACCCAGCAAACAAATGCATAAAGTTGTGTGACTCCCATGCAGCACTCAAATAATAATACTAAACATTTACATAAAACACATATATAACATATATAACAATGTTACGCAAATTCAGCCGATCACATCACTGTTGACTGTCACATGATCCGTCGATACTGAAAGCTAGTTTTTGGTGAAAATCGTAATCCAATATTGGAAAATGACATCAGATCCGCTATCAGATCAGTCTCTTTTCCCTATCGTTCAGATGTCCTGAGTTCTTTGTTCTGGGCTGGGACCAGCATGCTATAGCCCTTCCCTTAGGTCATCCGGATGCTCTGTGGCCCAGCTGATCTGGTCTGCAGTAGTTTGACCCCAAATTCTCGTTCGTTTGACTAGTGTGACCATTCTGTACCATGCCCAGGCACAGATTAGTTGGACTAGGGCACAGTGCACATCTAGCGTGATCACTGACCTTGCCTCGAGCACGAAACACAGGCATGTTGTCAGCATTGCTACTGGCACATGCCTGCGCACATGTATACTACATGTGAGCCAGACCTGGAAGGCTGTGCAGATTGGGTAGCGGTAAATATTTAACAAACATGCTGGCAAAGGAATCGCTTTGCTCTACAGCAGAGGTGCAGTGTTTTCTGGAAATTGGGGCTGATGAGAGTATCCAGGAACAACTGGATGAAACACACAAAAACAGATATTTCATAAAAAAAAAAAAACTGTAAACTTTTGTACCTCCTGGCCACTTTCGTGTGTCACTTTCACACCACACAACAGGGACTCGGATCTTTAAGCTAAATAAGCACTAAGCAGGTAATTTCATATGAAACTAAATTGCCACACCAAAACAATGGAGGGTAAAGAAGTCATTTTGTTAGTTATTTGGGTGACCAATCACGATCAAAACAAGACTCAGTCTTTTATTTGTATCTGTATCTTTTTATTTGTATCTGTATTTACATGTATGATCCATGACATTGTTGTTCTGTTGCCGTTGGGAGGAACGACCCATGATGCTGACTGCGAGGGCAGGGCTGAACGAGACAATTGTTTGCAGAATGAAAAATGATGTAACTTTATTCCGCTAATAAGATTTTTCCCCCCCATGCAGAAATACGGGGGTACAAGCAAAAAATAAATTAATTTATACATTAAATATAACTGGGCTACAAAAATAATTCCATCGGCTTTGCTCTGCTACATCTAATCTTCTGCACTTCCGTGTAACTTCCAAGTTAGTCAGTGCTTGTGGTCAACCATCAGCAAGCTATCACTGTAAGTGCTTCATGTGCTGTAAGTAATTCCTGTCTGAACGAAAAGTACCTAGTCTGGAGTAGGCACTAAAAAGGGTTCTGGAACTGCCTCTTAGGAACTTCAGTTGGGCCGAATTCCTGTGGTATGAACACAACAAAAGTCCCTGATTCCAGACAAAGGTTCTGGTTACTGAGAAAAGTTCCGGTGAAAGCATGTCATGAGATACACTGACACATATACAGGAGAAAGCATGCTTGGAGGTGACAGTGGGTCATCCCTGGATCTGGGGGTTAAAAGCCTTGTTTAAAGGCCCACGGATGTGTGCCTATCCTTACGAGGTTGGCCCTCAAGCTGGCTTAATCCCCCCCCCCCCCCCCCCCCCCCAAAGAAATTGATTGATTAGGAGTATTAGATCAGTCGTTGTCAGTGAGGTTGTGATACAAGCTCATTTAAATCCTGTTCAAATGAATGATGCTAAAAGGTGTGGCAGGACAGATGGGTGCCTGTCCTCCTCAATGCCATGCGTTGAGCTAGACATTCCCTCCGCCATCAAGCCGACAGTAGACTGAGGTGCTGGTGTGGAACATCGTGTTCTTCTTTAGCCTTTCCAGAATGCTCTCCGATGCCTGCAGGGCATGCTGGTGCGTATGAATGGCTTGTGTTTGCTTTGGCATGATGCCAGCCTGGTTTACTAGGCTGGTTCATTGATTGTGTTTTCTCAGGATGCACTGTGGACGCTTAGTTCAGACGGCGCTTTAGAGGAGGCACGGAAAAAAAAACATGAATGTTATTCAATTCAATTCAGTTTATTTTTATATAGCGCCCTTCACAACAGAGTTGTCCCAGGGCACTTTATATGGGTGTGTTAGAATGTTATGGTATTCAGAACTAGAAGGTGAATGAGCAGAATTTGCTGGTCCTGTGAAACGGCCCCGGAGCTCTTCCATTCGAATGCGAGAAGGCGGCAGATCGCTGTGCCCAGGACCGTGTGCCTGTGTCCCACTAGGCTGTGTTTCCATTTGAATTCCTTGTTAATGAATCAATGGGTTGTGCTAAAGTAGTGAGGTCTTAGATGGGCCTTAGACTACAGACATGGGGAGATTAATAGGATGTCTTTAAAAATGAAGTATGCTCCACCTCTTCACCTTCAAACTAACAGCTAAAAGGCTTTTGTTTCACCATACCCAGTTAGAAGCTCTTTGTTTGCCAATGGGGGGTCTAGAGGGGCCGTCAGCGGCCTCCATGCCTAGGCCCGCCGCCAGTCTCCAGACGACAGGTCGGAATAACAGCCCCACGTTTCCTGCGAGCAGACCGATGACTGGTCCTAAGCAAGGCATCAGGGCCCCGAGGGCTGATCTCCAAGCAGTGAACCACTTTTCCACTCAACAGTCATCCATCTTCCATAACTGCCTCTCCAGTACAAAGTCATAGTGCTGTAGGAGCCTTATGCTTTGTGGAAACCTCACTCATAAACAGTGACAGCCAGAACATTAATTCCCAGTAATAATAATGGCGGTAGAGCGGCGAGGTCTTTGGTGTGCAATGTAGCTCCCTCTGCACCTTCCTCTGGGTCAGCCCCCCCACCCCAGCAAGGCCATAGCCAGAAAAAAAAAATTCTGGGGAGTTGGACAACCCTATAATCAGGTCCCTCTTATTGAATTTTGTCGACCAGGGAGGGGGGTCCCTCCATAGCTTTAGCCAGCTGGGGGCACGCATTTTACTAGCTGGATATTAAGGCCGAACCATTTTAAGAAGAAATATAATTGCAATTTATCTGACAGATATTGCGATTACGACTTTCTGGACCTGGACTATCCAGCTTTGGTTACATGCCTGTCCCCCCCTCTCCCCCCCCGCTTCCCCACCACCACCACTGGTTCACCTGTTCTACTGACTGAAACACAATGACAGCCTGACTGCACCCTGAGGTCCACATCACAGGCAGTAAGCATCACTTAACCCAGAAAGGGCAACGAGAGGGAGGGGGGGGGCTAGGTTTCAGGGCTTTTCTTTATCTTTGAACTGCATCACAGGCAGGGAGCACAGAGGGCTGGCCTTAGTGAAAGTAGGCAGCGGGGCCATATTGTGTCATCAGGATTATGGGGTGTTCACTGGCCATATGGGCTGCGGGGTCTGCATGGGGCTTTCCAATAAGACCACCTAGATGCAGGAGATATTTTCTCATACAGTGGAGTTGTTCTTCTTGGGTTTTATTTCCTGGGTTGAAGTGGACTCAAGTCAGAATGCCCAAATTATTTGTTATGAATGATAATGTGATTAAGAGAGATAGTCCGGGCCTCAGTCTTGCTCTTGTTTTCTGGTTCATTATGACTGAGGCACCTGCACAGAAAAGATGGACCCATCGAGTCCAGGGCTGGGACTCTCGTCTCTCCAATTTTGTGGTTTGATTTGTATGCATCTCGTCTTTGGATGCCTGGAAGGTCAGCTGTGCCGGTAATGATCTCAGAGAATAGAAACACTCACCGTAATACAGCTGTTATAATTATCACCCAGATGCATGAGGCTCCGCTATGGCAACCTTCAAGATGTGGCCTTAATTAGCAGAAGAGGGCGGCTGCGAGTCAGGCAGGGCCGTGCATCTGGGGACACCATGTCCCAGAGACGTACCGCCGGGAGACAAAGAGACCCTGAGCTCCAGAGATCCCCATTGTTGATTTAAGTCTAATGAGTGAGCAGAGGACATTTCACCTGGTCGTCATGTTTGTGAAGCTTTTGAAAGCCAGTTTCTGTGCTCCCCAGGCAGTTCAAACTAGTTTTACCTCACCTGCAATCCTTCGGGAATTTAAACTGGTGTGGAGTTTAGGACCTCAAAGCTATGTTTATCTTCTAATTGAAAGAGTTCAGCTGAAAGTATGAAATATACAATATGTCAGCCTTGGTAGATATGTGCCAGGCCTTGTCTGTAATTTCTCCCAGCGCTCTACACCCACTGATATATTTGGGAACTTTGCATCTCTGCCACTTCTGCCCTATAAATTCAGTACCAGTTTTGGTACCACGAGGACCAAGCCCAACCTGCAGGCCCTCAGAGAATGTTCACCACATTAGCCTGTTAATGTCAGGATGCAAGACGTGATCTGTCTAGTGGTTGGGGGGGGGTGTAGGTGCTGTGTCTGTGTTTGAGACACTACAGGAGGCCCTCAGTCATGGTCTTTGTGGACTGGCAACCTCTGTGTCCCTCTGGAGCTCCTGGGTGACCTTACACATCAAATGCCACCACATTGCATCCCAATCAAGGTGAGGCATTACATACTGTTTGTTTACATTCTTACATTAAGAACATTTCTTTGAATTTATGTTTTTAAGATTTGCTTGAGATCCCAGACATTGCAGAGATAATGTCGTCGGCACGGGCTAAAATTAGCTCTGCACATGAGACTGCCGTCACGCCTCACCTTCTGTCATGTCGCCGACTTGTGTCATTTTTACTTGCAGAGTGAATGCCTTCCTCCTCCTTGATCTTATCACGGCATGTATGTGTTTGGCATCTGCCGCGAGGCACCGCAGAGATGCAGAGGCGAGATACAGGACCCTTGTTGTGGTTTACAGTCAGGGTACAGTGAGTTATTTCTCACAGAGACGTCTTCGGTTGGCAGGCTGTAATGGTCTGCTGGAATCACTGTCGGCCTGGGTGTAATCTACACAGGAAGCCTTTGTTGCTCAGATCCCTGGTTAGAGCACGGCACTGCGAGGCTCGGGTATAACCGCCCTGCCTTGTAATCAGATCGGAGTGACACAGTGCATGCTGGGGCTTGTCCTCGCACCGCGTGGCCCCGAGGCATATAGGTGGCTCATGGAAATGGCCAACTGCGCCTGGACCAGCCAATAGGAGAACCCCCTACTCCACAATGGCACCAGCATAGAGAACAAACCAGTTGCCGTTTTGTTTAGTAATCCGATGTAAATGCACAGCCTGGTCCACTGTCTGCACCAGTGAGTAAACAAAGGATGTCACTCATTACGCTGTCCATGATTCAAACCACTGGGCCAAAGCTGTGGTGTTAATAGTGATACAAAGAATAAGTATTAATATAAATAATTATTGATAAAAACAATAAATCCCTTACTTAGTGGGATTTTCGTGGACATCTACACTATATTGCCAAAAGTATTGGGACGCCCCTCCAAATCATTGAATTCAGGTGTTCCAATCACTTCTATGGCCACAGATGAATGAAATCAAGCACCTAGGCATGCAGACTGCTTCTACAGACATTTGTGAAAGAATGGGTCACTCTCAGGAGCTCAGTGAATTCAAGCGTGGTACCGTGACAGGATGCCACCTGTGCAATAAGTCCATTCGTGAAATGTCCTCACTACTAAATATTCCACTGTCAACTGTAAGTGGTATTATAACAAGTGTAAGCATTGGGAACAACAGCAACTCAACCACAAAGTGGTAGGCCACGTAAAGTCACAGCGGGTACAGTGTGCAGAAGTTACCAACTTTCTGCAGAGTCAATAGCTACAGACCTCCAAACTCCATGTGGCCTTCAGATTAGCTCAGGAACAGTGTAGAGAGCTTCATGGAATGGGTTTCCATGGCCGAGCAGCTGCATCCAAGCCTTACATCACCAAGTGCAATGCAGATGCAGTGGTGTAAAGCACACCGCCAGTGGAGACGTGTCCTCTGGAGTGACGAATCACACTTCCGATGGATGAGTCTGGGTTTGGCAGTTGCCAAGAGAACAGTACTTGCTTGATTGCAGTTTGGTGGAGGTGGGGATTATGGTATGGGATTGTTTTTCAGGGGTTGGGCTTGGCTCCTTAGTTCCAATGAAAGGCTTCAGCATTTAATGCCATTTTGGACAATTTCATGCACCCAACATTTTGGGATGAGTTTGGGGATGGCCCTTTCCTGTTCCACCATGACTGTGCACCAGTGCACAAAGCAAGATCTATGAAGACATGGATGAACAAATCTTGTGTGGAGGAACTTGACTGCCCTGCACAGAGCCCTGACCTCAACCCGAAAGAACATCTTTGGGATGAATTACAGTGGAGACTGCGAGCCAGGCCTTCTCGTCCAACATCAGTGCCTAACCTCACAAATGCTGTCCTGGAAGAATGGCCAAAAATTCCCATAAACACACTTGTGGAACCTTGTGGAAAGCCTTCCCAGAAGAGTTGGAGCTGTTATAGCTGCAAAGGGTGGGCCAACTCCATATTAAAGCTTATGTATTAAGAATGGGATGTCTTTAAAGTTCATGTGCGTGTAAAGGCCGACGTCTCTACTTTTGGCAATGCAGTGTATCATCTTTTCGTACTGAAGCCCACTAGGCATGTTTTTCAGTAGATGTGCTACTCGCTGATTGCCATGGCAACCACTGGGGGGAACATGCTCTGGACAGGCTCATCTTTTAATTACGTTAGTCCAAACGACACAGCTGGAAGTAGGATGCTAAGGAGACGCTTGGATGGCTGGGGGGATAGCAGGGTTGAGTCTGTCTCCAAACAGCACAAAACAGAGGCTTAAGTGTCATATCAAAGAAGAAAAGATATCTGTTCCTCCTTCCAAATCAGACATCCTGATCAAATATATTTTCTACCAATAATACAGAATCTCCTGGATTATCAGAAAATCAGAGGGCTTTTCCCAAATGAATAAGTTACATTTATAAGCTGAAGATCATTAAGACATAACTGTCAAATACTGACATGGAACAGCTTCTGTGAAAGGTCTTCAGAAAATGGATCCTCTGTGTGAACATCGCCTGAAGGATGTTCTTACATTTACTCTCAAAACATCTCAAAAATCAAATGACTCTATAGTCTGGACTTATACCATGGGTACATTTACAGGAAACAGATGCTGGTTGTCAGTTAGCATCACTAACTTCTGATCATTCTACCCTGAGATTACCTGGTTATGGCCACGGGTGATCCCCCTATGCCCTTTCACCTCTCGGAGCCACATAAAGTGTGCTGCCTTTGCAGGACTGGGAGCCTAACAGCTCCGGTCTCCCTGCCTGGGGATGCAGCCCCTTCTGCTCCGGTGATAGCTGACAGTGCACCTTTCCACACGGCTTTGGGCTGACAGGACACAAAGGAGCAGAACTGTCAGCGAGGCCTCCTCCAAATTCTGCCAGGCTGAACATGTTTGCACAAAGTCCCTTTTTAAAATCCAGCCACTTCCCCTGCTCCGCTGGGGCGAGGGCAATATTGTCAACTCAAAGTAAACACAGTGAAAGTAAAGAAACCCTCCCAGGCTCCACCCAGCAGGGCCTCACCCATCCTTAAATCCTGGGTACACAAGTACCTTTGGCGCTGCAGTTCATCTGCCGATTTTCACGACAGCCCCCCCTCCTGGAGGTCTCCATAAATGGAGCCCATGGATGTAGTGAAATCCCCGCAGGCAGCTGGGGCCTCCCCAGGCGGTTCGCCTGTGTGTTATAAACAACATAGGGGCGAGGGGGTGGGGTGCGAGGGGGGCTGTTGTTGGCCGGGCGGGATAGAGCTCGCTTTGTGGGGAGGCTGCAAAGCGCAGGCTTTGGACAAACAGATCCCGCCTCGCTCCCCTTCGTCCACGATGCGGCCCGTCCGGGACGGCACCCTGAGCGTTTCCGCTTCCGTTTGTCCTTGTCGTCGTTTAATGGCCCATGAGGATTAAAGGTGCCGGCGTATATCACCAGCCTGGAACGAAGAAGGAAACAAATCAGGCTGGGAGTGTCTATGAGACAGAAAGCGAAAGGCTTCTGCGCAAGCGTGTCTCACCAGGCGGCGCAGTGGTTGAGGATCACAACACATGACCAGAGGCCTACTGAACAGTAAAATATATAAAAATGACACTGCTGCATAATGAGATAATGTGATAAAATACACATAAGTGAGGAAATCATAAGCAGATCATCTTCCTGCAAACAACTCCTCAATTGGCCACAGATGTGCTCTACAAATAGACCTTAGATCTGTTGGTTTTGCACCTTTTGTTTACCAGGCTGACAAGATGTTTGCAAATGTGTAAAGATGGGGCCTCCCGTAGGACGTTTGGTGTTAACTCGTGTTAACTTGTGCTAGCTCGTGTTACCTTGTGTTAGCCTTCTTCTCATCAGGGGTGATGGACCCGCGAGCAGCTACCTGTGCAGATGGTGAAATGAATCATCTTCTCTGCAGATCAGTGTATGAGAGGGCCAAACGTATGGGTGGTTGGGGGGGGGGGGGTGTTGCCGTGATTCACAGCCTGCTTCAGCAGTTGAATTCTTTCTCAGCTCGGTGCGAATCCAGGCTCTTTCATGAGCCGAGAGCAGATGATGAATGTAGAGGTGATGGTGGATGAGATCTGAATTAGCTTGGCTCACATGCATTTTGGGGGTGAAACACCTGGCTCTCTAGAAGGCAGGATGATTTTTACTCAAAGATAAGCATGACACTGTGGTCCCAGCTTAAGCAAGCCTCCAATAAGGAGGCCCTACTCCTGTCAATGGGAGACAGGCCATGATTCACTGGAGACACACAATGCTGAGACTCGTTGTTAATTGGCTGAAGAGACGTTTTTGTAATGGAGCTATAAAACAGCATCGTTTCCCTATCTTCTGACACTGGGCTTAATTGCTGCTCTTTTTCAGCCACTAACAGTCAAAGGAAATGCGACTATGTGCCACACACACTTTGGCCCATGGTTCGAAGATTAAACAACAAAAGCAGACAGACCCTGGGACGTGCATAATTTTCAGTGTGGGTCCTTCCAGCGGTGAGACACAACTCAGAACGAGATCTAGGGCAGCAGGTATTGAGGAGGTTGATGAGCCATAATAACCCATAATAAGTCGACGATATCAGGCTTAACTCCCAGGATGGGGCCCAGCGGTGGTACATCTGAGTAAGTGACTTCACCTGGAATGCTCTGAAAATATATCGAGCTAGGTATACAGATGAAAACAGTGTCTGTGGAGGAAAAGCAAAAAGAACTACATGGTATTCGGAACCGAGGAGGGGTCAAAATCACAAACACTGGCCCAGGACCAATCCAGTGAATCAAACCAGGAATCAAAGCCACACAAGAGTTTGGGACTAACGAAGGACAGTCGCAAGCTGCCCTCATCCTCACACAAACTCCCACTCCTTCAATACGAAAATATCTTGAAGCCGTTTCTGTACTCTGCACTAAGCTCGAAGGCTTGGTGTAGGAAGAGCCCAGCAGAGTGTAGCAGAAGACCTAGTCTAAACACGCTCACACTGTATACGTGCAGTGGTGAAGCATTCATGGGGCATACAGAACAGCTCAGCGTGCTGAGCATTAGAGATTGACAAAGCACTGAAGTGCGACCGCTCATTTCCTCTGCTGTATTACGCCGCGCCGACTCGATGACGGAGCCGCTGTGTGCTTACTGAGCAGAAGAGTGATTGCCTATTAATATGAGGGGAATTCAGATGATGCACATTTATACTGCCCTGGCTCTGCGTTTGAAGAGCCTGCCTGGCCTCCCCAGCTCTCCCTGGCTTTCCTACATCCCCCTTTCCACTGTTCTGCATTCCCAGTTCTCCTGAGTGGTCTTTGAACGATCGTAACTGGGCTTAACAGAGCCCAGTGCCATCGTTACAGATTTCTTATACAGGTCAGACTACATGAGTGTGGATCACAGGCCCAGGCCAGTTGGTTCTTAATGGGAAATATTCCAATGAAGTTCTTTTGATTGGCAATTACACCTTAAAAGTATATTTGGAATCTCCAATTTGTAGATCAAATCCGGGAAGTAATAATAACGGCTCTGTCCAGGCTGTCCGTGTCCGGCGAGTGTTACGCGTGGACCCTGGCCAGACGGTCAAGGGAGTTAAAGAGCCAAAGCCTGCCCTGCAGACTCATAACAAAGCGCCCGCAGCGATGAGGGCAGTGGGGGCACGCGTCGGCCTGTAATCCTCTGCAGCTGTTGAGGATCATATAAACCCATCTCGTTTTTAACGGAAGCCCTTTCTCCCGCTCACCCTTTTACGCTTAATTAAAATTTGCGGGGGCCCAGTCCCCTCGTACGCCCCTCCTCGCTCAGCTGCCGTGCCCAATTGCAGCCCCATTGCCAGAGAAATGAACCTCCACAAGTTGGTTCATTAAACAACATACCGGGTGTCCAGTAAATTGAGCTACATGTTTGTTTGTTTGGCTGATCTGACAATGACTCCTTACATTAAAACCACTTTCTTTTTTATCTGAGGTTTTAGTGTTGTTGTCTTTTGTTCTGCTGTATCTCAGCAAGTTGGCGGTGTCCACATTCGTTTTTCTTGTTAGTATAGTAGTGAGTATTCTTGCCTCTCACACAGATGACCGGGGGTTTGATTCCCTGATCGAAAGAGTGGTGATTCCTTTAAGGAGCACAGGATGGGGTAGGTGAAAAGAGAATTTCCCCACAGGAGTCAGTAAAGTATCCTTCTTCTTCTTCTGAAGCTTGAGATGTTCTCCTAGTTGGTTGTTGTTTGTTCGGCAGACATTGATTTGAAGCTCTGTGTCAAAGTTTTATTAGGGAAGCTCCACAATCAGCTTGGGTTCAACATTTGAAGATAAGATAAGCTTTGAAGATAAGATTCAGCTCTACAAATTATGAACTTCTTCTTAGGTGCCCGTTTCCAAAAGCTCTATGAATCTGTTTACTTCCACCTGTCATTAATGCAAAGTAAGGACTCCTGCTTAAGCAGGCTGAACGTGATCCAGCATTGAATAATACATTTTATAGATTCTGTCTGTCTGTTATTGAGTGTGTCTGCCCTGTTTAACAGCAAGGCACACAAATCATCAGCAAAGTAAGATTATGCCCACATGGACTGAAGTCAATAGAGACTATAAATCACCGAACACAGGGGCCAAGGTGCTGTCTGGATGACAGAGTGGCTAGAATGTAATGGGTCACAAGCAGGGACAGGCAAGATTTAATGGATGCCTCATAAACCGTGCATCGCGTATGAAGCCAGACTGAGCAGAGGCTGTCACTGCATAAATCAGTGTTCTTCGACCGCTCTGCACTACCTAGAGATGATAACTTGATGTGATTGGTGGAAATGAGAGATCACAGGGCACAGTTTGAAAAGAGCGACCTTAAAGCATGATGAGATACAAAGTCTGGAGGTACTGTAGGGTTTGGTGTGGAGGAACTCAAAGTATGATGAGATACAAGGTCTGGTCTACAAGTTCTTCCGTTCAAGTCAAATCAAAGTTTTATTCCTCACATACTCAGTAATACAGTACAATTTGCAGCGAAATGCTTGTTCACCTAACTCCAAGACTGTGGTAACAGAAAACAAGAGTATAAAAAGAATAAATCTTAAACAATAAACATTAAACAACAATCATAAATAACCATTAATAGTGTGCATTTAGCAGTAAAGTGACCAGTGGTGGGGCAAGTATCAAATTAATAACTAGATATATCCATATGATGCTGAGAGTATATATGGGGCTGGACTCAGGTATGCAGGTCTTACAATAACAGCAAAGATATGAGAGGGTATCGCCACATCAGCCCCAGGACAGTATCCTGTTTGATCGATGTTCCCTGTCATCGGGAATGGGGTGTCACATGACTCGGTGGGACAGCTCCCATGTGACACGCAGGTTGTCTCCCTCACTAGTCCTGCAATGTGAGTGTGGAGGGGACCGCGCTCAGCCAGGATTAGAAGCATCTGCGGCGAACGTGGAAAGGATTCAAGTCTAATCAAATCAAATTACAAATACCACCAAGTGTGGCAGAATTTCTTAATCGCAAAACCCCCAAATTACTGTCTAAAATATACAGGACACTTTCGAAAATGGATGAATCAATATCCCTTCCTATTGCAA
>JAODKM010000008.1:4195407-4209322 GCA_026780845.1 Petrocephalus sullivani | reverse complement strand
AAAGTTTTCGAGTTGAGGAGGTCTAAAATACATTGGTCTTATGGGAATTCGGCCAGGGACTAACGAGTGATTCGACAAAGGGAGGTTTTCGACTTAAGGAGGTTCGACTTAGCGAGGTCCGACTGTATCAACCAATATAGAGAGTTAGCTCCAACACCTAGTGGGGGGTCGCAGATTTGTCCTGCTTCGGTCTTTGTTGTTGGTGTGGGGTTGGGGACTATGGGCTTGGGGCGTCTGGGGGTTCCTTGGGGGTGGGTTTCTAGGGAGGGGTTCGGCGCTGGAAATGCGGTCCTGGCCTGGATGGGGCTTTGGTGGCTCTTGGGTGATGTCTTTCTGGCGGTTGAATGCAGCGCTGCTGGGGTAGCCTGTGCCGGCAGGCGTAGGTTACTGGCCTGGCAGCCGTGCTGCTCCTGGGCAGGTCCAGGTTGGGCTTGGGGTTCTGGGGGCGCTCTGCCTGGTTCTGGCTGGGCTGGGGGGGCTTGGGTCCTGGTGGATGTGTCGCCGGGGTGTGGGTTGGCACGTGCACTGGGGCCCAGCCCTGGCGCGGGAGCCTTTGCGCATCAGAGGGGCTGGGGGCCTCTTTAGCTGGCGGGGAGGTTGTTACCATCTGTCTGCAAGTGGTCCCTGCCTTAGGGGTATCCACTCTGCGGGGGAGGGGAATCCAATAGAGGAGGAGTATGGACCCAACCTGGGTGTCTATTGTCTTATGTAGTCTGGGAGTTGACTGAATGGTGGGGTGGGTGTAGTTTTTCCTCTGTGGTGGGGTCTGGTTGGCTGCCCTGGCCTCTGTGGTGCTCTGGGCCCCCCGCCCTGGGTGGATTCTGGGGAACGGGGGTGCTGATGGGGGTCAGCGAGGGAGCTGGCACCGGGGGGCGGTACTTTGACCCCCCCCGATCCTTTCCTCCCCATTCCTAAGTGCTTTCCTCCTCCCACTCCATCGCACCAGCACACATGTAGGGCTTTGAGGTGCAGGTGCGTTGCCGGGATGCAGGGGAGCTATTCCTCCTCTCTCCCCTCATGACCACCTGTGTCTCAATCATACACCCCGCAGACACTCTCATTATTTACTCCATCATGACACATACATTTGGGGCCTTGGGGGTGGGCACACAAAAGAAGAGGGGTGGTGGAGAGAATAGGAAAAAAAAGAAAAAGAAAGAAAAAAAAAAAAAAGAAAGTGGACACGGGTCGGTCCCAGACGGGCAGGGCTGTCTGCTGAGACTCCCGCCCCAATAAACTGACCACAGTGTGGCGCAGACTCCCGTAAGCGTGAGCGAGCGCTCATTTACAGGCATCTGGCAAACATTCGGGAGAATTTTTGTAAACAAAACTGGGGTCATTCCTGAGTTACATCAGAAAAAACCCTTATATCGAGCAGCAGAAAGTCTGTTATAATCATTTGTCACCAGAAACAGAAGTACCACATGGCACTGCTATCAACCAGGGCAGCTTCTAATGGCCTTACCAGGCCAGCGTTAGGAAATTATCGTTCTCTGTACTAACTTTGATGAGCTGACGTCACTGTCTCTCCACCTTAGTTTTTTAGAGTCCCCAATAAAAACCCCATGCATATCTGTAAGAGGTAAACCAGCTGAAACTGTATATTTGTAATTGAGACTTTCTTTAAATTGGGTCTGTGAGTTTCAGGGAGTATGAATCCTACCTCCCCTCTGGGTGGGTGGAGTCCGTAGCTTCACCCCCTGGAAGTTGACTTAAACTCTCTACGGTGCCAATGACTACAGTAATTTCTCGTGGAGTCTAGCTTCCCCCCAGACACTTGCAGAGCACAGTGTTGATGAAGGATTTCGGGATTCTTTGGTTACCTCAGCAAGCACTGATGTTTGCTTTAGCTGAAACATCATGACTGTCTCTGCAGAGATCCTGATATTCCAGCCTGGGCCCCTCTGCTTTACGTGCTCCAGCTCCTGGATTTAAGGGAGAAGCCGGACCCCCTGACTCTCTCCATCCCAGACCGCATACGGACTGGCAACCAGAAACGGGAGAGAGGCAACTTCTACTTTCAGAGGGAGGACTATGCCATGGCCACTAGGGCCTACTGTATGGCCCTGGATGTCCTGACCACAACCTCCAGAGGTAAACCTCAACATTATGTCATATGCTGTCATTTTTACTGCTCGTTGTTATGAGAACAAATCTGACAAGACTTGCATCCAAAATGTCTGCTTTCCCAGACTGTTGGCTGCAATGACCATTTCGGGGATATTTTGGTTGTCAAGGGCTTTCCTAAATGTCACCATTTTGTGTACAAAGAGAATATCTGAGCTTTATAGTAATATTCCGTACAACCTCATCAAATTCAGTGGCCTGACCATGAAACAACCCATCTATATGCACAGCTACTGTTGTAAACATGTGGCTCTAATATTTCTCGGGATATGAAGTCCCCTGACCTCACAAACTGCTTTAAATGCAGAATAAACCAGCCTGAGACAGCCACCAGAAATGAGTCCGGTGAAGGTCAACTCCAGGGGCTTAACACCATTGTCCATGAATGAGACTCGCCTTGAACTAAGACTGGGCTTTGGAGCACCTGAGCTAACACACGGCACCTGGGCATGTATCTATCCCCGAGGGAGACACAGCGGGCCAACAGAGACCTGCAGATCTTCACGATGGGAACCATCTCAGTGCGGATATCCTGAAGTATACGTGGATGAAATCAGCAAGCAAAAATCATACAATATCCACAAGATGAGCTCTCTACAGGATATCCCTAAATTTACCAGCCGAACTATATATACAGTGGGTACAGAAAGTATTCAGACGCCCTTCAGTTTTTCACTCTTTGTTATATTGCAGCCATTTGCTAAAATCATTTAAATTAGGGTCTGAATACTTTTTTTTTGTCTGTCAATATGGGGTGCTGTGTGTACATTAATGATGAAAAAATTATTTTAATGATTTTAGCAAATGGCTGCAATATAACAGAGAGTAAAAAACTGAAGGGGGGCTGAATGCTTTGCGTACCCACTGTATATTCAGCTGGCATCATCCGTCTCACACAGGAGAGCAGAAATGGTGGGAAAAAGCTTAAGATGAAAGCTTGTAATTTTTTAAAGGTAGGACACAGGATCCCGCTCCCCAGCCTCTAGAGACATCAGAGATCCCACACACCAGCAGGCCATAATCCCAAGCTGCAGCTCATGAACCCAGGCAGCATGCAAAGTGGGGCTTGGTTTCCAGCAACATTTCAGGGCTATGTGACTTGTTCCTCAGATTTCCACACGCCCTTATTGACTCATAGAAGATGACAGTTTAGCTTCAGGCTACTTTCTGACAGTCGGCCAGAGGCTTAATCTCCAGGGAAAGTTCCACCTCCCCGGTAGCTATACTGGCTGTTTCCATAGCCAAAGAAAGTGGCTGTTATGTCAGAATTCAGTAAGTTCCTCCTTCCATCTGCCTGATTGATTTCGTCTCCTTGGCTGTGAATACAACATTGTTATGAGGGACCGCGGATTTATACGGGTGACAGTAGTGTAGGAAAGTCTTGCAGCTTCTGGGAAAAGCTCCAGATGTAGGTGGGAGAGACAGTTGTCCATCCCCCAGTCTCTGGGTTGAGACATCGTCCAAGACAAGCCACTGTCCACAGCAAATATAAACTTTCTATACCTGCAGCATCATTTGAAGCTTAGTGTCCTCCGTATGTGCAAGACCTCCTCTGGTGTCCTACTTACAGACAGCGACAGTGCACTGGAGACAGAGAATGAGGAGGAGGTGCAGGGATACCGCGTCAAGTGTCTCAATAACTTGGCGACAGCGCAGCTGAAGATGGAGCAGGTCGACGAGGCTCTGAGCACTAGCAGGGATGTGCTGGCCCTGGACCCCCTCAACGTCAAGGCCCTCTTCAGGATGGGGAAGGTGAGGAGCCTCAGTCGCATCTCGTCCCACCCAAGACACGGCCCGGCGAATCAAACCTGGTATTAGGGGGCTGGGTGAGAAGTACCCCCACGCCCCAGAGAAATTTAAGGTTCCATTTTGGCATGTTAGGCATCTCGCTTCTTTCTGGGCAGCTTTCAGAGGCATGTGGCCTTCTGAACGTTTGGAAAGTCGGCCCATGGCAAGCAGATAAGAAGTATACTTCCAAACCAGAACTTTGTTTCAACCAACCAGTTCAGTATAAAGAGTTACATTCATTCAGCTGGTCGGTTGAAACTATATCTTGGTCTGGACTTGTACATTCTGGACCTGAGTGACACTACGCTCTGTCCACAGCTGCTGTCGGACAAAGGGGAGCTGGACGAGGCTCTGGAGCTGCTGACAAGGGCCTTGAAGCTGGAGCCTTCCACCAAGGTGTTTCTCCTGAGCATCTCCCAAACATCCTCCCCCTGTGCCCACTCTAAAAGCCCCGTAGCCAGGCAGACAACACCGGGAATATCCCAGTGTCCCCATCTGCTGGTGAATTCGTACTGCCAGATTTACAGTGTGTTTACACTCCCAGCCTGCACCCCCACTGTAGCTCCGCCCGCTGGGTGGCAGGACATGTTCTGACAGGAAGCCTCTCATGAGGTACTCTGCTCAGCTGGTGCCCCCCCCCCACCCCCAAGAATGGGCGAGAAAAACATAGATCCTTTTGATACCAACCTATGTTAACAGTGCTTTGTAATGAAACACAGCTTACCATTAAGGCAGTCTTTTGGTGACCTTTACAGCTCAAACTGCACCAGCCTCTCCTGCTTCACTCTGCACCCAAACTTCAGACTCTCTGAATTCGTTCTGTCCTTTTCTGTGATTATTTGTAATCTTTCGCTAGCCTGTGGCGGATGTGTTATGGTCTATTCCTGCCTTGCCAGTAGTCTGTAACCCTGCAGTGAGCGAGACCCATTTCAACAAAGCGAAAACATCCACACTATGTTCTGTGTGCTGAGACTGGCGGTCTCTTCTGCCATCAGTTAGGCTGCCCCTCAGGTTAGAGGTGCTTTAAATGTGAGACACCGAAAATGGCCTCTGGGGCTGTTTCGGCCTCGTGCTGTTCAGAGTTTACCCATCATTCCCTGGCATACATCCGCTGCAAAAGCTGACGTCCAGCAGCATAATGTTAATGTTAGTTTTGCATCCTAATATATTTCAATTATTTCCCCCCTCCTTTATCTAGTGCAAATAATCTTTCTAAAAATGTTTTATACAGACAGAGACACAGATTAAACACAGGTGACGGGTCTGGTAGTCATGAAATATTCAAATATTATATTTCCATTTCCTGATGTCCAAGATTCTGCAGAACAAAACATGCAAATAAGCAGGTTGGTCTACAAACATTTCATGTTACAAACGGCCCCAGGAAACTGTATCTCCACTGGAAAGATGATACAGAAAATCATAACCCCATCTAAACACAGCTTGGTTGCTTGAGAAGGACTCCAGGAGGAGAGTCAAATGTGTCCTCCCAAACTGACCGCCCTCGCTAACACGAGTCTCTGCTGACCTCCCTCAGTTAGTAACTGTCAATGGTATGTAACATAACATGAAGAACAAGGAAAATATTCACATTCCAGAAGCAACTTGGATTGACTATAACTTTTTTTCTGACATTATTTTGAAAATATGGTCTTTCTGTTTGAATAAATATACAATCTAAATTCCAATAATCCTGATCACTGGTCGAGCCCCCCAATATGAAAGCAAATGCATATGAATTACAAGCAGAATCAGATACATATTTAACAATGCCCCCCCATATGATTTTTTTTCATTGTAAGCATATCCACCCCCTCCAGTGACCTCCATATAACAACTCTGGTAATTACTCATGATAAGCTGAAACACACTGATTAAAATCAACAGAGAATTAATACAAAAGATGACAGAGCTATTGGACAGTTTCATTTCACATGACTGTGTGTTATTTCAATAAAAAACAAAATGCACAGTATGTATTAATCTATTTTTAAGAAAACTGCAGCACTGCAAAACATTAATCCTCTATACATCTGTGTGATCAAAATGTGCTCCCTGATACCCTACAAAAACAATCTGAGTTTGCTGTCCTGTTTAAAGCTGTGTGATCAGCAAGTGGAAGTTACTATGGTTACAGTGTTGATATAAAGTCAAGATTTTACTGACCTTTACTGCCTCCTGCTGGGCAAATAGAAAACAACATTTAATTGTGTTCTGGAGTTTTCCCAGTTTTCTATAGAAGCACTGTTGTTGGTTAATAATGTACGGTCCTTGAGAATATTATTTAGGTCTGCAGAGTATGTGTTTTTCTCTAGGCCATCCACATGGAACTGTCGAAGCTGGTGAAGAGGCGGGCCGCACAGAATGCTGCTCAAACGTGGAAGAGGAAACCCTCGCAGGTCCTCGGGGAAAACACTGCGCCGTTTTCAGGAACACCAGAGAGGAATGCTTCAGTGAGCATGCGCACACACTTCCGGAGAAGCGAAAATCCACATTCGGCTCAACCCATTTTCAAAATTCCGTTTTTCCTGGTTTTCAGGAAATTCCTTGGAGGCTCCTCTTCGGTGCCCTGGCAGTTGCCATCGGAAGTTTGCTGACATCAATGATCCTGACCACGAGGAATTAACTTACATTCAGCTCACTTCCTGAGCAGGAGCTGGACAAAGCTCAAAGCAAGCCTGTCCTGCAGAAGGGAAAACAGGACATGCATACCCCCATTGTCACAGCAGGAAAACCTTAACAATCTTGTCTGACTAACAAAATCCAAGGGCATGCTCTGCTATAAAGAAGTCTGACAATGACCATGACTTAATAAACTAGAACTGTCCAAACCTTTATGTATTTCACTTGTTTTTGTCCTTTGGTTTCAAAGCATTAACTATCATTTATCAGTCCTCAAGTGCTACATGTACATTTGTTAGCAGTGCTAATTGTGTAATGATAGCATAGTCATGTCTCCACTCATGGAGTACAAGGGTCACTGTGGGCCTACGGCCTATCCCAGCAAGGTCACTGTGGGCGTGCAGCCTACCCCAGCAGGGTCACTGTGAGCGTGCGGCCTATCCCAGCAGGGTCACTGTGAACGTGAGGCCTATCCCAGCAGGGTCACTGTGAGCCTACGGCCTACCCCAGCAGGGTCACTGTAAGCATGCGGCCTATCCCTGCAAGGTCACTGAAACCATGCGGCCTGTCCCAGCAGGGTCACTGAAAGCCTGCGGCCTATCCCAGCAGGGTCACTGTGAGCATGCGGCCTATCCCAGCAGGGTCACTGAAAGCCTGCGGCCTATCCCAGCAGGGTCACTGTAAGCATGCGGCCTATCCCAGCAGGGTCACTGTAAGCATGCGGCCTATCCCTGCAAGGTCACTGAAAGCCTGCGGCCTGTCCCAGCAGGGTCACTGAAAGCCTGCGGCCTATCCCAGCAGGATCACTGTGAGCATGCGGCCTATCCCAGCAGGGTCACTGTGAGCATGCGGCCTATCCCAGCAGGGTCCCTTGCAGCCTACCCTAGCAGGGTCACTGCAACCATGTGGCCTATCCCAGCAGGGTCACTGTGAGTAGGTTTGCCACAGTTCATGCTGAAAAATAAAGGACGCCTACCATAGTGGGACCATGCTACAATGTGCCGAGTGATGCACCAGTGGTGGTAAATCAAAACTTAAATCATGGTCTCAAGAAAGTATTACGATTCATACTTAATATTTGAAGTACTTTATTATCAATGGACATAAAAATAAACTGAATAAAAAACCTTTCAGTTATAAACTGCAATTGGTAAAGAAATTAGCTTTGACACATGAAATCAGTCGCTTCGTATCAAAAGGTGCACAACAGTTAACAAAATTAAATTAATATTCAGGATATACATTGTTAACTCATCCATTACTTATTAACTATAACACAAATGAATCTAATCAATCCATCAGCATTTTCATATAAACTGTGGACGGGATGATGCTGCGTTCATCACAATTCGGAAATACGGGACAAACCGTGTCCCGTATTGATTAAAAACGGGACGCACAAATTTATCGTCAAATACCGGACGATTCCGTATTATAAGAGACCTGTGGCAACCCTAACTGTGAGCACGAAGCCTATGCCACCCTAGCTTTGGAGGAGATTCTGGACAAAGCTCATATTCTGTGGACTATTTAGGGACACCAATCCAGCATGTCTTTAGAGTGTGTGAAGAAAGGAGAGAAATTTGAGGAAATTTGCGGAAAAAATACTTGGAGAAACTCCAAAAACTTGATCCATGAGTGTGTCAGCTACATTTCACAGGAGGTTGAGAAGCCAGCTACAGCACTTAATGTTCCGTTCATAATAATCGTTTGTTTATTAACCTGGAAAGCGGGTGTCATAAATAGCACAATAAAGTCTGCAATGCAAACGGCCCAACCTTTACGCTCTCGGAGGTGGGTAATATTAGCTCAGTGTAATTTGCACGTGAAATTATTTTTGTGACGCAGTGGAGGTGACGCCGTCTTGGCCCGCGGGGGAGCCTGCAATACTCCCGGTCTGTAGGTGGCGCTGTGACCGTGTAGCTGGTCTCGGGGCGCCGGGGAAACGCAGAAGAAGAAAAAGACGACGACGAAGAAAGCGAAGGTGGAGAGGAAGCGTTCGGCCCTTTGGGTTTGCTTCTCGGGATCTGGGAAACGCTCTAAACTACGGAGATGACGAGTAGGTCCCCCGAATCCGCCCGCTTTGCTGGTGCCGTCGCTGTGAATGTCTGGGTGCTCCGGCGGCCCTCTTCCCCGAGGTTCGCGGAAGAGTCGGGCAGCTAGCTCGGCGGCTAGGCGGATGTAGCCAGCGTTTGCCGGACTAGCCGAGGTTAGTCCGCGTCACTCGGCCCGACTGCTTAAATCTCGCTGTATTTCTGTAACCGGGTCGGCTGGTTACTGAATTAAGCGCCATCTGTTTGGTCGGTTAAGTATTAGCCTTGGTGAGTGGCTGACGTTGCCCTGGCCTATCCCCACCCCTTTTATCGCCATTGTTTACTAGTCCCCTTTGGTAACCGTCAGCGTGGAGGAGCGGCTGCCCGCCTGTAAACATGTCTAATGTAGATGGGTGGCGAAGGGACCGTTAGTGGTCATGAGCGCTGTGTTTGGGCTCGCAGGCCGCTGCCCTGCTTTTCGGTATAATTCCCTGTTGCTCCAAATGTACATTATCCTGCCATGCACCAGTCATGCTCGTTAATGTTAAGTAAGGGATAAGAATTGGGTGGTTGTTTTTTACCGTTCCGTGCCATGCAATCTCTCTCACACCTTAAATTTAAGGTACACTTGTAATCTAAAGTGATCCCGTTACCGTGTCTGCAGTAATAGACCATGATTAGTTATCAGAAGTGTCAGATTTCTGATGGTGACTTAAAAAATTATCAAGCAAAATGTGTCCTGATCTAATGGTGATCTGTACCATGAGAAACTGCAAGATTGTTACTTGGACTCGGTTTTCAGGGGGAAACCAGCGTGAACTGGCCCGTCAGAAGAATGCCAAGAAGCAGACAGAGCAGGGCAAGGGAAAGAGGAATGAAGATGGTCTGTCTGCTGCTGCAAGGAAACAGAGGTGTGTGACAGGCCTGCGGCAGAGCTCCATCAGAGTGCATGCACACTGCGGCTCCTTAGGCAGATGGTGTTTTTGAAGCCTTTAGGAAACTTGTCTGCTGCTCCATCTCCACAGGGATGCAGAGATAATGCAGCAGAAGCAGAAGAAAGCCAACGAGAAGCAGGATAGTAAAGCCAAATGAGTCCAGTGGCTCAGGATTCCCCCAGCGCGAGACGCCGCTCCACGATCATGAGGACGGATCTTTCTTTCTGATTAGGTTCCAAATCATAGATACACTAGCATTCTTGTAATTTCTAATGTGGTGGACAGTGTGGCCGCTTGCTCTGGAATGCTTCAGTTTGCTACCTTCTCAGATTATGCACAGGTTTTCCTCTGCGCAGCACTTCATATATAAAGCAGACTGGACTGTCCAAGTTTGGATCTACATAAATCTTGTATTTTTTTATCCTGTATTTTGTGCACCCCAGACTTGATACATAAATGTAGCTTTCTAGTTCCTGGCGAGTTGCATTATTCTTTATCCAGAATAAAACCTTATTTCTGATGCATAGAGTCTGTGGTCAATGTTCTCTCTGTGGTTGTAACTGTCCTTGAACAGTATTACAATATTGAAGTTCTCAGACAGTATTTAAGGAAACCATGGAGGGGAAAAATAGGATTGAGTTTGTACTCGGTCCAGTACAGGAGTGTTAAAGGCTAGATTACAAATGATAGTGACAGTCAAACTGGAATGACCCCAGGTTTGTGATTCGATTGCAGCCAGTGGAGTAATTTAACTCATATACTAAAAGTATGACTCTGCTGTGGAAAATACCACAGAAGTTAGACTAAAAACATCAGATGTCATATGGCAGCCTAGGAACCCCTGGGGGCAAAGATCACCCTCTAGGACACTGGGAGGGTCCTGTTCCCACAAACACCCAAGAGGATTTACATAAACCAAGAATGCATTCCATACACAGCTGATCCAAATCTTTTACAAAACAAGGGTAAGTGGATTTCATATTATTAAACTGATCCAGTTAATATGTACAAAGTCACGTTTAATGAATTGCTTCGTTCATAGCATGAATTGCAAATGTAAATCAAACTACGATAGTTTAAAAACATTAAAGTTAATTATACAGACAATTCTTCAAGCTTTTATTTAAAAATGTTTAAAAATTTAAAAATGGGGAGAAAAAGCGCTAAAGAGTAATTTTGCAAGTTAATGAAGAGACAACTGACACGGCCGGCTGGGCTGTTTAGCTGAATAAACTTGCATTTTGGATCCTGCCAGGATGCAAAACTGTGTCCTTTCGTGAAGGCTACATTCGGCAGCAGCGTCTGGTAGCCGTCTTAGTCTCTTCCTCCTCGTCTCCTAGACTTAGCTTCGTCAGTGGCTCCGACGGCTCTTTCAGAACCACAGTCTTTTTTACTCCTCTATGAACAGGATGACAACAGGGTTGTTAGACCAAACCGGTCAAGAAAGGGAGCAACTGGGAAACATCTGGGTGTTGCCGCCGGGCTTTACCTGGCGAGGTGAAGGACGGCTTCCACCACGTTGGTTCCATCTTTGGCACTGGTCTCGCAGAATAAGGCACCATACTCCTGTAACCAACAAACAAGTGAGGGTGTTTCTGGGTCAATCTTTAGATGAAAAAACGGATCCTGCTCACCATGGCCAGCTTCTCCCCATCTGCGCTGCTCACGCAACTGGCCTCAGGACGCTCGGCCCGGAGGTCAACCTTGTTTCCCACGACGCACATTGATACTGGATTATCTATGGATTCCTAGGGAAACATGAATGAACGACAGCATCAACCATGTCTGTCTGGGGTTTGCTTAACTCCCACATACGAAAATAACCATGCTAATTAACATCAGGGACATCTCGGGAGGTAGCAAGAATTACAATACTCATTTGAGCCTGAAAACAATGTCTAATGAGGACCACTATTACTAGCCAACTGCTGAAAGCATAGTAATCACAGGCTGGTAATCACCCTGTTACCTTCATTGCACTCTTGTTAAAAAGGAGGTTTTCTGCCCACATTTTAAGTGACTAACTGTCCAACAATACAAAACAAGTTCTCGCCGCAATGGAAACCTGTACACACACCATGTTAGTACCTGGATCTGGTCCATCCACTCTCTGATGCTGAGGAAACTCCTCTCAGATGTGACATCATACAAGAGGAACACACCGTGGGCTTTGCGGAAATATGAGCGAGTGATGCTCCGGAAACTGCAGAGGCAGATGAAGGCGATTACGTAATTAAAATGCGCAGTAGGAACACCAACACGTCCTATGGCTGGCACGGCGAGGGCTTGTTCAAGGTCACCATACCGCTCTTGACCAGCCGTGTCCCAGATTTGTAGTGTTGTTTCTTCTCCATCTACCAACATCTTTTTCATATGCATATCCACTCCTGAATTTGTGGGAAGGATGCCCACAAAAAGTGGTCAGATTTTAGAAGGCGTTACATTTTATATTGGACATCAAGAATCCATTTGAGACATGCTATAGGTTCCTACTCACCCAGAGTGGTTCGAATATCTCCTCTGAATTCATTCGTGCTGATCCGAAGCAAAAAGCTGGATTTTCCAGCTCCTGCATCTCCAGCTAGAACTAGTCTGTAGACAGGTGCAGCCTCTTTACCATCTGCCGTGTCCTCCTGCTGTAGCCAGAGAAGACAAAACAGGTTTAAAGGCCTTCCCGTTGGTTCTTATTAGTGTCACTGAAGCAGGAACTGACCACAGACACTAGATCCATCTGACAGGAGTATCAAAGCCTCATTCATCTCATCGTCAACTTCACACCACAATGATCAGAGCAGTTAATTGAAACGTAGTTCAAAGACGACTCACTACCTGCCCGGTACATCTGTGTAATAGCTCTACCTGGCTGGGAAAGGCCGAGAGACGTCTGCGGGTGGATGAGGCAGACTCGCGTCTGCTGGAAGCCACAGAGTCAATCCCATTGGGGTTGGAGTCAGATATCTGCAACAAGTCAATAAGTTAACATCTACTGCCCAAGCTGACTGAGAGAAGGAAGAAATTCTAGCAACCCTTACGCTGGCATTGGAGCTTGGAGATTCCAAATTCTCCGGGTGGTCCTCACAGTCAAACTCTGTGCTCGAACTGTCCTCTTCGTCTCTCCACAGAGACAGCCCACTGTCCAGGTATTGATCAGCCCAGCTAACACAGGACAGATCTCTCTGGGATTCTCTTAATTACCAATTGCTTCAAAATAGGATAGCATTGGCACACAAGAAATGTATACTTTTGGTACATCATTTTCAGTTGGGTACATACAATGAAACCAATACACACATTTATTGACATAGGCAGAACCTTTTTACAAGCAGATGTTAAACACAGAAAATATAATGCCAATTGTGGCTGTGAGTTGGTTATAGCTAATGCCGGTAAGAGTCAGTCATAATCAGCAGTTTGGGAACGTTCCGATTTGCCTAGTAAGATGCACCAGCACCAGAGTGAAAGTAGTCGATAAGATCAGAACTACCCATTGGCTATGTTACTGCCATCATGTCCAACATGCCAACTCATTCGAGCCGATTTCCTAGCGTGTACATGACTGGAGCAAGCCAGAACCTGCCTCTGCAAGTTAGTCTCCCTGTGGCAAGTAAAATGGTTTTGCCAGGAAATTCAGATGGAGCTTAAAAATAAACTACGGCTATAGGGGTGTTTATCACTACAGATACGCAATTACATCTAGTATTAGAGAACCCAAGATTTAGATGGATGGATAGTTCATTATGATTGTTATGATATATATACACACACACACACACACACACACACACACACACACACACACATTTTTGATTCATTCATTTATCACGTTTGCAATATGCCAATAAGCATCTTTTTCAGGCTGCTCTAGACTTTTGGGTCACAACTGTTCTTAATTCTCTTTGCGTTTGCATGTTTAATAATGAATTTCAAAACAAAAACTCCCTGGTGTACCAAAATTTTCCTGAGCTGTAAACCGAAAAGCATGATTTGTACCAGACCATGAAATATGTGTACAGTTACACGCCTACATCAGAACATGAACGACAGCTTTCACATCTCTACCTGCTGTTGTGCTCTGCAGATGGCTTCCCTTTTCTCAGAGTTTGCTCATCCTTTGATGGGGTCTACAGATACAAACAGATCTGAATACAGGATCTGAAATCACTGAGAAGGTGACCTCTTCATCATCAACAGCATCCAGATCATACCCTGCTACTGCGAGATTCTGCAGTCCTCTCCAAGATGGACTGGAACAGATCACTGCTTTCGTGCAGATTTCTCTTAATTTGCCTTGGAGGCAGGGGAGGGGGGGGGGGGGGGGGGGGGGAGAGAAAAGCCTTTTTGGGGTCGTGTGGTGAGGGGGAGGGTTTAAAGGGGAGCGGGTTCTCCTCCAAAAAAACATGAAACCTTAAA
>JAODKM010000008.1:4170817-4190106 GCA_026780845.1 Petrocephalus sullivani | reverse complement strand
CTGCCCCCCAAACCCCCCCCCCCCTCCCCCCTGAACGGATTTTTACTCTGAACAACTCCGAGGCAACCCAATCAATTGTGATTTGAAGAGTCCCCCAAACGGATGCTCTCCCCCCCCCCCCGTCTAACAGGAAATTTGGTGCGAAACATGGATGCATTTATTTCTTTCAATTAAAAATCAAAATAAAGTGCTTTTTATATACAGAATGATACAAACAACAGAGAGGACAGAGGTGCCTTCCCAGGGATAACGATTCACCACAGTTTTGTACTACAACGGATTCCCTAACAGAACTCCTTTACATGCGAATGAGAGCAGATACAGGTCTGTGACTCTCATGTGGTGGAGTCACAGCCAGCTGGAGGCTCTTCAGGACCGGACTCTATGCGTCTGATATCCTGGATGTGCTCACTGTCTGCAGTGCGATGTCATAAAAGACCAGCAACCCAAAGAGCAGAACTACTGCAAATACGACTCACTACACTGCTGGGTCAAAGCAGTGACATATTGTCCTTTTCCCCTTTTGAAGATAATAAATATTGTCTCCTTTTGTTGTCTTGTTTGTTCTGTTTTTTTTTTAACTCACCTACATTAAAAATTCCAAACAGAGCAATACACTAACGGTCAAGCAAAACACCTAAATCTGAATCTAACGTAGCAGAAAAATGGAGTTGTTTTCTTTTCACGGTTGATATCTGGCAGTGTAGCGGTGGGGAAGGTTAACCGATATCGAACTGGAACGCGTTTATGCGCAATTATTTGATAATAATTGTTGTTCGAGCACAAACACAGGTGAGATGTTATTAATAGTTTGAGGCCACTGACTAAACTCACTTTCTCTGAGTGTGCTCGGTTATAGGTGTGGTAGCAGCGTGTGGGTGAGGTTTGTGTCTTGCCAGGGTAATTAAGGGGTAACGATGATAGAAATGCAAGGGCATTGTGTGACAAAGGCAGCAGGGGACACTGATTTAGGGAAGTCACTGCTAAGGCTTTTACAGTACTGTGCAAAAACAAGGCCATTAAAATGTAACAAATATTCAAATAAAAAAGGCAATTTCAATAAAAAAACATTTAAACATAGCTGCAAATAACAGTTGCTGAAGCAAACTCCCAAACATGTCACCCGGGGTTTCACCAATGCGGAAAGTCATTTTAAGAGAGTAACATTGCGTACAGGTGTGTCCCGAAACCAAACGTCATGCAAAAATTCTCCACTTACATATCGGAACATCACACTATTTACTAGATGGTTTTTAAGTTTACAAATGGTTTCTACTCCTTTTCAAACATAGTATCTGCATTCCTTAGGAGAAAAGTTCATAAGATCAATGTCAGGTCTCCAAAGTGCCAAAGTCTTACTGCTGACCAATCAGTGGGTGGAGTTTTATAATCATCATATTGAATTATAGGCGTTTACTGGGGAAAATACGCAAACTGGCTTTCCAAATTTCATCAGTAATGGCTCATGTCAGCCAGACTTACTCTGTCTTTGTGAATTTCAGGATGCTAGAAGATCAGAGACAGTGGTTTTCTACCCAGTGGAATGGTTGGTGCTCAGGTAACAATCTAAATAACTGTGCTTTATGTTAACAATGCTGCTGTTTTATCTGGCCATATTCACGTATACCGATGTCACTCTCCAAGGGACATGAGACTCCTCCACTGTGAAGGACATTGCTTCCGTTGCAGGAACTGAAATGGCGTACAGTGCAGGAGAACCTACAGCTCTTAGCCCCCTGGAGGCAACATCACAATGATCAGTGTCTAATTTCTCTACAACAGCACATCTTGCACAAAGTCCCTCAAATACAACACAAACGTACAATTACATACACTAGACCAATCAGAAGCAGTCTGTCTGCCACCTTGTCAAATCAGCTCCCTCATACAAATATCTAACCACAGAACATAATTAAATAAGATAGAACTTCCTTTTACTCTAAGGTTGGCTTTGGAATATCTATCAATCCGCCAGACACATTCCATGTCGAAACTGGCAACTCCGGTAAAAACCTGGTCATTTCTTTGTCGTTCCTTCGGGAAGTGAGGCAGTGCGTATCGCCTTGGCATCGTCTGATGCATTTCGTCTTCAGGAAGGTGCAGGAATTGGCCGCTCTGAGGGGGGAATGCAGAGCTATATGCAGAGTCGGGCTCCCCTGACACATGACTGGCTGGTGAATGCGGACGGACCCTTAACTGCTCCATGAAGGCTGCTGGGCAGGCACGGTGCCGGAGCCGGGTCCGAGGACAGAGAGGACATGACACAGGTTTCGTGACGCAAGGATCAGTGAGGAAACCGCAGAAGAGGCTTTTGGTGCGAGGTCTGACGCTCATGGTCATCGATAGCGCACAGAAACAAAAGGCCAGCGGTCTCGCCGTCAGCTTCTGCATGTCACGCGGGGCCTTGGACTTGCAGCGCGATGACCCCTGTGTCCCCTGTGCTCTCCGCAAGGCCTGCCCTCACTGTCCGTGGAACGGCCGTGTTCACTGTGTCTCAGCGTGTGATGGAACCCACTGCAGACCTTCAGTTCACGGGGAAACGGCGTCTTTCTCGTCTCTCCTCCTCCGTCGGCTTGCATAGTGAATTTGTGCTATAAGGTTTTACTGACCCGGATCGCCTCTGGATTCTACAGATCCATAGATGTTCCCAACTCCATGCCCGGTGTCCCTACCTTCTCTCTCCAAAGCTATGAAGTGAAATGTTACTGTGGGAGAGTTGGCTGGACATCCAGGTGTCAGAGGGACCCAGTGCTTGCCCACTTTGGAGAGAAGGCAAGGGGGATTTAAATTACATAATGGAAGCAGGAAAACACTCTTTGAAGACAAACCAAAAGATGCCATTTTGACAAAGATCAGATGTGAAAGAGCGTGCTGCCAAACACACCGCAAAGCTGGCCGCTGGGATGAGAGAGTAAACCGCAGAAAATGAGGGAAAACTGTGGCCTCCTCACTCGGCCTCCCTATGAATGCTCCAGTAAGAAAAACAAAACAAAAAAACATATCCCAGATATGTCATGTCCCTCTCCAGTCAGAGAGCAGTGAGATGATGCCTTATTGGCACAGACAGAATCCTTCTCCATATCTAGGAAGTGCTGGTGGTTCCCACATCCACCCCAGTGACTCCTGCACCATATTGGTTCAGATGGTGCAGGGTGGAGACGCCATGTGGCTGTAACACCAGCCTGACAGTGTCAGCAAAGCCTCATGGATCTCCGGGTCAGAGTGGAGAGATGTTCATTACGTTTGACATCAATACACCGACGGCAAGTTGTGACGGTCGGGTGAATTGCTCTCGGGGGTGTGCAGGCAAGAAGACAGTGACTGTGCAATCAGAAAGGTACCACACCACAGGACGAGGGTGGACTTCAACAGGGACAAAGTCAAACAGCAGAAACATCCCCGGTGATGCCACTAAGGCTGTTTTCCCTTCTCAATTTGATGTTTCAGTTTGGAGAGCACCATGGTCCGTAGATCGCTTCACTCGAGTTGGACGTCTCATACAGGCACCACCTTAACTGGGTCCTCAGACGATCGAATCCTTGATCTCTGAGCCCAGTCGCACGCGCGGACGCGGGCAGGTAGGCGAGATTTCCACGTGACTCTCTTTGAAGTTCAGTGGCCGCCTCTCCGACTCTGAGAAGCTTTTGCTGTTGTCCGGTGAGGAGTCCAGCGTAGGCGTGCTGCAGAAGTAGTTGTCGTTGAGGGTCTGGTAGCCCTTGTGATCAGAAGAGGAAGGGGGCAGGGTGTTGCCGTTGAGGGGCAAGCTCTCCACTGGTTTGCTGACCATCCTGGGCTTCATCTGCTGTATGTTGGGGCACTCACTTTCCTTCAGCATGGACTTCATGTGGCCGCGATTTCTGTACACCACCAACAAGGAGAAGACCAGCAATGAGAAAGCCAGCAGAGTGCAGACAATGATCAGTTCATTCCAGTAGGTCTTGGTGCTGACAGATGGGGACCGCGCCTCTCCGGGAAGGACGATAGTGTCCCTGTGGACCTGGGTGGTCCGGGTGCGGCCCATCAGCGTGGTGGTCTCCTGCCACACCTCGGCCCTCACGCAGTAGTTTGCCAGCAGCTGCCGGAAGCCTTCCTCCACAGACCAGCAGGCGTAGGTCTCCTCCGTGTCGGCCTGGGCCACCACCAGCAGGCCCCCGTCGGGGCTGGCGTACACGGATCGCCGGGCACCCTCGCTGTACTCCCACTGTCTCTCCGCCAGCTTGGAGCGCACGTCGCACGGCAACACCCGGAAGCTGTTGGCTGGGATGACGACCTCCTGGCACATGGACACGTCTATCGTAACAGACAAGAAAGGACAACCTGTCATTCCCGTCGCACGGGCAGACATCCTGAAGAAGGGCTATAAAATCCCACGCAGCACATTCCCAAGCCAGTTATAATCGACATCTGCTCCCTGGAGCTTAAATGCAACAGAACCACGAGCATGAGAGACTACAGAACCTTCAGATGGACAGCACCTGGTCCCAGCATCCCTGCTTAACAGAACGCCAAAGAAATAGCTGCATGCAGCAAGGTCATTCCACATTTTTTTATAAAGTCAGTCAAAAATGACTCATGGGGAAATTTCATTTAAAAATGTCACTGCGTGACACCGCCCTCTAAATTAGGATGATTGAGGATAAGCTAATAGATGCTGAGATAGAGCGGTATGGTCATTTGGCGTTAACCCTCCGAAACCCTGACGGGCCGGTTCTGTGTGTCCCACAGCACAGAGGGCAATCCGTCAGACTGACGCAGACTTACGCAGGGCGGCTGTCCTGCCGGGATGACGGGTGGGTGGGGACCTCCTGCAGGTGGCAGACATGTCTGCAGCCTCCACATCCTGCTGCCAGCGGCTGAAGGACAGGGGACAGATCATCAAGTCCAAGGCAGACATTTTCAGTGAACCCACAAACCCCCCCCTTCTAGAGGCCAAAAACAGTAAGACATCCCAGGTCTGCTGGTACCTTCTCCACCTCCTCCTTTGGGACAACAACGCCTGGGGACGCACTCCGAAGACGCGGCTCACCTGTCAGGTGGGGCCCCCTTGACATCCGCACACTCCCTCCCCGTCCAGGCACAGTAAGGGTCCCGGGACAGGACACAATCGCCACAGCTCTGGTAGTTAGTGCAGTTGGCCACAGGGAGCTCGAGAAGCCCCGAGTGAGAGGACACATAGAGCAGGCCCTGGGGGGGGGGAACCCAGGGAGGATCATGAAGAATGGAGGCAGCCTTCACCTCGAGGTCCCGCCTCTCACGCCCGCCTAGGGCACGGCCTGACTGCCTACCTTGACAGGGTCCAGCTCTATGTGTGTGACAGGCTGTGGTTCGGGGAAGAGCACCAGCTCCTCGATGACATGCATCTTGCCCTTCGTGCTGATGGCCTTGTGTAGCTTTCCATCGTCTGCCGAAAAGAGAGCGTGGGTCACATGACTGCCTGTCGCCTAGGCCAGCAGGGTCACACCCCCGGGTGGTGGGGTCACGCACCTGTGCCAACGAAGAGGACGTCGTAGGTCCCTCTGAGGGCGCGCACGCGGTGCACGGCAATCTGGGTGTACGTCACACTGCGTTTCAGCAGCAGGGGGGCGCTACGCACCGCCCCGTCCATCAGGAAGTGGTCCTTCACGAAGTTCAGCACCTTGTCCGGCATGTGCAGCGAGGAGGTGATGTTCAGGGCTCGCACTGCATTGGTGATGCACTGCGGGGGGGGGGACAGCAAATGCAGAGTGATGCCAGAGAGCGCAGTGGGACACGGACTTGGTGAGGGACAGGACAGGGGCAGGGGGATGTAACGGGGCCACGGGGACGTGATGGGGGATAGGAGGGGAGCGTTGGGACACAATCAGGAGCACAGGGACATGATGGGAGTACAGGGACATGAGAGGGGACAGGATGGGGGGCAGGATGGGAGCACGGTTACAGAGTGGGGTGGGGGCACAGAGACATGATGGGGGACAGAGGGGGAAAAAGAGGGAAGCATGGGGATGTGACAGGGATGGGACAGGGACACAATGGGGACAGAAGAAAAACAAGAGGATGTAATGGGGGCACAGGGACATGGTGGGGGACAGAGGGGGGAAAAGAGGGAAGCATGGGGATGTGACAGGGACAGAGGGACACAATGGGGACAGAAGAGAGACACGAGGATGTAATGGGGGCACAGGGACATGAGGGGTGGCATGATCAAAGTGGCTGGTGCTCACCGCTCCAGGCCGCGGCTCAGGCACAGCGTGGTTGTAGGTGTACCACTGCTGTGTCTCGCGGTTCACCTCCCGATATCGACCGCTGAAGGCAGCCTGCACCTGGTCCATGGTGAAGGAGCACACGGCTGAACTTCCGGAAGCACCCCTGTACCTGGGAGCCAGGGGAGGGAGAGCAAAGGTTGTAGGGACACAGAAGAGCACAGAGGCACACAGGCACGCGTGCACAGGGAGCAGCACAGCTCACCACTGCGAAGTGAACACCCCGTAGAACTGGGTCTCCCTCCAGTCCTGCTTCCTGTCGGGCTTCAACACAAAGACATCCCGGATGATGTTGAAGGGGAAGCCGTCGTCATTCAGAGCACAGAGTAGCTGGGCCTTCAGGAAGGTTGTCCACCTCTTCTGCAACACCCTCTCACCACCGATGTCCCCCTGTGTGCGGCGAAGGACAGACCTGGTCACAGCTGAGCGGAGGATGGCCTGGGTAGCATGCAGTTCTAAAAATGTCCAGTAGATGGCATAGATTAGCCAGGATAAAAATGGGCGATAACTGCAGTGCTGTGGACAAAATTAGTGATACAAAACGTTTTCAAACAATTTTCAGAAACAATTACAATTTAATTGAGGGCTTATTTATAGAATGATGTGCTGAAGTCCTCATCCAGTGTGATGCTGCTGTTTCTTCTCCTCTAAAGGCCACCATCTACGCCTAGCCAGGAATGACCACAGCACACAGCTGCAGAGTCTGCCTGGCACACAAACAGTTTCCTGTTTCTGTTAAACACGTCTTTATCTCCTGAACTGCATGGTGTCTGGTGTCTCAGAGAGAAGTGATGACCAGTGATTTTTTTCCACCTGGTAATTACCTGCCAACCTGCTAATTACCCCCGGCGGTAATGGGAGATGTGCCGTGCCCCCCGTCCTTTTCTGTCACCTGGCCGTTTCTGCATTTTTACTGGATAAGACACCCTCTTCAAGCCTGTCACTGCAGGGATCCCCTCGGGACTGAGCCGTCACTATGCCCCCTGCTGCCCCCTGCTGCTCGGACAAGGTATCTTCTGGGTGGGTGTCTGGTGCCTTTCAGCAAAGAAACTGAGACATGCCCTCCAAACCCCTGCCTACAAGAACACGTATTTATGAAGGGGCTGTCAAAGATGCAAAGATGGAACATCGCCCAGATAGAGGACAGGGGCGAGTTTGGTCACAGGCAGCCACACTTGCAGGCAGCTTTCCATGTGATCCGTTTGGCTTTGGGCTAAGTGCCGGATCGGGAGGGAAGGGGCTTAAAGAGCTGGGATGGAGCAGTGGAAAGGCGACTGAGCGCTGAAAGAAAAGGCGAGGTGGAGAAATGTTCAGGGCTGGCTGTGCTGGACGCAAGTGACGTCATTTTGGAACTCTGCAGGCAGTCAGGCAGACGATTTCATGCCCTTGTCATGGATCAGATCATACAGATTCTCAGGTTGTGCACATACGCAGAGAGCGTATGGTGCCCCGTTTGACTGGTAAGTATCATGCAGGACCCACGGCAGCACAGACCACGCAGAGCTGACTCATCCCGTCTGCTCCAGTATGACGTGCATCAGGCCCTAACCGTCGTCTCTTGCGAACGTCAGCGGCTCCTCTCCTGCCCCGTCTGATCACTGGTGACGAAAGGACCCGGCTATGTGGCTGTTCTAGCAGACGCACTTGTGGACAGTTACGGAGCCAAACGGGTCCCGTCCCCTGACGTGGCTCCCTCCTGCTGATGGGCGATCTGGTGATGGCGTGTTTCCAAATTTAGTGCAGTGTGGTGCCCGGCTGCCATGCGGAAGCTCCATCTGAGAATCCCAGGCCCCGCAGTCACACGAGGTCCGCTGACAGCCTCCTGGCACACTGGCTGGGGCCTCTTCATTCACATCTGGTTTCCGTTTAGCCAGTGGTTCCCGTAAGCCAATGACCCCCCTGGCCATCCCCAAGCATCTCACCTTACACACACGTGCGACGCGTGACACGACGGTGTTGTCGAAGAAATCGAACTCCCTCCCCGCTTCACTGAAGAAGAAGTAAATCTTATCATCGTCGCCGAGCGGGTTGGCTTTGGGCAGACTCTCGGGGATGTAAGCCGATCCCACAAAGGCCGGATCTGGAGGAGACAGATTCAAAGTTAATATCTGGCTTTAGAGAAGAAACATAAACTTAAATCAATGCAGTAAATATCACATTTACCACCAATTTCACTGTATTATGCACTGTCATATTATTTTTTTGTTTGTTTATTGTCTTTCGGGAGACTGTCATCTTGGGGTTTAACTTTATAATGCTTCCCTCCTGAGATTGATAACATTCCTTTCTTCTTGACCCAAAGATTATGAGAAATTCATCTCATTCATGTTCTAAGCAATGCAGATCACACTGGATGTTAGCATAATGCACGCTTAATAGTGACCAGGAGAGAAAGAGAGCAGCCACACTGAGAGGTCATGCCAAGCCGCTCTGACACGCATACGTGTGTTGTGGCTGACGAGATGGGTGCTCTTTTAAAGGCGCTGGCTGGAGATGCTGTGAGGTGGTCCCTCCCAACCTCTAGCCCCCCCCCCCCAGAGGCCAGGGGATTACCTTGAAGCCAGTTCAGGGAGTTCTCTGTCTTCAAGGCTGTCCCATGGCCAAGGCTCTTGTAGATGACTGGTTCGTTTCCCTGGAAGTTGCTGACCGTGCCGGCATATAGCTCCTCATCTGAGAGCGGGGACAAGGTGAGACGGGGAGCATGTGAGCTTGGCGGACTGCGACGAAGCTGCCAACCCACGCTGTGCCGCGTGACCCGGAACCTTCCGGGTCGGCCTTACCAGCCATGATGGCCGTGGATTTGTACTCGGGGTTAAAGGGGCACCGGCTCCTTCCATCCTCAGACACGATCTCTCCCTCCTTGGTCGTGACCAGAGAGAAGCTGGAGGTGTTCTGTGGAGTGGAGGAAGCAGTTAGACCAGAACCTCTCACGAAATCCGACAATCAGAACTGCTTGGGCCTGGCAATTAAAGCAGCTCCATTTTCAGACAGGCTATGATCTGAGGCTGAGATGCTGCGTGATGCATGTCTCGAGGCCATGACCATGCCTCTGTGGCGAGATGTCATGTCAGATCAGGGTGAGGGTTAGGATTAGGGTTAGGGTTGGTGTTAGCAGTAGGGTTGTAGATAAGGATAGGTTTAGTAACAGGGTATCATTTCTATTAGTTCATTAATGTCCTCAAGCAGACAGTCAGAGCTGAACATTAGGACTCTATTAAATCTCCATGGAGACAAAGTGACTTAAAGATGGGGAAATCTGCAGACTCCTGGGCTTTGTACTGAGCTTACAGTACCACTGTAGATCAGTAGATATGGGTCCAGAGTCTGTCCTGTCTTTTTAAGCCATTGAATCGAAGCCAGACCAGGCTAATAGCAGCAGCATAGATGGATGGATGCAGATCAGCTGCTGAAAAGGCCCCATTAGGCACATGTTCACTACCAGATAAAAAGGTGAAGCACACTTACGATGTAGGCACAGAGCGGGCTGAAGGCGTATGTCCCGCACACATACAGGTGGGTGCTGTTCAATCTCAGTAAGATTTTAATGTAATTGAAGCAGTCGGTCTGGATCATACAGAGAGAAAGGGGAACAAGAAAACAGGAACTTAATCCGAAAAAAGGGTTCATTTGCTATACTCACATCACTTCCTCCCAAATTTCAATGTTGATCCTGCCCGTAGTATAGAATCACGGTCCTACTCAAGTACAACTCAATACAAATACAGAAGACTGCAATTTAGGAGAGCCTAGGATGGGTCCTGCACTGGGTGGAAACCCTGCCTTAGAACGACAGCGGAGTGGCTCCAAACCAGCACAACATCACCTCTGTATGTTGGGGCTGATGTATCTAGCTCACAAGTTAAGACTCATAATAGGAAGGTTGCCAGTTTGAATCTGAGGGCCAGCAACGTGATACATTGGGCCCCTGAACAAGGCCCTTAACTTCCAAAAGCCTTACGGATGCTGCACATTGGCTAATCCTGCATTGTGACCCCAAAGCTTTTTTTTTACCTGCATACGTATCTGTTTTGACCAGATGTTTACACCAGTGTAATGGCAATTTTAACATTGATCTTTAAACTAATCTTTACAATGATCTGAGTTTGATCTATAAACTGGTCTGTTGCTGATCTTCACAGCAGAATGATACCGATCGTTACACTAGTCTGATGCTAATCTTGACATTGGTCTGACACTGTTTTTATATATCCGAATGACACTGATCTTTACACCAGAATGGCACTGATCTTTGTATTGATCTCACGCTGATCTTTGCACTGGCCTCACGCTGATCTTTACAGCAGAGTGACACAGATCTTTGCACTGGTCTCATGCTGATCTTTACAGCAGAGTGACACTGATCTTTGCACTGGTCTCACGCTGATCTTTACACCAGAATGACACTGATCTTTGCACTGGTCTCATGCTGATCTTTGCACTGGCCTCACGCTGATCTTTGCACTGGCCTCACGCTGATCTTTGCACTGGTCTCACGCTGATCTTTACACCAGAATGACACTGATCTTTGCACTGACCTCCCGGTGATCTGTGCAATGGTCTCATGCTGATCTTTACACCTGAATGACACCGATCTCTGCATTGGTCTCACGCTGATCTTCACACCAGAGTGACACTGATCATTAGACTGGTCTGATGCTGATCTTTACACCAGAATGATGCTGTTTCGCATCACTGCACATTTCTCTCACCTGCAGATCTTTGCCTTTGAAGCTGCATTCCTCTCTTCTCTTTTGAGGGGTCCTCCATGTCAGCTGCATACAAAAGAAGAGGTTTAAAGCAAGAGCACAGAGCAGTTCATCAGGCAAGCCAGGCCTCAAACCAGGACTAAATGTGCAGGAAAGGTCCCATATCTCACACAAAACCAGAGTGGGACCTTTCCTGCATTTTGAACACAATTCAGTTAATAATTCAAAGCCTCACCACAACAAAACTGACAACTGCTATAAAACCAAACTTTGGCATCGGGCAGTTTTAAAGAATGCCCCTCCAGCTGCCCATCCATGCACGAAACCAGGCCGCGAAAACGGCCGCGAGCGCCGCTGCCAGCAGTTTGCGAGGGCGGGGGGCTGGCAGCCAGGAGCCCACGAGAGCAGATACTCACGTTCCTGTGTAGCTCTGGCCGGCTGATATCGGAGAGGCTGAGGGCAAACAGCAGCTCCCTCGCTCCCACGTACAGCACGCCTTCCTCCTGGCTCAGGAGCACTGACGTGTAATTGAAGACCCCAGGGGAGGAGAAGCGTTTGGCCAGCCTCTCCTCTGAGTCTGGGCCGGGAGAGGGAGCAGGAGAGGAGCACCTCATTAGGGGATGGGAATGTGCATCACACTAAATGACACGTCATAGCACCACCATAAACCTGTGTGACACCTGGGAGTTCTACTATAACTGCCTTCATCACCCAGAGGTGACATCTTTCAGGATGCCAGGCTTACTGCCCCACCATTGTCGGGCTGCCTTCCAGTACGAGAGTGAAGTGATGTCAATTAAAGGCCTGACTTATCTCTTTCAGTGCATATGCTTGCCAGGGTATTTTTGTGTCCTTCCAGTAGAAGGCATCTCCTATGCCTTGGTTACACTCTGCTTTGTTTCTGTGTAGGTGACTCCAAACAGTGACTCCATCAAAAGACATCACTGGGCAGACTGGAAGGAGAATCACCTGCTGACTCGATCAGTAGAGCGTTCAGAGATGGACCAGGAGAGCATCCAGAGAGGGATCAGGATGGCTTCCAGAAAGGGACCAGGAGAGCATCCAGAGAGGGATCAGGATGGCTTCCAGAAAGGGACCAGGATACCATTCAGAGAGGGTTTAGGATGGCATACTGAGAGGGACCAGGATGATGTACAGAGGGGGACTAGGAGAGCATCCAGAGAAGAACCAGGAGACCATCCAGAGAGGGACCAGGAGAGCATCCAGAGAAGGACCAGGATGACATCCAGAGAGGGACCAAGATGGCATACATAAAGGGACCAGGATGGCATACAGAGAGGGACCAGGTGAGCATACAGAGATAGCCCAGAACAGCATCTAGAGAGGAACCATGATAGCGCAGGGAGAGGTACTGTCCAAAATGCTGTGCAGCTGACTTACTCATTCCTTTACCTGAAGAAACTTTTCTCCCTTTGAATGAGCTTGTTCTCAACATCAACTACAGAGAAAAGCTGAAAGATTCCAATGTGTTTTTCAACTAGAGGAAACCGGATTTTTCCTCTAGGAACACGCCCTTCTAGGCCTTTCTCCAGGTTGTCAGTATTTGAAAGGATAAAGGAGGGCTTCAGAGTGGTGCCTGTAGCTGGAATGGCTCAGCAAGCTACTCGCCCCACCATGACCCGTAACAGAGTGTCTGATCACCTGTCGCTTCCTCTTTCAGGCCACACCCCTCGCCTGCTCAATCAGGCAGCACAGCTGTCACAACCGCTCATGGTGACACTCTGAAAGAGCACAGGCTGTCCTCAAGGTCACCATGACAAGCGGGCGGGGGGGGGAGGGCTTCCCCATAATCCCCAATGATGATGCCAGACCAAGGTCAACAAAACATTCCCCAAAATAATCCACAGGATAATCAGCTCTGGACACTGTGTCTGCGTAGTAGGCGAGCCCCAGGGATCACTGTGGGCATGCTAACGGTTTAGCATGCATGTGCGAGGGCCGCCATTCTTCCTGGAGTAATGACCCGGTAATACCCCATGCATTCTCACTGTGGATCTCAACTGCCTCTGACCCATAAAGCACCCAGACCTCTCAAACAAAACCCTCGACCAGAAGATGTATTTAAAACCATTTTCACTTAAAATTGAATGTATGTGTCAGTTCTTGAGAATATAGTGATCGAGCTGGTCTCATGAAAGTAGGTTTCCACCAAAAGTTGTGTAAAGAGCGCTTGTGCTCAATGAACACTAATCCCAGCTATTCCCAGATTCACTATTTATAAATACATTATTTACAGATGGCGGGCACAAGAGAGAATGTGAGAAAGAATTACTTACTGTACGGGAAGCTTAGGCGTGGAGTGACATCACTGTCCGCTACGGTCATCTGACAAATGTGCATCACCCAGAGGGCTGTGGCCAGCAGCGCGCAGAGACGCCCCATTCCGGCTGTCCGCGCGGCTCCTTCAGAAGCTTCCTGAGCAGCAGTAGCGCGGCCCTGTCCTCCCCCGGTGACTCCTTTGCGCGCCTCGCTCTTCCTTGCACGGAGAGCCCGCTTTCCGCTTTGCGGGGAAGTCGTGACCTCTCCCTGCTGATGCTAGGCCACTGGGCTCAGGCCTTTCAGAACTTGTACGCGGGTCCGGTCTCCTGAGGTGGGCCTCCGCGTGATTCAGGCACCTGGAGAGGCGAGACCGTAAAGGCATTCAAGCCCAAAGCCCTGAAAGCAGTGATTACGTCGCCCCGGGCTGCTGGCACATGGAGCTTCATGGTAACTGAAAGCTGTCATTTGCTAAATCCTTGTTCCCACGGCCTCCAAAAAACAGCCCATTTAAAAAGGAGGAACAAGAGCGAGGAAACAGACAGGGATCAGTTAACAGGAGCCCGTCTTGCTTTTTAAATGGCAAACGCGCAGCTTGCCTGTCGTCCTTTAGGGCCCAGGCACTCATACCAATGCTGGCTAAGAGATTTCACCAAGAAAGCTCACTGCATACTTTCGAAGTGGACTGAACGCCCTCCCTTCCAGGCACCTCAGTTCAGACGAGACTCCCGTTTTTTCCCTGTATTAATAATATGTGCTTCCACCAGCCTCTTATGTTAAAACACGAGTTGTGATGCTAATGACAGAAAATATGGTGGAAGTAACAGACCCAGCCGCAGCGCCGGTCTGAGGAGGCAGAGTCTCTGACACAAGCGCCGTCTGAAAGTTCATCGTTCCCCGGGCGCGCCCACCATGACTGGGAACGGACTCGCGCCGCTCACTCGCAGCTGAGACGACAGGCGACTAGCAGGACATATTTAAAGCGCAGCAAAGCATCCTGCCTCACACCGCCTCCGCAGAGTGTCAGGATCTCTGCTCCCCGGTACAGGCAGACAGTAACCTGGCTCCAAATGCGCTTTATTCCCCAGATCACAGCGTGTACTGTGGCCAGCGCCTGGATCCAATTAAACGGTCACAGGCGGCATGTCGGAGCAAAAAGGACGGCACGGCGAGGCCTGGCCTCCCATCTGCGGGGACGGGGCGAGGAGAATCGGGGAGGCGGGAGACGAGGCTCGTGGCTAATCACACAGCAGAGAAACTTCCAGACTGGGACACGGGCTTTGCGGGTGGCCGGCACTGCCCTTCACCGAGCACTCCAAATGTGTGCATGCACGGGACTGCCGGGGTGCTATTATTTTATCCACTTTCAGACACGCGCCATCTGCTCCCTCCTTCCGCTTTCTCCAAGCGTATCGAATAATGCAGCTGGTGCCGTTCCAGGCATCGTGCGCCAGTCAAGTGGGTCAGATGAGCAGATCCGTGCGGACGGTACTAAGGAGTGGCTCGGGGGGGAGCGTGACTCCTCGCTCGCTTGCCGTGTGCCGCCCGCGGCACAAAGTGGGCGGGGCCCCGGCCTGCAGCTGGTCGTTATGGATTCAGCGCATGGCTCAGTCCCTTCAGCTGCTGATTCAGCCCGTGCCCCCACGACCTCGCACACGCTGCCTGCTGACACGCTGCCTATGGAAACAGAGGAGCCACAAACTCTGGCTGAATGCCATGCTGAAGCTGCCTCTCACTAGCATTACTTAAACATACCTCACTGCAGCCCTCCTTCAGGATCGCACTGGTTCACTCGCTGCCTCAGTGAACCTGTGAGCTCTAATGGTGACGGATGAATGAAACACACATTCATCTTCCCTTTCCTTACAGTCAGAAAGGTCAGAGGGGGCCTGTAGGGGGCGATATAAAGCATGACCACAGTGCCATCAGTCTGTCTCACACGCAGACAGCCTGGAAGGTGACAGCCCCGAGTTAATAAGCTTCACCAGGACACTCAAAAGAAGCAGAGATGGTCACCTCCACCTTACTGCTGATAGAAGGAGCCCCATTTCTTCTCAATGTCTTGTTTTCCTTCCTCCTAGTGTCTGTTCTGTGTAACATTATTTTAGCATTTAGTGAACTGGAGTATAAGAAACAGAGTATGAGCAGGACGGCCATGCGACTAACGAAGGCTCCCTGACATGCAGAGAGGCAGAGGCAGTGGGCTGGGACCCTTCTAGAAGTGCTCAGCAGGATGCGGCGTGACTCTGCTTCACGCAGGAGCCCACGTCCCACGTGATTCCCAGACAGACACTCCTCGGATTCCTTTGGGTTAACATATCATAAGTAGGGCAGCCAGGGGCTGACAAGCAGATGCCAGACTCCATCTTCAACACGGATGACACCCAGAGGTCAGAGGAGGGCGGGGCGGACAGAGACCCCCCCCACCCCCCTCCGGTTCCCAAAGCTCCTGAATTATTCGAGGCGTTGGTAAAAATAAACGGACATAGATGCCTAAAAGAGGAGCACTGACAAGCATAGGTGCGGTGTTGGGGAGTAACGAGTTACATTTAACGACATTACGTAATTTAATTACAAAAGAAATGTAAATGTAATCCATTACAGTTACATTACAAACAACAAAGGTCAAATTACAGTTACTTATGGAAATATTCATTATTACAATTTTATTTACATTTTAATATTTTATGCAAAACCTTGCCGATATGTTTAATAATAGTACAGCTATTGCTTTGCATGTTTTCCTTATACGAAACATCCTCCTTTGCTAATTCCCTTCACAGCCGAAAGTTTGATACTATTCTGACGCTTCTGATTGGTTGTCCTGTCGCGCCTACATTTGCAGCACCGCATCTGCTAATTAACTTGCCTAAAAGAGTTTCTGTAGCAGGCAATGTCAGACAAAGAAAGAATTGCATTGCTGGAAATATATATAAAAAACATGCCAGAAAAAGGCACAAATTTAACTGTGTAATGTAATGCAGACGAATGCACTCCAAATGCAATCCTCTGAAATAGTTAAGTTAGCTCTTACCTCTGTTCTACAAATGATTATTTTAATGCAGTTAAAGGATTAAACGAAGGACATCAGGCAAAATATTACCACTGGCTTTTCGCCAATTATTCTCAGATATAACAGTGGACATCAATCCAGCACGTCTGTCAAATTGCTTTGATTTCTGACATACAGGCTTTGATGCAGGCAGACTGGATTAAAAAGCATTGCCAATGATAAAAAAAACCTGCAGGCAGAACTCTGATTGATCCAAGTGTAGGAGGTTTTACAGTCTTTAAGCCTAAAAGCTTCAGTTGTAAGCAAATATTTCTGGTTATGAGTAAAAGAACGAAAGCTTTAAATGGACATCCTGACCGTAGCAGCTGCTTCCTCTGCGTGACGCATTTGTGTTTCACTGTAGGCGAAATATTAGCCACCGCACCCAGATCCCTGAACAGGTAGGGTGCCTCAGGAGATTAGCCGCGCAGATCCACAGCCCCTCGCACAAAGGAGATTATATTCTTATTATGTTTAATAGCCAGATTGTTCACTCACGGTGCTACTTTGAAAAGAAAAGCCTGCAATGAAAAACAGGATATGACAAGTCACACGTAAAAAAAAAAAAACACAGAATTCGGAGGTGTTTTTGGTGAGAAGTTCTCCTTACTGCTGAAGGTGTTTTCCTTTAGGATGCTGCCTCCGTTCGGACACACTGGCTGACGCGGGAGATTGGGGATTCCGCCGTGTGTTGATACATGACACTCTGCAGGACGTGTCAGAATCGGAATCACCCGTAGGGGGATGGTGTTACTTATAGGCCGCACAGAAACATGATAATAAGCCGAAAGACTTGGGACGGCATTATCCCACCCACTGAAGGGCCGAAACTCTGTCCCAAGTGCGTGACACGAGTGTGCAAGCACCCGGGAATTACATTAGTACAGATGACACCCAATGCAGGAGGAAGACTCAGAAGAAGCAAGTAGGTCAATGTGTGAGACCGCCCCATTCTCCGTAGAGGTGTTCTCTAACCAAAAACCATCTCCGCATAACCACCCTGGGAAAAAGAATCCTAAACGCCATCCGCATTTCCAGCTTTTACATCCGGCTCACAGGTCTTAATTAAGGCAGTCTTCCTTCACAGTTGAGCTGTAGCAGACTGATACGCTACCTAATTAGCAGGTGAGCCCTTCAGCTACAGATTTAAGAGGCAAATGGGTTAAACCCATCTCTTGTACATGCGAGGGCTCACCTCCCACAGAGACCTGTTTGGGCCCCTTGGATTAGGCTCTCCCAAGATGCAGTGTTTGTGTCCTGTCCTGCTTCACACTGGCTCATATCTCTCATGTAAGGTTTAAGCTGATGACAATGTAACATCTTCAGGACTAATCAGAAATGCAGTTTCACCGAGACATCTCCAGAAGTAGGGGTTAGGGATGCGAATTGTGACCTAACCAGGTGACAGTCAATACAGGAACTCAACCCTCAGCTGAGCTCATTTACAGCTCTTTTCAGGGGGCACGTTAATGATCTTATGGGCATAACCACCATTAGTGCAAATGATCAAATGAGGAGTGGATTTGAGATACTAGAACGTTCAGTACTGTCCTCCCCAAGGTCTGTGAGCCCTGCTGTCCATCCAAGGCATACAAAACTAGCCACAACACAATGATGCTTTGGGACCCGAACAGAAAATGATGCGAGGTGTTTTCTGAAGATTGCTATTGGAGGGAGACCTCCTTCAGAGTGGAGGCACAGAGCAGATGAACAAACTCGACAGTCTCCTGTATTGACGGATTAGCCTTAAATCATCAATGTTTGATAACAAGTGTGCTGATCCCATCTCGCCAAGCAGGTCTCAGCTCTAGCCTGGCCACTGCCATGACCGTCGGGTGAGATCAGATCCAGGTACAGCAGCTTTGGGGCAGACGCAAACACACCAGACTGTACATGGGACGATGACCGAGCTGAGAAACGGCGAGAGCAGCCACACGTATACAGGGAACAGCACGGGCAGCCAAGAGAAGGGGCAAGACTTGCGGGCCGGAAACAAGGCGATTACGGGATAACCTGTGACCTCTGCTGGCCAAACGGGGACAAGACGGGTCACAACACCCAGAAACGGACCCCGCACCTCTCCCCGGCTCCTCCTCCTGCAGACGCCGGGTGTGAATCACCGGAGCAGCACTTCACACACTATGGCCAGACCCCCGCGCCCCCAGGACGGCCTCACTCGCTCCTTTCAGCGTGGGCACTTGGGAAATGCCTGACCTTTACGGTGCCGGGGGTGTGTCCCGGATCTGCACACAAATAGCGCTCTATGCACCGCAAGCGTGCTTCCCCGAGGATGGCCGGCGGGGTGCGAGTGGCAAAGTCCGCGCGCCGTGGGCGTGTCTGCGCCACGCTGACATTTGTTATCGTCTCGAGCAAACGGCACCGAGCTCTTTGTTAGAGATATTTAGCAGGGCAGCACGCACCAATCTCGCAAGCCCGATCGGAAAAGATAAGCTTACATTTCAGCAGCATTTAAAAATGTCTGTCTCAACCTGCCGCGGCAGCTCTCCTAATAATCAATATAAAATCAATAAAACCGTCACTCTATGACGTCGTTTTTTAAGTGACTGGCCGCAGAGGCCAGAGGAAAGTAGAACTGGAGTCATTCAAACGGCAGCAGACGACTCTGATGGAAAAAGATCAGGATGCCGGAGTCAGGGGAAGTGGAGCCCCAGCCCAGGCAGGACTCCCCGACGCTGCCCGGCTCTCCCTGCATATATACCTGCTTATCCAGCCTTGTCCGGCCCAGCTGGCTTTCATCAGTTATGGAGCCTCTGAGTATCGGCCTGGCGATCAATCACCCCAAGATGCAAAGTCAGGGAAACCAGGCCCCAGGCCGGCTGGCTCATGATATCAACAAGCCTTCTTAAAGCTGGAAAGCTCTGAGTGACCCCCCCCCCCATCCCGAGATCAGCACGGCGAGATTCCGCACGCAGGGCCACTCCGCACTCTGTGTTTCCAAAAGCTGCTACTGCCACTTTCGCATCTTTCTCCTTGGCCCGTGGCTTGCTGCTCGGC
>JAODKM010000008.1:4153131-4169171 GCA_026780845.1 Petrocephalus sullivani | reverse complement strand
TCCGTTTCCTCTTGTCGTTTTGTTTGTCACTGTTGCACTGTGTGTGTATTTTCCGTGCAATAAACCTGACCTATTATTTATGACTCCAGCTGCATCGAGTAGTTGGGTCATAATGTTGTTTGTAAGCAGCAAAGTTGACTGATTGTTCCCCTGTGACCTTCACAAAGAGCATCCCAGGGCCTTCCATGTGGAGAGAGTCCCAGTGGCTCCCTCGTGTAGCTCTCAGCGCTGAGCCCACGGCTGAATCCAGCGGAGACTCCAGCTCGGCTCACAAAGACCTTGCAGCTGCTGGTCTTCTCACTGATTGCACGCTGAAACGCTTCCCAAGCACTCAGTGGTGAAACATCAGATGGCTATACTGATTTGCTTCTGAATAAAATGCCAGTTTTGCTAAACGTAAAGGGAAATGAAGACCAGGAGGAGGATCCCTTTCCAGATTCGGCGGAAGTTATGCAACACAAACACACTCTGTTTACCGTCTGTGCACTCAGGTTACGGTTCAAATAAGCAGAAGCACCATGAGTGGTCCAAACATGAACATGTGACCATTATGCTTCCTAACAGCCAAGTGCTTCTGGGCGGCCCATGGCCCCTGCTGACCCAGGAGGGAGCCCCCGTTCCCTCCCATGCACCGTGAACACAGTTTGTATTGTGATGTTACAGTGCATCCAGGACTCCCACATTCCCACCGTGAGGATAACTGTCTGAGCCCCGAATCTCCCAATCTTGTGCAAACAGACAAAATGTCCCCCTCCTCTTTAATGATACTGGTCTTGGGCTTGAGTTCAAGGCCTTCCTGTGTGGGTTAGCATGACGGGGTGTACCCTATAATCCAGGCCAGCAAGCATCGACGTGGCTCTGAAGTCACAGCTGCTCGACGTTACACAACATTAGCTGGAACAGCTTAGAAGACGAAGAACTGATAAGCTGTTAAAAGTGCTCTCATGCACACACAGACACATACACACACACACACACACGTAACCATTTCCAGAACTGCCAGCATGTCGCTCAGGTCGCTGGGGTAGCTGGAGTATGAGGTGCCATAGAAGGACATACGGAGAACATCACACGTCCCCGAGCTGAGTAACACCACCACACTTAACAGGGTATCTTCACCATGCAGGGTTGAGAAGAACAATGACGCAGTAGATTAATCAGAGCTTCTACAAACTCGGCCAAGTTAAGGTCAGATCGGGTATCAGCAGGTCTTAAGTGAAGCCTTTCATCAGGGGCATATGGCGAGACTGAAAACGCCTTGGCCAAGTTACGTTTTTAAGGCACGGGACTAAAAGGGGCCACTTTCGGTTAGGAGGAGAGCAGTAACACTGTCTCCTGAAATCTGTCAGGTCAGGGTGATCTGTCATGGTAAAGGACACGGCCTGCCTGCCAGCGGGTCACGTTCACCAGTCATCACTGTCACACTGTTGACACTCTGCAAAAGCCGGTCAGCTTCTAAAGCTCCATAAAGTTCCTGTATCGCTTGGTTCCCTGTTAGGAGCCTGGCATCGATCACAGCACAGAGCTGAGCAAATCACACCTCCGCAATCACACACATGCAGATACCAGACATCTAGTGAGACAGGCATGATCTAAAGCAGCATTTGTCAAGCCTGAGGGACAGGCTGGGCATCGTCTGGGGGTCCTTGGGGACGGGGTCGAGAAACAGTAATCTAAAGCAACGATCGCCAGAGCAGGAAAGAACTACATAAGAACCGAATGTCCGTGGCCCAGCAGGCTGCATGGTTTCTCACGCCCGCTGGATCCAGCGAACACGCTTCCAGCTGGAGATCAGTACCACCCAGAGCACTTGCTTGGGTCGGGCCTGACAGGGAGCCTAACCCAAACGGCATCACTGTCTCAACCCCAATAGCTGCCGCTTCACACCTATAAGACCCGTAAAGCAGCACATTGACCTCCTGACTGCTCACTGTATCGCTGATGGAGTTCCGTCAAGGCAGTAAGCAGTGGGCCTTAATACACTCCCACGCTCCAATTATTATAAAAACATAACAGCAACAACATAAACAGAAATATAAATGTCAGACAATACACAGTGAGTGGCGGTATTGTTTTCACCCTTTTTATGGCGTTATGACAATCACAGCTGTCCCAGGCAACTTGGGGCGAAGGCTGAGCGTGTGGGGAGATCGGCCCCACCTGCATGCTAAGCAGCCCACTCCCAGCTGGCATGGAGAAGCAGCCCCCTGGTGCTGCCAGGGCGCCCCCTTCCTGCAGGGCGGGCTGCCAGCCAGGCGAGGAAAGGCAAAGATCTAGAGCCTGGCATCATGAAACATGAACCGAAAACTGCCAACACACCTGTCTGGGAGCTGGCCAGCAGCTTATAAATGCAATTAACAATCCAAGCCGTTCATCAGATTTCAGGGTGGTACCTTCTTCCTCGACAGAAATGTAAAGCAATGTTTCCCAGTCGGGTCCTCGGGGACCCCCCGACACCGCACGTTTTTGTTCCCCCCGAACTCCCTACAGGAGGGAACAAAAATGTGGACAGTCTGGCAGGGAGCTCTGGGGGAGCAAAAATGTGGACAGTCTGGCAGGGAGCTCGGGGGGAGCAAAAATGTGGACAGTCTGGCAGGGGGCTCGGGGGGAGCAAAAATGTGGACAGTCTGGCAGGGAGCTCGAGGGGAGCAAAAATGTGGACAGTCCGGCAGGGAGCTCGAGGGGAGCAAAAACGTGGACTGTCTGCCAGGGAGCTCGGGGGGAGCAAAAACGTAGACAGTCTGGCAGGGGGCTCGGGGGGAGCAAAAATGAGGCCCAGATGGGGAAACACCGGCATAAGGTATCATCTGCAATTTATGGTAACCACAGCGGTGCTGTCCACATGAGGCCCTGCCTTTTGCGAACTTCTCATTTCCCCCTAAACATTTGCGAGGCCTCGCTTGCGAAATGTCACAACTGACGGCAGAGATGCGGGCGATAGTGTGTGTGCGGCTGACCCGCGGCTCGCAGCGGCGGTTTAATGTGAAGCACGCGAGCGTCTGCCACGAGACCGGCCCATGCTTCCCATCCGCATGGAATGCTTTCATTCCGGCCATCTGTCCTCCCTCGCCTCGCACGTCAACCTGACTTTAATTTTCCCTTCTCAGAATGCGCAGGAATACTCTCTTCGCTTTCCTGTCTCCAAAAACAAGTGCACAGGGGCTGTTGCATAACGAGTCTATGACAAAAACACACACGTTCTATGTGCAGGGCTAGCCTGTGAGACTCACGTCTGGAGGGATCAGAATCTCCTGCTGGAGGAGTAAAGGACCTGGAATGTCCTGATAGCCAATCACTGCCTGCGGGGGAGGGGCAAGCCTGGGAGGGCTATTTTTATTAGTCAACCCTGCAGCTGGAGCACCTGTGAGTGGCGTGAGGGATTTCAATGCGAGATGAGCACATGGGTCATCTAGCGGTGGTCAGACAGAGCTGACGTGCTGAAATATCCTCTCTACCGCATTTTGTAACTCCCAGGTGATGGCTCCAAATAAGCCTTGTGCTTTTTAATCATTAACTACTAAATGTCCACATCCTGATGAACCTGAGCCCATTCCGGGGCCCGGAATCCAATGTTCTCATGCTTGTTCCCACCTCGCTCCTACAAATCTACACCTTCTCCAGCCTGGCCCTATCCACCTGTTCTCTGCCACCTTGTAGATGTTGCCCGTCTTCTTGATAATCGCTCATCAACCATCTGGGATAAATCGGGATCCAGGAAAACAGGCTTTGACACTGAGCAGGACAGCATAGCCATGTGAGGAGCGACATGGCAGCACAGCAGGGGACAGCCCCTCTGCTGCGATCCGTACAGGAGCTGAAGCTGGACTCCTTCATCGCCCATTTCTGCTCCCAAAACGGACCTCCTCCCATCTCTGCTAGCTAAACGGACCACCGGAATCAGGTTCTATTTGCTGAGAGCCTCAGGCAGCAGTTGATAATCTGGCAAACATTGCCCAGAGGGCCTAAGTCTCAGCCTGAAATTGCGTGGCTGGTCCGACACGACATATTACCCAGTAAAGAGCTCCCCGGGGTCCCTCACCCTTCTCTCTGCTGACATTTTTTTAAATTTCTTTTTCGCTTTCCGCCACATTAAATTGACGAATTGTCCCCAGACATTTGCTGTCAATCTGAAGAGAAAAAAAACAACCTATAAATAATTGAACACCTAAGAGGACAGACTGTGGGACTGAGGACTTCTATAACGCTGCATATCCCTAGTTAAAAAGAAAAACCTGTTCCTCTCTACGTTTTGTAGGGAAGTGACCTGTGGTTGCAGAGAGCCAATTCACCGCGGCACTGGAGCCTGATGCCGCTCATATGTTGACAGACGCCTTGGTGTCCGTGCCGCGGGACTGTCGATGCACGCCACTGCCCTTCAGACCAAAATGTACCGCTGGGCCGATTCCAGCAAATCGGACTGGAGCCATCTCTCAGCTGCCTGCCTGTAGATCAATGCCCCCAATCGGTAAAGCGCAGGCAGACACGCGCCCTGCAGAGAGGGGCCGCGGCTCTGCAGAATGCCCTTCTTCTAGAGGACTGCATTTGGAAACAGTGGAAATCCGATACACGGCCGTCACGCAGGCTGCCAAACGGCAGTTCATGTCTCTCTTCAAAGGGAGCCCCCTGGTCATGCAAAACCTGGTTACATCTCTACCAAGGCTGGACTGAGATTGAATATCGGGCCTCGATTTTGGGGTCCCCCATGGTAAAATTTGTCGAGCAGGTGGGAGGGGTGATAAGCCAGAGTAGGATGAATTTTGGCAGCCCATATTCCCATTGGGCCACCACAAAAATGCCCAGTCTGGAAGGCCAGTCCTGCCCTGGTGTTGATCTAAACTACCTGTAAAGGAAGGCCTGTGATCTCCTTAAGGGGCACCTGACAGGTGACACTACGAACCCTGCAGCCATAGTACACCAACCAATTACAGGCCGATCAGACCAGCCAACACTGATATGTGCTACCAACGAGAAAAAGATCACAAGAAGTGGTCGGAACACAGCAGCATGCTGGGAAACGCGACCGTCTCTCTCAGCACGGCGCGTGAGGGTCGAGACCTCGCAGGCTCTAATGCCCTCTCTGTTCTCCTGAGAGGCCAATAGTTCGAGGCTGGAATTCTGCACCACGTCTACCCGCGACCGCCCTCAGAGAGCGAAAGGGCCACGTGGAAGTGAACGGAGTAACCAGAGGTAAATGAGTAACCGAGTGAACCTACCCGGGTGGTAGTTAATGAACAGAGACTCACTCGCTGTGACCTCTTCAGCCCATCGGCGGAGATCTACCCAGGGACAGGGTGCCGTTTCCCTCGTTGGTGGCAGCAGCCGGTGAGTGGGACGGCCGATTCCCTCCCCGCTGAGACAGCGTGCTCCAGACCCCTGCACTGTGCGCTCCCGCTCTGCCTCGCTCCTGCACTGAGCCTGCAGAGTGCCCAGCCTGGCTCCTGTTACAGCAGCCCTCTGACTCCGCCCCCGACACACAGGCTGGGGGGGGTGGGGTGCAAAGCAGCACTTTAACCCTGCGGCTGCAGACTCACGCGAGGAGAAGTTCTGTAATGGAGAAGTAGTGAAATGCCTTTAGAGCGTTAAATGCTTTTTAAGCTATTTTTTTTATTTTGATGTCAGTGCTGTTATGCTGTTATATACAGTGACGTTATGTTTTTTTCCTCCCCGAACGGTGCAACTGGAGATCTGAGTGACAAAAAAGATGCTTCTGATTTTGTTAATAACCTTATTTGTATTCCAGGCCATGTCTGGGCTCAGTTTGAACCTGATCCATCTCACTGATGTAACCGCTTCAAATGCAATTGCGTGGCCAGCACTATAATTCGATTTAAACACTTATTCCTCATCAGTGGGGCCCCAGCGCCTTCGAGACTCGTCCGGTTTCATTTCATCGCAGCCCGATCTCGGCATTCCCGCAGCTTCTCGCCAGTAGATCGATACCATGCCCGCGACCCCTGACCCCCGAGATGCTGCCGGGCTGTGAGGGTGTTAATGATTCCTCTGTAGGTGACCTTCCCCAGGCAGCCCGGAGCCCGGACACAGACCCAGCGGAGGCCAGCACCGTCCCTTTCTGTGTCCTTTATGAAGTGGTACAGAACCAGCTGTCTAACACCTTACCTGGGCGAGGGGGGGTGACCAACACTCTCTGATATTCAGGTGGAGGTTACATATTCAGGTTTTGGGAGGTCAGTGCACTTCCCAGGACGCAAGCAAGGACAGGAAGCAGAAACTTCAGTATTCTAGTATTTAGAACTAGTATTTTCACTCATATAACTAAATGACTGCATGATGTGATCGCTTCAGCATAATCACACTGTAAATCTTTAAATGAGGTGGCACGTTTTAACAAGCACTAAGTAAATGTGATCAGTCACCTAACAGTTTATAAACGCTCCTGGTGAAGCATGGAACTGAATTATAACGGGCTGCAGACATATCACACGCTCCGCCGATAACATGTGACAGCCACTGGCAGGCTGCTAACATCTCTAACATGTCGTTCGCATGGAGAGGACGCCAGGACCGGCTCAGCACTCTGCCCATTCGCACAGGATCTGGACCTGGCGAGCGCGGAGCAGCCCGGATGGCGTGGCTTGCCCCGGGAGAATGCCCCCACGCGGCTGCCTATTACTGGCTCTCCGGAGTCACTACATAGCCGACCCACACAGCCCATTGACCCGATAATCCAATTTCATTTTCCGATCCACTGCCCAGTGGAATAACGAGCCGGAGGGGGGGAGAGACACATAAGCAACATGTGACTCTTAGAATCTGTAGCATGACGGATCATGCTGACCGAACACGCAATGAAGTCACTTTGGCCGGAAGTCCAGCCTAATGGGCTCCTCAGTTACTGCGGCACTCTCCGCTCGCCTTGGAAAAGCACAGACCACCGCAGAAGCCCATCCCGAGGGCAGCATCCGCGCTACCGGTCCCCGGGCGGCCTGAGCGCCGTACTCAGCTGGGTGGTCACCACCGACTCATCACCAGCGTTCAGCTGAGATTTGCGCAAGGTGTTAAACACGTCCAGCGGGAACGGCCCGCTCCTCTGAAAAACAGAAAGAGGGCGGGGGGGGCGGGGGCACCGACACAGCACCCCCAGGAGGACCACTGACTCCCCGCCGCCCCTCAGAGACAGAGCCTTTCCCCGAAATAAAATCAAAGTCCAAAGATTAGGATCGCGTGGTTTCCACAAAGTCCAAAACGGCCGCGGCTCGGAGGGATGTGGGGCAGAAAGGCGCGCGGATCGAATGGCACGGCGTGAAAGATTAAGGTAAGATGATTCGGGGGGACATTCACTGGAAACATGCCAAAACAAGATAACAACTTATTCTCTTACCAAATGGATCCTTTGATCTTAAAAAGCTCAAAGCGAGAGGCATTGTGTGTCAGTAAACACACATATATTTAAAACCCACACAGGAAAAGAAAAACTTACTTTTATGTAAGTCTTTTGTCTGTCCTGGTTAATCAAATCAAGCAAAAACCGAGATGCACACATAAGCGATTGTGTGCTCTTCAGAGTTTGCGCCCCAAGAATTATTTTTCATCTCATCTGCCTGCGCCTTCTGGAAACATCGCCCTGCTACAACTTTTGTTGTTTACAGTCTTGAAGAGTCACATTTTTAATTTTCAATCTATTAAAATGCTAATTAAACCATCAGCATCAGTCCTTTACTAAGCAGTTAATTAAATGCTCGGTTTGAATGTGCCGAGATCACGCCGCATCTCGGCGTGCCACGCAAGGCCATTTCAGCAGCAGAGGCACAGATAGGACTGTGGCCAGTGGGCGAGGTCACCCAACAGGCATCCTCCAGGACGACTAAAACTGGACAATGCACACAGAGCAACATTTAACAGGGCATGTGGGCCCCGGCAAGAAAATACGAGCGAACAGGATGAATGAGCTGGTCGTTCCTGCACAATTGTATCGTAATTCTGCGGGGGAGGCATAAGGACATTTGAGCCGCCACCTAAGGACGCGGCAGGAAGCGTGTTGTTGTTTCGGAAAACAAAACAACTCATGAAAAATGGCAACAACTTTAATTACACAGCTTTTGAATTTACGGACACTGGTAAAGCTGTCAAGAAACACTAAATATGGGTATTAGAAGGCAAATTGGAAACATAAAAGGTAGCTATATTTTAAAATATAAAAAGGCGAAGTTTGTTGTTCTAGGTTGTTCTTTAGTTTTTCTCCATCATAAATGTGCATCTGGAATGTTCTGCAGGTTCTTACTGTGTGGGTCAGAGTGTGCGTACCCGTAAGTCGTGCCTGCATGTGTGATTGTGTGTAAATGAGTGTGCATGTGTGGGCTGGTGCAGGTTCCAGAGTGCATGCTTGTGGTTTCATGCTGCCTGTGGCTTTGGAGTGCCTGTGTTTCACTGTGCAGGCGGATGTGCGTGTACAGGATTTGCTATACTTGTGAGGACCAAAGGACTTCACAAGTACAGCAAATCCTCCAAAAAAAAAGCGGGACTAGTGAGGTCATTTTTTTGGTCCTCACTACTTCAGACTTTATTTCATAAAAATCTGTGAATGCAATCGAAAAAGTAAATGCCACAAATCTTGTATTTTGTTTGGTTACTGATGGTTAGGGTTAGGGCTGGGTAGGGGTTAAGGGTAATTGGGATTAGGGTTTTTCCCATAGAAATGAATGGAAGGTCCTCACTAAGGTAGGAATACAAATGTGTGTGTGTGTGTGTGTGTGTGTGTGTTCCTGTTTCAGGGTCTTCCCCACTCTGCCTCTCCCCCCGGCTGCAGAGAGAGCCTCGCTTGCTCCCTGCTTCAGAAGCCTGAATGAAAGGAGCCTCTGAGTTATCGTTTTGTGCACTGAATTGGCAGAGAGACACAGCGATCCAGACCCCACTACCCTCGACATCCAGGGCTCTGACGCTCCACAGAAAGGTAACACAGAGCGATAAAAGTGGGACGAGGACGGCCAATTAAAATGTGGGCGTGGCCAGGGCCTGCCAATCACCAGTGAGATACTGAATATTCATAAATCAAGCCCAAATTGCTGCAGGCTAATTATCTTTTAACTGACAGGAAGACAGTCTTATCAGGGAGAGTTTCAGTTGCTTACACAGCTCACCGCGTCCAATAAAGGGTACAACAGCCGCTCCCATCGCGCTCGGAAGTCTGGCTGCTTCAGCACCCTACCCGCTGACTCCATTCTGCTTACAGCGAGCAAATGGCCAGCAGCAGCACAATCCCAACAGATCTTTATCACTATTATCATTATTATTTCTCATGTCATACATGGCAAACTGTACTGTTCAGCTGCAAAGCTTGACAATCACTGAGCCAATTCACAGTCTGATGCAATCATGCATGTAGAGGAGAACACTGCACACCCCCATGTGTGCAATTTAATTCTCTATCTGCATTTGAGAGACACACCCCCCACCTCCAAATCTAAGCCCTGTTATGCCACTAATGAGTACTACTATTCCATTATTTAGATATATGTAATTTATTCATGCATACAGCTGGATCTCACCATCCAGGCTAAGCACATTTGTCTAAAGCAGAGCTGCAGGATGCTGGGGAATCCCCGAGCACGGCGCCACCTGCTGGAGCACGTCGCTCTTTCCCCATCATGGCCCTCTGTGAGTCTGAGTGGCTGGCCAGGACCAGCAGCAAGCCTCCAATCATCTAAAACGCAAGCACCCAAGGCAAACGCCAAGGAGGTCACTAAGCAAGGACCTCAGGGCGAACTGACGCACCACGACCTCGGCGCGCCCCCGGGGCCCTCCACGGCCCCCCTGCGGCCCCCGCGTCTCATAGCCAATTGGATGGCTGATGGGCGGCGACAGCCCTGTGACCACCCATGGGGGGTGGCCTGCAGATGGGGGGGATTCAGGATGCATGTTCACTGCTGACATAACCAAAAACCAGGCATGTGAAATTCAGACACGGGTGTGTCGCCATCTAACACGGCCGTGCAGCGCTGGATTAAACCCTACGGTGAGGACCAAAGTCACAAACCACAGCCCGGGTCAGCTCCCTGGTCCCCATGGCAAGTAACCCACCAACTGAACCCTAATTACAGTCCTGACATTCAACAAAAGGGATCTGTGGTTTAAAAGGCATTTATATGTCTACAAATAAACAGAAACTCCTTTTCCGTTTCCCTCATATGTGTCTTGTGAGGAGTTAATTTGAAGATCTTTTATGCTGAGAATTTTAAATATGTATTTTAATAGGATTAACGTCTAGCCATTTATTTAGAATAACTTCTGTGTGGCTTGAGTCGTGAGCCGCGCTGTAAAAATTACACCAACATATACTTAAAGATAGATGACAGCCATAACTCCGGGAGTAGAGACATGCTTCAGACACAGAGCAATAACTGCAGGAGCTGATGACAGACCGGGTGCGAGGGACGGGGGCGATTCGGTGCCCGTGAAATGGCACCGTGCTTCTGAGCAGACCTGTCAGGAGCACCGTGCTCACTAGGACGAGCAGACGCACGATAACATGTATGCATGTCAGCACAGCAAAGGCTCCGACAGGCGGTTAATTAAAGTGAACGATCACATAATCGGAAACGCAAAATATTCTCGGCGTCTGATCGGCACCTTCCGAAAATAATACCGGGAGACCGAGCTGCCCGAGCGGGTTATCGCAGGCATGGCCGCTGCCTGCACGGCTCCACGCCTGCATCTTCCCCCCACACACTTTCGCCACCGCATCACACGCGTCCTTCATGGCATTTTTTCACCTGTTACGAGATGAATATGGAAACAGCCACTTTACACATTGCAGCACAGTCCGGCACAGCCTCCCCACCGCACAGCAATCAGGCGAACAAAATCCTTATAATAAAGAGGGAAAGTCCTTATAATGTACAGGAAAGGAGCAGCCGAATACAACACAGCCGGAATAAGCAGAAAAAAACAGAGAATCCCCCATCTGAACAATCGGGGTCTCGGTAGGGGAATCCACCCCGTCTCCCCATCGCAACCATCCCCTCCACACCACCGGGCACCGGGGACGCGGAGACCGCACGCCGCCGGCTTCTGCCGCATCCCACCTCGGCTCCTCCGAGGCTATACTAACCGGTGCCGGCTGGAAGCGGCTCCCCTGTCCGGCGTCGCTGCTCCGTGCGCAGGGAGGGCAGGTGGAGCGGGCGGTGGCGACGCTGGAGGATCCCCGACGGCGACCGCACCGATCGCTGATCCGCCCCATGCAGCAAGCCGGCGAGCGGAGGGGGAGGAGGATGAGGAGGAGGAGGAGGAAGGGGGAGCCTCGCCCAGCCGGGCGCATTACATCATGGGCTTTTCTGCCAAACAGCTGGGGAAGGGGGGGGGGTCTCCCGGTACCTGGGATAAAGGTGCATTAAAACCACACAGTGTGGGGGCTTCGGGAGCCGCTCTGCTTTGCGGGCAGGTGGACCTGATGCTGAGCGCGGCGACACCGGGCGAGCTGCCGGGGGACCCGCTGGACCGGGGAGCACCTTAAGGACCGAACTGCGTTAAAGACGGTGAAATACTAGTCAAAGGCGTAAACATTAATCTGGGCACCGCTGGTGGTGCTCTGATCTCCGGCGGCTCGGATGCGCGTCTGTAGGTCCCAAATAGGCAGGATTGCGGGATCCTCTGACAGTAACTTTATTAGACAGCCACACGTACAGCACGTGGCACCAGAACAGCCAGAAATAAAGCAGAACCGCCGACGTTAAATCTTTATCATTACGTGTTTTTCTGCGCCCTCCGTACATTTACGCCTGTATCAGTTATGGAAAAGCCATGGGGGAAAAAATGACAGAAAAGCACACATGGCGGGACTGTCGGCGATATACGCAGATGGCTATAAAATTCATATTTAGCACTGAGTGGCGTCACAGCGCCGGCCGCACGGACCCGGTCAGACTGAGAGCCGCCCGAGACGGACGGAGTCCGGAGTCCTGGCCCAGTTCGGGAGACACCGAGGATCATGCGGGACCACAAGCTGCTGCCCGCCTTCGGAGGACGGCGCAAGGACGGCCGTCCCGGTACCAATCTGGAAATGGAAACTGCAGCCACTAATGGTAACATTAATGATAACCACAGTGTGCTTTATATCATTATCATAATATTATAGGCATGCATCACATAAGCCAGATCAGAAAATAAACATGCCAACCTGAACAATATCTACATGCTCGCGGAGGCAGAGGGGAGCCCCTGGTTTGTACACAGAGCTTTCAGCGCGGGATCTGGCTCCCAGAATCCATCCCAGGCCAGGTGACAGGTGACAGATGCCCGCTCACCTCCCTATAGCCCCTCACTTCTGTGCCCCTGGCTGTCCATTCCTCCAGGTCCCCCCTGCATCCATCTGTCACTCTGAACAAATTCAATAGAATTTTAGAGACTCTTTTCAGGTGGAGAAACTAGACAAAACAGCAGCGCCTGCCATCCCAGATTTATTTCCAGAGAGAAGGCAGTCTGTCCACATCAGGGAGGGCTCCATGTTGGGGTTGTGCCACACGGAGGCGCGACATGAACACGCACACGCGTGTTCCAGGGGAGATTTTTAATGAGGGACATGTGGTTCCTCTGAGTGCCACTGCCCTTTGGCCAGACTGTCACTTGCTCAAACCCATTTACAGGATTACGATTCATTATCTGCCATTTCACACTCCATACACTCCACCGGGTCCCTTACCAGCGTGGATGAGGGGTTATCACCCATGCTCTGCCGCGAGCCTCTCTCTCTCTCCCTGTTATGGTCAGCTGTGCTTCGACAGCATTCTTTGTCTGTTCTCTTCTATGAGCAATTGTCACTCACCTGTACCTCTTAACCACTAACCTGACACCACCAGCAGGGGGCACTCTATGGGCCTCCCTTTTGACATGCTAGCGGCCCTCTGCTTCATCCCGTCTGTGCTGACTCTGCCCTCTCTGTCCTCCCTCAGCTGACTCGTCGAATCTCTAGGAGTTGTGGAAAACCTCAATAATGCACGGGAGGGTTGCGCGGCAGGGTTGCGCGGGTGCTGCACGTGTGGCTGCACGTGCCTCTGTGGCCAATGTTCCTCTGAGGCTGCCTGCACTGCCTGTCCAACCCCTGCAGAACAGCCCAGTCTGATAACACAGGCTGCAGCTGGTTGCAGAATTGCACCATCCGCTTTAATTACACCTTCAGGAGGGAGGCCACAGAGCTGATGGGGAGCGTAGGATCCCGACCGGCCGGGACCAAGACAGAGGGTTTCCAGAGATCAGGAGGGAGTGTGAGGGGATAGCTCACAGAGACGGAGCAGAGCTGCGAGTGGCCTGCAGCCTCATTAGGCAGCTGAACAGCACTTTCCTCTGAAGTGCATTAAACCACCATTAAGCAACAGACCAGACCAATCAATCAATGTATTGTGAGGATCTGCAACACTTTAGTGCCATTGTCCAGTGATAGGTCGGAGGAGAAAGGTCTCCCTCTCTTCAACAGACAAGGAGAAGGTCACTTATAATAGCTCTGCTTCCTCAGAGAACTCTCCCTATAATCATATAATGACAATTTATATAAAATATATAGACAATTTTTATGAGGCTGACGGAGACCATAAATTTAGAGAAACTGCGGGTGAAAGGTGCAGCGGAACTTCAGTTGACTGTATTTTCACTGGCAGATTTAAATAACTTAAAGAGATGGAATAAGGCAGCGTGACCCAGCATGATTTTACATTATAATGCACCGGAAACAGCCGCACGGCTGGCGACTGCGAGGTGGGAGGGTGTGGGATGCATCCGTCGGAGGTCTTGTCAGGCCTTGGGGCTGGTGTTTTTGATCACTGTCACCAGCCACAAGTGCCAGAAGACATTTTTGGTTTATATAGTCCCAGCACATACACCTGAGTCAATTTTTCACTGTCCACCAAAACGGCCCCTTTGTTCTCCTGAGGTGTTTCGGTGATTGACTACGTGGCACAAACATCTGCATAATTTCAATAACCTGGAATGTGATGAGTCGAGTGCTGTCACATGACCCAGTCCAGTCATGTCACATGACTCAGCCCTACATCAGAGCATCATAGAAATCATGAACATACCTCAGACAGGAGTGCTCTGCAAATAGGCATTCTCACCCTATAAATAACAGGGCTTCTCTCTGTATCAAGTGACTGTGATTCATCACTCGCGGCAAAACTAGGCTCCCCCGTCTCCCTCGTCTTCCTCTTCAGATTAAATTGCATTCCTCTGGGAGGCTGAAGGAGAGGGTGCAGTCCGGCACTCTGAAAACCTACAACACGCGGCCAAGCTTTAACCGCCCTGGAAACATGAGAGAGGCAGAGAGGGTGTGGTCCAGTGAGTCACATGATTAAACTGTAATTACAACATCTTAAGGCTACTTATAGAAAAGCAAACAGAGAAGCTGAGTACTGAGGGCATAAACATCCAGCAGACGCATTAAATATTCTGTGGCTCTACATACGCTGTGTGAGTTGGGGAAGAATCTTTGTCTGCTTAAATTTCAACATATTTAAATGTGTTTTCATGTGTATCAGAAATGCTCATCACAGGCTGTGCTAAAGGCCCAATTCGGTGCCGGTCCCCATCTCTGCCCAAAAGCCACACCATCCAACAGCCACAGCCCCTTAGCATACCACCTCCACGGGGGGCTGTTCACATTTGCATGGTGAGGCTAAGGCCTCTGTAAGGTCTATGCCAGCTTGGACCAGGCCAGGAGTGGCCCTTCCCACTCCAGCTGGTGCTCGATGGAACCAGGATTGTGGTTGGGCTTCGGCCAGTGTTCAGAGGGCCTGGCCGTACTGCAGGGCCTGCTGGGAGCTGCCTCGTGGGGGTGCCCAGAGAGGTGTGAGATTCCGCATACCCAAAACGATGCTGGGCGCTTTATGTCACCCCCTGCCCCCTCCTCACTCGCCCAGGTCACAGGGGGCTGAGAAGCCAGTGGCAGGCCTGTCTGAATTGTAGCGTGTGGCTGTCAGATAGCAGCCAGCTCTGGCCAAAGCTGAATAAGTGTGAGGCTGGCCCCACCCCCCTAACAAGAGCCCCAGAGAAAGCAAAGGCAATTAACAGCATGCAGTGGCTAATTTGTCTCAGTCGTTTAAGCAAAAGCCTGGATTTCAGTGCTAGGAGAAATCAGACAGAGCCCAACCAGACCAGGGACCCTGTGAAAACTTTAAAAAGAAAGCAAAGCTGATCTTCCCTCTGCAAAACTTCCAGCTGAAAATGAATGTCCATTGATGCCACTGTGGTGACACACTCCTTCAGCAGTCCCCAAAGACATGGTGGACACAGAGAACTACCGCTCACCACTACTCACCACTGTTCACCACTGCTCATCACCACTCACCATCGCACTGCATCACTAGCACCACTCACCACCGCTAACAATCACCTACCACCACTCACCACCGCACAGCATCACTATCCACCACTCACCACTGCTAACAACCAGTCACCACCACTCACCATCGCACACCACCACTCACCACTGCACAGCACCACTATCTACCACGCACCACTTAGGCAGGATAAGTGAACCACACATTGGCAGCTGATCCATATCTAAGCCTGAACAGGCCAAGACTGTCCTTGTGGCATCCGGTGTACCCCCTCCCCTCGAGTCTGTGACAATGACAACGGAGCCTCGCTGCCCCCCACTCCCAAGCGTGGCTCAGCTGACAGAGGTGACCACCCTGCTCCAGTTACACTGCGCTCCCCACCCGCCTCCCTTTCGCCCTGGCGTATTATTTCCCGTCACCATGGAAACGCTAGGGTAGCATTCCCCCCATCCCATTCACTGCCGAGCCGGACTGGATCTTTTCACACTTCTGTAAAAGAGAAAACGTCCTCACAAAGCCACCAAAAAGGAGCGGGAAGAGAAGCTCACCAGTGCCTCTCGAGTGCGTATCGAGAGAAGCAGGGAGCAGCGTATGGCCAAGCCGGCCGCGGGCCTGGGGCACGACAGCCCGGACCCGCGACAGAGCCACACGCATCGCCTCATAAAGAGAGACTGACACGCAGAGAGTGTTGGGTGTATAGCATGTTTAGGGGAATTCCTTCATGGAAGGTCTGCGAAATCAACAGCTCTCCTCTGGAGA
>JAODKM010000008.1:4132343-4153031 GCA_026780845.1 Petrocephalus sullivani | reverse complement strand
AGAGTGTTGGGTGTATAGCATGTTTAGGGGAATTCCTTCATGGAAGGTCTGCGAAATCAACAGCTCTCCTCTGGAGAAAACCTCCGCGGAGAGAGACAAAGTTTAACTTCTCTGTTACCCTAGAGCAGTGTTTCCCAAGCGAGTCCCTGGGGAACACCGGACAGTCCACATTTTTGCTTCCTCTCAGCTCCCAGCCAATCAGGAACACCGAATACCTGGTACAGGTGTGCTGGGAGCTGAGAGGAAGCAAAAATGTGGAAACACTGCTCCAGAGCTCATGTCCGAGAGCACGAGAGCAGCAGCTTTTGGTTTCATCAACCCAGACCCTGGTGCAACAAAACTCTTCCCAGTGCAGCACTCAGAAGATGGATGGATGCATGAGTGTGCCTTATTAGAAGAGAAGCAGTAGTACTCATAGAGTGTCACCCAGGGTGACACGGTTACAGTTTCTATGTGTGACACACAGGCTGAAATGTGATTCGGCTGCTCAGCTGTCTGTGACTTCACCCGAAGTCACTCTGGAACAGGTGTGTAAATCATACGCCCACCCCCCCACACATGTATAGTCTGTCAACTTTAAAAGGAATGTGGCCCCGCCCCCAAATCGCCAGTTACCGAGAATGATACTGTCATACTATATTCATTTGCAACAATATATGTTCAAATGCAGTTTTACAGTTTTTACAACAGGATGCTTTTACCAGAATAGGTGAAGGGCTTTGCTGAAGGGTGCGCTGCAAACCCACCTGGGATGCAAACTAATTATGAGACCACGTCCTTAATCACTACGCCACCTACTGCCCTGGATCAACACAAAAGTAATTATAGTGTACAACTTACAGTTGCGTTAACCCAAGCCTAAGCTCGCACAGCCACTTTCTTGAGGTTTCCCCTCACTGACAGGGGAGGCCCCGCCCTGCCCAGGAGGCCCCGTCCTTCCCAGGAGGCCCCGCCCTGCCCCGGAGGCCCCGCCCAGCCTGAAGGCCGGTCATAAGCCCAGCGGAGTGGCCACACTACTGCCAGCGGCACTGTGGCCTTCTTGTCTTCTCTGGCTTCTCCAGAAATACGCTCCATCCGTTCGTCTCCAGCAGCTCTAAACTTAGCTCTCCCAAAAGCGGGGCGGCCCAGGCCTCACGTCTCACCAGCTGTCCCGGACCCCGGGACGCGTGACAGCTGAGGCCTGGCTGCCGATGGCCCCCCCTGTCAGCCTGACGGGAGCTTAGCCAGCGTTTAAAGCCTCAGAGAGAGCGAGTCGGGCGGGGCGGCGAGCCGGGACGTGGGGCCACGGTGGCGGACACGTGGCACACATTTCCTCTTGGCTGAGCGTGTGATTATCTGATGGCTTCCGGCTCTCAGCAAAATGGACTTTCCAAACGAGTACACGCAGAAACCAAGGAGGTTCCGATTTGTGACATCCCTCTGATATTAAAGATCCTGGCCTGCAGGGTTTGAAGGGCACAGTGCAAAGCTACGTCTTTTATTGGATGGTGAATTGTGTTTCCTGGTACTGTTGTGTAAAAGGTTACAAGCTATCATTTGTCACCTCCTGGAGAACGCGAGCTGACTCCAGACACATTCACTGTGAAGGTTCCTGCAGTGAACACGCCGATAAGGAATGGGCTAGGCGAGGAAGACGTCTCCCCACAGAGGAACGCCCAAGATTAATCCACTTTAACAACACATCGAAATGCAGGCTGGAGGCAGATGTTCCCACTCAATGCAGCTCTGTCCATAGTCCTGGCATGCCCCCCCCACCAAACCCAAAAGCAGCCTCGCCCCAACATCAAGATGTCAGCCATCTTTTGGCCTGAGGTTCAGAGTGATGTCAGCCATCTGCATGAGGTCACTTCCTCTTTTCTAATCAGTTGCAGGACCACACGACGCAGAGAGGACAGGGCTGATCCTCTGGAGTCTGGGCTGACGGGAAGCCAACATTCCTTGCGTTAACACATCTCGGGCAGTCGGGGTTCGGGTTAAGAAGAGTTTAACCTGAATCTGAGCGGCTTGCACTGAAACAGGCCAATAAGAGGAAGACACTCTCTCTCGAACAGGCCCCCTCCCTCTGGGCATCAATCTCGTGCCACTCACTGAAACCTCCTTTGGTGCATCTTAGATGTGTGGCTGTGTGGTTAAGAAAGGAAGCCTGTGCAGTATGCAGTAGGGGTGCGGAGCCTTGCTGTGTACATTTATTAAACTGACTTCATTGTAACGTCACGTTAACAATGATTAGTGCTACAGGGAATCGTCAACATCCTCCCGTGCTTTTCACGAAAACATTAATTAGTCAGAGCTGCCTATTCCAGGAAATATGGCAAAAATGGGAGAGACGCCCTGGGCTGGACTCGAGTGCTTCACAGATGACAGCCTTTTTTAAACTGTGTTACATTTGTAAATTTGACAAATATTAGGCATTCAGCTTTAAATTCCATCACAGAAATTCAGACGGCAGACATTGTCCTACAGCACACAATTGTGGGGACTTTCCTCATAGTGTTAATTTAGTTTCTTTATATTCTTTATATTATTTTCTTTAAAAATTGCATGACGTCAGAGGGCCATATTATCAAACACTACACCCAGTACGAATTCTGCATCTTCATTAAATCCATGAGCACTTCATTCCTTAGAGAAACACCTTCACTGAACAAATTTAATCATTATTTGCCCAATGACAAAAATAGCAGAGGGAGAGAGGAAGAGAGAGACAGAAAGGGACAGGGAGGGAGAGACAGAGAGGGACAGGGAGAGAGAGACAGAGAGGGAGAGGGAGAGAGAGACAGAGAGGGACAGGGAGGGAGAGACAGAGAGGGAGGGAGAGAGAGAGAGAGGGAGGGAGAGACAGAGAGAGAGAGGGAGGGACGGAGAGGGAGGGAGAGACAGAAAGGGACAGGAAGGGAGAGACAGAGAGGGACAGGGAGAGAGAGACAGAGAGGAAGAGGGAGGGAGAGGGAGAGAGAGACAGAAAGAAAGAGGGAGGGAGAGACAGAGAGGGACAGGGAGGGAGACAGAGAGAGATAGAGAGGGAGAGAGAGAGAGGGAGAGAGAGAGGGATGGAGAGGGAGGGAGAGATAGAGAGAGAGGGACAGGGAGGGAGAGACAGAGAGAGAGGGAGAGAGAGACAGAGAGAGTGAGACTTGGAAACTGCACAGCACACATCAGAAACTTAAATAAACGTATAAAAAAATGGGGGGGGGGGACAAAAAACACGAGTCCCATTCAGCAATCCCCGCGCAATCACAATCTCAACACAAGATCCAAATTATCCCCAAGTTCACACAACACCCACCCTGTCCCATACAGATAGGAATTCCTGCAGGGTCTGGGTTGGTAGAGAGGACACGCTCTACTCTGAGCCTCATTGTCACCAGCCCCACCCTGCAGGGTCTGGGTCGGTACAGAGGACGCATGCTCCACTCTGAGCCTCATTGTCACCAGTCCGACCAAGACAAACCTTGGGTCCGTTGACCCAGTCCCTTTTAGCTCATTTTTCCTAGTTAGTCACTGCAAGCTTGGCTTGCCCCACCAAAACATTAATCATACATATAGTTCTGCTCTCACGCACTTTGTAACTCAGACCGTAAATAAAAACACTGTCTGAAAAATCCACCTCAAAACCCGGAACCACTCCTTCAGTTTCAAGAACATAGACGCCAGCCTCGCGCATCACAAAAAGAGATGGGCCGTCGTCTCTTCCTGCCAACAGAATGGACAGGCACTCAACACGGAGGGATCGGTACGTGCCACATGCCTGTTCATAGCCACAGCCCCATGCACTAACCTCCACTGCAAATCAGCTGTGCGCTTCTCGATGGGAGGTTTGTACAGGGACCTCCAACAGCCCACAGGGGAAACTTTCACGCTAACTTCATACAGAGCTTTCTTCGAGCCATCCGCAAAAACCCCCAAACTAGGCACCTTGAGTGAGAGCAAGCTGCTGGCATTCTCCACATAATCTTCCACTGCCGGCAGCACATGCAATGGACAGGGAGAGACAAAGAGGGAGAGACAGAGAGGGAGGGAGAGACAGAGAGAGCTGGAGAGGGAGGGAGAGACAGAGAAGGAGCATGAGACAGAGAGAGAGGGGGATGGAGAGACAGAGAGAGGGAGGGAGAGAGAGACAGATACAGACAGAGAGACAGATACAGACAGACAGAGAGACAGATACAGACAGAGAGAGAGGGAGGGAGAGAGAGAGACAAAGAGAGGGAGGCAGAGACAGAGAGAAGGAGGGAGAGAGAGACAGAGAGAGGGAGGGAGAGAGAGACAGAGAGAAGGAGGGAGAGAGCGACAGATACAGACAGACAGAGAGACAGAGACGGACAAAGAGAGAGAGAAGGAGTGCCACCCAGTGCTTGACGTTACCAAGCTCTCCATCACACGCCATCAGCCTGTTACATTCCAGAAGAGGCTTTTCATTGTGTTCACTAAAGACAAAACCAGTTAGTTAAAGCCTGCAGAGCATCTGGGAGTAGAGACCCTCCTCGCACATGGTCTTAAATATCAAACCAAACAACATCAGGCCTTACAGTTATTTGTACATGTGATTATAATGCATTCCTTCAGCTTTCACATTATTGTTATAAAACAGCAATGGAAATAAGACTGCTTTTCGGGTGCTTTTGTTTGTTTTTACTAACCTCATACTGGAGTTTGGTTCTAGTGCAAAAATACGGACGTTGATTAGAATCTTCTAAAGACGGCCCTTTACAATAACATTCAGCCTGAGGAAAACAGACGCCGCGCTTCTGCACAGTTTACGTCCAAGCTAGTGAAGAACACGAGAGCTGCAGGGGCACAGGGAGTTACCGTCATACTTTTTGACTTTCCCGTTATATGTTAACAGAGTTCCCCGAAAGGGGCCGCAGTCCTTCTGGGAAGAGTTTGCGTCTTAAATAGGAAAGTTCAGTAAACAATCAGCTTAGGCTGTCTGATCACTCGTCCTGGGAACAAAAATCAATGCTCTTCGCTTAACCTGGAAATTCTATTTTTGACATTCCTTTGGTATAGATAGATACTACAGGATATATTGTTTTTGGTACAATAATGGGGATTTCAGACCTGAAAGCAGGGCAAGGATTTGTGAAGAGAGCACAGGTGTCGAATCTCCCTCTCCCCAGGTACTGAGGACGTCCTGTCTGTAAGGTCCGTCCTCCTCGTACAGCGTAAAATCAGTCTGCATGTGACACAGCCTCTTGACGCAAACGGCCTTTCTCACAATGGCGGGGGCCTGCACAGTCACTTAGCCGTGCTTGACGATTTTCAGCCTCATCAGAGAGAGAAACCTACCTGCAGACACACAAGACATCTTACTAATATTATCATTCGAAACAAGAGCTGCCCTCATTTACTACACTTATCTTTTCTGTTTGAGAAAACAGCATGGTATACTCAGGGGACAGATCATTTAATTGTTTTATATTGAAGAAAATGAAAAAAAAGTGGTGGACATGGGAGAACTGAAACGAGACAGATGCCTTTTTGAAGCAGAAATGCTTAAAATAAAGGACCGGAAACGGCTTTAGTGATTCGCCGAAGGCCCCCAAACAGAACCCTGCCTGCATTTCATTATGATAATTATGGTTTTATTAGACAGCAGGACAGTGAGGAGTAATCAGAGAGACGTGGCCTGTGCTTTAACAACAGCACTTTGTCTGCCCTGATTTACTATCCAAAGAAAAACATGTCTTTTATATTTGTGATAATGACCAACCGGCCCATCACTACATCAGGCATGATCGAGAGCATTCTCCCCAAAGCTCATTTGGCAGATCCGGCCCGGCCCAGCAACACCATAGCAGAGGGAGTAGCAAAGGGCCCTGGAGTGTGGCCCCGTGCCGCCCAGGCGAGGCGGAACGCGGCGGAGCAGCACCTCTCTGCGGGATTCTCACCCGCTTTGGGCCGAATCCCGCTGTGCTCCTGCTCTATTGCAGCCAGGGAAACCTCGGCTCAGCCAGGGAGGCTGTTTCTTCCAGTCAGCCTGAAATCCTGTTGATAGGTGCATGCGTGCTTTGCGAAAGGCGCACACCTGAATCTGGGTCAGCTCGGAGAGCTTTTACGGGCACTGCGGCTCCATACGGAAGGCTCCGGACACAGCCGCGGGCCCTGGGTCTAAACGTGGCCTCCTCTGGATGGAGTTCATATGACCTTCATCCTGCGAGTTCCTCCACAGCCTTTCTGCTTTTCTGCTGAAATCCCTGAATGTGTGTACATTGGTGTGTGTGTGTGTGTGTGTGTGTGTGTGTGCCGTGGTGGGATGGAAACACCACCGCACAGCCTGTGGACTAACCTGATCAAATTACCTCCCTCTAAAGCAGCTTTCAGAGACATTTTGTAATTTCACACCGCAAACCAGACATATTGTGATTCCTGCCACTGTATAACTGGCCTTTTATCCCACAAAAGCTGCTCTTCTCTGTGGGGGCAGTAACGTGTGACTCTTTGATGCTGGTGTCTGCAGACACATGAAATGGCTGCAGGTATAACTGCAATTAACCTGGAATCATTAAATCTGAATTTACACCTTTTTAAAAATGTACTGAATGGTATATCATGAGTATATGAATCAATGTAATTGCAATGTAATTGTAGGATACAATAATTGATAAGGGTTCCGCTAAATTAAGCGGATTCTCGTAAAGGCATTATGTATTTCTATCGAAACTGTATGAACAAGCTGTTTTTGCAAGATGACCGGGTCAAGGTGCAGTCCTGAGCCTGCAGAGTAAGCCAAGGCAATGGTGATTTAGAGAATGCTCGTATGCTATCGGACAAAGTCTGCACATCTACTAATTGGTGAGAAGCCGCGTAATAAGAAAGCAGAGGAAGAATGCACATCTGGCCGGGAACCTGATGAGGCACGAGACTCCCTCCGAGGTCGGCCCCTTGCTGTGTCTAATTGTAACAGCGGCGGTCGTGAAATGCAGTGGCGCTCTGTAAGAAGCTTGCGCTCTCGGGGTCCGGGGAGCAGAATGCGAGATGCACCGGAAGACGTGCTGAGGGTCTGTTCCCCTCGACGTCAGTGGTAATAAAAAGATTTGTCAGACTCTTAAACATCGACTCGGTGACATTTCCACAACAGCTGATAATTAAAGAAAAGGGAATTTGTGCATCAGTGACCAGCTGTCAGAGGTAGATAGAGAGATGATAACCATCACAGCACAGGTTAAATTAAATAGGTAGCATGCAAGTAAGTAAACTTTATCCATAACTATTTAAACTTTATTTACTAAAGTGCTGCACAAAGTTTTAAAAATAAAAAAAGATAAAATACAAAAACACGTATCAAATAAAACAAGCAGCCCACTCGAAATATTCTCAGGTTTCTTTAAATACTAAAGAATAGAGATAAGTTTTCAGTTTAATTTTAAAAACAGAAACTGAGGAAGCAGCCCTAATGGGAATGGGCTGCCTGTCCCAAAGCCTAGGTGCTGTAATGGCAAAGGAACGACCAAAAGAGGCTGCTCCCATCACCTCATGCACTGAGGCGGTAATGTGGATTGGACTATGTAATGGGGGGTCTGCAGCCTGTCCCAGAAGCTATGAGCGCAGGGCAGGGGACAACCCAGGACGGGGCGCCCGCCCACACATTCAGTCATTTTTACCATCGCCACCAGACTGTCCCCATTCCCCAGTGTTAAGCAGACAGCCTAACATTTTCTGAGGTGGTATGTGGTGGAAAGGAGTGCCAATTTCAGTGGCGGGTGTAAAATGTGTAGCCTGTCTTATGGGAGTCTGGCCTCCTATCTGCATGGGGGGGCACAGAAGACACAGGATCCACATTCCTGTAATCTGACCGGCTACAGACTGTCCCCAAAGCTGTCCGCACTGGTCATTATTTAACATCTTATTATCTAATGACCGTGTTAATTAACACGTTAGGACACCTAATGTTAAGTGCCCTTGGCATCCATGCCGAGATGAGTACTGTGAGAAACTTCATTAAATTTCCCCTATGTTCTTGAACTCCGGCGCTAATGGGCCCCCAGATCCCCGAGAGCTTCCGGAGTGCATTTCCGTCGCGTTGTGCTCCAAGCGTAACCGATGGCGCATGTCACAGGTCCGGCAGAAGGTGTCAGCCAGCTGACTGGCTATATTTAGTCGCGGCCCCTGGCCAGTGGCGCATCAACAGTGCCTCCCTGCGCGCGGATTCGCGATGGCCCCCTCGCTGACGCTGTAACAGTCTGACGCAGGGGGCGCAGGGATGGCTGCCAGGGCGTCACGCCGAACACCCGCCCCCGCTGCGGGCCTGTCACGCACACCACCAAGAGATCTGCAGCGGTAAGTGATTGGTCCGTCAGCAGGAAGCGACTGGTGACAGAGGAGGCCGGCGTGTAAATAACTTCAGAGCAAGAAATCCCAATCATCCAAGGAGCTCAGTGCTGTTGTAGAATGTGCTTTCAGATGCATGGGCACGTGGCCTTTCTCCTGTGAGGGCATGGGGGCTGGGGGGGTATATTCCACACATAGCTCAGATGGAAATGTGAGGGAGGACCCACATGCAAAACTAGTACGCTTTACCTAAAAATGGAGATGGTCTGTTTTGATACTACTGGCTCCATTAGGAGCATGGCGGACCAACAATCCTTAAGTTTCCTTAAAAAATCTGAAATGGACAAAGTCAGATGATTAAGAACGGCATGCATCTACTAACGAGTGAATCCTTTTAACTAACAATAAGAAAACAAAGGGCTGAAGTATCTTCAAGGCAACCTTCAGTCTTGAGGTTTTAAACCGAAACAAATCAAACATGACAGATGGATACAGCCATTAGTCATCCCGTGCTCCTTGTTTTTCTGTTGTAATTATCCAGAGTTTTCTTTCATACTGAGGAAGAATTAACCTCTTGTGGTCAGAACTGGAATTGCTGGAAGTTCTTATTCAGGATGGCTTTGGATCCATCCTAAAACACCCAGCTGCCATCCATGCTGTCATCTAAAATGTTGAGTGTGTGGGTCAGCAGGGGCCCTCGCTGCTACGACGATCCACAAACAAGCCAATCAGTAAATGTTGGAGTAGTACATCTGCCACTTAGGTGTCCTATCATTGGGTCTCAATGGTGCCCCTGGGTGACACCCTAGGCAAACTGCAGCTCACTTTTATGGTAAAAGCAGGCACAGATGGGCTTGAAGAGAACATCAAACAGCGGAAGGAGCTCACCGGGCATCATTCTGCGCCCTGCTCTCTTCATTCTTCACTTGTTACCTCGGCATCCGCGGGGCAGAGCAGGGCATGTCTAATAGGGGGGGCGCGGTCGACCACAGGCGGCCCGTCTGTCCCGCCGCGCAGCGACTCGGCTGTGGCAGCCAGCCGACGGTAGCGGTTCATGGCTGAAATCACTCATGTGACTAAACAATCTTTCAGACAAGGTCCCGACTGCGAAACACGACTCCTTCCGGCTGGAGGACAAAGCGCGAAACGAGACGTTAAACACACAGAGGTCTCCAGTTTGTCCTCTAGTAAGACGATCTCGTCTCTGCCCGTCTGCCAGATCTTGGGGAATGAATGCATTTATAATACAACAAACTGCCACTGAAACTGTTTTAAAATTATATATTATTAGAGGAACAAAACCCAAAGAGACCTTTATTAAACTCGATATTAGCTGCAAGACCTAATTTTTTAGATGATGAGGAAAACGACCATAAAGTAGACATTATGTATACTGCACTGTGCAAAAGTCTTAGGCAGTCAAATGAAGTATTTAAAGCTAATTTTCTGGGTAGCAAGTGTATATTTGCTCAGAACAGAAACAGTATTTAACATTAAAGCAAGTTAAGAGTAACACAATAAAACTAACAGGGATATCTTCTGCTCTCCCAGAAGTCACTGACATCTTCCTGGATGGCTAGAGGAACACCGCTTCAGATCCCAAACCTCTGCTCAGGGGCACCTAAGCCATTCCATGCATCCATTACCTTTCACCACCAGCTCACTTAATTAATTAAGTTAATTAGTTAATTACTCTACGAGGTACTGATTACCCTAAATACCAGCGTGCTAGTGGTTGAGTCAAAAAATACTTGGGTATATTGGATGCTTGCTGCAAATCCTGGGGTGACTTTCGAAATGGTGAAGCTGACACACTTTGACAGGAAAAAAATCATAGTTTTACACCAACAAATATAATTCAAACATAACTTTCGTTGACTGCCTGAGACTTTTGCACAGTGCTGTATAGCATTTAAGTTCTGTGCCTTCTGTGCTTTGTAGCACCAGTCACACACTCATGTCTGGACACCCCAGAGCAAAGCGGACTTGCTCTACACTCGTAACTGAGGACTCACATGACGCCGAACATGCCGAGTACACGAGTCACATGGGTTTCTCATGACACCGACACTTCTGCACATATCACAGAGAGCCTTCGGGGCCATGAAGTAACTCGCAGGTTCTGTTATTTTACCAGTGTGTCAGAAATTACTCCCCTCTCTCAGCTACTTTGTGATGACAAAGTAATGATGACTTTTGATGACGTCACCAAAGCCTACTGTGGACCAACATATGTCCGCATTCTGCTCTTAATACTCTCCGCCTTAGCACAAAGAGCACACCTTACAGAAACAGAGAGGTGCATTATGGGAAAAGAGCCCCCAGGGGCGAATCAGCTGGTCAGTTAATTTGCTCCGATTAAAAGCCCCGTTTCTGAGCCTGCAGAGTTTTCTGACAGGCGGTTAATACCACGCCTCAGGGCTCAGTGCTGCCTTGAGAATAAAATTAAGAGGTCTGGGTGAAATCGGACACCTGTCAGGGACCCCCATTAGTAGGCCTGAGCCGTCCATCGATATGTGTTCTGGACTCCTTCTTCCCGAGGCTCCTTCCTGCCCGCTCCGTGCATCCTCTCCAACGGGTCTGAGTAACCGTCTTGGTTCACACCTTGCAATTTGAATTTCTCAAACGCAAGAAAATCTCTTGCAAATGGAATTTGATTGTAGTACCAGGGCCACATGCAAGTGCACTAATGACCACCATTGACGTTTCCGCGTCAGTCAGTGAATTTAGAGCTGAACTGCTTCCTGTGCTCCATATTAAAGGAGAGACATGAAGACTTCAGTTCTGTCCCTAAATCTGCAGCAAAGAGCGTGATGTGGCAATGGGACCCATTCAGGTCAGGCCGTAACCCACCGTACCCAGAAGGTCACTCTGATGCCACTCTGCAGCTGCATCCTTCTGAGACACAAATTGCGTCAGAGAGCGCGTCAGACTCGCGAGGGCCAGCAGAAGCCGAGGCAGATGATAGCTATCCGTTCGGTGACACATCCTGACTGGCTGTCATCCAGCAAAGGCCCATCTCACTTTGTTCTGCCTCATTTAGGCTTCCTGGACCTCCGAATCAGGACGGTTTCCCCATGGACTCGACACTGGGCGGGACTCAGCTGACTGCTCCGTTCCGTTCTGTCAGACTCTTGAGCCCTGTGGCGTATTTTTGCCAGAATTTGCCAGGTTTTCACACGCTAACGTCTCCCAGCTGGTTTTGGGAAGGCAGAGATACGCAAACATGACACAACAGAGAAAACCCCAACAAGATGTAGCTCCCTGCAGCACTGCCATCACGGCGCAGTGCTGCCCGGCGGCACCCACGGCACAGAGAGGCTCTCGCTTACAGGATCCATTGCTGCACATCACAGGGCTTCAAAGAATGAGCTGCGACAGCGAAGTGGGCGCCCCCTGCTGCCAGCACCCATATCGCGCGCTGGCGGATTCACAGACAGGCAGACAGCAGGGGCATCACTACGCCAGCCGAAGCCTCTGCAGAGACCAGCAGGGGTGCGAGTCAGAGCGGGGCAAGACTGCTGCCAGACCTTCAGGCTGCTCTGACAGGAACCGGGGGGCCTCTATTACTGTTACTATTATTCTAATATCTCTCTTCGTCACTGTTACTGCCGTATCCCAGAAAATACATGTCTTGATGTTCAGACATGACTCAAGCTTTTCCAAGCTCTGAACCTCACACACCACTCACATTCAATTACACACTACGCATGTCTAGACCTGGCAGTCGTACTGTGTACTACACCCAGACCGCGCTGGGTGGGGGGGGGGATAGGTTGGACACCCACATCTATGCTCACTGTCTATATGCATGGTCATGTCGACAGTCAGTGGCGCCAAAATTCTCTTTGTGTGCCAAATACTGATATTTACCCATGATGGCCACATTCAAAATCAAATTCCTTGCATATTTTGAGCCCCTTGGATTAGGTCACATGTTGAAGACAGTAGAGCTTACAAAATAAAAAAATGCAGAAATACATGCTAACAGCTAATCTGCAGAGGCTGCAGAGAAAGAGTAAACAGCTAAGCCAGCAGCGTCACCGTGGGAACCACAAGCAAGCAAAGTAGTGAAGGCAAACAGCTACCAGCAATTACCCAGCGGACGTGAGGATCGCCAAAGGGCCTGCAGGGGTCACCGCTGAGCAAAGAAGCCATGTGGACATTAAGGGGACAGGCAGCACGGCGGGCACTCATCGGAACAACTTACAGCGTGTAAACATTTATACATCTGGACCAGTTCAGGTTAAGCACCAGGCAGAACCCCAGGCCACCTATTGGGACAATAAACAAACCCATTATGGTACTAGCCACTGTCAGTAATTACCAGCTCCTCAAATTACATTCCTATGTTACAGTACATATCCAGGTGTAGCAAAGTGCCTCCATCCTAGTTTTCACTAGCTTGCTGAGAAAGAACAGTCACTCTGTTTAGACAACGTTGCCCCCTTGTGGAGTAATTATGGGAGGAATATGCCCCTCTGAAGTTTGGATGCGGATTCTGGAAAGACACTTTCTTTGCATTTCAGTCTCCACCAGGTGGACGGGAGGAAGACAGATCCCAGTGGCACACTGAGGGTTCAAACTACCACCACACCTGGGAGGCTGAATGTGGGGAGCAACTACTGCAGGGGTTCTGCCTGGCTGATGTGCATCTAGGATAGCACTTAGCATTGTGGCTAAGGGCAGATCTATAGCTAGTTAAGGAGGCACAAGCGTTCCTGTCGTTCAGTTCATACAGTAACAATCCCAGAAGCCATGCTAAGCGGCCTTAGACCTGGGGTGGACGACCTTATCCGCCAAGGGCCGGTGTGTATGCAAGCTTGCAGAATGGCCTTTAGATCAGCAGTTCAAACCCAGGTGTGAGGACTCTTCACCCAATCAGTCCTCTAATGAGTAATCTAATTAGGGAGTTGCAGCGAAAACCCACATACACAACGGCCCTTTCTGCCCACCCCTACTTTAGACGGTAGGGTTAGGGTCGCCACCTTGTGGCAGACTGAAGTTACTACAATAGTTGTGTAGCTTCTCTGAAATATCCCCCATAAATCCGTAAAAAACTCCATAACGACCCCTAGCTGTAATTTTTCTGCACCCAGACAATGAGCCTTTATGCATCACTACAGTAACCCCCAGGCTTCCTTCATGATATCTGAAGAAGCCAAAATCTGTCCTCCCAGGAGACCTGACAGCCAGAGCTGATGCAGACCCTTCCCCTCAGAACTAAAGGAGGCCCTCCAGAGACAGAAACCCCTGTTTAAGGGTGTCCTGCCCTTTAGTGAAACCCCTGTTTAAGGCGGCCTTCCCCTCTACCGAGCCCCTTTTAAGCTGGTAGTTGGGGGGGATGGGCTGCTACAGTGGATTTCATCATTTATGCAACAGCGCCCCCTACTGTCGCATTTCAACAGAAAAGTTGATAAGCAGCGATAGTAACGAAATACAAACGCAACTGAGAGCATTTACGTAGAAAACGCGTATGGACACGCACTTACAACCGATGTCGATTTAAAAACTGTGCGATATTATTTCAAATGTAATAGCTAATAATTCTTGGTGCTGCATAATGACACCCCCGGGAGTTTAAGCCTGGCCAAGTGAAGTTCAGCTAAGATGTTACCTGGGTGCCAGGTGGCGGAAATGTGGCTGAAATAAGAATAAAATGAGTGGAAAGCGCTCACGCCGCTGCTGTGCGAGGAGGAGCGCCCTCGTACTCCACGCACGTCACCCTTCATCACTGCCTGCCTTCCTTCCTGCAATGCACACCGAGGGCAGCTTCGGCTGAAACAAACAGTTTTCATCCGGACAAATCCCGTCAGCGTCTCCCGCAAAAGCAGCCTTTGGAGCCGGGTGAGTTGAAATCGTCTCCGCAACTAATCGCTCGTGAAGGGAGCCGATTAAATAGAGACGGCGCCTGACAAGACCGTTAATGTTCACGCCTCGGGGTTTCTTTTTAATGCCAGTGCCTGCATGCGGTTATACTGGTACCGGGAGGTATAACAGCGTCTGTCGCCGTGCGCTCCCCCGGCACAAAGAGCGCAGCCCCGAGTCCGTCACTCCGGCACCGGATCGATTAATCACCGATATTCGCGATCAATCGCATCACCAGCCTGCCGCCTCTCACCGCCTTTATGACAGAGCCCCGCGCTGCTGCCCAAGTTGACAGCTTTCATTTTCGCAATCACTGCCCGCCCGCCTTATTAATTATGGAAATAGCCGTGAATTGTCTGGAAATGCAGTTTGTTGCCTGCATGCCGGCATGTTTATTTACGTAAAGGCACTCATTGTTAAACACACACTGTGTAATAACACACATTATGCTCCTTTGTAAACTTATGTACATAGAATCTATAGTTGACTCCGGCTCATTAATAATACAAATGAAAGTTAGGGCAATTTGGGCTACATATTTCTGAGAATCATTTGTATTAGTTATGGGAGCTGAGCTCGGGGTAGTTTGAAGTTTAAATTAACTAGAGGGGCTGTTCATCTTTTGGGTGGCGTGACCAGTGCGTCTTGCTAATAACGATGGGGGTGACATTGGGAAGGAAGGCGTCCTGATCGCTGTGAGAGGAGGACAGGGCGCCTGCCTGCACCCAGAGCAGGAGTCCTCAGCAAAGTTTCATTACACAGTAATACTGCTACCTCCTGCTTTTAAAGGGGACTGTCCTCCTAGGGATGCGAGATTATGGTCATCCCATCAATCAATCCATCCCTCTCTGCACTGCTTTGTGCGTGTAAGGTCGCAGGGGGACCTGGAGCCTATCCCAGAATGCACCGGGCATGAGGCTGGGGCACACCCTGGATGGGAAACTGGAGGATTAGTTAAAAAAGCAATATAAGATACTAAGTAATGGTAGAGTCATGTAATGCACTCAGATTTACCCAAAGCACGGTGAACATTATTATTATTATTAACTTATTAGGTAGCCCCAACTGTACAAGATGTTAATATGCGATATGCTTAAATATGCTTAATTTACTTTATTTTTATTTTTAACGATAAGAAACAAACTTAAAGTGTGGAATACCTGGAGATTAGTGGTACCTATTTTGCACCTATTTTAATGGTTTCCGTAAATATAACCTGGCACACAGAAATCAGTTTGAACTACTTGTGTGCACACTATCCCCTCGCAAAGAATTTATTAGCCAGATTAACAGGAAAACAGGGTTCTACTGAAATAACGGGATTCAGACCTCGTCCCATCTGAAGTGAATTCACACAAGGGCATTGAAACAGCTGATTCGTCAAGGTCAGGCTCACGCTCCATGTCTCAGTGTGTCTCAGTGCATTTCAGAGTGTCTCTTTGCATTTTGGAGTGTCTCATTGCATTTCAGTGCATGTCAGTGAGTCTCGATATGTCTCAGTGCGTCTCAATGAGTCTCAGTATGTCTCAGAGAGTTGCAGTGCATTTCACTGTGTCTCAGGGTGTCTTAGCGAGTCTCATTGCATCTCAGTATGTCTCATTACGTCTCAGTGCATCTCTGTACGTTTCAGTGCATCTCAGTATGTCTCAGTGCGTCTCAGAGAGTCTCATTGCATCTAACAGTGTCTCAAAGCATTTAGTTTGTCTCAGTGAATCTCAGTGAATCTCAGTGCATCTGAGAGTCTCTGTGTGTCTTAGTGAATCTCAGAGAGTCTCTGTGTCTCATTGTGTCTTAGTGTGTCTCAGTGCATTTCAGAGAGTCCCTGTGTCTTAGTGTGTCTCAGTGCGTCTCAGAGAGTCTCTATGTGTCTCAGAGAGTCTCTGTTCGTCTCACTGTGTGTCCCTGTGCTGTTTGCCAGTCCTCTCTCTGCTCTTCCTGCCTGCAGCCCCGTTTCTGACCTCTGTGGTCTCGCGTTTTCCTAAGTCGTCGGTTTCTTGTTCCTCTGTCTAGCTTTTCTTTATTTTTCCATTGAATGGCTCAGCTAATTTGGGGGAACTCTAAAGAGCCGCGTTTAGGTTCCGGCAGTCACTGAATGCACCCACTGCGACGTCCGGATCCACGGGAGTCCGACTTGACGTGCCATCACCGGGCTTGAATCTCACTTCACACCGAGTGCACGGAAGTACAGGAAGAAGGGTTGGGGTGGAGGCAGGGGGTCACACGGTCAGAGTGTGTCGAACCCCGGCCTCACACGTAGGTGATTCCGGCCAGGAGATGAGGGCACCGCTGTGGTCCAGCCGTGCCATGTCACGCTCTGCTGTTAACACGATTGGACCCCACCTCCCAATCTGCGCACAGAAAACTTCCCAGACCAAGGTGGCCGTCTGATTTCGGCCCAGGAGATGATTAACCGCTGAGCCCTCTGCCGCGATTCCCAGTACAGTCTGCACTACTGCCCCCGCTTCCAGTTGAGTCTGCACTGCACTACTTGAACATGTAACTGAACATGTAACACGCGAAAACTTCGTTAAGTGTTAACAAGGAAATAAAGCGGGAAAAAAGCAACAAACGGCCACGCAGGATGCTGAAAAAGAGGGTGAGGTGAACGAGAGATGAAAGTGGAAAAGATAAAAGGGGGGGGTGCTGGATAAAGGAAACGCGGAGATGAAAGCAAATCGAGAGATGAGGACGGAGAGAAAGACAAAGAGGGGAACGAGGGAGCGAGACAGTGGAAGAAGCGGAGGGGGGTAACCATGGAAACGAGGACGGCACAAGAGGAGAGAGAGAGAGACAAAGGGTTTACATGTAAAGAATGAAACTTTGGGGGAAATAGGTGGAAGAGAGAGGGAAGAGCAAGCAGTCTGCAGCACAGCAGAGGCCCAAAGCTGCCTCTCGTTCGCTTTATTAAATCTGTGTGTAGATGTGTCTGCAAAAGGGGGTTTAGCATGCAGAACATCGGAAAGCTCCATCGCTGCTCTGTTTGTTTACTAAAACCTCAAGTAATCAAGTAAACAAGTGGCAAAAGGCGAGCAGACTGAGGGGCTGGAAAGCGACCTTCCCGGGAGCCCCGCAACACCCTGTTAACGCACCTCCTCCCGCCCCCCCCTCACCCTGCCTCCCTGATCCCACCCTGACCGCCGTCCAGCATCCCGTAAGCCCATTTCTGACGGCGGCACATTTACGTGCACACTCGCTGAAAGGAGGGAGAAGGGGAATTCATCCAGAAAATGGTTAGGGTTGGGTCAGTTTTATTCAGTAGGTGAGGTGTTTTCCTCGCTGCATAAATGCGCGTATGACATTGTCACATAGGTTTGCACTGTTGTCACTGATGCCATTGGATGACTTCTTCTGCCACCTGATGTAGTATGTGGATTCTGTCCTCATTTTCTTGAGAGGTTGAGACCTGGAGTCACTTTAATGACGTTACTTGCAATGTTGGGAAGATTACTTTGGAAACTTGGAATTTGTTACGATTACCCTAGTTATCTTAAATTACCCTATTTTAAAATGTAATAGTAGTGTAACTATTTCAATTACTATATGAAAGTAATGTAACTAATTACATTTTATTACTTTTTGATTACTTTTCTAAATCGTGAATGAATATTCTCAACTGTTAACCATTTTGAAATTCTGTAACCTGGCAGTTTGCCTTATAGCACTACTACTACTGACTACTGTCAAACTCCTTTCAATACATGAATTAACATCATTATAATTGATCAGTTTAATAAAGATAATATAATAACAGCCACCTCAAGGTCAGACTTCAGGCCTCATTTTACTGTAAGATCATACAGTTATAAAGTCATAGCTAACACAACACTGCTAAATCAAACATTTAACATTGAGTAGCATTGAATAATTAGCTGTCTATTCTTGTCTGTGTGCTATCTCCATCTGCCAATAATTGAAAGCTATTGAGAGTTGGTGTCATCGTCGTACAGTCTGCATACATGCCATAGTCACGATTATTAGATCTGTATCACACAGATCGGTCATGATGATCTTATAAGATCGCTGAAATCACACAATGTGTACCGGGCATTACACTTTAGAAGCATGGTGTGGCATGCTGAAGGTAGGCATGTCTTCCCTGCTTTGTGTAATATGACTGTTTGCAGTTACACTAAGCTGCACTTACCTCTAGATCTTTTCTAAGACTGAACATAGATTGGTTCGATGTTGACAGCATCTTGATTGCCGGCAAATAAGCATTACATTACACAGTTAAATTTATGCCTTTTTCTGGCATGTTTTTTATATATATTTCCAGCAATGCCGTTCTTTCTTTGTCTGACATTGCCTGCTACAGAAACTCAGACCGCTTAGGCAAGTTAATTAGCAGATGCGGTGCTGCAAATGTAGGCGCGACAGGACAACCAATCAGAAGCGTCAGAATAGTATCAAACTTTCGGCTGTGGAGGGAATTAGCAAAGGAGGATGTTTCGCATAAGGAAAACATGCAAAGCAATAACAGTACTATTATTACACATATCGGCAAGGTTTTGCATACATATTAAGATGTAACTAAAATTGTACTCATGAATATTTCCATAAGAAACTGTAATTTAATTGCACCTTTTCCCTGGTAAATTGTAATGAATTACGTTTACATTTCTTTTGTAACTGAATTACGTAACGCCTTTAAATGTAACTCGTTACTCTCCGTCACTGGTTACTAGCCATTGTGTTTGACATGCAACTCCTCACTGTACCGACACCTTACCAATGTGATAGCCGACCACATCCGCTAAGTCCCAATCCATGAAACAAAGAGAGCTGTTTACTGACTATAAAACCTTCTAAATAAAGCCATCACCACCTTATTATGTTTAGTCCGACATTGAAGGTTGCTATCTGATTCACATTATGTGGAAGGTCATCTCAGCATTAACATGAGTGGCGGGTGTGTTACTGTAATAAAGGTACACTGTGGTCAGAATGTAACCACTCGAGATGGAGAGTATAAAAATGTCAGTCTTTGTTAAGATGGAGTGCAAGAAAAATGACAGATCCTCACCTGTTGCTGCTTCAGACCCTGGGCATTGAAGCTGATTTAGAACCTTCATTAAATTACAGTAATAAAAACCTAACCAGGCCCAGGCATTGTGTGGCAGGCCTGAGCCTAACTCGAACCCTAATCTAACCTAACCTGAACCTGAACCCAAACCCAAACCCTCCCAGGGCTCTGCTTCTCTCCCTGCTTCATAGCCACTTTTTAGATGTCAAATAGTTCAGCGTCCATGACCTCTCCTTATCCCAACCACATCAGAAATCTTGCCCGTAACTGAACATAGTTTGATTTAACTCTTCTTCGATAAGACTTGGGGCATTGTTTCTGCATCATACATACAAACATACAAGCATTAGTGATCTCAGGTGGTAAATTGCGGATGGTGTATTCAGCCAGTGGGGACGCACTGCTTCAGCCCGGTGATTTGACACGCTTCTACATGACCTTCATGAGTGTGGCCTGCAGTTCTTCCTTTCTTTTTCTTTTCAGAAGTCAGCCCTCCTCCTCCTCAGAGGTCAGGTGGTCATCTCCGGCTCTAGGCCCTTGGTTTTTCCGGAAATCGGCCGCGAAGCCCTCTTCCCGCCAGGCCGCTCGTGACGATTCTCCGCTCTGGGTGAGAATGTGATCGATGCATTTAATCGGACATGAAACTAGAAGTGAGATTTTTTTCGCCAGAGGGAAGCTTGGATGATTCGCATTGCTGCTGCCTGCTGCCGCACCCAGAAGTGATTAAGGTGACTGGTCAGATTACCGTGAGGCAGTTAACCGAGTTAGTTAGTACTTGCCTGGCTCCAGCAATAGAGTGTGTGCTACCTCAGATATTTCAGCACCTCCGTCTATAGAGAACAAACTGAACAAAGGCCCTTTTTTAATTAGACTCTCTTCTTTCATCTTTCTTTATTTCCTCCGCCCCACTTCTCTATCATCCTTTATTCCCGCCGTTTCACTTTCTAGATCACTCCTCCTCTCCTTCTGCCTCTTCCTGTCATCCCCCTTTGTTGAACGCTCTTCATGGGTGCTCTCTCTCTCTCTCTCGCTCTCTCTGTCCTCCTCGCTTCCTCTCCAGAGTCTCACGGCTTCTTCCCCATCAGCAGAAGACTCCTACTTCCCTGTTTTCTGTGCTCATGCCGAACGTCGCCTTCCCGCTCCCCCGTCACCCGGAGGGCTTTCACATCATTTAGAAGGCTTCCCCGCTGTTAGCTGGTGTGAGAAAAGCGTCATCAACGGGTGCCAGTGAGGGGCAGGGAATTCTGGGTAGTCTTTGGGATTATGGGTATGATACTGTGTGTCGATCACCTTGAGAAATCGTCTGGGAGGAACCTCTGTTTGGAGATGCCGTTGCTGACATTTCAGTCCTCCAGTTTCTGCACCATGTTAGCTTTCAAAGAAAGACAGGGTAAAATGAAAAAGCTCTTTATGGTCCGTGGGGGAAAGTGGACCTAAATAGAAAAGCAAACTCTTCCTCTACCTTTGTACCCTGTAGATGTGGAGCACTTTCTCCCAGCTCTGTCGTACCAGTTCCGGGGTGGGTGGGT
>JAODKM010000008.1:4114016-4132243 GCA_026780845.1 Petrocephalus sullivani | reverse complement strand
TGGTGGGTGGGGGGGGGGGGGGTTTGCAGCCTTTAGGTGAACCATGGGGGGCATGCTGTGGTTAGAGTTAATACTGAGGAGTGAACGGCCCACATCAGTATTAATGCTGCCTGTCAGCCGGTGTGACCTGGCCTGCGGGGGTCTCCTCCAGTCTTTTGCTTTGAAGGTGGGATCCCGAGGTCAGCAGAGACGGGCGCCCAACAGTAGATGGCCACGTCTGTGCCGCGCTGTGTGTGTACCAGCTGTACGCCTAACGCCTTGTGGCCTTGTGCCGACGGAATGGGGTATCACCCTGGTTTGATACCTGCGCACGGAGCGGATGCTGCTCTGCTGGTTCCGTGTGGGGTAGCGCTCCCAGCACGCGGGAGCTCAGAGGCTGGGGATCCGCGGCGGCGCTAGCGACGGCGGCCCCTCGGCCACCTGCTGGTCTCTGTCTCCGACTCGGCAGGCTCCGCGCACACGCCGTCTCCTCCCGTCAGATCTGCGAGAGAGCGCGTCGGCTTAATGTCAGAACCTGCCCGTCCCTAGACATGCCGTCTGCATCATACAGCACCCCCCCGATATCTGAGAACTCTCTGAGACATGCTGGCAGGACCCAGGTGGAGCTGTGCAGGCCCTCTCTCCCTCCCAGCCCCTAGCTTTAGGGTGCTTTTTGAAGACGGGAGCCCCCGGCCTCTCTCTGTCCTTTCTAACTTGCCTTTTCTCTCTTTTCACCCAGACTGTTGTTTTATGTACGCCTGCCTCCTTTCTTCCTTCCCTCCTTTGTGCCTTACCTCTCCTTTCTTGCGCTCCACTGTTTGTCTCTCCCCCAAACCCCGGCTCGTTAGCACCTTCCCTGCCGCCTTTCGGAATGGTGAGTGGGAATTCAATGGGAAGGCCTGTCCTTCAGACATGCTTTTACTTGTTACAACTCACAGGGATCTGGAAGTTTACGAGTTAAATTCTTCCCCTGTTACCCTTTTCCTCGCACTCGCTCGCTCCCCTTTTCTCTCGTCTCCGCACCCTGCCTCTCACTTGCTGATGGACTCTTTTTTTTTATTATTTTCACACTCCCCATCCCCCTTTCTCTTCTCCTCTTCCCCTGTCTCTCCCCATCCCCCTTTCCCTTCTCCTCTTCCCCCATCGCTCCCGTTCCCCCTTTCCCTTCTCCTCTTCCCCCGTCTCTCCCCGTCCCCCTTTCGCTTCTCATCTTTCCCATCTCTCCCCATCCCCTTTCCCTTCTCTTCTTCCCCCGTCTCTCCCTCTTCTCCTCTTCCCCCATCTCTCCCCGTCCCCCTTTCTCTTCTCATCTTTCCCATCTCTCCCCATCCCCTTCCCCCTTTCCCTTCTCCTCTTCCCCATCTCTCTCCATCCCCCTTCCCTTCTCCTCTTCCCCCATCTCTCTCCATCCCCCTTTCCCTTCTCCTCTTCCCCCATCTCTCTCCATCCCCCTTTCCCTTCTCATCTTCCTCATCTCTCCATCTCCCTTTCCCTTCTCCCCCCCCTGTCTTTCCCATCCCCCTTTCCCTTCTCATCTCCCCCCCGTCTCTCCCATCCCCCTTTCCCTTCTCCTCTTCCCTCCATCTCTCCCCATCCCCCGCTTTTTTCCCTGCCTTCTATTTTTCTTTTTTTGACCCCCTCTATTCTCTGGCTCCTGCTCCCCCCCTCGTTTCTCTCTCCTCCTGTCTTCCTTTTTGCTATATTCCTCCCCCTCCGATCTCCCTGCCCCCTACCTCTGTCTCTCTCCATCTCCCTCCCTCTACATCTCATTCTGTCGTTCTTCACATCAGCCGCCCTCATTCTCCCCTCATCTCCACATCTCTCTCTCTCTCTCCTTTACAGCTCTCATTTGTCTTTCCTCGTTCATTCTCTCCCTCTGCTTTTTAAATGTTCTGTCTTTCATCTCTCATTGCTTTTTTTAACCACATTTTCATCTGAGGACTGTGCGGATTTCCTTGACATCAGCTGAATGTTTGTCTTTAAGCCCAACATCACAGATACGCGACTGACAGTTCAGCACTAATAGCCAGACATACAATAAAGGTGCCTTCAGATGTGCTCTGTTCCTGCATGTGCGTGTGTGTGTGTGTGTGTGTGTGTGAGAGAGAGAGAGGAGAGAGAGAGTGCGACAGAGAGAAAATCATTAAAAGTGTTTGTGATGTGAGCGGGAATGAGAAGGACAATGTGTGTGTGTGTGTGTGTGTTTGTGTGTGTGTGTGTGTGTGTGAGGGTCAAATAAACGGAGTAACATTTGTCTGCATGTCTATGCATGAGTGTGTGTACGTGACAGAAAATGATAGAGGGTAGCTGAACTGAGGGAGGGAGAGAAAGAGGGGAGGGAATGAACAGAGAAGGAGAGACGAGGGGATCAGACTGAACTAAGAAAGAGAGAGATGGGATGGGAATGAACTGAGGGAGGGAGAGAAAGGGGGGATGGAATGAACTGTGAGAGGGTGCAAAATAGGAGTTGGGAATGAACTGTACAAAAAAAAAAGCAAGGTGACTGGAAAGCGAAGAGCAGGCAGGTCTGATAGCCCCAGCGCCCCCTCCCCTCATGGAAAGCCGACAGACAGGAGGTTTTCTAGGGCAGGCTTTCCTCGGTCTTTTCGAGGGGTGATGCTCCGCTGAGGTCCCTGCCGTGACGCTGACCACGTTTGCTGTCCCGGGGATCGGCCGGTTGTTGTTTCTATAGATGTGAGGGGTGCCCCCCCCCCCCCCTGCGCAGGCTTCACTCCTGTTCCCCTTTCTCCCTGTCTTTATGGCCCGCTGGCTGTCTCTCCCCGCCTCTCTCCCACTGCCACCCTGCACGCTCTTGTGTGTGTCTGCTCCTCTCCATCACTCTCCTCTTTCATTACTTTCATCCTGTCACATCCCTCCTTCTCCTGACCTCCCTCTTTTCCATCTCTCTCTCCCTCTGTCTTTCTAGCTACTTGAAAACAGTGATCATACATCACACAAGGTTAAGGTGTTGAGGGAGCACTAACATGCGAGTGGCTCCGTGCCCGTCGTCTGTCTGTTTGTGCCTCTAGACAGAAACCCAGTGCTGAGAACAGGTCCTGTTTATAATTTTAGATGGGTGTGTGCAGATGGATAAACTCTAACTGTATTGTTCTCATATGTCTCCTTAGCTTTTACCATAAAAGATCCAGGGTTCATTCAGCATCATTCAGGTTCAGGTGCTCCTGAAGGGTCCTTGATCCAGGTGCAGACTGACTGACCATGAGGGTCAGCTGCCTATGTAGTGTTTCAGAGGCCCCCCCGGGGTGCTGTGTGGCTCGGGGGGCTAATCCGCTGTGCCTGTGATCAGAAGCTCGCTGGTTTAAGCCCTGTGATCTGCAGAATAGTCACATGCCCAAGGGCCATTAAACCCCAAGGTCAGGGGTTGCTACACCCTGGCTAACCCTGGGCTATGACCATCAACTTCTCTCTCACCTGCGTGTTTCATGGAGAGCACGATGGGGCAGGTGAACAGAGAATTTCCCCACATAGATTAAGAAAATACTGCCATTCTGTTCCGTTCTAATGTCACACTGTGGTGTTTGGTGAGGTCTGGCAGACAGGAACGTGGGCTGCCAGGGGAAGTGGTATCACTTCCTGCTTTCTCCTCTTGTGGGCCACACTTGGGAAGGAAACTTGGCACTGAAAGAGCACCCCTGCCTCTGGCCCTGCGGCCTCGCGTGAGTCCTCTGGCCCTGTGGCCTCATGTAAGCCCTCTGGCCCTGCGGCCTCGCGTGAGTCCTCTGGCCCCGTGCCTCATGTAAGCCCTTTGGCCCTGCGGCCTCGCGTGAGTCCTCTGGCCCTGTGCCTCATGTAAGCCCTCTGGCCCTGCGGCCTCGCGTGAGTCCTCTGGCCCCGTGCCCTTGCCTGAGCCCTCTAGCCCCGCCGACTCACGTGAGCCCTATGACCCTTCCCACTGGGGCAGGACGCCTGGCTTCGCTGCAGTGGCTTATTTACTCTTGGTGGAGCTGTTGAGTGGGGCAGGCAGGGGAGTAATGTTGCATCCTGACCTGCAAACAGGAAGTCCACTTCCTGATCGCGTGGCCGAGAGTACAGAGAATGTGCATATTTCACTTAAGCATCCTCTGCACTGTGCCATTGTTTACCATAAAATGGTGAACCAGATAAGAGGAAACTGCTTGTTTTAATGATGCATTTAAGCGATGGTGATGCATAGAGGCCTTTTTTTGATGTTAGCGTGTGTTCTTTTAGGAGGAGGCTGGTAGGCTCCCGGTTGAATGTAGCTTGGACCCAATGGACCAGCATCCGGAGGCAGCCACGCAGACAGAACCGGTGGTGGTTCTGTCTCTGGCCCAGGCAGCCATACTGGGCCTCATCTCCCAGAACGGTGTTTTTGGTGCCACCATCGCACCCAATGGCTTCTATGTAGGTGGGGCCAAAGATAGCCCCTCCCACCCCGAGGACGACACAGAGTATGAGTACGCCGATCATCTGATAGGGGCCAACGGGGACTATCTGGATGAGTGCCTGGGCAACGGGACTCCGTCTCTATTCCAGCAGAGATGGAGGCCAGGGCCCCTTGTGAAAGGGGAAGGAATGACTGCCACTCATTCCACATGCGTCCACAGGCTGGTTAGAAGCCCCGCCCATAGGGAGGGACTCCAGCTGGCTGATCCCACCTACCATGAGGACCCACTGAACAAGGAGAGGTCAAGAAACACACGGACCAGCTGTCAGAGTGAGGCAGGCGGCCAGCAGGAGGGCACCCAGGCCTCAGGGCGGGACATGGGCGGCCAGAAGAAGGAAGGGTGTGAGGGAGAAGGGGAGGTCAGGGGCAGGCGGGGGATTGAGGCTAGGGAGGAGGCGGAGATCCCAAGGTTTGGCCAGGCATCTCATGGGCCCGGCAGGGTGGCGCAGGTGGACCGGCTGGACGTCAACGTGCAGATCGACGAGTCGTACTGCGTGGACGTGGGTGGCGGCCTCCGGCGCTGGAAGTGCCGCCTGTGCGACAAGTCGTACACCTCCAAGTACAACCTGGTGACGCACATCCTGGGCCACAGCGGCGTCAAGCCGCACGGCTGCCCGCACTGCGGCAAGCTCTTCAAGCAGCCCAGCCACCTGCAGACGCACCTGCTGACGCACCAGGGCGCGCGGCCGCACCGCTGCGCCGTCTGCCAGAGGGCCTTCACCCAGACCAGCCACCTGAAGCGCCACATGCTGCAGCACAGCGACGTCAAGCCCTACAGTTGCCGCTATTGCGCGCGCGGCTTCGCCTACCCCAGCGAGCTGCGGGCGCACGAGGCCAAGCACGGCGGGCACCGGCCCGCCCACCACCGGGAAGCCGCCTCCCACCACCGGGAAGCCGCCGCCCACCACCGGGAGGCCGCCTCCCACCAGTGCCCCCAGTGGCGACGGGCCTCTCCCTGCCGCGGCCAGCTGCAGGCCCACCTGGCTAAGCACGTGACCATGCGGCCCTATGCCTGCTCTGACTGCGGCAGCCAGTTCACCCAGCTCCACCAGCTCAAGCAGCACGCGCTCACACGCAAGGTACTGGCCACTGCTGGCATGTCACTGCATGACACTAGTGTGTGACTGCGTGATGCTAGCGTGTGACTGGGTGATGCTAACATGTTTGTGTGATTCTAGTGTGTGACTGTGTGACCCTAGCATATGATTCAATTATCCTAGTGAATGACTGCAAGATAAAGTATGTCACTGCATGTTCCTCACATGTTAGTGTGTGATCCGTGTGTCTATGATCCTCTGTGATCTGAGATCTCTGATTTGCATGATCTAGGCTTGTTACTTTATAATCCTATGTATGTAACTGTGTGTGTCTGTGTGATTTGAGTGTATAACTGTATGTATCTGCATCTTTCTACCAGGCCAGGCACTGTTTTAGGTTACAAGGCCAGCCTCTCCAAACCCTCATAATCGATTCCATCCATCAGCTTAAATTGCTCGGGTTCATCTTACTTCTTTGACCAAATCTTCAGTAAATACAGACTATTTGGATATTTGGATCCAAAGTGTGCTTTGGCTCAAACATGCAAGAATCTAACACGAAGTGGCACTGTGGCAGCAACCAGCCTGAAATGGCTCCACTGGAAAGGGTGCCTGGCTCCCACGACAGGGTTTATTCACCTTCACTCACTAGAAATGTTCAAATTGCCCTTTAGTTTTGTAGTTGCTAAGGTAATGACACAGGTTAGTGTGAACATCACACAACAAGCGCCAAGAAGCAGACGAGGAGGCAAGCAGCTGGAAACGGCGACTGCCACCAGTGACGTGTCCCATTTCTGGCTCTGTCAGGTCGCCAAGGGGTTCAAGTGTGACGTGTGCTCACGCGAGTTCACGCTCTCCGCCAACCTGAAGAGGCACATGCTGATCCACACCAGCACGCGGCCCTACCAGTGCCACGTCTGCTTCAAGACCTTCGTCCAGAAGCAGACCCTCAAGACCCACATGATCGTGCACCTTCCCGTCAAGCCCTTTAAGTGTAAGGTGAGTCTGCTCACTCTCGGACGGGCTAACAGCATTTCTGTCGGTACTGAATGCTGCAGCTCTGTCGCTTGGAAGAGTAAACGTCATGCTTTGATGGTCACTGATACGAAACGAAACAAGTGCCTTTGCACAGGGAGTGAGCTGGAGTGTCTCCTTTGGTCACCCAGGTATGTGGGAAGTCCTTCAACCGCATGTACAACCTGCTGGGCCACATGCATCTCCACGCGGGCAGCAGGCCCTTCAAGTGCCCCTACTGCTCCAGCAAGTTCAACCTGAAAGGGAACCTCAGCAGGCACATGAAGGTCAAGCACGGCGTTGTGGACGCAGTCCCGGAGGTGCCGCGTGAGGAACAGCGCCCCCTGCCTGACGGCCCGCGCGCTGCTCCTTTCACGTCCGGCCCCCGTTCCTGCCGTTTTCAGCACCCGTGATGCCCCGCCTTCCCCACCACGCCACGCCACGCCTTTAGCTTCCTGCCCGGCCTTTAGCTTCTGTGCGTCTGTGTTTCCGTGTCTTAAGGGAACAAATCCTGAAGATAAATTGCAGGAGGCATTTATCAGTTTAAATCGGTTTATGTGGTTTGCTGGTACTGCACTGTGTGATGTGAGCCAGAGTGAAGTCCTCGCAGATAGAGCTGTGCCCGACGTGTGTGTGCGCAGACAGGGCTGGCGTTACCTCCAGGGGGCGCTCTGCCTCACAGCTCACCGGCTGGCCCAGCAAAGCCATGGCCCGAATTGGATAAAGATTGCTTAAAGATGGGTGGGTGGAGGGAGGGTGGGAGGGTATGTGCATTAATGGTTAGGTCCCGGGGCTGGAGTTTATAGTAGAAGAAAGGGGCTAAACTAGCGTTCTGCTAAGTAGAACCTCCACCTTGTGATGTTGCTTCACCCTCAGAAGAGCAGGTCTATAAAGACAGCCTGCGGGTTTAAGGACAGGAGAGTTTCGGCCACACTGCTGCTGAAAGCGTCCGCAGAAAGCCAGCCGATGCCGTGTAAGAGAGAAGCACCAGGATGGTGAGATGGCTGCTGGGAATGAGTCGAGTGGCAGGGTGTACCGGGAGCAGGGTTAATTCGGGTGCGTTTCTGCCCTGGGACGGCTTCTGCAGTGTTGAAGCTGAGCTGTTTTCGGTGAAGATGGGCTGTGACCGCCCTTTCGCGGGGCCCTCGCCAACACCCCAGAGCTCTCTCCACACCGCGGTTCCTGCAGATACCCAGCAGACGAAGATTTCTTAATGTTCAGTGAGAACAGCCTCTGTGTGGATACGCACGTCTTCGGTGCATCAGTGCGTGTCCTTGTTCTGTTTTGCCGACCGTGTCTCTGTCGCCTTGTACGTATTTCACATTTATCAGATGTCGTGAATCCCTGATTTTGCCTGGATATTGAATTACGGTTTTGTTTCCCAGCATAATGGATCTTTGCTCTGACCGAGGTGGACTCATCTGAGTAAACAAGCTTTCACATTCTGACGCAGGACTGTGTTTTTCCGTGAGGTCCATTTTTCAAGGTTCAGATGACACCCAGCTGGTGGGCCGGGGCGGGGCAGACATTTATATAACGATTCCTAGCTGAGTTTCATAATAACAGCCGTGGACACAAAACCAGCATTTCATTGTCATTCCTTGTCTGAACTGATGAAATGTTCGGTTGTAAGAACCTTTGCAGACTGCCGCCCTCCTCGTACCAGCAGACCATGAAGGTGTGCCTGCCTGGACACACCGACATGTCAGTCCTGCGGCTGCCCCTCCCCCTCTGATATTTCAGTGGTGAGTGCTGCCCCCTGCTGGAGCAGATCCAGAACAGCTAGATTCATGCCGGCCAAATGTTTCATGGTGTAGACTGTCCCCAGAAATGGAAAAAGTGTCTGTTTCCTTTTTTAAAAATTGTCTTTAAAATTTTGCACCGTGAGCCCTAGGCAGCAAATATATTTTTTTGATAATGAATATATGGCCGCTGTTGGCAGGGGGGCTAGACGCAGACCTGCACTTCACCTCCTGTCACACCATATAAAGGAACGTGCAGCACCTGGCGACCCACTGCCCATCACCTTCATCTATACCCAAACTTCACTGCTTTGAGCCTCAAATACTGTTGCCATTAGTAACACATTCGTGTTTTGACACTAGCAGCCTGTTTAAACCTCTAGCAGGCCAGATGAAGGCCATTATCTCCCTGTTGTTTTGGGTGTGACGGGTTGACACTAGAGGCCAGGTTTCCTTCTCAACATAAAGGCTCTGGGAGTGAGCTGAGGTTCACTGTGTGTTAGAAAGCAGTTTGTTCAAAAATATATGAATATATCTATTCAGTCTTCACAAAAAAAAAACGTATGCATTTTGCAAGACAGAATATTTTGCTATTAGATAACGTAGCATCTTACCTGTCTGGGATAAATGTCAATAAACGATAAATTAATAAATTAATAAATTAATGAGCTATTTGCTCAAGGCCTCGATGGAAAATGTTGGACTGTATTTCGGAAGATGTTGCATTTATTTCTTGATGGACATGCTGAGCATCGTGATGGCTCAGAGGTGGCAGCGTGACCTGACAGGGTCTGTGTCAGAGCTGAGGGTGAGGAGCCTGTTACACACTGTATCATTATTCGGAAACACGCTGAGGGCAAATTAGCTGTTTCTTCAGTTCACCATTACTTCTGATCAGTTTTATCTCAAACTGCATTTACACGGGACCCTCTGAGCCACCACCCCCACGTCCATGTGCCCCATCAGACGGGGATCCACTGTCCATGAATCACTTGCTGTCAGGAGGCCTCCAAAATGCCAACACCTGCAGCTAACCAAACTACTGTCAGATACTGGAAGGTCTGTTTGATCACCCTCAGTGTAACGTGCTTTTCAAATTCTATCAGTGGCTTTGCAGAAAAAAAAAAGCATTTAATCTTTCTTTGGAGGTATGTGAATCTTCCTAGCGTTGGACCCAGTGAATTATGTTATTTTGGTTTCGAAATCCAATAATACTTTGACAGGAACCCCAATGTATAACTATGTGCTGTAATAAAACTGTTCTGTTTAATGTTGGTGCTTCAAAAGTATAAAACCAAGAGTGTTCATTTCATTTGTGTCTTGCGTTCCTCGAGTATTTTTCTGTCCTTGAAGCCCAAAATATTTTTCCGTGGTAGGCAATTTCCTCAAAAGTGGTTCTCGGGAACACAGTCATGTTAAAACACACATCTAAAATCTCTGGGGGGGGGGAGTTGCAGAAAATAACTCGGAGATGCAGAAATTAGACCCTGTTTAGTTACCTGGGCAACCAGGTCATATGGATAGGCGAAGTAAAACCCATGTGAGCAGAAATCACCCAGAGCAGGAAATGAGACCGCACCGACAGGGCGATCATGACATTAGATATTTCCGTTTTCCAGCCCAGCTGCCAGTGGCAAAGCGGAGCACCGGACAGCTGGTGTCAGCAGAGTGCCCGAAAAGGGAAGCTGTTCACACTGCATCAGAAAGGCTGCGAAATCCCGGAACCGCCAGTTTCTCGCACTGAGAAATCCCGGAACCGCCAGTTTCTCGCACTGAGAAATCCCGGAACCGCCAGTTTCTCGCAATGAGAAATCCCGGAACCGCCAGTTTCTCACACTGAGAAATCCCGGAACCGCCAGTTTCTCGCAATGAGAAATCCCAGAACCGCCAGTTTCTAACACTGAGATATCCCGGAACCGCCAGTTTCTCACACTGAGGAGCCGCATCTGGGCACAGATCACACAGCACACGGCAGACTGACCAAATATACTTCATTTGTCGTATTTCTGAAAGCCTCAACATCATAGAGTAAAATAAACTTTGTGTTCTAACTGCCTGCTTTAGGGGACAGTGTGAGGGGTCGAGTTGAAGTCTCTGGCTCTTATTGTAAAGAACTTTAAAACATTTCTACATGTAAATAAAACATTGTGCTTTGATGTGCTTCATCAAGGATGAAAATCTGAATGGTTTATGGCTGAACAGGAGTTCCTGAAAGCGACCTTGGTGCACATCATCATTAAGCTCTCCAATTTCCTCCTGCAGGATTTGGGAACCATAAAAGCAGAAACTGTGACTATACATTCAGATGCTGCCCTATCTGAAAAAAACAATTATACAGTCAAAAGGTTTATTTCAGGGAAAATGTGTGATAAAGACCCTGTGAGTTTTAAAAGAAGTTGACAAAGAGGTCATTTCCAGGTCAGTCTTCTTTACTTGCCGAGAGCTTTGTCCAGATTGCTCCTGATGGCATCCAGGAAGTCCGTGGTGTTCACATAGTGTTCGTTCAGCTTGCAGCTGCAAGGTGTCAAACATAGGTCATTATATTGTTTGGAAAAGGGGGGTGCCAACTATGGCGGGGGGGATCTAGATCTTTCTAGAATAGTATGTTCATGCATTCCACTAGTCGGAACTCACTAAGGAGGTAAATGCATGATTGATTTTTTTTTCCTGAAGATGCCAAGCAGGCTGGGAGACTCACTTGGCGAGGCCATGGATGCAGCCGGCGAGGTCCTTGGTCATGATGCCACTTTCCACAGTCGCCACACACACCCTCTCCAGGGTCTGGGAAAACCTGCACGTGTCACCACAGGACAATCACAAGCTCGCTGCGAACGACCCGGCGTGTCTGAGCACTGGAACACACCTTACGTAATTCTCCTCGCTATTAGACTGTGTTTGCCTGACTGAAAAATCTATCCAGTCAGGGCCAAAATGGAGTTGAATGCTGACATTACTTGATTAAGTCGGGATTGTTGTCCAGCTTCCCACGATGTTCAAGCCCCCTGGTCCAGGCAAATATGCTGGCAATAGGGTTAGTGCTTGTTGGCCTTCCCTAGAAGAGTAAGGACGTTACCACCTACACCTCTGGGGCCAGTGACGCTTCTCAGTAACTTCAGAAGCAAGTTCCTCCTTCTCACCTTCTGGTGCTCACGGTAGTGCCTGGTCACCGTGCCGTGGGCCGCTTCTGCTTCTATGGTCCGGCCATCGGGACATACCAACACTGAGGTCATCAGCCCCAAGGAGCCGAACCCTGGCATACAAAGGGAACCCCCTGTCACACCCCAGTGGGGCTACATACAGCGGGTAGCAGGTAGCCTAGCAGGAGAGAACAGTCCCAGAAGGCGCCCTCTCCTGGTACCTCTGAGCTAGTTCATTTGAAGAAAAGCATCAGCTAAGTAATTCAATTTTATTACTAGTAAGATTGCTAAAACCAACAAGTCATTCTGTAAATTACGTAATGTGGGTCCCTGAAACAGGATCTGTGTGGAGAGCAAACCGAAGTCCCACCCTGGGCCAGGATGTCCGACTGCACATCTCCGTCGTAGTTCTTGCAGGCCCACACGAAGGCCCCGGAGGACTTCAGCACCTGGGCCACCATGTCATCGATGAGCCGATGCTCGTACCAGATCTTCAGCTTGTCGAACTCTGGCTTGTAGTTCCTGCACAAGCATAAAATGTCATGAATGTAGACCCCGGTCCACACCTAGAGTGAAGAGCCATGATGTCTACAGCAAACATGTCCATCAAAGCCATGTTTGGGAAGAGATTATGGAGATTTTCTTCAGTCCTTTGCTCTCTATATCTCCTGCTAACAACATATGGACTTGTTTGTAGATCTGGCTCATCTGTCTGCTCTGTCGCGTAGTATGCAGCCGGATACTGTCAGCCTTAGTATTCGTAATCCTTACTTCTCGAAGATGTCCTGGAAGATGTCCTTGAAGCGGCCGTCGTAGGCCTTCAGGATGGTGTTCTTCGTGCTCATGTAGAGAGGCCACTTCTTCTGGATGGCGTACTGGAAACAGCTGTGTGCAAAGCCGCTGATGGACTGCAGGAGGGGGACAGCAAGCGAGTGAGAGTCTAATCATCCAGGTAGCAAAATGAGTGTGACTGCTGGGGGGGCGCAAATCAGGGCAGGTAGGACAGCAGCTGAAACCACGACTAACAAACCCAATTTCAGGTCCAGAAAGTAAAAATCCGGACAAGGATTTTGTTTCAACCGATCAGTTGAGCTTAAAGAGTCACAGTCACAGAATGCTCAACTAGTTGGTTGAAACAAAATCCTGGTCTGGATTTTTACGTTCTGGACCTGAAACTGACACCTCTGATTTTGTACATTAACATTATAAGTTTCAAAAGAGCTCTCAAGGGTAAAACTGGAACAATGATCCAGGCACAACTTGAATGAAAAGATAAAGACAACAGTGTGACAGTCTCACCTCATCCGTGTTGTACATCCCCATGCCACACCCCCCCCCAGGGAAGTCAAACACCTCCCACTCCTTGGCTTTGCTCCCGTCGGTGGGGGCAAAGATTATCTTGAACTTGCCGGGCTGGTTCACCACGAAGTCCGTCGCTCTGTACTGCTCGACATACATGCAAAAGGCATCATGGAATAACTGAACGACTCACGTAACAATCACCAAGGATCGCACTCATGCCGAGAAGCCGCACCTGGTCACCAAAAGCGTGCCTGCCAATAGTGATAGGCTGCGTCCAACCAGGGACCAGACGGGGAATGTTCTTGCAGATGATTGGCTCACGGAACACAGTCCCGCCCAGAATGTTTCTGATCGTTCCGTTGGGACTCTTCCACATCTTCTTCAACTTGAATTCTGGTGAGTCAGAGTGAGCATGCTCAGAACGGTACAGCTCAACCATAGGGAGCTTACCCCCCCACCCTGATCATCATCCAAAGAACGTTACCTTCTACTCGGGCCTCGTCCGGTGTGATCGTTGCACACTTAACAGCGACACTGTATTTTTTGGTGGCTAGGGCAGAGTCGATGGTGACCTGATCGTCTGTCTGGTCGCGGTATGGAAGGCCCAGGTCAAAGTATTTCAGTTCCACAGCAACATGGGACAGGATAAGCTATCGGGAGCAGACAGCAATGATATTTATCCATCTGCTATTGAGGGAGGATATTTGAAATATTAATTATAAAATTCCAATTCAAGGGGTAAGAAATTCTCTGGGAAGCTCGTTAATTTAGGACATTTGATTTTCAGGGGAATGGTGACTGAACATCACCACCCGGCTCCTGATGCTTCGAGTCTGTACGGGTCATGCGGCCGGGATATCATCCACTCGACACCACCCACGATGCCCAGAGGAAGCCGTGGTACCTCTCGACCTCATCACCACTCCTGCACCCTACCTTTTCCTTGATGAACTCCCATATTATCCTGGTCATCTCATCGCCATCCATCTCCACCACGGGCTGGGCCACCTTGATACGTCTGTCAGCATCTGCAGAGCAATAAAGAAGGAAAGGATGGGTGGTGCCATTTCAAGAACCAAGAAGACCCAGAAGAACATTATGGCAGAAAAATACTTTCATTGTAGCGGAGCAGAAATGTTATTGCTGGATCATTCCAAGAGTAACATGAAAAAGAAAAACTGAAATTACAGACCTTTTCGCAAGTTTAAAAGTTTAAATATTACGAAACAAAATGTTACGGGGTCGGGATGTTTTGTTAGCTGCTCATCAACTCTCCCTCCACTGACGATGAGATTCAACGGAATTAGTACCCTAATATAATTTAACATAGTATAGTATATGGTCTAATAGAGTAGCATAGTTTGACGAAACTAGGTAGGTAGCTAGTAAGCCAGGTTTGATGTCACCCTGCATCAGCTGACACAGGAAAATGATACTGCACAAAAACGGGAAAGACTCTGCCCCCACTCGCACACAGGACAGGACAGAATGCAGAATGTTGACTATAGCACCTGCTCTCAAAACCTTCAGTCGGTTAACTGTCCGCGTCCCATATGCTGCTACAGGGCTTACCCCAGAAGCATATCAGAACATGACCTTCACATAGCCCACGTGGGCATAACACATCATTACATGGCTCTGCATACTCTATACCAGGGGCTCCCAACGTGGCAGTCACGAGACACTGGTGGGCTAAAATGGGGGTCACAAGTCTCCGGGTCTCTGGGGTCACAGGTAGAAGGGGAACACATGCTGTGAACAAGAGGAGGTAAACCTGATCCATGGAGGGCCGGCGACGGTGCAGGTTTTTGGGATGTCCTCTCAATCAGCCAATAACAGTGGGTCCCCAGGATTGTAATTAAGAACCACTGCTTTATTATTGGCTGATTGATAGGTCATCCCAAAAACCCCCGCACCCTCCAGGGTTCAGGTTCCCCACCCAGGGGCACCATAAAAAAAAGGGGGGGGTGGATAATTAGGATAATTCCAAGGGCCCATAAAGGACAGGGGCCAGAAAAAAATGTGTAGCATGATTGGATTGGCCTGGGTTGGGGGTCCAATGTGATATGCTATGCGATCACGTATTTCACTCCTGGAACATGGTACTAAATCCAAACAAAACTAGTAATGAAATTAGTAATGAAAGATGATTATCTTCACTGAAAAAGTACACACTGATCATGGGGCATTGGTGAGTGTTATCACAGGTGAGTGTTATCACAGGCACACGAGCAGCGTCCATGTGACACGCGTCACCAGTGACCTTCTCACTAGGCTACAGCATGCCTGCTGTTCCCTCTGCTGCCGTTCAGGAAAAAGGAGCTTAATAATCTGTAAAAATGGGGTAAAATAATGATTTACATAATTGATACGGCTTCCAAGTTAACGTCTCAGGTTACACTGCATACCCTGAGCAAAAGCACCATGACAAATACGTGCCGCTGCATACAGAGGTGCAGAGATCAGCTTCTCTCTTTACAGTTTCAAACACCATAAACTGCTGTTATGCTGATGTCTGGCTTATGGTAAATGAACCATATTCCACTAGAAAAGAAGAGATGACCCTCTCACAAAGCATAATTTGCACAACAGGCCTACACACCAAGTCCCAGATGCTACAGGCTAGTCAAGGTAAGTATTCAAGGAAATCTACTATTCATAGTTTCAGAATTTCAGTCACCATATATATGATTTGTGGATCTGCTGAAGGCTGGGCCCTTCACAGAACTGCAGTTATCGCAGGTCAAGGACCACTGAACCCTCCACCTTCTGTTGTCTTATTTGGTAGTCGTTAAACAGCAAAATATCAAGACTAGGATATTAATATGATCTGATTTTGCAAGGTTACAGAACTGAGTATTTAAACATATACCTACAATAGGCCTACACAAGACTGTCGAGTTTTACATGGAACCTTTAATAACTTTGCTAACGGACAATAAAGTGAGTTTTATGAGGCCTGGGAATCATATGCTAGGTGTTCGGAGCCTCGCCGGTTATCCATTACAGGATCAGAAATGCAGAGACATTAACCACAGAGAGATACGAAATCGGATTGTTACACACACACACACACACACACACACACACATGGGAAAGGTAGTGCAACAAACAGATACAAGTCGCTGTCGCTTGTAAAACAAGATTACAAGATTACAATGTGGCGTCTGCCCCGTGTTTGGATGACGCGCTTGTCTGTGTGGCTGCAGATCCACGTCCCCGGACCGGGGGAGGGGGGCGGGGCTCCTGTTCTTGCGGGTCCAGCTTCTCCCTGTCCGGCGTCTGACCTTGAAACCCCAAGTCCACAGCCTTTACACAACAAACCGCGGTTTAAAAACTTCACGCCATCAGAGTGCAAATCGGCCGCGGAGACAATCACCAGTGTTATTGTTTCTGGGAAACTGGACCTATTATATTGCCACCAAGTCGCCGGCAAACTCGGCGACCTTGTGAAATACCGAGAAGCAGCGGATCCGCTGCGGGACACTGGATCAGACGAGGTCCCGGTACCGATCGGGCAGCGTCGCTGCCACCATCCACCAGGAATGCGGCACACGGACAAATTACCCAGCGCCCAAACTGCATGAAAATGCAATTATCCACCCAGCAGGATGAAGCCGTTTAATCGTCCCTTGTACTGAAAAATTGTATTTTTATATAATGTCATATATTATACGTGCAAATCATTCGGATTAAAAACAAATTAGGGTTAAAAAAATCACCTTAAGCCCATCACCTCTCACCATCATCTCCAACTTCCCAGACCATGCCAATGGTTTGCAGGTTACCTGTCAGTGTGCCAGCTATCCTGAAGCAAAGCGGTCTTTACCGGGCATTAAACGCACAGTCGGCGTCGTACTTGGCTCAAATTTAGGCGAAATGCAGTATTAAGGGTAAAGAATATGAGAAACGCTTACGCCGAAAGCCACATTAAGCGCCGGCGAACGCAAAGAGCGCACCAGACAGTTACCCAGTGTCAGGGACGCACTTAACGCCGTTATTCGCCTTCGCGATTTCTAACAAGGAAACAGTTTCATTTGATAATAATAAATGTGGGTTAAACTCACAGTGTCGCCGCTGTCCATGATGGCAGGCTGCAGCCGATGCGATGGCGGGCGGCTTCTTGGAAAGAGCCGCCGAAGACCTACAGAGAGAAGTAAGGACCTTGAAATGCCCTGCCATGTTCCAGCGGATCCACCTTGAGGAGCAGCAGCAGCGGTGTGACGGCGCGCCGGGCGCAGAAGGAGCGCCCCCCCGGAATAAATAGAAAGCGCCTCCCCGGCGCGGCGCAGGGGGACAGAGCGGGGATGATTCAGGCGGCCGGCGGCCAATGGGGCGCGTCTGCGCCCAGCCTCCGGTGCCCGCGCCTCCGAAATAAGCGCTCCGACGGGCATCCGGGCTCGCCTTCTTCACCTTCTACATCAGTGTCTTTGCCTAAGCTAGCTATTTATGCTTTTGCGTTCTTCGTAAAAATATTTCGAATACAAGAATTGTAGAATTTAACTCATTACGTGATTAAATTATTTAACATTGAATGGATACTGCATAAAGTTAAAGAGTGATCCCAGCTAAACTTGCTGTGTAATTATAACTATTCTTACGTACTGTTGGGCGCAATATCTGGAGTAGAGAATGAATATGCAAGAGTGTTAAGTCACTGGGTAGATAAAGCAGTAACCGTGATACTCCTGAGAAACACAGCTCTCCAAACTCATGGGAGTGTTCAGGCTGGAGGCAAATACCTCCCATTGAAGGTGAAGGTAAACTCAAATGCAGTTTCTTAGTTTTTTTTATGATTTATAAAGGCAGACCTTCCCCTGGGTCATTTGTCCTAGGTTGGTTATCCTCAGTCCCAGTGGCAGTTTACTGTACATATAGATTTTCATTTTATGTAAATGCTTCCATGTGCAACAGAACAAATAAGTATTTATTTAATCTAAGAAATCCCTTTTATACGAGTGAGATGACGATCCCTATACGTGTAATCAGTATGACTGACTTATGTTACTAAATCAGAAGTGATTTGGCCTAGTATATATTAATCATCCTCTTCTATCTAGCAACACAAATTCATTATTTAAAAAGTTGCCCCAGGTGAGTTGATTTTTGGGATATCGACTATGAAGTGGGCCGGGGACACCAAACATGCAACTTCTTCCTGCTCTGTCAGGGTCCATCCATGGGGAGATGTCCCAGGGGGTTAACAGCAGGCTAAAGGGGGATGGGGGCCCTGAACAGTATTCAAGCCCCCGGAAAAAAAAACCTGTCACATTCTGTCCTGCATTTACTAAGCACTGCTCTAAATTTAGCAGTGAATATCATCCATACTAGGAGAGAAGCTGGCAAGTGTGCAGTCATGTGAGTGCAAGAGTGCCGAGCTGGAGGATCTCCAGCTGAAGGTTCTTCAGGAGTCTACAGACTATGCAGAATAAACCTAACTGTGTCCGGAATGTCGGCAAACTGCAAGCTGTGGGTAAGGAGTCGCAAGGCCACCTTCAACATCAACCTTCCTGGACCAGAGGTGTCAATTTCAGGTCCAGAAAGTAAAAATCCAGACCAGGATTTTGTTTCAACCAACTAGTTGAGCACT
>JAODKM010000008.1:4093624-4113916 GCA_026780845.1 Petrocephalus sullivani | reverse complement strand
AGAAAGTAAAAATCCAGACCAGGATTTTGTTTCAACCAACTAGTTGAGCACTCTGTGACTGTGACTCTTTATGCTCAGATGATTGGTTGAAACAAAGTCCTGATCTGGATTTTCACTTTCTGGACCTGAAATTGACACCTCTGTCCTGGACGTACTTACTAAAAGTAGGACCTCCTATAACACAAAGGTTGTGGATTCAAATACCAGAGAACACATAAATGGTAACTGTACACTGTCAGAAGAAAGGGTAGTTTTGGTCCCCAAGGTACAAATGACATTAATGTCCCCCCAATAGTTTGAAAATGTTCCTCAGTCTCAATTTCTGTACCTTAAAAGGTATATTTACCTACAGCTCAATTGATCAGAGCCTTCAGGGTACAGCCCCAGTGATAAGTGAAGTACCCTCAAAGGTGCAAATATGTGACTGTACTTTAAGTTACTTTGGTAATCAGATAGATATCCCTGCTGACACTGTTAAGGAGCATAGATGAGTTAGTTGCCAGCGATATGAACTCTGTAAACACATTCGCACTTGTGATTCCTCTCCCACCATGGCTGCGATGTTTGGGATATCAGGAAGACTGAATCTTGCAGGCCCTCAGAGTGACACCTTTCTGTGAGATTCGCACAATGGTGCCCACAGGACTGGGATTCACATTTGGCCGTGGACTTCGTGGTTTCCCTCAGTAAATTTTGTTAAACTGGGAGGAGTGCCCCCACACTGGCAGTAAAAGGTACCAGTTTAAGGGAGTGATTGCTTGTCACTGGGGCTGCACCCTCAAGGGTCTGCTAATTCCTGTACCCTTTTTTCTGACAGTGCATGGTAACTTTTGCAGTGTGATACATTTTGCCGGCCTCCATATCCATCAATTTTTGAACAGTGCTTAAATTCGAATTTAAGTGATGGCTCCCCCTATTGATTGCTAGGTGTATTGCACAAAACAATACTTGGAGATTGGAGGGAAATGGAATTGGGGTGGAGGTACTTAATTTGGGGCTTAAATTCGACACAGGGCATCTGATAAATATTCAGGATGCTGAACCTCAAAATCAAGCCCACCTTTCGCCTCTCAGTGTGAAAGGGGCGTCTGCCTGCCCACCAGTCTCAGCATTCAAAATGCACCATTCACCCATCCTACAGCACCGGCACTGCCCAGCAATGTAAAAGAATTAGAAAAAAAAATCAAAATTTTCAGATTTTGCTTTTGATATATGGACAGTCAAAGCACTAAAATACAGGGGGAAACCAATGTTAAAATAAATGGCTATTCACCACTCAATCTGTATAGTCACATATATAATCTGAATTTAATTCTTTTATTTACTTATATTCCATCCAAAACAGACAGCAAATCAAAGGATATTGCACAAACATTTTTTAATAGTGACAAGCAGCGACTATAAGACTGCATTAAAACAGCGCTGTAACACATGGTATTTTACATTGTTGATGAATCAAAGGTAACAATATTTTATCAAGGTTACAGAAACATCTCATGCTGTTGTTATAGGTCCATTATGCTGGTGCAGACACCCAGTATTTACCACAGATAAAACAAAGGGGGCACTGTTGTGGCTTTTGGGAGGTCAACAGTAGGGGTTTGAAGGGATTACTCACATTATCTACCTGAACTTTGAGCCTTGGATAATTTCCACATGAGAAACACAAAACTAGACAGGAAAACCAAAACACACAAGGAAAGTAATATTTCACCCTCATTTCCAGAGGAATGTTTTCCAGTTCTAGGCATTCAACATGACTTCCTTTTCAGATATAAAGTGTTTGTTTTGGTGAAATGTCTGCCTCGCACTTAGGGCAGCAGCCTTCACAGCCTCACAAACTCACGGCCTCCGCATCCCATCTAAGTTCTAGCAGGCACAACAGTTTTCTTTTCACTAAAGAAGCTTCTGAGCATGAGGACTTGGCCGATGCTGACGGTAAACAGAATGAGGGTCTCCCCCATGGACCAGTAGGAGACCCTCTCCTGGAGGTCTTCCGCCCTGATGCGGTCCTGGGCCTCCCTAAGTCTGTACCATGTCTGCGACTCCACCACCACCTTCAGGATCTCGTGGATGGACAGGCAGGCAGATTCCATCTAAAAACAAGTTAGATGGTCACCCTTGCAAGCCCCAAGACAGGCTGGAAACATTCATTCCCGGCTTCCCCAAGAATCCCCATACCTGCGTGAGGGCTGTCGTTTTGGTCATATCGGGAAAAAGCGGAGTCTCCTCCCCAGCCCGGAAATCCAAATAGATCATTTTGTGCGAAAAGGTGGAGAACTCGTTACTAAAGCACACCTTATAGACACCTTGCGTTGTGGTGGTGTGAGAGAAGCTGTCATACTGCTTCTTTCGTTCCTGATACAGGATGTTGTTCAGTGGATCCGTCACAAAGCAGTCAACATCATAGTTACCCCCAGCAATAACCTAAAGTGAGGTGAGAAACACGGAGAGAAAAGGCCGTAAAATAAAACATGCATGGAAGTCAGAAACGGTTCAGGGTGAGATACTGTAAGGGTCCAACTGAGTAAACACCCTCTTTGATCGGCGTTTCTAGCGGAAAGCTGTAAGAATCAGACATGCACACTGAACTAAGACCAAACAGAAAACGATGTAGGAAGTGAGCAGAATTTACGGTGCAAGTATCATTGATTAAAAAGTTACCAAAGGGTATGAACGAGTATAGGCCAATATTTTTAAGAGTAAAACTTACTTGGAAATCAATATCAAACTTAACATCGCTCTCAAGCTCTTCGTAAAAGCACTGCCTCTCGTTATCCGGCAATTCGAACGTTAACTCCGTGCCCCGGACGGCAGTAACGTGGAGCAGCGCAGCGCAAATCCAGAGGAGCCGCATGGTGTCCAGCGAAGGCCGGCGAGCCGAGCAGCGTCCCCGCAGAGTCCCAGCCCGGGCGCCGCAGCCCTCCGCCCGATCCCCCTTCACTACGACTGACGTGGCATGAAAGAGTAACACTTCCGGGGATGCACCGGTCCGCCTTCCCCGAAAGGAGCAGCCTTTGCTCACGCCGGCTCTAATGCAATACCGCAGTGTTTGCCTGGACGCTAATCGGGCTCTAACTCTCACGGGGCTCCGTGCGGCATCGTCCGCCCGTTGCATGGCTGGTCTGTAGACGTTTACCGGGGCTCCGAGCAGAATGTCCAGTAAAAGTGGCAGAGTGGTCTGTAAACTTTTACTGACGCTCCGTGCGAAATGCCCGATCAGTGTCAGACACATCCCCCCCCCCCAGTGCGGACAGAGTCCCCCCCGCCGGTTTGGACAGAGCCCCCCCAATAAATAAATACTGTGCTTTAATTATGGATCTGCAGGTTACAGGCTCCCCAGGGTCATGTTTATGGACTTGCCGTTTAACACCATCCTCTTCTGCTCCAAACTCACCCAGTTGACTCTACCAGCCCCAATCTGACAGAAAGGTTACAGATGTGCGGCTGAACAGCTCTCACTCTGCTGTGGTCTCTGAGCTGAATTCCCTCAAAACTCTGGAGATGACATTAAGAGCTCCCCAACCCAGCACTACCCCCACCACCCGATGCAACAGCACTGTGCCCGCTGTGGAAACCTTCAGGTTTCCGGGATCCATAATGTACCAGCACGGAAAGTGGGCCGCTGACATAGACACAACTGTCAGAAAGGCCCAGCTGCATGAGGATGTATTTACTGTGCCAGCCGCAGGAGCTGCTGATCCACTTCTACTCTGCAATAATCTGTCCTATTCTCTACTCATCCATCACTGTCAGGTTTGGATCAGTCACCAAATGGGACGGGAAGAGACTCCAACAGATAGTCAGGACTATCGTCATTGGGACTATCGTCATTGGGACTATCGTCATTGGGACTATCATCATAAAATCATTGTTGCTGACCTGCCCTCCATTCAGGACTTACGCATGTGCAGAGTGAGGAAACAGGCAGGCAGAATCACTGCAGACCCGTCGTATCCTGGTTATAACTTGTTCATACTCCTCCCCCCGGCACACGCTACAGAGCACTGAGCCCCAAAACAACCAGACACAGGAACAGAATCTCTCCACAGACCATCACTGCGATGAACACTCAAGGCAATCATACAGTGTCAGAGACAACACTTGTGCAATAAATCTATTAACCTCATGTAAATACAGTAACCAGCACCATTGCACTCTTTTAATTTTAGTTTTAGTTTTACGTGTTTATGTACATGATATTTACATACTGTACTCCATTCTTTGTACATATGCTATATACCTTTTTTGTAGGCTTGTTTTTGCTGTATGTCTGTTCTGTGAAAGTACATTGATAGCCCTGAAAACACCGGAGTCAAATTCCTTCTATGTGGAAACGAACTTGGCCAATAAAGGTGATGCTGCTTCTGTTACTGAGGCCGGTGCGCTGCGTAAGCTGAGCACAAAGACGAAGCATGCGAAGACTGCAGTCCTGTATCGCGGGGGTCATGGAGGTCTGCTGGCCCGATTAATAATGCAGTTACGGGAACTGGCCACCTGGGGTCAGTATTAGATAACATAGCGCAGATATTAACGCGTTTGTAAGATACTTTCTATGAAGAGCAAAAGTCCGCCTGTTAATTAAAAAAAAAACTTGTGTTTGCATATATTTATATTCACAATCCAGCGTGATTTTAGAAGGGGTCACCCTTCATCTTTTATCTCGATGTACAGTACGCCATATTTGAATTTTGAAAATCAGTTTTATCGATACATTTTTGTGGAAAAGCCGAAGTGTGAATGCTATGTAGCCTAATCATAATTAATTTGGTGATTTTTCTAGGACTACTTTAAGCCACCCCTAGTAGCGTTGCAACTGCAAAATGGATGAATTTGTAGGCAAGTGGCCATTCAATTCTGTAACCTTTTCGTTTTTTTAACCAGTGCGTGTTTTTTTTTATGGTGTTTAAGGTCACTAATTTATTAATAGTAGATTGATGTTATACTGTTAAGTTAATATGGTGTGATCCTCATGGTCTATGTAGATGGCCCTTCTCAATTCAGTAATCACACGCCAGATTAGTGCAGTTATTTATCTGTGTTTCTCGGCCTACCTCACATATAGTGAACCCACAAGCCCTTGGAAGAACCAAGCTTAACCCTGTGTCTTTTAGTAAGACCACTCATGGGGAAGCAGCATTCATTGCAGGACGTTTATTGAAAACATACAGAACACGGTACAAAAAGCTGTACATTACATTCAGTGAACATGTGCTTTTAAAGTGAAGGGTGTTGCGTGGAAGCTGTGCGTTTGTACAGCTTTGGATTAGCCTTATAAACTATTACTGTGTACATGGTCAGGTGTTGGTCTCCTAAAGTAATCGCTTTACAGCTGAATTCTATTACATTATTAATAATACCAAAAAGCTCGGGTAATGCAATGATTTGGCTAACTATGAATCCGTTAGTTCGCTTGGGAAGACCCATTATACTGCAGCCACCAGGACATTCTGCACCAGGAAATATATTGTTGTTGCACGTGTCTTTTTTAATACACTTTCTAGAAACCTGAACCCATGCTGCTTATTGCAGGCTTTGCTATTTATGTAGGCCTAAATACACATCATTTTGCACGGATGCATTTCAATACGTTTCGCAAACGAGGTGGGGATTCTCGTTCGCTAAAGGCCCGGGTTGTTTTGGTTATTAAACACTTTAATAAAGAGCGCTGTTAGGCTGCTCATCACGGCGTCTTTCTGCGCCCTTAAAATGCTCACACAAATATAACGACAACGGCCATTAGTTATCCATATAACCTGTGAGTTTAGTTAACATGCTAATTGGGCCGATAAAGGTTTAATATTAGAGATATGATTTCACAAAGTAAGCTCTTTGTTACTACCCATCTAATCACTTAAGAGCTACCATGTACAGGGCACTTTAAGAGCTGCCCGTATTGCTGCAAACGACTATTGGGAGAATTTAGAGTTCAATTATTTATTATTTTATATTCGTTAATATTTTATGTATATCCCCGCCGCTCGGGCCACACGTACCAGAAGCACTTTGAACCTTTAATTATTTCTTCAAATATTCTTTGTTCTTCAAATATAACTTTTAAAATTATTTTATTTCACAGTTATCATAATTTAGTTTTGCAGGAAATGTCTTACTATGATGTCTATAATGTCTAAGCCAAAGGAGCTGATATTAATGATGCAGGGGGATGAAAACTTGTGTTACATCGTTCATCATACAGCAGCGTCTCGTGGAGAAGAGAAAATGTAGGAAGAAGCCTGGATAAGAATGTCACCGTGAAAACATGATTCTGGGGATTTTAAAAATAACTGAGAAAAAATGGTTAATGAAGTACTACACATGTATTTATCCTGTGTAAAATGCCTTTAAACCAAAGTAATCAAAGGCAAACATTCTGTTATTTGCATATATATTATATAAACACAAATTGCAGGAACCTGCTTTGATATACTGATTTTCTCAACTGCTTTATCCTGAAGGCACCATGAACTACTAAAGGCTACAGACAACTAGCCCCTGCATGGTTATATCACACGAGTGACTCTGATGTGAAACTGCTCATATCCGGTGATCTCTTGTTTGTTTGTTTAATTTGCTATTTCCCTCATTTTTAACCCCCCCAATCCAATCACAATGGAAAGCCTGCGTCACCATAATGTAACTGCTGAAACACACTATGGCTTTTCACATGACAAAAATACAAGTTGTACCGCTGCAGCAGTAACATGACCAGCATTAGACTGACATGCTCCATTGGCTGCTGTATGAAGTCTGCACTTGTTCCCGGTCCTCATTGAAGACAGTGTCTCAGTTGGCTGTTCTCACAGGTTTCCCTCTCGCTTTAGGTTGGATGCTGATTCATGTTCTCTCACTTCACATTGGTTCTCTCAGCTCCGAGAACTTTTGGACACTTTAGGACACAAAAGGCCAGCAAGGGTATTTAAATACCGAGCTTTTTACACCATGTTTTTGTAGGTGGCATGTGACAAGGCAGTGAATACTACAGACTCTCCTCCATCGTCTGGCTTTTGGCTTATTTTCTAAACTGTGCTTGGAAATGCAGTCTGTTTGCTATCGGCAATTGCTCCCTTCCACCAAGGCCATAGGTAAGCTCCCGTGTGTGAAATGAGGCTTGCAGTTGAACGCCGATCTTGCGAAACCGAACATCCACACAAATGCAGTTCTGAGCATGATACAACATTAAGAACAGAACATAGCGTGAGATGTTCCAGAGGGTTTGGATCTGACTCAAAGACAGCAACCTCCTCTGTTCCGGTGAGTGTGCCGAGTAGCATCACTGGTCCCTCTACTGGTTAGCTAGCTCTTCAAAACCAGACAGCTGCTTCATTTGCTCCACTTGCATAGAGTGTCTCCTCACCAGCTTTTTCTTGGGCTTTGATATGCCTCTCTTTGGTGAGTTGGGTGCCATTGGCATGATGGGCCTGATGCCTGTGGTAAGGGGGGAAGAGGGTTTGCCACAGGCTCTAATGTCAGGAATCGGGGGGTTGGGGTTGACATTGAGGGGTGGAAGGAAGCCCGGCCGGGTGTGGGAGATGTAGTCCAGGAGCAGGGTGCCGGATCCACGCCGTTCCAGCAGCCCCGGGTCCCTGCGGCGAGCTGTGGCGGGCGATGTGCCAGCACTGCTGTCCAGCGATTCCCGCGAGCCGGTCAGTATGGTCCGTGGGGACATGTTGCTCTTCCTTCGCTCCAGGACTGCCCTGGGAGAGTCCAACACACCAGAGTCAGAGTACAGCTGTGAGTCCGAGTCAGAGAGCTCATTTCCCAGAATCTTCCAATGCATGGCATCCCTCAGGCTGACTGGCATGCACGTAGGAACCCCGCCGGACTGGTGCTGGGCGAGGGCCTTATCGTGAGGCATCCTGTGGGTTGTGGGCAGCGCCTTGGAGGATAGATCGCCCATGGAGGGGAAGGACCCTGTGCCCTCTTTGTTCTCGGTGCTGTTGTGCCGCGATAGAGACGCTCTCTTGGTTAGCGTCAGGCCGTTCAGGCCAGCGATGACATCCTCATCAGAGTTGGCCCTCTTATTGTCCTCTCTGGCGGCAGCCAGAACCGAGGGCGCGATGAGGCCCCACGGTTCGGACTGCAGCCGCTTGAGCTGTGGCAGCCGGGCGCGTTTGGCGCTGACAGGCTTCCTGGCGGGAGACGCAGGCTCGGCGAGGAGCACGGCGCTCCCACCTCCACCGCTCACTGCCCGTTTGGCCTGGAAGCCGAGGACAGCGTCCTGCGCTCTGTCGTCCTCGGGGGACAGCGGCGGTTGCATGGCGATTTCGGAGGGGGAGGTGCACACTTCCGGGGAATATCTGTCCTCCAGCTCGGGGGATGGGGGGACGTTAAGGTACTGCTTGGTAGTTTTGGTGCCTGATGGTGACTTGTCCGTGGTGATGATGATCACCTCCTTGCCTTTGGCTTTGCAGGCATCCAGCAGGAGCTTTAGGGTCTCCTTGTCATCTGCATTTATGGCATGAACAAGCGCGGAGGCCCCGCTGTGGTCCTCTATGCTGGGGTCGGCGCCGTTGCCCAGCAGTAGGGACACCACCTGGTGGCCAGCCTTCTGGCGGCAGGCATGCATGAGGGCGGTCTGGCCTCCCTTATCCTGGATGTTGGGGTCAGCCTTATTCTCCAGCAGGTACTTGACCAGCTTGGCCTTGCTGGTGCTCTGCTGGTCGCTGTGATGGGACATGCAGGCCACCATGAGCGGCGTCTCGCCTCGCTCGTTGCTCTCGTTTATATAAGCGCCGCCTTCCAGCAGCAGTCGCGTCAAGCGCAGCCGCCGAAGCCACACGGCCTTCAGCAGCGAGTTCCCATCTGTCCGAAGCTCCAGCATGTCGCCCATCATCCAGACCAGGGTCCTGATAGCTTCCCTCAGGCCCAGTGTCGTGTTAAAGGCTGCTGTGGGTGGAACAGATGAGAGCGAGCTTTCAGTCATGATACTCACACTTACAATCACCATACTAAGTGGATGCTTTCTATCTCAATATTTACAGAGACAATGCTTTCAGTCACGATATTTACAGAGAGGATGCACAACACCTACAGAGAGGACTCTTACAATCACAACACTTACAGAGAGGACACTTACAATCACAACACCTACTGTACAGAGAGGACTCTTACAATCACAACACTTACAGAGAGGACTCTTACAATCACAACACTTACAGAGAGGACACTTACAATCACAACACCTACTGTACAGAGAGGACTCTTACAATCACAACACTTACAGAGAGGACACTTACAATCACAACACTTACAGAGAGGACACTTACAATCACAACACCTACTGTACAGCGAGGACTCTTACAATCACAATATTTACAGAGAGAACACTTACAATCACAACACTTACAGAGAGGACTCTTACAATCACAACACTTACAGAGAGGACACTTACAATCACAACACCTACTGTACAGAGAGGACTCTTACAATCACAATATTTACAGAGAGGACACTTACAATCACAACACTTACAGAGAGGACTCTTACAATCACAATATTTACATTGAGGACTCTTACAATCACAACACCTACAGAGAGGACTTACAATCACAATACTTACAGAGATGACTTTTACAATATTTACAGAGAGGACTCTTACAATCACAACACCTACAGAGAGCACTCTTATAATCACAACACCTACAGAGAGGACACTTACAATCACAATATTTACAGAGAAAATGCTTATAATCACAATACTGACAGCGGGATTGCTTATCTTAATACTTTATGAGAGGATACTTACAATTGCGGTATATACAGAAAGAATGCTTATAATCCCGATACTTACAGAGAGGAGACTTAGAATTGCAACATTTACAGAAAGGATGCTTACAATCCCTATACTTACAATCACAATATTTACAGAGAGGATGCTAACAATCATGATATTCACAGAGAGGACACTTACAATCACAATATTTACAGAGAGGATATCTATACATTTGCAATATTTACAGAAAGAATACTTACAATCACGATACGTTTAATGACGGCGCTTACAATCACGATATTGACAGAGAGGACGCATACAATCACGATACTTACAGGGAGGCGCTTGCATTGACGTTATATACAAAACGAACGCTTAATACTTCCAAACAGCACATTTACTTTCACAATATAGGGTCCAAATAGAGTATCAATTATTCGTTATTTCTGTCGTCCACACAAATATAGATATACTAAAAATAGTACATACATGTTATGTGTCTAAACACCAATTTCCGTAGTTATCCCCGATATCACCCATGTTTTTGAAGACTTTTTTTATAAGTATTATCATTATTATTGTATAAGGTATACATTAGTTTATGCGACACAATTAATTCATACAAATAAAAATGTTAACACTAATAATAGTGCTAACAATAATGTCTTTGTCTTCGGCGTAATATGTGATAGAATCGGACTTAATTGGGAATTAGAAGAGGTCTACGAATTTCGAATTCTCACCAGTTTGGGATCGTTTCACATGACTAAAAAGGATTAGATTTGCCGTGCGTCCATAAAAAAGTCCGCGCGACGCCTCGTTACCGCTTTGGCTTAAAGGAGGACGCACATGTTCCTGTACCCTAGACCCTTATTACCTTTTCAAAAAGATGTCATGGTGCAGTGTTTCCCGGTAATCAATACGCAATATAATCACCTTAATTAAGATTATCGATGCTGTTTATATTGCTTAGCATGGATACTGATCCTGGCCTCTGTTTAGGTGTTACGACACAGTTCGTTACGGTTCTCTCTCCATCTACAATACAGCTTTTCTTTTGAGCTGATGTCTAATTCAGAGCAGGGATGTTTGCGGGACGGTTTAAACGTTGTTTTAGGCGGTGTATTCAAAATTGTGCAATTTCAGAGCAGGTGTGTAATTGTCTGGAGCGGTGCAGTCATAAAAGGCACGTCTTAGCAGATTCCTGCAGACGGCTTCCGTGCTGGCTGTTCGCGGAATGAGTCACTTCGCTGCTGTTTCCATTATATTGTCTTCTACCAGTAAGTTCATGCTTGTTCGTTAACCTTTTATATTGCATGCGCCGATATTAACGATGCGTCGTATTATTGGGCTCATAGTTTGTTACTAAATTCGAATGCATAATATGTTCAAACTAGCCAGAAGTGGTCTGATCGCTGCCTTCCCTGGCTGCAAACTTGCTCGGCTCCCGGTGCTGCGGTAGGACCGGGCTGCTGTCCATGGTCCTCACCTGGGAACTTGTCCACCGCACGTTACAGTCTCAGCTGATGACAAACGATCGCTGACATATAACGACAGTGCGATTTTTTAAGATTAGAGGAGTTCATCCAGCATCCTGTCATCTGCGGTTACATATATATCTGAGTGTTTGGGAATAAATGTCACTCGATTTTATTAAGAACAGCAGTGCTTACGCGAACATTTGATATGCTTAATTTCTTTAAATTAACATCATATACTAATTTGGGTGATATGTTGTCCTTTAACATTTAATTTTAATTATTGCACCACCCTACTGGAAAGGCATGTATTTTATTTTATCAGGTGTAGAGAAATGCAGGTATTTTTTTTCGCGTTGTTTCGCAAATCGCCGAAGAACTTTGTGACATAGATAGCAGGGATTTCGGAATTTTCTACAAAAGCACATGAAAAAATTCTGTGGCTGTAAGAGATTGCTGCTTACCCCATGAGGTGATAGTTGTGCAGTTTCAGAATATGCCGAAATGTCAGACTGTGAAGGTCCAGCTCCAAGGGGGCGTCCAGAAATTCGCCGGCAGAGCTCCTGTATCGAACATACTTCTATACGCCTTTGCCGCTATAACTAAACGGAGAGGTGGGTGGATCTATTCCTACGGTAAATCACCAGATGAGCCCGATGGCAGCATCCCTATCAGGCAGATCTGGAAAAACACCCAAGATGTTGGGTGTATAAATAACTTACCGCTGGCTGAATGAAACGTGCGGATCATTGACGTCAGAATATACGGAAATAACTACTGCGTCTAGTAAGGACCTTTTTTTGTAATGAGTAACTGACAAACAACCTAAACATCAGTTTTACATATTATAGATTTAAGGTGTTGATTTAGGAGGACGGGGCGTGTAGACGGAACACGCAATGTAATTTAGCAAAGTTCACCAATTCTGAAAAAGCGTTCTGGCACTGCGAGTCCCATCTTACCTTCATTAGCTCCATTCGTTATGAGATTTTTATGTAATCTGTAATGATTTACTGCACGAGTTGCATTCAGGACCCTTTTATATATATCATATAAATTAGGAAATCCAGTGGTCCGAAAGTAGCATTTACAGTTTCGAGGCGCGTCATTTAATGAAAGTTTTCCTATTTCACTTTCACTAGTAGGACGCTGCACGGAGGTATTAATTAGACGCAACGAATTATTATTCTGTATCTCCTTTGAAGGGCAGCCGGATATTGGTTATTATAAATAATATATAATTCTGTGTCCTTCTTTAGCAAATTGAAGGAAAACGAAAATAATATGTCATTTAGTGTCATTCTTTAGGAAATTTAGGAAAGACGAAAAACAAGTTGAGCTGTGTATCTGCGAATAATTTTGCAAACTTGGGAAAGCATTAAGGTCCGTGGTTCTGTAGTGTTTAATTTTCACTTGTGCGTTAGGCTTCAGTTCCCCGACCGCTGGCGGTGACGCGACTTTTTCCCGGCATGTCGATCATCTAATATGATTATGCGCGTCAATCATAAGGTGCAGCTTTTGCATCTCGGTTGAATTTGCTTTGTATGATTGAATTGTTCTTTAATCGGTTACCGGTGTTTAATGTGTGCAATTTACCTCCTTGTAATTCAGAAATCATAAATCACTTCAAGTGACAGCATAAATCACGCTGCATCTTGAGACCGGAAGTGACGCAGAGCCATTAATCAGGGTAGTGGATCTGTTAAATTTCTCAGATTGTTTTCCAGCTTGTGAGTCCAGAGGGGATTGACTGTCTGTGATGGTGGGGCACTGTGTAAGAGGCGGAGTAAATGAGAAACTCTAGATTAGCCCTTGACACCACACTGCTGGGTTGCTGCAGACCCACGGTCAGACGTCAGAGATAACGAAAAAGGGTAGACAGATTTGTGGACAAGTAAACACTTGATTTCACTCTTGGATTTGCTGCGACAATACTGACGTTTCTGTCTTTGGAATAAATATTTTCTGAGATTTATGTTCTACGCACTGAAATAAGTGGGGTCATGTCTGATGATACGGGATGCAGTAGCAAGCATTTGTCTTAGTTGAACAGTTTAGTGTTGGTCATTTCTGCACAGTTGCTTCACTGTTGTCTAAAACCATCCATCCATCCATTCCTCCATCCACCCATCCATCCCTTACTCCATCCGTCCATCCATCCATCTTCTAACTGTTCCTCCCAGCCAGGGTCGTTGTCTCTTACATAAAATGAAACGTCAGTGCTGTACATCACTTTACTGCATGTTTATCAGCATGCTCCAATTATAGCAGCCATTAAAGAAAGTAGGATTTTATTAATGTTGCTATGATACAGCATTAATGCGATTTTGGCATTGAGGCTGGGATTCTTTGAGGAACAAGTAATTAGAATCTGATTGTCCTGTGTGTGAGGCGTTACTCAGCACCCACCCACGCATTCAACCTGTTTAACTGCCTCACAAGACAGCCCCCCCCCCCCATCCTCACTGGAGATGTTCTCATGGACATCTGCCAGTAGGGGCCCATGAAATGGGTAATGTAGCCCCTCGGGTTGGGCTGAATATGGTGCTGACACAGGAAAAGGTGAGGGGGTGAAGCCCAATTAAAGAAACTATCACTAAAAAGGTTTAAAATGTGTTATATTGTAATGACAATTATGGCCCTCAAAGTGAATGATTCACTTCTATGATAAAAGCTACTGACAGATTAGGGGTCATCTCTGCCTTCCGGATTGAAGGGCACGTCCCAGGTCACCTCGATCAGGCTGATGTACGAAGCTTAATGGTAGCAGCTGATTGTTTGTGTGATTCAGCCATTTGATAACATGTAATGTTAATATCTGTTAATGCAGAGCCATTCTCGAATATGTGCAGTAATGAGCCTGGTCTGAGATGTAGCGGGGAATAATCGTTATGGTTCTCCTGTAGTCAGACTCGCTACAGGAGCATTTACATCAATTACACAGAGAATGGTGAGCAAACCGACGGCTGCTGTCATTTCGATGCCGTCCTTTTAGGGCCTTCCGGTAGGCCTTGAGTGCTGCAAAGTGATCTTTATTCTTCTCTCTTTTCTTAGGTTTTTTTTTAATGCTAATTGTTTTCCAAATGAAGGAAATTAGCACCATGTCATTTTGGAAGCAGCATAATTATTTAAAGAAATGGTCACATGGCTGCCCCCCCGGTTCCTCACATTACCCGTACAGGAGCGGTGCTTTAGTCACGCTAACAAATAAATAAAGAAACAGATACCAACCAAAGACTAAGACACCTCTTTCATTCCTAGGAGCTGCTTCCATTTCCTGCAAACTCTCGCCACACCTGAGCTACACTTTATCCTCCAAATATAACCCTTTTCATTCCCCTGACAGCTCTTGGGATTTAGCTTGATAGACTGAGGTAATAACATGGGTATATTTAGAATTCACCAAAACTAAGTCATGAAATCTGACGTAGAAGTGCGGCTCCAAAAATATAAACCTCTCTGCTGGGTCTCTGTGCAAGTGTTTTTTTTTCTTATGAGCTCTCTAAATAGATCCTCTCCCCTGCATAACCTGGAAGGCCCTCGGGCTTAAAAGCATGGTTCTAAACAACTGCACTGCTCACTGCAATCACTGCTGCCTGTCAACTTTAGCGCTCTTTGAAAGTTTTATGGAAGTGTCCGCAAAAATGTCAGCCAAATAAGCTGATAACCATCTCAGCACTTAATTTTAAGGTTTACAGCAGAAGGTATTCCCTAAGCAATGATTATTTACATGTACAGGTGACAATATGATGCATGTGGTTTACGTATCTTAAAAAGGGCACTTTTCTGTAGAAGTTTGTAATTAAATCACAGGATCTGTACTGTGACCCGGAGGAGTTAGGGACCCCCTGCTTCTGGTCCTAATTGCGGCTACTTTGCTGTCTTGGCATTCAGGGCAAAGTGCCATTTCAGTGTTTTGTGTACCTTGGGACCCTCAACACAGATCGGTGTTAGGACTCCCCCTGTCTGATAACCCCCATGTTCTGTATTTTTGTGCTTTAATGATTCCACTGGTGAGTAGAACAGATCCGCACTGTGGTGATCACACGGGGTCCCAGTGTGGGGAAACTCGCTGCCTCATACAGGCCAAAACAGTGGCCCTAGATGGCCTGTTTGTGAGCCATTAGCACAAACAGAATCAGGACTTCCTGCGGGGGACTTCACCTCCGGGTTTGCCCTTCCATTCTGATTGCTCTTTTGAGGTATTTATTTTGCGATGACAATAATATGAGCATAGAACATGCTCGTACGCTGAGACTGCAAATATGCTTATACAGGATATTACTCAATACTGCCACAACAGGAAGTGACCTAATCTGCCAGTACCAAAGAAAAAAACACGGCAGTGTCTCCAGTGGCAACATGGTAAAGCATGTAATTAGACTTTAGGTGGAAGAAGGCAAACTAATGATCAGGAGAACAAACCTGAAATGAAACGTAGTCGCCACTGAGATGGGATGCTTGCGTTTTACTTTGACAAAGTCGTGGGGACAAATCTGGAGGGCGCTCAGTGAGATTCTCTAAGTGCTTTTAAAGGAACTGGACTTTCTGTGGCCTTACAGAAAGCAGACGCAAACGGCGCTCTCCTTACCCCAGGGGGTTTATCATTTTGAAAGCTTTGTGAGGACCCCTTAAACAGGGCAGGACGCCAAGAGTCTCAGGCACTGGCGCTACAATCCGACAGGAGTCGCAACACATCCAGAATCCTCCATTCCCCTGCCAGTTTTCCCAGTTTCTTGTTTACATGGTTTTCTCTCCCCATTTGGACCCGCTGGTCAGAGACACAGAGCACCATTAAGCTGCACTTTATTGGCTATTTGGTTAGACCTGGCTGTTACGTCATTGTAGAATCATTGGAAGAAACAGTAATTCCTAATTCTACCGGAAGTGAGCCGCTAATTATAGAGCTGTACAAGAGCGCAGAAGATAAAAATGAAGATAATCGGTATAAGGAGGAGGCCACAGTGTTGAGTGCGATTGCTGGAGGTTTGAGAGTGGGACTGTCGTTTGCTGTAACTGCCTAAATTAATAGGCTTGAAACTTTGCTTCCATAAGTGGCTCTTGGAATTTATTTTTATTATGATGGAGCGCCATCAAATAGGCAGGATTTAAAAAGGTGCTTACAAATTAATTGCTTCATTTGTGTTCTTTATTTTTTGTGTGCTTTAAATTAATTATTTTTGTGCTTAAATTATTATTACTTTCAACAACTGAGATCCTGAGGTCAAGCTGACTGACTGACGCTGGACCTCAGCTCTGTCTTCATGCCGACTGACCACTGCTCCCGCTGGACCTCAGCTCTGTCTTCATGCCGACTGGCCGCTGCTCCCGCTGGACCTCAACTCTGTCTTCATGCCGACTGGCCGCTGCTCCCGCTGGACCTCAGCTCTGTCTTCATGCTGACTGGCCGCTGCTCCCGCTGGACCTCAGCTCTGTCTTCATGCCACTGACTGCTGCTCCCGCTGGACCTCAGCTCTGTCTTCATGCCGACTGGCCGTTGCTCCCGCTGGACCTCAGCTCTGTCTCCATGCCAAGTGGCCGCTGCTCCCGCTGGACCTCAGCTCTGTCTTCATGCCGACTGGCCATTGCTCCCGCTGGACCTCAGCTCTGTCTTCATGCCGACTGGCCGCTGCTCCCGCTGGACCTCAGCTCTGTCTTCATGCCGACTGACCACTGCTCCCGCTGGACCTCAGCTCTGTCTTCATGCCGACTGGCCGTTTCTCCCGCTGGACCTCAGCTCTGTCTTCATACTAACTGACCACTGCTCCCGCTGGACCTCAGCTCTGTCTTCATGCTGACTGGCCGCTGCTCCCACTGGACCTCAGCTCTGTCTTCATGCCAACTGGCCGCTGCTCCCGCTGGACCTCAGCTCTGTCTTCATGCCGACTGGCCGCTGCTCCCGCTGGACCTCAGCTCTGTCTTTATGCCGACTGACCGCTGCTCCCTCTGGACATCGGCTGTCTTTATGCCCTGCTGGAACAGCGTATCCACTGTGGCCCTGTCTATGGGGATTTGCTGTCGATTCTGTCTGCAAGTTATTTTAGCTTATGCAGGCCTGACAGTCCCATGGCATTTGGTGTCTAAATGATTGTATCATGAGAATGAGAGGGAGCCACAGGCAGCTGGTGCTGGTTCCTTCTGCCATTCTCAAAGTCTGTTTCCTCATTGCTAATTTACATTTTGAATCCAGAAGGGCTTATCTCCATCCTCCCCAGCCTCCTCTTCTTCCATGGCGTGATCGAAATATCAGGCAGACAACATCTGTATTCACTTGTGATGTTCACAGGTGTTGTAGTGATATGCCTGAGAATGCTATATGTGTGCGAGCCACAGATAAGTTGCAGACTACGAGCTGGACTCACAGCACACTCATTCCGTGTGCCTGTGTATGTAATGTGCACATATTAAATACATCGATATTGCCGGGATTATTGTGTGTGGTGTCTGTATCCTAGGAGACAGGTGAATATCTAATTCAATCCGAAAGCCCTCTGGGCTGCGCAGGTGCTTTGATGTCTTTCTCTGGTAAATTAACAAAATGGCTCAAAATTCAGTTTCCAGCAGAGGCCAAAATGTTCAAAGTGTGTCCTCACAATGGCTGGCGCGCCGACTGGCCAGGGGTCACTTTGACATGTGCGGAAGGGGAAGGACGCAAAGCGGAGACCCCCCCCCCCCCCCCAGACGCAGAGATAGCTGTCCCTTAAGGCCCCTGTACACTGGAAGCCTGGAAGCCACATATCATCCCATATAGGCTGCTTCTCCAGAGGTCATATTTAAACACAGGACACTTTCTGTACATCATAGGAAGTGTAGAAGATGTTCTTCTATAACTTTTGAGCACTAGAAAATCGAGTAGAACCTTCCTTTGAAATCTCCCCAGTTCCCAAATCCGTTTCCTAACATAGTTCTGAATGCATCGTGGGCCCCCCTTCAAGGAGAGTAGGCCCGACAGACATAAGCAGCATGGTTTCATCATTTTTACCAAGGATGTCTTGCAGAAGCTTCAAATATCATTTCTAAATATTAATATGCTTCCTACAGTCCAAATATTTTAGTTAAATGTTCCTGATTTAAGGGTGAGAATGCTGTGCATTTCTACTGCCTTTAAATGATTAAATGTCCAAATTGCAGCTTTAGACTCTTACAAACATTCAGGATCATATCCAGACGAGTCCCACACTCATCTTACTCATCATGTCTTCAGTTCATCTTCCATGGAGCATCTTCTTCTGGGGCAGATGGAGAGACGGCCTCCTTTTCCTGGCAGCTGTCTAGGAAGGCAATCCCTCCTCCACAGCTTTCACCCCATGACCGTGCCGTTTGAGACACGCAGGAGAATCAGGGCACAAACTGAGGTGCTCAGTGTTACCATGACACAAGTCCTGGCCGTCACTGAGGATCCCCCTACGAAACCCTTGTGGCTGGTCGTCTCCCTTGGATGAGTCCAGCTGAGCCCACAGTCATCAGTCGCACGTACTGCATCAGCCAGCCGGCCGTGTGACACACAAAAGCACGTCGCGGGGTGCCCACACGACTGGCACCGACTCCCGGCCTTAGACAGCGCTTACTCCATGCATTCTCAAGTGTTGGGCAAGCGGCTGGAGGCAGCGCTGACCTGCAGTGATGAGTAACTAGCCAGCTGGGACCAGGTGGCAGGTAACTGCGATGACGACGTTTGAGTGGTCCACGGCCGCAGCTGCCGGAGCCGGACTGGGCACCAACGTGGCATCTTCAGGCGGTGCCCCTCTGGGACGCTGACGGAGATGTGGTGCTTCTCATGTGCATGCTGACTGCGTCACCTATGCGCTACAGCTTCACACTGAGTCTCTCCCCATCTCTGTCTCTCCCCCCCCTCTGCGAACGTCTCCCTGAACAACATGATGAAACCTCGCAGAAGACACCTTTCACCCGCCTCTCCAAAGAGATCAAATCCAACGAGGCTCTGAGACGACACAGAAGCTCAGCTGCTGCTTAGGAACAGTTGTCTGCAGCCAGACTGTTTTCCTGTTTCATACTCCTCCCTTCTTTGTCTTTATTTCTAATAATTTGTTTGCACTTTGACAGTGTGATGTATGTTCAGAGCAGCATACGATCACAATGGGGCTGAAGAAAGGAATGTTTTATGTTTAATGGCATTTAATAACAGCACAATCTCATGTTGTTACATAGAGGGCTGACATCTAGCCATTTTCTTTTTACTCTAGATCGCTAAAACTTAAAGTAAAATGTGTATTTAAAGTGTGAAAACAAATTATTTTATTCCTCCGGGTTTTACATTCCTCTTCAGGTCTTACACGGTAGATAAAGCCTGACTATGGTGGGCTAAAGCTTTGAACGGGCTGTACGCGGAGATGCTTGTCACATTGGGCTGTTTTTTTAAATTGATAGGTACTAAGATGAAAGACATAAGTGTGTTTGATGTCTTCTGGAATAGAGTTACAAGCCACGCGGTGATATATCTCTAACAGCTGATTGTACTGGATCAAGGGACAAATCAACACGTGTCGACTAATTAATGCTGATACTCATTGTTTGATGTTTGTAGGAAGAACAATCCATTTGTAAAGCAGTTTATTAAGAAGAAAGACAGTAGAGGTAATGCTGGAAATACATGGTGAATAAGTTGAGATGAGATGAGATGAGATAAGCTTTGTTGATCCCACAGCTGGGAAACGTGCATAGTTACGGCATCAGAAATTATAATGAAAGGAAGTAATTTACACAAAAATAAAAGAAAAGTAAATAAAAGAAAATAATAAAAAGAAATAAATACACATATATATATATATATACACTCACCTAAAGGATTATTAGGAACACCTTCTCATTAATGCAATTATCTAATCAACCAATCACATGGCAGTTGCTTCAATGTATTTAGGGGTGTGGTCCTGGTCAAGACAATCTCTAAATGTCAGTCTGAGTATTTCACAATCTGCTCAGTTACTGGGATTTTTATGCACAACCATGTCTAGGGTTTACAAAGAATGGTGTGAAAAGGGAAAAACATAAAGTATGCGGCAGTCCTGTGGGCGAAAATGCCTTGTTGATGCTAGAGGTCAGAGGAGAATGGGCTGACTGATTCAAGCTGATAGAAGA
>JAODKM010000008.1:4071840-4089492 GCA_026780845.1 Petrocephalus sullivani | reverse complement strand
TTATTATTGCAGTGGGATTTGTGTAGTATCACTGACCATTATTGCAGTATGATTAGTGTAGTGCAGCTGTTTATTATTGCAGTGGGATTTGTGTAGTATCACTGACCATTATTGCAGTATGATTAGTGTAGTGCAGCTGTTTATTATCAGTGGTGATCTCTCATTATATCTCAGTAGTCGGTATATGATGTGTGAAAAATGATATCAGCTGGCTTTGCTGGGGGGTCACATTTGAGTCCAGTGATCATTTTTACCTGCCAAAGGCCAGGCCATGATATTTTGAGAGGAAAGCATGATTTTAATTAATGACAGGACACAGCAAAGCGGCGTGGACCTTACCCCCCCACTCCCCCCTCTACCTCCCCCGGGTGAGGTCCTCTATAATCTATCTTCACACAGCAGCAGGCGGCGGGAGGCTGCTAAGCCCGTCAGCAGTCCCAGGCGTCTGTAGGAAGTGTGTCGTCAGTGGTTCTGTGTTGCCGAGTGCCTCCGCGTGCTCAGTATTCAGCCCTAAACATCGGCCTGTACTGTAACATTGCGACAATGTGTGCCTGGTGTCTTACACGTCAGTCCGGTGAAGAAGATTTAAAAAAATACATATTTCAACATAAAGGAGAAATAAAAAAGTTAGTAGATTTCAGCACCATCGTTAGGATGTCGTTTTAGCACTGCTGACGCGTAACACGGGAACTGCTTTGGCATGATGTCACGTCACGTTACATGCTTAAATCATGTGAGCCGAGCTCGAGCTTGCTGCCCAGCGGTCACTCCTCGGAATGCGGGGATCCGCGGAGCTCAGCTTCGCCGTGGCTTTGCGTCGTCATGGTGACGGTCCTCTTGCTTATGTGTTTAATTAAGAAGCCACCTTACTTTCTCAGTGCTGTCAGAACTGTCATGACCCAGCAGGGGGTGTCCTCTCCTATACCCAGCAATGACCCAGCAATCCTCATTACCCTTTCACCTCCGCATAATGCAGAGCCACACTAGTGCGTAAGTAGGTAGTAAACGTGTAACAAGTGAGTAGTACAACCATGTCTAACTTCCATACTTTTATTGGAGCTTATATCGTTCTGCTTATCATGACACGGCAGGCTGCGATGACAGAGTGACGCCAGTGAGATCAGGCTCCCATCTCATTACACTACCTATTACCCACAGAGAAACACAGACCGAAAACCCTTTTGCGATATGAAGCCTGCCAGCACCAAACTTACAAACAAGTGTCAGACTGTCGCTTGGTAATATAGTTTCTATGGTTACGGGGATAAGGAATTGCTGAGTTTTAATAGCCTCCAATTTAAGAAAGTCTGCTTGCAAGGCTTACAAGCAGCACACATGGCAACCGAAGCTGGTACAGGCTGGGACCCCGGACTAAACGGAGAGCCTCCCCACCGACGCCTGTCTGCAGGTTTCCCTGAAACAGCCACTCCATTTGTGATGGAATTTGCTTAATATAAATTATGCATTATAAATGTATTCACATCTATAATAGGTATGAAATGTATTAACAGACAAGCTGACTATATGATCTGGATGGAAGAGCAATGTGCAGCTGGATCCAGCAGGATGGCTCTACTATGTCAGACCGCATTACAGTCATGGGAGGTGCGTATCCTTAACATAGAGTCACAGCTCCCCCTTCTGGTTGGAGGTAATATAGTCCCCCATGTATTTCATTTCAGTTTGGTGACCTGAGAAGTTCTCAGAAGTGCTAAAGTGTAAGGCGCAGGGTATTAATTGTAAGGGAGTCACACATTTCAGCTTATCAGATGTGTACTTTAATTCTTACAGTTTCAGTTTAAATTTGTCCCAAATAAATGGTAGATATGATAAAAACATTCTTTAAGTGTTAATGTGACCTCTTGTGTTTGCTCACACAACTGTAGATTTATAAACCAATATACAGTATGCTCTTCATCGATAATAAAAGTCCAATTATCCAGTGAAATCCAGTACATTCCAGATGTTTTTTTAAGTGTTCTGTCCTACACATTTTATATACTGAATGGTATAAATGCCACCTTTAGCATTTTTATTATGGTTGTTTTATGATTATTTATTTACGTGCATTTTGAGTAGGCTGTGTGGAGATCAGTAACATCCTGACCTCACACCCAGTGGATAGCTGGTTAACAAACCTACCGTAGTCATAATTGTATGCTGTTTTTCTGAGGTTCATCTCTTCTAAAAAGAGCTCACATGACATGCAGAGTAACGTGATCTGTCACTTAGTTTCAGCTCACAATTGCATTTCCAGAAAAAAGTAATTAAAGAAACAATGCATTTGCAGCTAAAAGTAATTACTCACTAGGCAGGAGCTTGTGTCAACCAGAGTGAAGCCCCAAGGGGGAAATGCAGTGAACTGGCTGCAGACAGAGTGGAGTTAGAGCAGATAAAAGTAAAGACACAATGGTATGTTTTTCACACCGTCTTTTAAGGGGAGTTCAGAGGAACCTCCCAGTATTTTAATGGTCCTTTGACGGCGGTCAGAAATGGCCCAGATCTTTCTCAGACGTATGCCAGGCCCAGGCGTCTTCGCCAAATGCAGACAGTGTCAGCCGCACGCCCTTATCAGTTCTCCGTCCAACGAATACAGCATCGTTAGCTGGGCAGGAAAAGTGATAAGGACGAGCGAACGACCGCATCGCGACCGGGAGTCCTGAGAGAGCCGGAGATCAGCAAGCAGAGCAGAGGTACCTCGCTACATCGGCCCGCCGTGCTTCTCGGGAGCTCCGGAGCTTCGCTGGACACCAGGAATGAACTTGGCCTAAGGGGGCAGAAGAGATGTCCCTCAGCTCATTCCATGTGGACGCTTCAGAAGAAGCCAGGCTGTATTGTGCAGCAGATCATGGGCCAGCCACGAAGGGCCTGCCCAGACTAACCTCCTACTGTCAGCCGCCGACCAACTTTATGGACACACCCCATTGGTGAGTTTTATCCCACTGTGGCCCCGCCCAACTCCCCAAGTCAACTCCCATTGGCTCCTTCTCGCCTCTCTCCATTCTCTCCTGTCAGAGTCTATTGATTGGAGCAGTGTTTCTACCTGAGCTGCTAGTCGCTATGGAGTCAACCAATGAACAGGGAGACGCCCAGTGCTGCTGGGCTTTTTCAACGGCAGGAAGCTGCGAGTCACGCAGGTGTGGCTGAGCGGCACATTCCAGCACTTGCATACCTGCGTGATCCGTCTGCTCCCAGCTCCCCTGGGGGTAGCCAGCAGCTGCCTGTGCCTCTCTCACGGGACGGTCCTTCCCCATTCTGAGGGGTCGCAGGACCCCAGATGGCAGCAGGAGGCAGCAGCTGTGCTACACCCTGCCCCTCATGGAGTCACTCGTTCATTAAGAGGCTGCGCAATACAGAAGCCGTTACCCGACGCAGAAAAGCAAGTTTCTCTGCAGTTTCTGCAACAACCGCCTTCACACCCACCCTAATCTGCTCTTCGTGCACAAAAAAGGAGCTGAACTAGTGTTTCATGTACATGAAAAATAAAAAAAAAACATGAAATCTGTGAGCCACACTTCTTTTTAAGTGTTTTTTGGAAAAAATAGGACCTTCAGCAGAACGTCTGCACCCAAAATGCACTGACCACTAAAGACCATTGTCTTACGATCACCTGTAGGGGGTGCTGGCAAGGGCAGGGCAGGGCGGGTCCCAGAGGCCCACTGCCTCCTTGTAGGTAAATGAGGAACGTGGACTGGCAGGGCTCCACACACATGCCCCTGGCAGCTGCGAGAATGCAGGACTGCAGCATTCCGGGGTCCCGTCATCCGCTATGGAGATAGGCAAGCCTCAGCAGAAGAACTCTGATTCATAGCAGCCCCAGTGACTAAGCCGACTCCCTCTAGCCAGAGGGCATTGTCATCCCAAAAAAGGAAGAGGGCGGTTAAAAACTGTCTGTGCCACAGAAAGAGGATCCTAGGATTCTTTGCATAACAATGTTGAAACCTCTTCATAGGAACGATTCCTCATTAGGATCATTACTGGGAAATTCAAAGCCAACGTGATCACCTTCTCCCTACAACCCCCACCTCCAGCTTCTCAGTTCATTAAATCGGGCTGCAGGGAGCCAGGATTGAGGACCAGGGAGCAGGGAGCAGGGAACCAGGAGCAGGGAGCAAGGAACCAGGAGCAGGAAGCAAGGAACCAGGAGCATGTAGCAGGGAAGCAGGAGCAGGGAGCGGGGAACCAGGAGCAGGGAGCAGGGAACCAGGAGCAGGGAGCAGGAAACCAGGAGCAGGGAGTAAGGAGGGCATGAACTGGGAGAGGATGAAACATGTCCCAGAATGCTGAAGCCCCAGGCTCAGCTCAGCTGCTGCGAGAGGAGAGGACAGACTCAGGCCGGGTGCCCCTGAGGAGGATGGGCAAGAAGCCAGGGGTGTCAAGAGAATCAACAGGCGCAGAGCCTGGGGCAGGACCTGTCAGGGGAGATAACATCACTGGTGAGTGTGCAGAAGCATGCCACGCACGCCCAGAAATACAGAGAAACACAGCACAGACACAGAGAAATACACACAAACTCGCAAAAACATATACACATGCTCAGAAATACAGAGAAACACAGCACAGACACAGAGAAATACCCACAAACTCGCAAACACATATACACACATGGTCAGAAATCCAGAGAAACATTGCACAGACACAGAGAAATACACACAAACTCGCAAACACATATACACATGCTCAGAAATACAGAGAAACACATCACAGACACAGAGAAATACACACAAACGCGCAAACACATATACACACATGCTCAGAGATACAGAGAAACACACACAAACTCGCAAACACATATACACACATGCTCAGAGATACAGAGAAACACAGCACAGACACAGAGAAATACACACAAACTCGCAAACACATATACACACATGCTCAGAGATACAGAGAAACACAGCACAGACACAGAGTAATACACACAAACTCGCAAACACATATACACACATGGGTTCCTCAGTCTTCCAACACCCGATTCACTCCAGCAGCATCGTCACCCAACATCACCTAAAAAACCCACAGCAGAAACAGCTCTCTGGCAACACTTTAAAGCACATTTTTATTGCATGAACTTATGAAGTCTGGTAAGGGCAATGCCAAGCTCTGATTTATGTATGAACCCTTCTCACAGCCATGGAAACAACAAGCAAAACTTTCTTATGTGATCCCAACCCTAAACTTAATCCTAACCCTGATCCTCAAGTTCAAGTTTCAAGTTTCTCAATCTAAGCCTAATCCTAACCCTAAACCTAACCTCATTACTTACTGAAAACATATTGATATTAAAATCAGAACGAAACAGGAATATGACAGTGCAAGGCTGGATAGCATCTGCAGGCATTTATTGAAGTTAATGTGTATGGGTATGAAATTAACAACAGTGATGTTTAATGCTGAGGGTGAGGGTGATGATGATGGTGACAGTGGAGTGATTCACCCTAAATGTGCAGACAAAGGTGACTGGACCTCTCTGTCCACATGCATGGCCACAGAGATACAGCACCTGCAGACTGTTGCAGGCATCGCTGTGCTGTTCCACCTCGTTGCCACGGTGCCCCTGATGCTCTCTGACATCTTGGCATGCCAGTGTCAGCGTTGGGGGGGGGGCGTTATTGTCGCTCTCTGGGCTAAGCTCCTCCCACCAATGTGAACATCCTGGCCAAAGCAAACAGGTCTCGCCCGATTCCCAGCCAGTTCCCGGGGGCGGGTGGGACATGCCAAAACGTGGGATTAGAGGCTCCATGTAGCCGCTGCTGTCAGGACTAACCCCCCACCACCCCCTCCGGGGGCCTCGCGCTGCTGTGCTCAGCTCCCTGCCTCCACCTCGGATTCTGTTTACGCTGCTGCGGTGACCTTCACAATGCTGACCTGCCTGTTAGATAGAAAACTCCCCAAGGTCACACTCAGGCAGGCATGGCTATTTACCCAAGTCTGTCTGAAGTATGAGGTGCACATTTGGATTTATGGTGCTGGCAGATTAATGTGTTGCATTAAGTTAACAGAAGTGTGCAAAGGAAATAATACAAGTAAATATGTTTGTTCCCCGACACTTTTAGTTAGTTTCCCTGATTCTTACGATGTTTCCCATGACGGGTGTAACACGCAACACTCCAAGTTGAAAGTTAACGTCCTTTCTAACATTTATAGTTAAGAGCTCGAATGATTTAATCTGTGAAAATAGGTCTGCAGTCTGACTTCAGAGATTACGTTCACAGTTTAAATAAATGTGAAAAAAAACTGCTCACTTGACTAGTTTTCTTCCATTTTTTTCAGTGATGTTTACACTCGAAAAACTGCACTTGTTAAGTAACTAAACAAAGAGTGAACAAATGTGGGTGCCCCGAAGGGTATTTGAGCATAAATGATTTCATGGTATCTGACAAAATAAGAGATGTGCCATATTATAAGCATTATGGTACTGTCGTGAATAATTTATGAAGGTCGACGCCCCCTGCGATTATCAGGTTGGAGCCGGTGCTGTGGGAGGGGTGCTTCCATCAGTGCTGTCTCTTCCTGTCCCCTGTCTGATCTGGGGGCCCGGGTGGGACTCTGGCAACTCTCCCAATGCTAAGTCGTATGCAAACAGCTCTGCTGCCTGTCAGCACATTTTCGGGCTGGGCGGCACTGTGCTGATCCTCCTACATAGTGGACGCGTCTTCCCTCCAGGAGTTCATCCTCACCGCCGCGTTCAGAGAGCTCTGCAGCACCTCTCGCACGTCTGCCACCATGAGGTCGATGCCGCGATGCTAGGTGCCCGAGAGTTTTCCAACTCGCCTCATCACGCATAACTATTTTACTGCCATTCTGATCATTATCTTAACATCCCCATCCTTATATTATCCTTATATTAAATATCATTTGACTGTATGATTCTTGTTATTTTTCAGTGAGTATTCTTAAAACTACTTTTCCCTTAAGGCCCAGTTTACACTTGGTTTTAAAAGGTGAAAGTGATTAATCATCATTATTGATGCACCACAGTGCACAGCAACAAAACGTGTCCATATGTGACAGAGCGGTGGGCAGCTAATTCAGGGCTCAGGGAGCAGAGCTTGGGGGCAGTACCTTGCTCAGGGGACCTCACTGCTACTTTACTAGTCTGGGATTAAAACCAGCAACCTTTCAATCACCAGTGCACTTCCCTAACCAATAGGGCACCACTGCATCTTGGCTGATCGGGTCACAAATGGACAGCCAAGACACATCACTATTAACACCTGTGTCTGTCACGCGTCTCCAAGGTGTCCAGCTGACCGCTTGTGTTTACGCTTTTTGTAACTAGCTGTGTCACTTCTGCTAGAAATTGGCTGCATCCTAATTCAGGAGCTGCATCCTTAGAAAGAGCAGGTCTACCGAGTCCTTGTAGGCTGCGTCCTTCAAGGGTCTGCACAGCGAATCTTGGGACATGGGCTGCGAGCGATCCATCGAGTGGATCGTTCTTGACTCAGCAAAAGAAGTACACATTTCTAGGCTGCATTTGAAGGCACTTTTGTAATGGGGCAGCCTTGTTACACAGCTGTGACACATTCCTCCTTAGAATGCAGCCTTAATAGGATGGGCCCCCTGAATTAGGGCACAGCCATTATGACACCTTTGTCACGGGTCGCATCGGGACACATTAGTGTTCATACTACAATAGATATGTAGTTAAATGGCAAGTCTTGGCAAGTGGTTGTGTTTATACCGGTCTGCTTGTGATCCGATTGGCCAAGATGCATTTTAAAACCAAGTTTGAACTGGGTGCAAATCTCCTCAATTACTTCATTTTTCAGACCTGTGTGGATTGTATTATATTCCTGCAGGGCTCCTGCAGAGGGCGCTGGACGCCAATGAAAACGCCGTGATCCTCTTCCGCCTTAAATTTAGTGCATAAACAAGTTACCAAGTCTAATTTGAGTAGCGGAATGTCTACCACTAGGGCTGACAGTTCGCTAAGCAAGAACTCACTGATCGAATCGGATTTAATTATCGACCTCTTTTGCATTTTATAGTTTTACTGTCATATTGAATGGAATATGTAATTATTTAGAAAGTTTCTGTTGTTTTTCCATCGCGTTTTTTGAAGTTAATATTATATACCGTTAGGAATCTTGTTGCCTTCCGTAACACGTTTTTTCAAAGGATTCAGAAGATGTGAGGCGAGGTTTGCAAATTAATAGCAGCATGATGCACACTTTTCTGTTGTTCTTAAAGTATAAGAAGAAAATTGATTTCTAAAATGAACGACGATGTGGTCGCCTTAAGGCTTCGCTGATGAGCCTGACACCAGACGTTTTTCAGCATGCGTTTCTGATTCTCTCTGACTTTTTTAATTAAGAATCTATTCCGGTAAAATTGCCAAACTTACGCTCAGATTAGCTTCACATGACTGTGTCATTTTTCAGTGTTTGGATAATCAACGTCTCTTCAAAGAAAGATCTTAAATCCATTCTCACAGTAACAAAAGCACTGAGAACAGGTTTTCAGCCCCCGAGGAGCATTGGGTCACCATCCACATTCTCTCGGTAGAAATCCAAAACTCCTCCTAATTTCTGCCTGCAAACGGGAACGAATGGCTCTGTGGGAGAAGCAGGAGCCAGTGGCTGCAAACCAGGAAGCCTGTGAAATAATGCTGCAGAGCGGGCAGCTCGGAACAGCGCTCCGTTGCTATGGTCACAGATCATGTGGGTTTTAGAAAAATGTGTCCATGACAACAAACTGGCTAATAACGGCAAAGATACCACTGTGTGCTTTCCCAGGAAGTCGAGACCTGGATATAAGTCGGTGGGATTTCAGCAGTTCGGGGTTTTTGCTTTCTTTGAGGTATAACATGTTTTTGCTCAGAGTAAAAACAAACTCGTGTCATTTATCAAAATGAAGGCAAGCACTGCAGTACATGCAAGCTTCACGGTCAGTCATGCGGGCCGCAGCAGAGACCACCAGGACACCGTGAGAATCAGGCCTGCAGCTCTGGCTCGTGTTTTACTGACACCAGTTTCTGTTTGGGTGTAGAGATGAAATGAATCTCCCGTGTTCTGATGAAAAATGTCAGTGCTAATTACCATCAGTGAGTACATGTACGGTGCCAGTCGAAAGTTTGGACACACCTGTCCATGGAGAGGTTTTTGTATTATTTTCTACATTGTAGAATAATAATAAAATATAAAATAACATTTATGGAATTATGCAATGACCGCCAAAAAAAAAAGTATTTAACAAAATAATAATTTGATGGCGTAGGGGTGGAGCTCTGTGAGTTGGGACTTATGAGATTGCTGGTTCAAATCCCATGGTCGAGCCCTTGAGCAAGGCTCTTAACCCAAATTACTCTAGGGACCGGCTGGACCTAATTTCTGAACCCATGCGGGCCACAGCATGTCTGGTTCAGGCTCACACCCAGGGAACATGGGTTTGGGGCTCAGGTATGCAGATTAATTTGCAGTTTTCTATACTGACACAGGTTAGGTTGGATATTGGGAAGAGAGAAAATGAGGATTTAAAGAGGAAATTCAGTGAAATTATCTCATGTGATGCTAATGATTTCTATGGTAAAAAGCTGCACAGAATTGCGAATTCACTGGATTTCATAGGTAATGACACCAGCCCAGGGAGCAGTGGCAGGAAACAGGAGCAAAAAAGGGCACCTACTTCACAACATGGCGCTCGACATTGCTAGAAGGGTGCACATTATCACACATTATCAAATTCTCTTGCCCTAGAGGGCACATCTTAATAAACGATTGCTTAAAGAGGAAACCTAAATCATTTATTTTTACCATTTGAGGGGCAGTCAATAGGGCAGCTTTTTATAACTGTCCAGTGAAGCATTCCGTAAATCAAGAATATATATAAAGTTTAATATAGCCTATAATCACACAAACATAAGGCAGAACACGCGATTTCAGTTTAAATCCTCACTAATAACTTTTTCCTTTGCATTTGCAAATCTGCATGGAGATTTAAAAGCTTCTTTGCCGAAGTCCGGGGTAGGGACTCCATCGCACTGCTGAGACGGTGTGTGAGCAGCACCGAACCGGGTGGCAGCGTCTCTTAGCACTGTTCCCGACCAGGACCCAGGACCCAATGTGTGAAGCCCCCGTTTGCACTAATAGTGACCGACAGCGGAAGGCAGGCGGAAAACATTAGGAAGGCATCATTAGGACGCTGACATATTGATGTGGCAGCTTCAGAACCCCGCAGAGAGCTCCTGCAGACGCTTCCGTGAGCGGATTTGACAGAGTAGTCTCTGCCGACCCACCTCCTTCGCTCCGGCTGCGTCTCACATGTGCAGCAGTCAGTCTGCATTATGCAGCCGTGTAAGCCCGCTCGCTCCGTCCGTCTTTTAAAGGCGACCCCGGCTTTAATAGTTTCATCACCGAATGAAGCATCATTTTCCTTTGGAGCGGATCCATTTGCAGCCATCGCGTCCAAGCATGATAGTCGTACAGTTTACACTTCAGCTTTATAAAGCCACTAATAACAGTAATGCATGTTAAGTAATGTATGTACCGTACTGTTCAGTTTTTACGTTTTAACTGACATTACTTGCACTCATTCGGAATTATGCCGTATGCCCAGATTGAGTACTCTGTCCGCTCAGTCGGCAGGAGACTGCGGTCTACTCGGTGTTATTCCTGAAAATGTCCAGCGGAGGGCGCTGCAGCGCCGCCCATCGCCCACATGGCCGGCGAGCCTGGCCGGCTGAAGGTGGGCAGACCAGCAAAGACGGTGTACTGGGAGGCGACACCGCCTCAGGCATAAAGCCATTCTTTGCCAGACCGAGTTTAAGAGGCTTGAACTGGGTTTGTGTCTGCGTTTTAGTGTCTCAGGCATTAGATGACCTCTTATCTCTTTATAATATACCACACAATGTAAACACTGTAGTGTTTTGTTGCACTTATGTGTGCTCCGCTTGTAAAATGTGTGATAGGTAAAACAGACCCAAAACATGAAGAAGATTTGAGGCTAAAACGGAACAACATTCCTCTCAGCTGCTCACATTTACTCCTCAGAGCCACAGGCACTGTTGTGTTTTATTCTCAGGATAAACAAAGATGCTTTTCATCGAGACCCTATAAAGTTATTTCTAGTGCAACCCAGACCATGAAAACCTGAGAAATCATCATAAATCCTTCACAGCTAGAAAATCGCGGACAGTTCAGTTCTGTGCTAACAAAACACAAAATGACATAAAAAAAATATTTACCATGATAAAGAAATGGGGGTTAGTCTACAAGGTCTCCTCTCGCATAGTTTGTGTGATAAGAGGCAGAGTGTGTGTGATATAGAGGCAGTGTGTATGTGGCATGGAGGCATTTGTGTGTGTGATGTAGAGGCAGTGTGTATGTGACAGATGCATTTGTGTGTGTGATACAGAGGCAGTGTGTATGTGGCATGGAGGCATTTGTGTGTGTGATATAGAGGCAGTGTGTATGTGGCATGGAGGCATTTGTGTGTGTGATATAGAGGCAGTGTGTATGTGACAGATGCATTTTTGTGTGTGATACAGAGGCAGTGTGTATGTGGCATGGAGGCATTTGTGTGTGTGATATAGAGGCAGTGTGTATGTGACAGAGGCATTTGTGTGTGTGATATAGAGGCAGCGTGTATGTGACAGAGGCATTTGTGTGTGTCATATAGAGGCAGTGTGTGTGTGACATAGAGGTTTTTGTGTTTGAAACAGAAGCATTAGTGTCTGTAGCATTATTGGAGTATGTCTGTAGATGGTGAAGACCTTTGTAGACATATTGCTGGGGATAATTTGAAGTCCATGAAAAACTGTGTGTTTAATGATGAGATTGTATCAGATCCCTTGAGCTATGTATTTATGTAAGGATTAAAATCCAGTTTAAAAATTTTGTTTAGCCACTGTGTGGCGGGGGGGAATTAAGCTCCCCCACTGAATCCATGAGTTGCAGGTTCCCATCAGCTGCTGATATCTGCAGATCCCAGTCCTGTTAAGAGTGTTGCTCTGCCCTTCTCCTCTGCCTCTCCCACTCAAAATTTAAGCAGGATGCTGATTGGACAGCAGCAAAACCACATCAAACTTGTCGCTTAGGTTTGCTTTACAGGGCAGCTCTGAGAAGTGGAGCTGCTGGTGTTCAGTGTGGAACTTTAAACATGTTGTCTGGCCAGCGGCTGTACCTGTAAAGGAAGGAAAGCTTCCGGCCAAGGGAGGTCCCCCAGGGGCAGAGTGAACAACCAGCCTCGCTGCTGTGATTCACCCTGCATGCGGGACGCCATTGTTTAAGATCTCAGTCTCGAGTGCAGCCAGCTCACGGTTGCCACAGTCTGTTGCTATGGAGACTGCATCCCCCTGCAGGTGTACGGAGCACGGCACACGCTGGCCCACTCTGGCGCTGTGTTCCGGGTGAGTGGCAGGTCTCTGGTACCAGTCAGTGAGATGTTGCATTTTGGATACTGGAAGCCTTTCTGGTTTCTGTGCTCCTCTGAGGATCCCTGACAGACACCTGCTGCCGGCCAGATTCCACATTCAGATACGACAGCAAAACTTTTCACACATGATGAATGGGTGGGACAGCAGCCACGTTGCTGAAAAGGTTACCTATGTCACCATGATGTCTGGTTTCCAGGACATCTCAGGCCCTTCAGGAGAACCCATGTTAGATAGAGCACCTGAGGTTCTACCCAAGATTTATAAAGGGAAAATAGCCCTAAGGTGTTGGATTGTTGGATAAGGTGTTATGCATGACCCCCAGAAAGAGCTGATCCCCCCAGCTCCCTTGCGGCTGTGCCTCAGAGATGGAAAACACTTTGGAGCAGAAATTTTATTGTTAATATCCCAATAACCCTAGAGTTACACTCGTGGAGAGGGTTGAGCGTGAGCTCTTTGTGGAGATCACAGTCCATGAGTGAATTGTCCGTGCTTTAATGCCGCCTGCTGATGATCTCTACCACCACTATGGTGAGCAAACAGGTGAAACATCCTGATCTGGAACTTTAGAACCAAGGGCTTAAATGTGTAGAATGACCAAAGAGCAATGATCAACAAATGAGGAAACGTTTCATTGAGACCATAAAAAGTTATTTCTAGTACAATCCAGACTGCGAAAACATGAAAAATCTTATAAAACCTTCACAGCTAGAAAGACAGAGACAGTTCATGTCTGGGTTCATAAAATACAAAATATAAATATTTACCATGTTAAAGAAATGGCAGTTTGTCCACAAGGTCTCCACTTGCTCTGTGTGTGTGACACAGAGGCAGAGTGTGTGTGATACACAGTTGTCCCTCGTTTATCGCATTTAATCCGTTGCAGACTGAAGTGAATTTGTAGTTAGAGCATAGAAAACCTGTTTACAACCTTCTAAATACAGTTTTTAACATTATTAGAGCCCTCTAGACATGAAACAACACCCTTTAGACACCATTACACTCATATTGTCCAATATATTAGACAAAATAAGAGAAAATAAGACATATTAGACATTACAAATATCATATTATTATTATTGTACATTTAATTACGCACACACATACACAGTTCTTACTACTAACCTATGAAAATAAGAAGAAGCAGAAGGCTTAGAATAAGCAGCACATTTAGGAGCCATCGTGGGCCTTAGATAAAAGTTCTCAGAAATCGCAAACACAAGAGCAAAGGTGCTTCCGATACGTAGCGATGTCGAAGGGTGTATGAGAGACACGAACTTGCGTGAGGCTGAGCCAGTCAGTGGCCAGGATAGGAAGAGGATATAACTGACGCGCTGTATCATTTACACTGTCTCAATCAACTTTTTAATGAATATACAGTACTGTATATACTTTAATGAGCACAGTACTGTATATACTTTAATGGGCACAGTACTGTATTTGAAAAAACCATGATAGAGTGAAGCCGAGAAAGTTGAAGCACGAAGTGACGACTGTAGAGGCATTTGTGTCACTGACGTTACTGACACACTTATAGAGAAATGCAATTTGCAGTAAGTTACACTATTACCGTGAAACAAAGCGTTTGCCTTGGAACTAATCTGAGCATGTTCCTCATTCCGCTAACCCGTGTTGCGTGGCATGAGGGCTTCAATGCAATGACTGCTCAACCCTGACTCATTGCTGTTACATGCATTAACACACAGAGCACATGCATTTACACACAGTTCCACTTGTACATTACTAACTGGAATTTTGTTTCTTGGGTGCTGGAAGCCCTTTTCTCCATGACGGCTAAATAAGGAGACGGAGAATTCTGGGATGGCTCCGATATCTTCTGAGAGACTTGCGGGTTTGCTCTGACTTGTCGGATGCCGTTGACCGCGAGGTGCCTCCCTCTGTGTGCGCAATGAACATTCAGCTTTCCTGCAGATTTGAACCTAACTGGGGTTGACTGTCAGGCCTTGTTAGCTTAGCGCTGCACGTCCCTTCCTGTGGGGAGAGCTGGCTCTGTAAATAGATTTCTAAATGTGGATTACCTCGGTTGGAAGGGAAGGCCTACGATGCAAAGTCCCCTCCACCCCTAACCAGGATACAAATCTAAGGTCCTTTTCTGGTTCCTCACACAGTGTCTGTGACAGGAGGTCCCTGTATGTGCCAGTGATCCCTGTGTTGGGGATCTCTGTGAGGGTCTTTGTTAGGAGACGCTGGTTCCATCCTGATTACGGAGAAGAAGTTCTCACTGGAAAGAGGATTATCCTGACTTGTGAAAGCGACTGTTAAATGCCTTACAATCACTCCTGACCAAGCAACAGATCTTTTTAGGACGCTGCAAGTAATTTAAAAAAAAAATCTAATTTCTGGTCCCTTCCTAGTGGGAGAAGCAAAGATAAAGAGTCAAATTTGATCCAGGTAGCACGGATGCAAAGGCACCTATGCCCTGTGTGGCCCTTGGTCCTTTGCCGCAGCATGTGGCCCCTGTGTGGCCCCTGTGTGGCCCCTGGTGAGGCCCCTGGCGAGGCCACCGCGGCTGGGACTGACTGTCAGAGGCGTGCATCTTCGCATTTCATTCTCCGCAGATGGAGCGCCAGCACCCATCTGGTAAAGCTGACGGCCCCTCATCCGCTCTCTGGGGAAGTCTGTGGTTTTGTTTACTGGCAGCACCGCCCCCCTGTGCAGTGAGAGACTCCGGCAGGCTCGTGGTTTGGATTTCGCGACATAGGTCACATGACACCGGGTGGTATAGCGACAGCCCCCCCCGAGTCTGCAGGTGGATGGCAGGGGGGTGTGGGGGTGATCAGCGTCAGTGGGTCTCTCAGGAGAACTACGAATTCTGCTCACAAGTATAGCAGAACCCCATTAGAAAACCTCTGAAAATTAAATTCAAAAACTGTAACTGGGAAATCCAACAGGAATATTTACCAACACAGCAGCAGTCATATGGCCTAATTATGATCCCTCTCTCGCTCGCTCTTGTGCTCTCTCTCTCTCGCTCTGTCTTAAGCACACATGCCATCTTTGGTATCTCCTCAGTGCCTAGGATGCTCTCCCAATTCAGCCAATACATGTATGGGTCATACATGATTTAAACAAAGTTGTAAAGATATGTGCGTAAAATCAAGACTGTAATGAAAGAGGGAGCCATTACTAAAAGGAAGGTAGTGATTAGCGAATATCATCCGCGAGCAGAAGGGCAAATGAAAGGCCCTGTATATTATGTAATTAAAGGCAGAGTGAGCCTGTGGGGAACGCCAGTACTGATAGGCTTCTTCACATTGCAGGGATATTCCACTCAGGTCAATTTCAGATGGAAATCAAGCTGGTGAATCAACACTGCCAGTGTATTCCAAAGAATGTCCAGAGCAGACACATCGCCACTGTAAACAGCAAACGCTGAGATTCATTCCAACATTGACACTGAACAGTACGGAATGCTGACTTCCAGAACCTGCTAGCTGATCACTAATGCAGTCTGCGGCCAGCTTTCATGTGAGCGGAGCTTGTTAATGTAACCAGTCCTTAATGGCACAGCATTCTACACAGGGAACGGAAGAAGCTTTTGTGACACAAAGACACAGGTCCCTTCCTGGGTGAGCTGTGGGGCTGGGGGGGGGGCGGGGGGGGGGGGTGTCGTGTGGGGGCTGCCTGACAGCGCAGCTGCTGTATTGGTTGCCGTAGCTACTAGAAGCATGCTGATTCAGAGCACTCACACATTCATAACACATTCAAAATATACAGAGCACATCTGGAATGCTCGGAACATTAGGAACCCATGTAGAACATCTAGGATTTGGAACTTGCAGAATGTTCGGGACAAATTCAGAGCGCATACAACAGCCATGACCCATTCAGGACATATTTAGAACAACCGGGAATGCATAATGCAATTGGGAGCTGTTTTCAACACTCCAAACATTCTCACCAAACGAGTGTTTTCACCTGGAACTCCGAGTGGAAGCTGTGACTTTACCCTCCCTGTGCCATACACTGAAGACTAATGGATCTACAGGTGCCTGGTTCTTTGGAGGATCTCCAGCAGGGCTGAAGCACGGGACCGGTCACAACAGCAGTATCATAGCAACAAAATGTTTAGAGATGTCTTCTTTGTAAGGACATCTACTCCAGGGTATTATAAGTAGAGAGCCGTTTCACAAACATTAATGCAGTCTTGTAATATAGCTGCCTCAGGGTATTAGAATCACCTTAATTTTAGGGCTATAGACTAATGAGTGGGGTTGTACTCTGAATATCACACTGAATACAGTGAATATAAATATTTCACCGGCTCCTAAAAAGGGGAGATATGCTACATTTTATCTGAGGTAGTCTAGATAACAAGCGGTTGTACTTAGTAATAACTTACAATGACAATCAGACAGGCTGGATATACTGCAAAGTCTGAGCCCTTTTAGTAAATAAAGCTATCAAATAAATACATTATCATCATATTATGTCTGTATGTCTGAAAAGGAGCAGAGTGTGACTAACACATAATAATTAGTGCCATGGGATGTCAGATATAGAATACAGAGGCTTTGGAACTGACTGTTGTTTCCGATGGGAGATTGTCTAGAAGAAAGAAGGTGACTGAGATCCTGCTAGACCCCCTCACTGCAGGCTTTAAGGCTCATTTCCATTGATTCACAAGAGCTGTGGGATTTCGACTGTAGTCACTGCACATTCTGGCAGGTTTTGTTTTGTTGCTGAATGACAAAAATACACAAGCATAAAAATGCCACCTGAAACATAAGGAGATGTGAGGTCAGAGCTGCGGCAGTCTGTCCCAAAGATGCTCGGGACTCAGCAAGCGAGTGACCCACTGGGCACAGAGGGAAAGGCTCCCAGGACTCTGCGAGTGAGTGACCCACTGGGCACAGAGGGAAAGGCTCCCAGGACTCTGCAAGTGAGTGACCTGCTGGGCACAGAGGGAAAGGCTCCCAGGACTCTGCGAGTGAGTGACCCGCTGGGCACAAAGGGAAAGGCTCCCAGGACTCAGCGAGCGAGTGACCCACTGGGCACAGAGGGAAAGGCTCCCAGGACTCTGCGAGCGAGTGACCCACTGGGCACAGAGGGAAAGGCGCCCAGGACTCTGCGAGTGAGTGACCCACTGGGACAGAGGGAAAGGCGCCCAGGACTCTGCGAGCGAGAGACCAGCTGGGCACAGAGGGAAAGGCGCCCAGGACTCTGCGAGCGAGAGACCAGCTGGGCACAGAGGGAAAGGCTCCCAGGACTCTGCGAGTGAGTGACCCACTGGGCACAGAGGGAAAGGCTCCCAGGAC
>JAODKM010000008.1:4051231-4071356 GCA_026780845.1 Petrocephalus sullivani | reverse complement strand
AGAGGGAAAGGCTCCCAGGACTCTGCAAGTGAGTGACCCGCTGGGCGCAGAGGGAAAGGCTCCCAGGACTCTGCAAGTGAGTGACCCGCTGGGCGCAGAGGGAAAGGCTCCCAGGACTCTGCAAGCAGGTGAACCGCCGGCCAGAGAGGGAAAGGCGCCCAGGATTCGGCGAGCAAGTGACTCGGCACAGAGGGAAAGGCTCCTGGGATTTTATGAGCGAGTGACTCACTGGGCACAAAGGGAAAGCAGCCCGGGACTCAGCGAGCGAGTGACTTGCTGGGCACGGAGGGAAAGGTGCCCGGGACTCATTGTGTAAGTGACCCACTGGGCACGGAGGGAAAGGCACCCGGGATTCGGCACAGAAGGATAGGTTCCACAGCCAATGAGACGTGATCCAGCTGAGGAGCATTGATGATACCGTCTATGCATTCTCTGTTTTTGTCTCTGCATTTTTGGCCTTTTTAGGAAGGTATTTGAGTCCAAATCGCTTCACGGGGAAATTGGAAGGACAGACAGAGTTGAGCAGAGGCCAGTATATTCTCTGGAACCAGTGTTTCAGAAAGTCCAGAAAGGACTAATCCAGACCAAGGTTTAGTTTCAACAAACCAGTTTAAAGTGTCGCAGTAACAGAGTAGTCAACTGGTTGGTTGAAATGAAACCTTAGTCTGGATTAGTACTTTCTGGACCTAAACTTGTCTGTAATGGATTACTTTCATGAGTAGCTTCCCCAACACTGTCTGGATCAAGCCCAGAGCTACAGCCAGGAACAAACCTACAGGACTGGTAGTGCATGAAGATCTCTGCACTGTGTAACCAAGGTGAAGACACAGCAGGATACATCAGTGTTTCCCAGTATAGTCCACATTTTTGCTCACTCCCAACTCCCAAGACACCTAAACTAAATTGCCCCTCGGGGACAAATAAAGTTTTTTGATGTGATTTGATAAATCAGGCAGTCGGCGCTGTAGAGCTGGGAGCTGTGAGGGAGCAAAAATGTGGACTGTCTGGGGTCCCGAAGAATTGGATTACACTGAGTTACAGGGAATGGCTCCTGACCCAGGCACTTTTTGCTGCTTTTAAATGACTCTTTCTGCAAATAAACTGCACTTATTAAGAAAAAAAAACTTACTCTTTCTTTTTCTTTATTTCTTTCTCTCTCTCTTCCTTCCTTCCTTCCTTTCTTTTTCTTTGTTTGCCACTGGTGCCCTAATGTTTAGGGAAGTGCCCTTGTGTACGTTGTTGGTTTGATTCCCTGACCTGCGAGGTACCCTGAGCAGGTTCCTACCCCCAAGCACTGCTCCCCAGGTGCTGAATTAGCTGCCCACCACTATGCCCCAATGTCACATATGGGTTACATGCAGAGGACACATTTTGTTGTTGCGTGCCATAGTGTGCCACCAATGACAATTAATCACTTCACTTATTAAAGAAAGCGAATCACTTTCAATAACCACTTATCCCACCTCACAGGGTCCATCCTGAATTTGGATCGTCTGTCCCAGGACACTCGCCCACGCTAAGAATGCCGAGGTGGTTTATGGGAAAACCCACAACAGCCGGCATCTTAGCGGATTTCCTGCACGTGGAATATTAGTTTGACTTTCCTCTCCACAATTGACAGAACACATTATGGACACCCACAAGAATGTGATCGCAAAAATCATCCAAAAATCGTTATCAACCGTCTCAACACCTACAGCAGTTACCATAACTACCGAGCGGAGCAGTGAGGAGCGCACGCAAGGGTGCGGCAGCCACAGCTGACACAGTTTGCCATGAGGGCTGAGTCTGGCCCGTGTGGGTAGACGGTTTATGCAGCGTGAATGTATGTAGCGTAGGAAGCGGCCCCTGGGGTGAACAGTCCGTCCTTGTCCTGGTGTGAACAGCCAGCTGTCTACAGAAGATGAGGTTCCGGAATGGGAATGAGACATCTGCAGCCAGAGAGAAGGCGGGGCTTCCTGACGTAAGGAGTGGGCTTAAGGAATGCGCTGGACAAAGTGGATTTCCTCTCAGTTGGCTCAGTTACATTTATTTTATACCACAAAACAACAAAACCAGACCAAATCCAATACGGCAGATTAATACGAATGTGTCATTTTTCCTTTAGTTTTGAGTGGAAGATTTTTCTACGATTAATGACCACTCTGAGTAACTTCCCATGTCCTATGGACCAACCGGCATCTCATGGCATTAAAATGTCTTTTTCAGTGATACTAACAAAGCATTTCATTAAAGAGAAACGTGTTTGGCAGGGAACCCACGGCTGACCTTTTACTGAAGACCACATCATTCTGGCGAAGAGCGCAAACACAAAGCCACAACCACATAGTTCTGCCTTGTTTTTTTCTGAATTTATTGGTAAAAGCAAGCGGATGTAACATCTGTTTCAGTGACCAGTCTGTTCTACAAACACACATGTTGCACTTACATATAACACAAATAAAAGAAGAAAACATATAAAACAAAAAGTTTTCAAAGGCCGACATGTTAATTTTTCTATTTCTTTAATACCCCTACATTGTACAGCCATTCTCAAAGGAAGGGGGCCTGCACATTGGTATATGTGGTACGACTATATTAGCATGTGAAACATCTTTGTGCATGTAATGTAATGTCTATAATATATAGATTGCAGTGCACGCTGTTTGTGAATAGGCTTCCAGTTTAAATTTTACAAATGATTCTTCAAAAAATAAATCTGACTACTAATCTAATTGTGCTTATAGGTTTAGTATTTTTAAATGCTAAACTATAAATGGCAAAACGCTCTTGAGACTAGACGGAAAACAGGGACAGAAATTTGGTGGGAGCCGCGAGAGGTCCGCAGCCCCGGCAGCACGCACGGCGACGCTTTTTATAGCTCATGATTTCATTTTATGGGAGCCGATGGGAGGAAACCGACCCCAGTCCTGCGGGTCCGAAGCGCCGAGACGCGCTTTTGAAGCTGCGAGTCACGTGACGCGGCCGCCGCCGTCCGCGCACCTTAATGCATGTCTGACCACAGCAGCCGCAGCGCCTGGCGTCCACACCATGCATGCCAGCGCCTGATATAGCAGGCTCTCCCCTCGCATGCAGGATCGGCAAGCTCTGCTCCGCCTGCAGTCCCAGGCAGCAGCGCGACTGCAGCAGCGGATGGGAACGCCGGGCTGCGCCCTGCCGCTAACAGGACACTGCGTGCGTGTTTGGGGCTCTGGCGCTGAGAAGATGTGAGGAGCAGCAAGCCCTTTTCTCCCTCGGCGGCTCCACGGAGCAAAATGCAGAAAGGGATGCGAATCAATGACGGGCACATCACTTACCTGGGTCTCCTGGCGAAGAAGGACGGCACCCGGCGCGGCTGTCTGAGCAGAAAGAGCTCGGACAACACGAAATGGCACAGCAAGTGGTTCGCGCTGCTGCAGAACATGCTGTTTTATTTCGAAAACGATTCCAGCTCCCGGCCATCGGGATTATACCTGTTGGAAGGATGCGTGTGCGACCGGGCACCGTCCCCCAAACCCTCTCTCTCAGGCAAGGAGTGTTTAGAGAAGCAGGTAGGGTGGTTTCATGGCAACTTCATGGGGGTTATTCTGCTTGCATGGGCATCGGCGGTTTATGGCAAATAGTGTGTAATAAGCAGGCATAGCGCAGGATCTCTGCCTTCCGCAGTCAGTGCGGTTATGTGCCTGTGCATGGGGAAGGAGCCTGGAGAGGCACCTGTGCGCCAGCACCATTACACCATCCCTCTGCTGATGTGCCTATTTACAGCCTTTATTTGTAGTTGATCAGTCGCATTTAGTGGCACAAAAAGAAGTTGAATTCGGACCAAGTTAGAGAGCGTGCGCGGTTATGTAACGTACAGTACGCATCTTATTAGCACATTATTTCTCAATACAATTTGGTGGGAACACTGCGATACTGTAACTTGAATTAGCGTTACAGTATCGCAGGCCACAAATTATCCGATGCAGCAGACCACTAATTATCCGATCTTTGTTAATTACACGCCTATTTTGATTATATATATATATTTTGCAGCCGTGTCACATACAGAACAAAGAACATTAAGATATTGGTTCAAGTTCAGATTGCAGTTTAGCAATCCAGCTTACCCTCAATAAAATGAATATTCTAATGGTTTTAATGAAGGAAATCGGAATAAACAGTGCGGTTCGAAAAGGGCCTTTACGGCGCCACCTTGCGGAGAAAAAGTCTATTGTCACAACCCGTTTGACGTGCTGATTTTATTTTGCCAATCGATATTAATAGCATCCTACCTTGGCAACCGCGTCTTCTCGCCCCAAGTTTCATTTAAAATATTGTGTAATTTTGCTGAATTTCGTTTTGTGTAATAAACACTTGTAGTTAGGTATGGCCTTTTCTAATTCTACACTAGAGTACTAAAGAATCACATAAACAGGTAACCAAACAAGCAAATAAGAAAATAAATTGAGAAAGTTTATCCTGTTCACACTTTAGCCGACATTTCCACAGTGAAACATACAGGTTCTGTTTAAATGATTGTATTACAGTCAGTGAAGCATGTATTGTAAATAGGTCATGCCACTTTAATTTTACAGACGTGATTTATTAATTTCCGGAAAGCCTTCCTGTCCTCGGCTATGACCAGCTATAGATGCTTTATGGATGAAGGGGACCTCGTGTTCTTTTCCTGATCTGATTCCTGGGCTTAGCTGCATCTGCAGCATCATCTCTGTGTTAGTCTGGGTTTAGCCAATGTCAGAAGTCCCTGCTGGATGGGGCAGCACCACCCCACCAGTCCCAGTACCTGGCCGTTGTCACAGTACCTTCGGTTTTGGTTTTTTAACAGTTTTCCTATAAATAACGGTACAGCAATATGATTCTCTAAAGATTCGTTCGGCAGTAATACACAGGAAAACACTTTGAGGTACACTAGGTAATGGTACTTGGTTTAATTACTATGATTCTGTGGTTTTAAGGTAGTAGATATGTAACCTTGTATAACTTAATATGCATACTGACCAGAGGCCACCATTGTGCTGATAGTTGTCCTGGAGGAAGGAGACCAGGCTGTGATTATTCTTGGGGTGGTCAGAGTACTGGTTTGCACAGCTCACGGGTAGGGGTGGTGTGCTTCTTCAGATGGGGAGCGTGCGTGCTTCAGATGGGGAGTGCGTGTGCTTTTGATGGGAGTGTGCGTGCTTCAGATGGGGAGTGTGCGTGCTTCAGATGGGGAGTGCGCCTGCGTCAGATGGGGATTGCGCATGCATCAGATGGGGAGTGTGTGTGCATCAGATGGGGAGTGCGTCTGCGTCAGATGGGGCACGTGTGTACTTCAGATGGGGAGTGCGTCTGCGTCAGATGGGGATTGCGCATGCATCAGATGGGGAGTGCGCCTGCGTCAGATGGGGCACATGTGTACTTCAGATGGGGAGTGCGCCTGTGTCAGATGGGGAGTGTGTATGCTTCAGATGGGGAGTGTGTGTACTTCAGATGGGGAGTGTGCCTGCGTCAGATGGGGAGTGTGCCTGTGTCAGATGGGGAGTGTGTATGCTTCAGATGGGGAGTGTGCGTGCTTCAGATGGGCAGTGCGCCTGCGTCAGATGGGGAGTGCGCCTGCGTCAGATGGGGAATGCGCCTGTGTCAGATGGGGAGTGTGTATGCTTCAGATGGGGAGTGTGCGTGCTTCAGATGGGGAGTGCGCCTGCGTCAGATGGGGAATGCTCCTGTGTCAGATGGGGAGTGTGTATGCTTCAGATGGGGAGTGTGCGTACTTCAGATGGGGCGTGCGTCTGCGTCAGATGGGGAATGCGCCTGTGTCAGATGGGGAGTGTGTATGCTTTAGATGGGGAGTGTGTGTACTTCAGATGGGGAGTGTGTCTGCGTCAGATGGGGAATGCGCCTGTGTCAGATGGGGAGTGTGTATGCTTCAGATGGGGAGTGTGCGTACTTCAAATGGGGAGTGCGCCTGTGTCAGATGGGGAGTGTGTATGCTTCAGATGGGGAGTGTGCGTACTTCAGATGGGGCATGCGTCTGCGTCAGATGGGGAGTGTGCGTGCTTCTGATGGGGAGTGTGCGTGCTTCAGATGAGGAGTGTGCGTGCGCCCGATGGGGCGCGTGTGTACTTCAGATGGGGAGTGCGCCTGCGTCAGACCGGGCGCATGTGTGCTTTAGATGGGGAGTGTGCGTGCTTCAGATGGGGAGAGCGCCTGCGTCAGATGGGGAATGCACCTGTGTCAGATGGGGAGTTTGTATGCTTCATATGAGGAGTGTGCGTGCTTCAGATGGGGGTTATGCTGCTTCAGATGGAGAGTGTGTGTGCTTCAGATGGGGATTGTGCTGCTTCAGATGGGGAGCGCGCGTGCGTCAGATGGGAAGCACGCATGCTTCAGATGGGGAGTTTGCGATGGGGAGTGGCTTGCGTCAGATGGGGAGCACGCATTCTTCAGATGGGGAGTGTGCGATGGGGATTGTGCGTGCTTCAGATTGGGATTGTGTGTGCTTCAGATGGTGAGTGCGCCTGCGTCAGATGGGGAGTGTGCCTGCGTCAGATGGGGAGTGTGCGTGCTTCAGATGGGGAATCCGCCTGTATCAGATGGGGAGTGTGCCTGCGTCAGATGGGGAGTGTGCGTGCTTCAGATGGGGTGTGTACGTACTTCAGATGGGGATTGTGCTGCTTCAGATGGGGAGTGTGTGTGCTTCAGATGGGGATTGCACTGCTTCAGATGGGGAGCACGCGTGCGTCAGATGGGGGGCACGCATGCTTCAGATGGGGAGTGTGTGATGGGGAGTGTGCTTGCGTCAGATGGGGAGTGTGCTGCTTCAGATGGGGATTGTGCTGCTTCAGATGGGGCGCATGTGTGCTTCAGATGGGGAGTGTGCCTGCGTCAGATGGGGCGCATGTGTGCTTCAGATGGGGAGTGCGCCTGTGTCAGATGGGGCACGTGTATGCTTCAGATGGGGAGTGCGCCTGCGTCAGATGGGGAGTGTGCGTGCGTCAGATAGGGAGCGTGCTTGCTTCAGATGGGGAGCGTGCGTGCTTCGGATGGGGAGCATGTGTGCTTCGGATGGGGAGCGTGCGTGCTTCAGATGGGTGGTGTACATGCTTCAGAGGGGGATTGTGCGTGCTTCAAAGGGGGATTGTGCGTGCTTCGGAAGTGTCTGAAACTTTGGGGAGTGTACCCCCCAGGTTATGAATGCCTAAGGTTTCTCACATCCTATATGCCCTCCAGGAATTCTGATATCAGAATAAGTGTTAGTCTTATTAGTAGCCAAGAGATACGCAATAGAAGGGGGACTAGCAGGGTTATTATGGAGATGATAAGATGAGTCTCGCTTTAAAGAGAACATCTGGAATAAGGTCTGATATGTATGATATGCCTGTCGTCCCCATGATCAGCTGCTGTCCATGGCGCCACTTGTGTGGATGGTAACTCTGAAACCCGTGTCTGTACTGGTTCTGCCTTTCAATTCTGTGCCTCCGGCACAGGACACACATTTTATACGTTCTGGTTGTCATGATCTCACTGCGGATTTTAGGTTTCGTCTACCTGGAGCCGCTTTCATTATGTAAGTAGTAGGGCTGTCAAAATTGACGCGTTAACGCGGATTAATCCAGCGTTGTGATTAATCCGATTAAATATATTAACGGATTAATCCGCGTTAACGCGTCAATTTTGACAGCCCTAGTAAGTAGTAATGCCCAAATGCCGCGGGGTAAAATCGTGTGCCCGGCCTCCCGTTGGAAAGTAAGTCAGTGTGGCCTAAGGTGTCACCCCAGGGTGGGGATTCCCAGAAAAGACCAGGCCAGGTGGCACATGCTGGGACGTGCTCATTATGGGATGCCTCTACTGCTGTGACAGTACAGACCTCTAGATCCCTTACTGGCTGTATGGAATTAGCCAGTAAACGCGCTTGACTGGGAGAGCTGGAAGGTGTTATCTTTGTGGGTCAGAGACGCCCTTGCGTGTGGAAGCAGACGAAGCCCGTACTGTTTGCAGGAAGGGAGCAGCTCTTTCCTTTCAGTCTTTACCCTCATCTTCTTAGACTGAGTGCTGTACCTTTTAAATGTCCTTACACTCCATTTAAAAATAACTGTGTTGAAATGGGCAGTTACTATGGCAACCAGTACTTGCGCTCAAAAAAGTAAAGTTTAAAGACGCGTAACGTGGATGCGAACTCGAGGTCAGTCGTCACTGCCGTCTGGGCCAGGTCTCAGCGTTTAGTGTGTCGGTGAGGTCGTCGTGTTCACGGAAGGGGACACCGTTTTCAAGCTGAACGTCGGGTACCCTCCCAGAAAAGTCTCGCTGAGGAGAAAGTGGCTGGAGCAGAGCCAAGGGGAACCTTGAAGCGTCATGGTGACTGTAACAGCGAGCATTAGTGACCTGACTGCCGGGCTGGGGGAGGAAGCCTCTCAGCACCACAGTTGTTCACATTTTCACTATATATTATGTACTGCATAGACACATGAAGAAACACACATTTGGACATGTAGTATTATTGGGAACACGGTGGCGCAGTGGTTAGCACTGTTGTCTCACGCCTTTGGAACCAGGGTTTGAGTTTCTGCTCATGTTCTTGAGTCATCGTGGGTACTCTGGTTTCTCACCACTGTCCAAAAACATGCCCCTGGCATCGGCTCTGGACCCCCCGTGACCCTGAGTAGCACAAGCGGTTGCAGAAGATGGATGGATGGAGTGCTATATGGTCTTGATTGGCATCCTTTCATGGGTCACACTCTCCGATGTTATTTATTCCAGTATACCCGCTGAAGTGTTCCGTGTGCCAGGAGATGGGACAGCTGGGATTAGCATTGCTGGGATTAGCACAGATGGGATTAGCATTGCTGGGATTAGCATAGCTGGGATTAGCATAGCTGGGATTAGCATTGCTGAGATTAGCACAGCTGGGATTAGCATTGCTGTGATTAGCATAGCTGGGATTACTTTGAAGGTTTGCACATCCGCTTCACATTTCACATCCTCCAAAGCTGAGAAATGTCCTCCGGGCTTGTAGCCTGATGGGTGCGGTGATTGTGAGGATGCTGGGGAATTAAACAGTGGGCTGATCTGATGGATATTGCCCTGTCTAGTTACATCACCAGGGACGTTTAATGAGGGATTTATCTTTAATAATGTTTTTGGGGTATGTACTGAAGCGGAAGGATCTTATGAGTGTGTGTGTGTGTGTGGTGGCCATTAGGGTTGTGACGATGAGGAAATTTCCCCACCGGTATCACCGTGCGGGTGGGGGTTTCCTCTTTTCCTCCTGCTTTTAAATAGCTTATAAATGCGTATAAATATCACCGATATTAAACAGGACTTTTATTAACATAACACAACAAAAAACACAACAATGCTACAGGCTGAAAAAACTGTGGAAGTTGGAACCAAAGAAATAACAACCATAGAGCGTTTATTACGTAGCCTATGTTAGAACGTTTTTAAAATGTTCAGTTTTTAATTATAGTGCATGCTCTCGTCTTAAGTAAATTATTTAGAATTATATTTTCCATTGAATTCAAATAAATATTTAATAAAAAAACGAATACTTAAAAAAAGAAAACAAATGTTGGGACGGTATCACGGTGGAACAGTGATGTCACCGGTGCTGCGTCTTAAAACCGGTAACACCGTCAACTCCGTCTATCGTGGCCAGCCTAGTGGCCATGTATGTATTACATTGTGGCGACATGCAATTGTAATAAAAACTTGTTTTTTGACCTTGTGGGGACCTTTTTCAAGTCCCCGCCAGGGGTAACTCAGTTTTATAAAAATCTGTGTGTGCCTGTGGCCCGTTAAAGTTACAGTAATTGAAAGTAATCGCATTACAAACTGATTCACATGATCGTGTGGACCCTAATGCCATTTTTGAAGAGCTATGTTGATGTTTGAGTGGTCCTGTCTAGCCATGACGGGTAAAAACGACAATGATAATATTATAATGTGGCAAACTTCACCTCCACTGCTGGTGAATGTGACCGTATCTGCCTGACCGCTCCTTGGACCCTGTGGGGTTTTACACTATGTAGTGTTGGTGGCACAGTGGTTATTCACTCTGCTGCATGTGGGGGCCTGTGGAGGTACTGCACACATACAGCAAGCCTATTTCTCAGCAAGAGGCATGCAAGTGGGCTCTGTTCAGCACCCATGCAGCATCGGGCAGAATAAAGACATTCAGCATCTCGACTGCTGGAAGCTCCATCGGGCTGCGAAAAAGCCCTAAACCAAACCTTCCACAACCTGCTCGCATTCCTCTTTAGAAGAACGGACAGAAAAACAGATGCGGCGCTAACAGACCGGGATGAAAGAGACACGGATGGGCACGCTGAGCTCTGGCTAATGGAGGAGAGTGTTTCAGGAAAATCTGCAGAGCACCGATTACGGAGTGTCTCCTCTTTGTCCCATTGATGTGCACTGAGTGAGTGAGATGAGATCATGGGAGCAGGACCATACAGATCAGTGTCAGAGTCTGCAGTGTAGACAGCCAGACTGTGGGTAAGAGGGGCCCTAAAGATATTATATAGGAGAAAGGTGAGAGGATCTGGGCATGGAGACCTAGGAGAGATGAGGAGCAGTTTATGGGATGGGGGGCAGGGTAGCAATCAGCTAAGGTAAGGTAAGCAATGCTACTTTTATTTGGGGGTTGCAACGTATATTGTGACATCACAATGAGTACACATGCAATAATCATGTCCTGAAAGTATCTGATGTAATAGATTTTAAAATACAGATTCAATTTAAATAAGACAAACATAGTTTATCTGTTTAGGGTGCAGTTTCTGAACTAAACTTAACTAAAAAAATAATTGATCCATACGATGAAATGATTTTGTCTGATAGAGGACTGCAGTCTGCAGTGAACTGGCCTTTGATAGGTGCAGATTCGTAATGAAAAATGGGCTATTATTCCTCTTATAGGTTTCATCCGCATCGACTAAAAATTCAAAGTCATGAATGGCGATCAAAAATACGTCGCAAAGTGATGCTGTTCAGCCCTAAATAGATATATGTACTGAGGACATGCCCCCCATACCCCCTGTTTTCGATGCTCCTGCCTGTCGATAATGTCAAGGGGATGGAGAGGTGGGGGTAGTGATGGTTGGAGAGGAGAAGGCGGGGGGGGCATGGGTGGAGATGAGGCAGAGAGGTCCGGGACAGGGGTAAAAGGTTCAGTGATTTGATATGAGATAGACGGCGATACCTGGATTGGGGGTGCGGACGGAAAGTGAGGTGAGGGGAAGCTAAAGCCTGTGTAGGGGTTCGAAATGTACACAACGATACGGAGTCCTGCTGTGGGAGGGAGACCCGAGATGGAGAGCAGTCTGGCCATAAGGAGGCAGATTGTGAGATACCGCTCAGTGAGGCCAGGTGGCCCAGATCCACGATAAACTGCACTGGTGACATCGCGCTGATTCGAGAAGACGAAACGGTGACCCACAACCTGCGCCCATCTCTGGAGATTAGCAAGCACCCCACCCCTAACACTTTTTGCTTTTGCTAACGGGAGATGAGCGGAGGTCTGAATGAAAGGATCAATGGAAAGCAGAGTGAGGAAGGAGCCTTCCTGTGTGAAGCAGACGTGCAGCAAGCAGAGAAGGCCGACCCGCCAGTGCCAAGAGTGGTTGCTAGGCAACAGGGAGCATACAGTTATGTAATCTAGCATCTTGAGAATTCCCTCATAGGGTAGATCCTCCTGCTCTGCGGAGGAGATGCGCTCTTCTCAGACACTCCCTCCAGGAGATCTTTGAAGGCACCCCAGCCGTGTCTTGGAGGCTCGGATGCTTCCAACTCTGCTCCGCTGTCTGCTGCTGCCTGATATGGGATCATCAGCAGCTCGTACCTCCCTGCAGCAGTAGGCAGATCCCATTCCCCTCTGCTGCCATTCACTCTCTAATACCGTTATGCATATTCACATGTGATTTAGCATTAAACTAAATAGCAGACGGTTTTGCAAAGAACTCTGTTTGTAAGGAAGACTTGGGCAGTTTGAGTTATTAGACAGACCTTAAGGACTTCGCAGCAAACCACACACAAACCCCTGTACAGCACTCTTCCAGATCACTCCAAATTTAGGTTATGAGTTGCCCCGAAGGCGATGACAAATGACAGCACAGCTCGACAAACCTTTGAGGGTCAGCCAGAGCAGGCCTTCACGCCTTACTGAGTACACTTGACAATAAGCATAGCCGTACCGCTACACCTTAGCTGGAGAGTGACACGGTCAATGTAGTTCAGCTGTTCTGTGGTGTTAGTGCGTATCAGTGTTTGAATTTTGACCTGAATGATCTGGCTATCACAGGCTCCAGCTGGAAACTAGATGCATCCACTGAAAAACAAAGATTATGGTGTCCTGCCGACCGGGTCAAACGCTTTTACGGGTGTCAGCATGTGATTGAAACCCTCGGGTGGTCTGATTGTGTGCGCCTTCTAATGGAAAATCATCTCCACACCTTTCAGTATTATTTCACCGTGAGCTTTAACCACGACAACCAGAAAGCACTGGAACTGAGGACCGAGGACGTGAAGGACTGTGAGGAATGGATGGCAGCGATAACCCACGCCAGGTACGGGGCCGTCCTCCGTCTCGGCTGATTCTCTGCAGCTCCCATGCTGGCCTTGGGGACTTGGGCCCCAGACTCAGTGCTGGCTTCACACTGTCAGGTCTGTGTGGAACAACTGAGCTGTCTGAATTCTCGAAACTCAACCTTTAGATTTTGGGAGAGATGGTAATTCACTGGATATCGTTTACGGGACAGCAGAGAGCACGTCTCACTGGCAAAGATGGTAAAGGATGACAAGGATGCAGGGAACAAAGAGGCTGTCCTGGAGATGTCCCTGAAGAGCAGAGCAGCAGCTCCCTAGCTCAGCTGCTGCCATCTGCGTGAAGCCTCCAGAGGAGACGGCGGGCTCTCCGCAATTCACACATAAGTGCGAGGTTTATTAACGGGACACGATCTGCCTCACTCTCATTAACAGAAATTAACGCAGCTTTTGTTGGGGCCTTTAAAGCTTTATCCAGAGTATAATACCTAGAGGCATTATTCAGATGCTGAACATAGCAAAGATCCTGGCTAATCAGGTAATAAAGCATATGGGTGTACAGAAGCCAGGAGAAATGTCCTTCACTGGGACTGTCCCTGAGGTGCCCGCCTGCTGACTTTGGTGCTCTTCTGCAGAAGGTTGCATCATTCTTGGAAGGCTGGCTATTGGACAGAAGCTGAAGCTGTAGAGCGGATTGGCCTCCCAGTGCTGGCTGACAGAATCCCTTGGTGCCCGTGGTCCACGCACTGCCTGATTCCCGACCTCGGGATGGCAGGGCGATGGCCTCCTAATGGGTGCCAGCTTTCCCCCTCCGCAGTTCTCAGTGTAGCCCCTTGATTCTTTCTCACCTCCAGTGAACCGGGATGTCAAGCTGATCTTCACTTGGTTCCAGGCGTCTCATCTGCAAAGCTTGTCTGGGCTTGTCTCCTCCTTTGTTAGTTCAGGGTGCCTGCAGCTGTTAGCAGATATACATACCCTGCAACCTTTGGGCCAGTCTTAGTGGCAGTGGAGGGTCTTTGATACGCTGCACAGTGCCCCTCCGCCCCCCCCAGCCTCCTCTTTATGCATGTCCATGCAGCATGGTGTCTAATGTGGCATCTTTCACTGTTTTCCCTTTTTGTGTATCTCTGAGGCAGATTAGTTTGCATTAAAGCAACTGACCATTTTATCCAAGTATAATGGGAAGATTAATAAACAGCGTGACGCAAGTTGCATGACAAATTTCTTTTCTGCAGCTGTGTCAGTGTGTCAGTATGTGTCTGTGTTGCGGCAGTGTCAGTATGTGTCTGTGTTGCGGCAGTGTCAGTATGTGTTGTTGTGCAGATGCGATGTCAGTGTGTGTCTGTGCTGCAGCTGTGTCAGTGTATATCTGTGCTGAGTCTCTATCAGTGTGTCTCTGCTGCAGCTGTGTCAGTGTCTGTCTGTACTGCGGCCGTGTCTGTGTGTCTGTGCTGAGGCTGTGGCCGTGTGTCTCTGCCTCAGCTGTGTCAGTGTCTGTCTGTACTGCGGCTGTGTCAGTGTGTGTCTGTGCTGCAGCAGTGTCAGTATGTGTCTGTGCTGCAGCTTTTTACGTTTTGTGTCCAGGCAGCTGCTGGATGTGATTGGGCCCTGTGGCCAATCTGTGCTCTGTCCAGTTACAGGAATCTGGCCACTGAGCATGAGACCCTCATGCAGAAGTACCTCCATCTACTCCAGATTGTGGAGACAGAGAAAACGGTTGCTAAGCAACTCCGACAACAGATAGAGGATGGGGAGATAGAGATCGAGCGCCTGAAATCGGAGGTGAGGTGGGATTTCCGCAGCCTCGTTTGGTCTGAATACACAAGAAACTAAAGCCTGATCAAACCAGATCAATAACATTTCAATAGGGTTTCAGGTGAAACAGAGACCTTTTCAAGCGTAGAAGAGTAATTATAGGTCATATGGGAGCCTGCTAATAGAAAATCCCTCCAATCAGGTAATTTCCCCACTGTGTTCCATGTAAACCAGATCAAATGGTTATTTTACTTTAATGTGCAAATCCAGAGCTGGAAAAGTGCTTCCCTGAATATGCATGAATGAGGCATCATTGTACCTGTGGCAACCTGTTCTAAAGCCAGATAATAAAGTCTTTCAGTCCATATGGAGTAACCAAGGACAGCCACCTCCAGCTCTCCTATGGCCGGAGGCCCTCGTGAGCAGAAATGTAAAACAGGGACAGGCTGCGTAAAGCTGCCTCACCCTGATTGGCTTATAGGCATGAGGATGTTGACTTTGCTCTCTTACGACTGTCTGCCGCAGATAGCAGGCCTTCTAAAAGACAACGGGAAGATTCAGTCTGCCCCAGCGGTGGCCCCCTGCGATGAGGACACTGAGATCAAGAAGATCAAAAAAGTAAGGATCCATCTCCCGCCATGCCGCGGTTCAGGTGGCCCCGGGTGCGAGGCAGACGGTGGCTGAGCGCCTGCGGCCCTCTGTCGCCAGGTGCAAAGCTTCCTGCGCGGCTGGTTATGCAGGCGGAAGTGGAAGACCATCATCCAGGACTACATCCGCTCGCCGCATGCAGAGAGCATGCGCAAGCGCAACCAGGTGGTGTTCAGCATGCTGGAGGCCGAGGCCGAGTATGTGCAGCAGCTGCACATCCTGGTCAACACGTTCCTGAGGCCCCTGCGCATGGCCGCCAGCTCCAAGAAGCCGCCCATCACCCACGACGACGTCAGCAGCATCTTCCTGAACAGGTACGCCTGGGCGTCCCGTCGCGGGCCGGAGAGCCAGGCAGGGCGGCGACACGGTCGGCAGACGGTTGGAGAGTTGGCCCAGTCTTAGATCGACACAGTACTGGGACACCAAGTGCCTGTAACCCGAAGCTGCTAGAACATAGACACAGTACATTGGCACAGCCAGGATGACTGGAAAGTCATGGATGGTATTCCAGTGCATTCTACTCTGCCAGATGTGTTGGTGACCCCTCGTCCAGTGGTTGGATAACACAGCGAAGGGCGTATGGGCCCTTCTGCATGTTGACCGTTACACACTATCATGCACACTTATTCTAAAGCTCTCTCTGAAGGTGGCTCCATTCTATTTTTTCTTTTGCAGTGAAACGATCATGTTCTTGCATCAGATCTTCTACCAGGGGCTGAAAGCGAGAATAGCAAGCTGGCCAACTCTGGTGCTGGGTAAGGAGGCCTTTGTGGGTAAAAAAAAAAAAATGTAATGGCTGAGGAGTCTTACAAGGCCATTTCAGCTATGATTCAGGTATTTCTCTAGGCTACAGTATATATTATAATTAATTTTACAATTTGCTTCTACATATTTTACACTTTTTTCCGTCAAACAGTCAGGGTGTCGAGACACTTTATATTGCCGGTGCAGAGGTTATTATTTCATTACTTGATCATTTTGTCACCCCAGAGGAACGTGTTAAGACGTCTTCATGCATAATTTCAAACCTGCCTAATATGCAGCGATACACGTTGCATAACAAGAGACTGGGAAAATACAAGATAGAGACAGTAGGTGGCATAGCGGTTAAAGAAACTGAAGGCTCTTGGTCTCAGGAGGGGCTTTGCAATGGCAGCTTTGAGCAGAGCACTTAACGTGATTTACACGGTGATCAAAAAGGTCAGTTAAGTATCTGAAGGTGCATACCCTGCCCTGATCACCCTCATGTTTGCTCTTGTCTTCCCTAGCTGACCTCTTCGATATTCTCCTGCCCATGCTGAACATCTACCAGGAGTTTGTGAGGAACCACCAGTACAGCCTGCAGATCCTGGCTCACTGCAAGCAGAACCGGGACTTCGACAAGCTTCTGAAGCAGTACGAGGCCAAACCGGACTGTGAGGAGCGCACACTGGAGACCTTCCTCACCTACCCCATGTTCCAGGTGCTCCTCCCATCACTCTGACCCCTCAAAGCAGCCACTGTCAGATCATTTTCTTCTGAGAAACTGCATTGTATTGTAGTTTTGTACATTAACAGTCTGCACCAAAACCACTGAGATGTTTGGGGCATCGTGCCATCAGGGGTCCCATATCTCCTCTGTCCTCCATCTCCTTCTGACAGATCCCCCGGTACATACTGACCCTTCATGAATTGCTAGCCCACACGCCACATGAACACATAGAGAGGAACAGTCTGGACTATGCCAAGTCAAAGCTGGAGGAGCTCTCCAGGTAAGACCCAGGTGTAAACAGCATGTTGCATACAGATGGGCTGAGATTTGAGTTTCAAGTGGGACAGCGTCATAACTCCTGGCTGCAGAGTGCTACGAACACCAAGACCGAGTATGTTCAGTGATCAAGGTGTCTGTTGGGAGAAATTAGCATTTTATGGCCTGAAGAACTGGTTGCAAACCAAGAAGGACCTTGTGAAAACAAAGAGTAAAGCCAGATAGTTTGCATGATCATTCCTCGTCTGAAATGACTGACCTGCAGCCGAATCCCACAGAATCATGCATGACGAGGTCAGCGAGACGGAGAACATCCGAAAGAATCTGGCCATCGAGCGCATGATCGTAGAAGGGTGCGAGATCCTCCTGGACACCAGCCAGACGTTTGTCAGGCAGGGTAAGCTCCCATTTCTCTCCTGTCTCTCACAGGAACTTTCTACTAACTTCCCCAGGGTTACTGCAAGCAAGGGAAGTTACCCAGATATCTTTGCGGTTTGTCACATGACATGTGATGCATCCAGCCATGTTTCTAAGGAATGTCAGTCATAGTTATAGTATAGTATAGTCATAGTATAGTTATATAAAGCTGTCACCTATAATGCATTATAGATACCTTCATAATGTATTATAATGATCGGTATAAGAATTAAGGAAGCTTTGTACTGCATTATAAAAGCTTCTATAGTACAGTACAGTTCATAATGCATAATAAACATGACTTTAATGTCCATCCATCCATTCATTCATTTATCCTTCTGGGTTGTGCTGTGGAGCCTACCCTGGAAGCTATGGGCACGAGGTGGGGAACAACTCAGGACAGGGGGCCAGCCTATTGCAGGGCACTCTCAAACACCATTCACTCACACATATGGGCAATTTTAGGAATTCCAGTTAGCCTCAGGGAAACTGGAGTACCCGGAGGAAACCCCACGACGACACAGGGAGAACATGCAGACTCCACACACATGGAACCTGGGCAGAGACTTGAACCCTGGTCCTAAAGGTGTGAGGCAACAATGCTAACCACTGCACCTCCATGCTGCCCCCCTGGTTATAATATGTTTTACCTTTATATAAATATTTATAGGCATGTATATAATGCTTTACGAATGCATTATAATGCATTATGAATGTCTTCGTAGATTCTTATCGACATGGCATTCATAAAAGGTGTTGCTGGAATGTCCTTTCCCAGGTGTAATAGTAACTTCTCCAAATGCTGACTCAGGGACTGTATTTGCAATGCAGACACTATGTTGTGACACACAGTGTATATAACAGATTCCCTGGTAACAGAGATGCTGTGAGGAGGGGGTGGGTGCTGTCAGGCTGCTGTCTTTGCCGTGTTAAGTATATATACAGTATACAGCTGTCTTTAAGCTCGTATTGCCCCCCCCCCCCCCTTTACACATCGCCACCCCCTCGATCCTCCCCCAAGTTCCCGAGCCGCTCCCTAGCCACCCACAGCCGGCCCACACGCTCTGCTGTCCGCCCACAGGGTCCCTCATTCAGATCCCGATGACGGAGAAGGGGAAGATCACCCGGGGGCGCCTGGGCTCGCTGACTCTCCGGAGGGAGGGCGAGAGGCAGTGTTTCCTCTTCTCCAAGCACCTCATCATCTGCACCAGGGGCTCCGGAGGGAAGCTGCACCTGACCAAGGTGACGTCTGGCTTCGGCCTCACTCCACCTCGACACATAAGCGTGAGTCACGCTCACGTCCCCCTGCCGTCATCGCCATGGTGATAATGTGCCTGCTTAATGATGCCTGGAGGATCTCTGCGTTTCCTGAAATAGCTGTAGCTGGTCATTATAAGGTAAATTAATGCTTCTTTTGATTTTTAATTGACCCAACAAAATGCCACCCCTTGAAAATCAGCTCTGACGACACTTCTATCAAGGTATCAAGGACCTCTGCTCCTTGATACCTTTACTCAATCAAAAATGATGTTTACCATCGCCTTAGTGTACATTTTATTTATTTAGCAGACATTTTTTATTCAAGGTGACGTACCTTCTGTTCGCTGGCACAGCACCTGCAGAACCAAGCAGCACCCCTAGTTCATGCATAAAATGTGAATACTAACTACTGTATGTAAGTTAGTGTATAGAATAAAATCTGGCCGCTGGTAATGCTGACATGTACCCTTGTGCTCTGGTGCTGGTCCGCAGAACGGCGTACTGTCCCTCATTGACTGCACTCTAATGGAAGATGCTGAAGGCACTGATGATGAAGGTCAGTTCTGGGGCATTTCTGGCACTTTTTGGAAAGGGCAGCTTCAGGGATGGTTGTACATTTACAAGTCTGACCTGCTGAATTCAGTTCAAATCCCTGTGTGACGTTTAGAAACATAATATTACTGCTTTAGGAAGCTAGACTTTAACAAATGAAATTAATTCTTTCTGGGATGAACATTTTGTGGTTCTGATCCAAAGCAAAACCTGAGAAGACCGGACAGGACACAGAGCACCTGGATTTCAAAATTGTGGTGGAGCCCAAAGACAGCCAGGCCTTCACGGTCATCCTGGTGGCTTCCTCGCGCCTGGAGAAATCTGCTTGGACTAGTGACATCAGCCAGGCACGTCCCAGCCATTCATCTCAGAGCTGTGACCTGTCCATGGTGTAGGATCTACATTGATGTCGTCTATCTCTACCGCAGTGCATAGATAACATCCGGTGTAACGGCCTCATGATGAACGCCTTCGAGGAGAACTCAAAGGTCTCGGTGCCTCAGATGATTAAGTAAGTGGCTGCATGTGGGGGAGCCTCCGTACCTCTGTGTGCCACCGTGTGCATTCGCGGCACCCTGCGTCTGCTCTGACCAGGTCGGACGCCAGCCTGTACTGCGACGACGTGGACATCCGCTTCAGCAAGATGATGAACTCCTGCAAGGTGCTGCAGATCCGCTACGCCAGCGTGGAGCGTCTGCTGGAGAGGCTGACCGACCTGCGCTTCCTCTCCATCGACTTCCTCAACACCTTCCTGCACTCCTACCGCGTCTTCACCTCCGCCGACGTGGTGCTGGACAAGCTCATCGCCATCTACAGGAAGCCCATCAGCGCCATCCCTGCCAGGTGAGTCCATCCTGCAGCCAATCCAAATTTCAGATCTTTACTGTGGGTTAGTCATTGGATCTTTAGGTTGCATTTGTAAGCTGGGTCAGTTGCCCAGATCTGTAGAATGGATCTGTGCACTGAGCCAGTTGGTTGTATCAGTGTGGATCTGTAGACTAGATGTTTACAGTGGGTCTGGAAAAGTGTTTCTGGTACTATGCTGGTCATTGAATGTAAACAGCTGTGTGAGAATAAGAGTTTGCCTGCCGGGGGGGGGGGGGGGGTGGCCGGGGGGGGGGGAGGGGGTGGGGGGGGGGGGGAATGGGTGGGGGCGGGGAGAGGGTGGGCGGGGGGCAGGCGGAGAGGGAAGGAGGCGGGGCGATGGAAGCCGGTGGGATGAGTGAAATTTACCAAAGGGGGTGT